>CAMTDV010000014.1:57650387-58871637 GCA_947069175.1 Scalesia atractyloides
TTTGATACGGGTGCGGATAGGAGTTTTATATCTGAGTCTTTTAGGAAGAACCTAAATCTCACGCCTAAACCCCTAGAGACCCCTTAAGTCATAGAACTAGCCGATGGTAAATCTGTAGATGTGACCCATTTAGTATCCGGGTGTCAACTCAAACTCACGGGTCACACCTTTACCATTGATCTGATGACAACTACCCTGGGTAGTTTTGACGTGGTAGTCGGAATGGACTGGCTATCCGACGTCCGAGCTGAAGTTCTCTGTTTCGAGAAATCTATCCGTATTCCGCTCTCTAACAACGAAATCTTGATGGTGCAAGACGAGAAGGCCGGCGTCGTCACAAACATCATCTCTTACATGCAAGCACAGAAGTATCTTCGGAGGAAGAACTCCTTCGCTTTGCTCGCACTGGTTACCGAACAGCCTAAGGACGAAAAACGTATAGAAGATATCCCCGTCGTCCGTGATTTTTCCGATGTATTTCCAGAGGAGTTACCTGGTCTTCCACCACATCGACAAGTGGAGTTTGAAATCGAATTGGCGAACCATGCAACTCCTATCACCAAGGCCCCATACCGTTTAGCTCAAGCCGAGTTGCAAGAGCTGTCTACCCAGCTTCAGGAATTGTTAGAAAAAGGATTTATCCGACCCAGTACTTCGCCATGGGGAGCTCCAGTCCTTTTTGTCAAGAAGAAGGACAGGACCTTCCGCATGTGCATCGACTATAGGGAACTCAATAAGGTTACTATCAAGAACCGATACCCATTACCTCGCATCGACGATCTCTTCGACCAACTTCAAGGGTCAAGCTACTACTCCAAGATTGATCTACGGTCCGGTTATCACCAGTTACGCGTCAGGGAGGAGGATATCGCTAAAACGGCATTTCGTACACGGTATGGCCATTATGAGTTCTTGGTCATGCCCTTCGGTCTCACCAACGCACCCGCGGTGTTCATGGACCTCATGAACCGTGTGTGTAAACCGTATCTCGACAAGTTTGTCATTGTGTTCATCGATGACATACTCATCTACTCTAAAGGTGAAGCAGAACATGCTGAACATCTACGATTACTGCTGGAATTACTTCAACAGGAGAAACTATATGCCAAGCTTTCAAAGTGTGATTTCTGGATTCGGGAAGTTCAGTTCCTTGGGCATATCGTGAATAAAAAGGGTATCCATGTTGATCCCGCCAAGATCGATGCTATCAAGAACTGGGAAGCACCCAGGACACCGACGGAGATCCGCCAATTTTTGGGTTTGGCTGGTTACTACAGACGTTTCATCGAGGGATTTTCAAAGATCGCGCAATCGCTTACCACCCTCACCCAGAAAGGCATCAAGTATGCTTGGGGTGACAAGCAGGAAGCGGCATTTCAATTGCTGAAGCGGAAACTTTGCAGTGCACCCATTCTGTCCTTGCCGGAAGGGACTGATGATTTTGTAGTATATTGTGATGCTTCCATTCAGGGATTGGGATGCGTACTCATGCAACGTGATAAGGTCATCGCGTATGCGTCCCGACAATTGAAGGTTCACGAGAAAAACTACACAACACATGACCTGGAATTGGGAGCAGTGGTGTTTGCGCTTAAGATTTGGAGACACTACCTATATGGAACAAAGTGCACAATCTATACAGATCAAAGAGCCTCCAACACATCTTTGACCAGAAGGAGTTGAACATGCGACAGCGTCGCTGGGTCGAACTCTTGAACGATTATGAATGTGCCATTCGGTATCACCCGGGTAAAGCTAACGTGGTAGCTGATGCCCTCAGTAGGAAGGAGCACTTGAAACCTCATCGGGTACGAGCACTACAGTTCACCATTCATTCGGGATTACCCGAACAGATACGCGACGCGCAGTTAGAAGCAGTTAAGGAAGAAAACATCAAGGTCGAATCGATGGGAAAAATGGAACGCGATTGGGAAGTAAAACCCAATGGAGCCCGGTATTTCATGAATCGTATATGGGTACCTCTCTACGGAGACCTCAGAAAGCTAGTCATGGATGAAGCTCACAATTCCCGATACTCTGTCCATCCTGGTTCAGATAAGATGTATCAAGACCTTAATACTGCGTACTGGTGGCCCAACATGAAAGCTGATATAGCCACCTACGTGAGCAAGTGTTTGACTTGTGCAAAAGTCAAGGTAGAGTATCAGAAGCCATCGGGGCTACTTCAACAACCTGAGATCCCAGTGTGGAAATGGGATCAGATCTCGATGGACTTCATCACTAAACTCCCGCGAACTTTGGGTGGTTGCGATACCATCTGGGTGATTGTGGATCGTTTAACTAAGTCCGCACACTTCCTAGCGATTAAAGAAACAGATAAGATGGATAAGTTGACTCGCATCTACATTAAGGAAGTAGTTTCTCGGCACGGAGTGCCAACGTCCATCATCTCAGACAGAGATGCTCGTTTCACGTCCAACTTTTGGCAGTCACTTTAGAAAGCGTTGGGTACACGCTTAGATATGAGCACAGCTTATCACCCTCAGACTGATGGTCAAAGCGAAAGGACCATACAGACCTTGGAAGACATGCTTAGGGCATGCGTGGTAGACTTCGGGAATAGTTGGGAAATCCATCTGCCTTTAGTGGAATTCTCGTATAACAACAGTTACCATACGAGTATATCGGCAGCACCGTTTGAAGCATTATACGGTCGTAAATGTAGATCACCGGTCTGTTGGGCAGAAGTCGGTGACAGTCAACTCACAGGCCCTGAGTTGATACTTGAGGCTACTGAAAAGATTGTACAAATCAGAAACCGCATGGCGGCGGCACGAGATCGACAGAAAAGCTACGCTGATCAACGACGCAAACCGCTCGAATTTCAAGTAGGCGACCGCGTCCTACTGAAGGTGTCACCCTGGAAGGGTGTAATCCGTTTTGGGAAACGAGGAAAACTAAACCCACGGTACGTAGGCCCGTTTGTGATCTTGAAACGTATCGGGCCCGTAGCTTATAAATTAGACCTTCCTGCCGAACTCAGTGGAGTTCACAACGTTTTTCACGTGTCAAATCTGAAGAAGTGTCTATCAGATGAAACCCTAGTCATTCCATTGGATGAGATTCAAGTGGATGAACAACTGCACTTTGTGGAACAACCTATCGAGATCATGGATCGTGAGATCAAGACTCGAAGGCGCAGCAAGATTCCGATCGTCAAGGTTCGTTGGGACTCTAAGCGTGGACCGGAGTTCACGTGGGAAAGAGAGGACCAAATGAAAAGCAAATACCCACACCTCATTGCAACTGAGCAGCAAGCTAACGATACCACCAACTAAATTTTCGGGACGAAAATTCTTTCAACATGGGGATGAAGATGTGACAACCTGGGAATTTCTTGTAATTTCGTGTACCATTGTTAACGAACTAAACCTTTGTGCGTTGCATTCTAAACGCGTTTACTCAATTTTCGGGACGAAAATTCTTTCAACATGGGGATAATGTGACATCTCGGTTTTTCAGATATCTTAAACGCACTACTTCACGGTTATTCATTCCTACGCTAAATTGATTCGGAGATTTAATTTACACGCTCGAAATAATTACGATAACTTTGTGAACTTATCAAGTGAATTACGTGCTATGTGTATTAAACGTTTATAAGTTCGGTGAGTTATTATGCCATGTTTCGAATTCGTGATTTTTAGTTATAAAAATATATTTATGGTAAATAGATAGACGAATCGAACCGAGCCGCGAAACGAGTCGACCTCATTTCCTTGCAACTCAAGGAGTTAAGCAAAACTTGAGGCTCAAGTTAAAGACCCAAACCACCCCACCCAAACCCTTTGCGGCCGCAAGCACAAGTCGCCCAAACCCTTTTCATTTTCCTTCCTTCCTCATACTATATATAGATGTGTATGCATGAGGGTTGTTTTAACAAAAAAAAAAAAAAGAAACCCTAGCACAAGACCAGCCGACGGCAGCCTTCTCCTCATTCCTTCTCTCGGTCGCGATCCTCTTTCAAACCCAAATCAACTACCATCTCGTTCCCGGTTCGTTAATCTCCATTGTTAAAGGTTAGGGTTTTCTATTGTTTCGCAAATCATGTAGGGTTTATGAACTGTTGATCATGCTTGTATGTAATGGTAGAATCATGGTTTATGAAAGTGTTATGATGTTAGTTCGATTGATTGTGCAAGTTTGGCGATTATGATGATTAGCTGGAATCAAGAATCATTAGGCTGCGTTTTGTGTGATAAAAACCATATAATATGATTAGGGTTTGCATGAGTATGATGTACATGATGATATATGATTGATAAATCTGTTCTTGATCGTTTATATTTAACGTCTCGATTGTTTAAGCGCGTTATATTGCGATAAAAAGTTGAAATCAGGATGCTGAATGGTGTTTACAGCCAACTTCAATTGGCTGTAACTTGGTTATTATTTATCGAAAAACGGATTTTCTGAAGCCTAAAACGTATATTTTGAAAAACGCTTCTAATGGCGCTGGATTCATATTTTTCTGAGGTCGTTTGATATTTTTAAGTGGTCAATTAAGTGCAGTAACTGAAGCTGTGTAAATTCTAAAAAATTGTTAGTTGTTTATCGAGTCGGATCTCATAATCTGTAGAGAGTTGAATCACGAAATTTGTACAGCAACTGGAGATGGAAATTTCCAGGAAACTCCCTTTGGAATTTTGTTAATTGGATGAACGGTGATTTTTAAATAAATTCTCCCGTGGACTGCAGTCAGAAAGCGACGAATCTGACTGCAGCCTAGTATATTAATATTTATGAATAATTAGTTAAGTGTTAGGACTTGAAAAATTTACATAAAATTCTACAGCTTAGTTGATACCTTCTGTAAGAAAATTGGAATTTTTGGAACGTTGGAACTATTTTGTAAAAATCCTCGAAAACAGCCTAATTATGAGTATACAAGCTGAAACTTGATAACTTGCGAATGGGTGTACCAAAGTGTTGCATGGATTGAATTGTGTTCATGATTGGCTGGTTTGATCACTATGTTGGTATGATAATACTTGCATGCATGATTGGGTTTTAGGATTTGTTATTGTGTGTACCGCATTGTGTGTTAGTTATGTGTAGGGTTTGTATTGGTGTGTTCACACACTAACTTTAAATCAATTGACTTGTTAGGACGCAATTAACGGTCCCATCATTTGCTACTTCTGTGTTACACTAACCGAGCAACTAAAGGTGAGTTCACGGCCCCTATTTTATCCGGTTTTAAACAACAGGGGGAGAAACATGTATACACTCTACAACTCTATCTCTTTACGTTATACGAAATTAACGTCATTAAACTATTCGGTAACTAAGTTAATGTTAATGTACGTTATGGTCACTAAGCAGCTATATCACACAAGTCCTCGACAAACTCTCGGATCGTTAGTATTGGGTTAGATAGCGGGGAAATTATAAGTAGTACTATTGGGCCCGACAAGCCCCACCCGAGCTAGTCGCGCTAGCCGACCGGGTATGGTCAACGGGTGATTAATTTGGCCTAACTTCGCCATGGTCAGTGATAGGCCTGGCAACACGGAGGCACAACAGTCAGCTTCGATCGTGAACACTTACGTGACATAACTTTAGGCTCGCTACCTACATGTTAACATTGAACTTAATTACGAATCAACAATATTATTCCGGGTTAGGGATAATGGAACCAACAACATTATTTTTCCGGGTTAGGAATAATGGAACATCATTATTATTCGGGTAAGGAATAATGGAGCCATCAGTATTATTCCGGGTTGGGAATAATGGAACTAAATCATTATCCCGGGTTAGGGATAACGGGGGGGGGGGGGGGAAACAAACTTATAACCGAACTAATGAACTTATAAAAACCTGTGAACTCACTCTTCTTTAATGTTGACACTTGTTTCTTTACATGTTTCTCAGGACGCTAGGAGCTCTAGGTGCACTCACTTGCATTGATCAAGACATCTTTTTATCGAGTCTCATTTATGAATATTGTTTGGGTTTTTCTTTAGTTTTGGCGTTTGTGTTGGCGCCCGTTCCTTTACTTTACTTTAATGCTTCCGCTCAACTTTAAAAATAATGCTTCCGCTAAACATTGAAACCAAACTAAGACAATTTAAAATTAACTATGAATGGTTAAACAAATGATTTTGGAAAACGTATAAACAAATCATATAGAGTCGTTCGACATTACTAGTGTCTCAGATTCTGGTTTGTTCACACGCCTCGCGGTAAAACTCCGCAAGTGGAAATTGAGGGTGTGACACTACTCTCCATTCTTCTAACCCCGCAATCAAACTCTGTTTTACTATCCTCAATTAGCACAATATCATCTGCAAAAAGCAAGCACCACGTAACTGACTCCTAAATCGACTTTGACAACTCATCTAGGACAATCGCCAATAGAAATGGACTCACCGCTGAACCTTGGTGGAGTCATACCTCCACAAGAAAGAAATCAGTATCCCCTACCGGTGCACAAACACTAGTTTTAATATTAACATACATATCCTTAATTAAGTCTATATACTTTCTAGGAACCCCTCTATCCTTTAAACTGTCCCATATCAGTCTACGTGGCACAATATCATATGTCTTTTCCAGATCAATGAACACCATATATAGATCTCGATTTTTCTCTCTATATTTTTCCATTAACATCCTTAGAATGTGTATCGCGTCTGTAGTTAACCGCCCTAGCATGAAACCAAATTGGTTTACTGTAACCTGAGTTTATCTTCTAAGTCTAGTCTTAATCACCCTCTCCAATAATTTTATAGCATGACCTAAAAACTTAATCCCTCTATAATTACCACAACATTGGGCGTCTCATTTGTTATTATATAAAGGCACTACAATACTACTCCTCCACTGGTCTGACACTCTTCCAGATTTGAAAATAAGATTAAACAAGTTGGTTAGCCTATGAACTCCTTCCTCTCCCAAACACTTCCAAACTTCAATTGGTAAGTTGTTCGGACCAACTTCCTTGGCCCTTCTCATCTTCCTAAGTGCTGTCATCACCTCTCCTTGTGTAATACGCCTACGGTAGCAGTTATTTCTTTGTTGTCTCTATGTAATCGAGTTGTTTCTTAGTTTTTGGTAAGGCCATCGCTGTTGAAAAGTTTGTAGAAGTACGTTTGTCATCTCAACTTAATGTCATGTTCCTTTACTAATACATGCCCATCCTCTCCCTTTATAAACTTCACTACCCCTAGATCTTGCCTCCTGCGCTCCTTAGCTTTGGCAATCTTGAACATATCATGCTCCCCCTCCTTTGTTTCTAGGCGTTCACACATCTTCTTAAAGGTTGTGTTCTTTGCTTCCGTCATTGCTTTCTTCGTCTCCCTTTTAGCCTTTTGGTATCTATCCTTTAGTCTTACTCGCTCATTATCGTTCGTGCATCTCAAAAGATCCCTAAAGCTCTCTTTCTTATCCTTTATTTTGGTTAGTACATCCTCAGTCCACCACCAAGACTCCTTATGTCCATCAGTCTTTCTTGTTGTGACCCCTAGAGTATCATTCGCCATATGAGTAATGGTGGTCGCTAGGGGTGAGCAAATTAATCGTCATAACCGATAATCGAACCATAACTGAATAATCGAACCACTATTAACCGATAACCGATGGTTATTGTCGCAACCCCGACCCCTACCCGGGAGCGGGAGCTGCGAGCCACAAAGCCAGTGGTATCGGTGTTTATTAATTTGGCAGCGGAAATGAGACATCAGGACCATAGTTAGGAAATATTATCAGAGTTTCAAAACGCAAAACTTTTATAAGGGATAAAGCCCAAGTTTTAATTACAATACATTTGTAGGGATAAACCCTAATTTATGGAAGACATAAACTCTTTTTTTATTTAGGTAACTTTTATAGCCACTTTTCTAAGCCTTCAGTGCTCTCCAGCTGGCTTTTATTAGCTTCACATTAAGTTACCTGAAACGCTTTTGAAAATATTTTATCAGCAAGAAATACTGGCGAGTGCATCCCAGTTTAATAGAAACAAGTTTTTATAACTTTACAGTATTGAGAACTTCAGTGATTACAATGTTTATATCTATACAGTTACTCATTCAGCATTGTCAACACCTGACTTGTGGGTCATATTACTCATTGGCAACTCTTTGTCCAATAGTAACGGATTAAAAGCAATGTATACAAAATCCCAACATACTGGCAGTAATTGTAGAATACATAGACTCACTGTTAAGCATAATTAATGCATTTAAAGTTTTGGTAAAACAGTTGGACTCACAAAAAGATTTACAAAAGAGAATGTACTCACATTGAAACTTAGGTATTTCTACGGACTTCCTGGTGACAATTCCTGATTACTTTCTTGGGTGTCTATTAAAACATACAATGCACGGTGTTAGTAAAATAACCCAAATCACTTTAGCCATACATCACGTGACAATACCCCAACAAACTTAGTCGGACAGAGCCTTGACATGCGTCGGTGGGTCCTAAATCAATCGGGTAGGGTAACGAATTAGTGATTGGAGGTTAAAATACTTACAGGGGAAGCGTTTCGCAAGTTAAGGGGTTTAGGGGGTGTTGTTTAGAGATACGGGGATTCGAGAGAGTATACGAGCGAATTTTTTCGTACGATTTTGAGCACAGAATTCAGTCCCAAGCTGCTCTATTTATACCCCAATTTAGCATCTCTCTCGCGTCGCGCCAGATTCCAGGGGATCCCGCGCGTGGCGCCTGAGACATCCCCTAGGGCTAGGTTATCCTTCTCACAAGTGTAGGGTTGCTACTTGGCACGAAACGGAGACACGTGGTGTCGACCTCTCTCGCGCGTCGCGACAGAGACTAGGCTACCCAGGTGGGATTTCCTCATTTTGCGTGTCGAGTCTCGATTCACGTGTCTGGTTCTTTGTTTTAGCCCAGTTTGGGGTGTTTTGGAGAGTTGTACATCCTCCCCTCCTTGTTTTAAATCTCGTCCTCGAGATTCACTAGAATAGGTGTGGATACTTCCTTTGCATTTCTGATTCTAGCTCCCATGTGTATTATGGTCCTCTCTTTGAATCCCATTTCACTTTGACCATAACTAATCTCTTGCGTTTGAGATTCTTGATCTTTCTATCTTCAATCCGAATGGGTTTCTCTATAAACTTAAGCGTCTCATTTACCTCTATATCTTGAAGAGGTATCACTAGTGATTCGTCTGCTAAGCATTTCTTGAGATTACATACATGAAATACATCATGTAATCCTGCCATTTCTTCTAGAAATTGTAGTTGATAAGCTACTGGCCCTTTCTTTTGATAATCTTAAAAGGTCCAACATACCTTGGGCTTAGCTTTCCTTTCTTACAGAATCTTACAACTCCTTTCCATGGTGAGACTTTTAATAACACTTTATCTCCAACTTGAAATTCCAAGGGTTTACGTCTGTTATCTGCATAACTCTTTTGACGATCTCGTGTTGCTTTCAGTCTTTCCTTGACTTGAATAATTTTTTCAGTTGTTTCTTGCACAATTTCAGGACCTGATAGTTGCTTTTCTCCAATTTCTGCCCAACATACTGGTGTTCGACATTTCGTCCGTGGAGTGCTTCAAGGGTGCAGCATTGATGCTGGTATGATAATTGTTGTTGTAGAAAAACTCTATCAAAGGTAGATGTTCATCCCAATTTCCTCCAAAATCAATTACACAGGCTCTAAGCATATCTTCCATTGTTTGGATTGTCCTTTCACTTTGACCGTCTGTTTGAGGATGATATGTTGTACTTAGATTTAGCTAGTTCCTATTACTTTTTGGAAACTTGTCCAAAAATGAGAAGTAAAACGGTTGTCTCTGTCAGACACAATAGATAAAGGAATTCCATGCAATGAAACTATTTCATTTACATATAACTTGGCTAACTGTTCCATACTGAAAGTTTCTTTCATTGGTAAGAAATGAGCAGATTTGGTTAATCTGTCTACAATCACCCAGATTGTATCATTACCCTTTCGTGTTTTGGGGAGTTTGGTAACAAAATCCATTGTTATTAATTCCCATTTCCAAATTGGCATTTCTAATTGTTGCAACAATCCTGAAGGTTTCTGATGTTCAGCTTTAACCTATGAACAGGTTAGACATTTGGCGACATAATTTGCTACATCCTTTTTAATTCCTATCCACCAGAAACTCTTTCGTAAATCTTTATACATTTTATCATTTCCAGGATGCATTGTAGACTTAGTCTTATGGGCTTCCTCTAAAATTCGATTTCGTAGGTTTCCTTGGATAAGAATCCAAATCCTTTTCTTATGAAATCTCCAAATTCCATCTGCTCCGTTTTTCTAATTCCTTAATCATTCCTTTAAATCCTTCAGCATCGTCCTGATTGCGGTTTCCTGTACCTGTTTAATTTGCTCATTTAAATCTATCTGCAGGTTTAGTCTGAGAGATCGTATTCTTTTTGGCTTCTCATGATACTTTCGACTTAAAGCATCAGCTACTACGTTAGCTTTTCCTGCATGATACTGGATATCACAATCATAATCACTAAGGATTTCCATCAATCGTCTCTGTCTCATGTTTAATTCCTTTTGTCCAAAGACATATCTTAAACTCTTATGATCTATGAATACAACGAACTTACTACCGTAAAGATAGTGTCTCCAAATCTTAAGGGCAAAAATTATTGCTCCTAACTCTAGATCATGGGTTGTATAGTTTTCTTCATGCTTCTTAAGTTGTATAGAGGCATAAGCAATTACTTTTTGAAGTTGCATCAACACACATCCATATTCTAACTTAGACGCATCACAATACACTACGAAGTCTTCAGTTCCTTCTGGCAAAGCGAGTACTGGTGCGTTGGTTAACTTTTGCTTCAAAATCCTGAATGCTTCTTCTTGCTTTGGTCCCCATTGAAACTTAATTGATTTGCAGGTTAGCTTAGTTAATGGGATGGCTATTCTAGAAAAATCTTGAATAAAACGTCTATAATATCCTGCCAATCCAAGAAAACTTCTTATTCCGTTGGTGATTCTGGGACCTTCCAGTTGGTAATTGCTTCGATCTTTGTGGGATCCACATGAGTTCCTTCATGGTTTACCAGATGTCCAAGGAATTGTACTTCTTGCAACCAGAATTCACATTTTGAGAATTCCGCATAAAGCTTTTCCTTTCTCAGCAACGTCAGGAGTATACGTAAATGCTCTGCATGATCTTCCTTACTCTGAGAGTAAATTTGAATATCATCTATAAAGACAATTATGATTTATCCAGGTATGGTTTACATATCTTGTTCATCATGTCCATAAATGCAGCTGGGTCATTGGTTAAACTAAATGGCATGACTATAAATTCATAATGGTCCTACCTTCTTCTGAAAGCAGTTTTAGGAATGTCCTCTTCCTGTACTTTCAACTGATGATATCCTGAGCGTAAGTCGATCTTAGAAAAGAATCGGGCTCCTTGGAGTTGATCGAACAAATCATCAATTCTCGATAACGGGTACCGATTTTTTGATTGTCACTTTATTTAATTCTCGGTAATCAATGCACATACGATTGATCCGTCTTTCTTCTTGACAAATAACACCGGTGCTCCCCATGGCGACGAGCTAGGTTGTATAAAACCTTTCTCTAGTAATTCGTCCAATTGTTTCTTCAATTCCTGCATCTCCGTTGGTGCTAAGCGATAGGGTGCTTTGGCAATCGGTGCCGTTACTGGTATTAGGTGAATTCTAAATTCAACCTCTCGATCTGGCGGTAATCCAAGCAATTCTTCTGGGAAAACATCGGAGAATTCAAATATGACGGGAATATCTTTTAATTCTTTTCCTTTAGTGTTAATGATTATGGAAATTATATAACCATTCCTCCTTTCTGTATATAACTTGCAGCTTTCATTACCGAGATGAACTTTGTTGGCTTTGTTGACTTGTCTCCTTTAATTGTCATCTTTTCGCCAGTTGGTGCATTTAGTTCTACAGACTTTTAATCACATAATATTCTTGCCTGATTGGCTACCAACCAATCCATTCCTAGCACGATATCGAATCCGGCTAGATCCATTGGAAAAAGGTTAGCAGTAAAGTTATGACTTAAAATTTTTATCTTTGCTCATTGCAGGATTTCGCTTATTTTGATAGAAGTTCCATTTGACGTTTCCACCAGGCAGTTTAGGTGAAGTTTAGTTAATGGTTGATTGAGAAGTCTACAGAAGAAAGTATTTATGAAACTTTGGTTTGCACCAGAGTCAAATAATACTTTAGCATAAACATCATTAACTAAAAAACGTACCGGTAATCACATTTGGGATCATCTTTGCTTCTTTGGCGGTCAGTATGAATGCTCTGGCATTCTTCTTGGGTCCTTCTGTTGTCTTTGCTTGGTTGTTTGCTGCTAGAGCTAGTTTCGGAAAGTTTAGTTTAATATGACCAGCTTCTCCACAATTGAAGCATAGCCCATTGCTAGCTTTCTTTCTGCAGTCTTTTTCCTGATGCCCTGATATTTTGCAGAAGTTGCAGTATATAGAGCACTTTCCTGAATGTTTCATTTTGCATTACTTACATGGGGCTGAAGAAGAACTTGCCCCTTTCCGCGATGGGAATGACCATAACGTAGTTCCTGGGTGATCTTTTGAGCTAGGTTCCTTTTCTAGTTTTCTTCTTGCGTGCGTACCAATTCATCTGTCAAGGTGTTTGCTAGTTCTACTGCTTATTCTATGGTTTGTGGTCTGGCTGCCTTGACTACATGTCTGATCTCATTGATTAATCCCCAGATGTAACGGGAGATTAATACTGGTTCTGATGATGCCAGTGTTGGTACAATCCTTGCATATTCAAAGAATGTGGTAGTATATTCTCTACAATCTACCCCGATCATTCTATGATTTAGGAATTTATTAGCAATCTGCTCCTTTTCATTAGGAGGACATAATTTCCTTTCAATTATTTCCTTGAAGTTGTTCCATTCCATACTGTAAACCCTGTCACTTCCTTGGACTGAAGAATGGTATTCCACCACTCTAAAGTTGCATCTTTAAAAAGATTAGAAGCATACATGACTTTATCTTCATTTGCACATTTACTTATCTTTAAGACTGCTTCTGTCTTTTCTATCCAGCGCAAGGCTGAAATAGCTCCTTCATTGCCGGAAGAATTCTATCGGTTTGCATGATAAGAATTCTTTATAAGAACAACCATATGAGATGGTTCTTCTTCTTTTTGGAATTGGAGCTTGGATTAACAATTCGTGATTTCCATTCACGCTGCGATTTGATTCAGGGGGTACACGTTTATTCCCGTTTCTGGAATCATCAATTTCTGCCTTTTTAATAGTATCGATAATATAGGGCATAGCATCTATGATTCCTTGGGCCACTATGTGTTCGATAGCACTTTTATTCATTTGATCTTCGTTATTATCGTTATTCTGGATTTCCTGATTTACCTCGTCTGATATCTGAGTTGTAAACATTTACAGGTATTAATATTATAGAATTAATTAAATATTAATTACTCAACACTGTGAACCAAAATCGTCGAGCATTGCGACTTTTACTCTTTTCATATATATATGCATCTATTATAAACATAGCTGGGATTCAACAATTGCATCAATATATATAGGTGATATATATTACTTTATATCTATTTTAGCTGATGTATATATGTTTTTTTTCAAAGTATAACACATACACACACACACACAATATATATTAGGTGACTGTTTTCTTAAACTGCATCTCCCGCTCGTCGTATTTCTAGACGAGCTTCTCCCCGATTTGGCGAATTCGGTGTCCTTACTCAACCAACTCTTCACCATACTGGTGTAGTTCCTCCACATGACTCATTGGTAGCATTGGGGATGGTACTGGTTCAGGGTAAGGTGGAACTGGTTCTTCGTAGGGAAATGGGTTTTTAGTAGGTTCTGAATTGCCCAGTTGTTAGCCCACCATTGATCTAAAGGGTTTGGTGCTAGAAATCTAGGTATCTCATTGGGATTAAAGGCTTGGATTGGAAATTGGTTTCCCTGATCCTGTTCTAGGTTTATGGGTTGGTCAGGAAATAAAGGAAGTAACGGTGGTTCTGGATTTGCTAGTTGGTTGAAATTAGGCTCTCCTCCTATATTTCAAAAACATGTAAAAATCACTAACACTACCCAACTCTTCTTCTTATAAGGGTCTAACTTCTAGGATTTGGGTATTTCTCTCACTTATAATTGCTAGGGCTTGTTGTTGTGCTTATCTCATTGTTTTCATCCTTTCTCCTTTGGCTCTACTAAACCAACCTCTCTTTTTAGGGGGAAAAGATTCTGCGGATTTGGCTTTGAAAACAAAGATATATTCGGAATCGGCAGTGTATTCGGGGGTTGGCTGGGATGTTGCTTCATCCATGAGAGAATGAGGTCGATGACGATAAGCGTCGGAAGTACCCTGATCACTCATACAGACTAAAGAAATTGTCAAAATAACACAAAATAATAATATGCATATTTACACAGAATAACATAGAAGTTGCGGATATTTCCTAACACAATTGGTTAAAATTTAGGTATTTTAAAAGAACACCTAAATGACTTAAAACGGTGGCTCTGATACCACCTTCTGTCGCAACCCCCAACCCCTACCCGGGAGTGGGAGCCGCGAGCCACAAAGCCGGTGGTATCGGTGTTTATTAGTTAGGCAGCAGAAATGAGACATCAGGACCGTAGTTAGGAAATATTATCAGAGTTTCAAAACACCAAAATTTTATAAGTAAACAAATGGGATAAAGCCCAAGTTTTAATTACAATACATTTGTAGGGATAAACCCTAATTTATGGAAGACATAAACTCTTTTTTATTCAAGTAACTTTTATAGCCACTTTTCTAAGCCTTCGGTACTCTCCAGCTGGTTTCTATTAGCTTCACATTAAGTTACCTGAAACGCGTTTAAAAACATTTTATCAGCAAGAACTGGCAAGTGCATCCCAGTAATAGAAACAAGTTTTTATAACTTTACAGTATTGAGAGCATCAGCGATTACAATGTTTATATCTACACAGTTACTCATTTTGTTAGTGCACTATTCGTGTGGCCATACTAGAAATCTATTTGTACATGAATGTCAAGTGTCTTGAGTCTGTAATATACCGGACAAGGTTTTGTTAGGTTATATTAGGATTGGTTAGACTGGGTTAGGTTTCGGTACGATACGAAGGAGCGCTCATGATCAGTATGATGCAGCACCCAAGATGATGACATCATTCCTCATACATCATGATGACATCAAGGAATATATGCATGGAATTTTGTTTTGGAAAGTGATATTCGTACGAAACTTAACACAATCATGATTCGTACGAAATGCATGCACTATATATATCTTCATCAAAGTTTCGCCACAAAAAGCCAACACACAAGAACTCAAGAACAAGCAACACGGTTCCAAGTCTAGATTAGGTGTTTGTGTGTCGATTAGCTTCGAAACTTTGTCCGGTTTACGATTGAAACGTAATAAACGTTGATTATTTACATTTCGGTGTCACGATTACGGTTCAGTTTAACGGATTCCGCCGTTAAACCGAATTCATCTCAGAACTTGTGTTCTTCGGTGAACCGATCTGGACCTACAATTGGTATCAGAGCCACGGAAGCTCTGCGTGTAATCGTGATTCGAATCGGACAAGTGTCGGTGAAATTCGAATAAAGTTTCGGTTGATTTCGAACTGTTCGACTATTTTCGGTGAATTTCGAACAATTTTTGATCCGTTTAAAGGATCGATTTTTGTTCATTCTGGACTAATTCGATTGATTTTCGATGTGATTTGGTTGAAACTTTGAACATTTCGATTGATTTCGAATTGTTTACATTTATTTGAGATCATTGTTCAAACACATATTGTACGCATCACTGTTTAAACGCATCATATGATATTGAACGAGGATGATTCTTGAGTTTCAAATTTAAATTGTTTTCTAGATCTGAGATTTGAACTGTTTGTTTTTTTATCTAAGCTGAACAAAATTATTAAAACGAAAAAAAATGAAACTGATGCTGTAACGAAGATTTAAAACGTATCATTCTTTATCAACATCAATCGAAAGAAGTTTTTTGAATTGTTAAGATTTTTTTTTCAGATCTAAGATCAGTTCATATAACACCTCATAAAAACCCATCCCGTAAAATTTCGACACGTGTCTCGCTGATCCTCAAGTGCCATGTGCTTAATAAGAGGGACTAGACTTGCTAACATGTTAAATTATAACCCCTGAGTGGCAAGCTTTAAAGTTGAGGGATCAAAAGTAGAAGAATGCAAAATTTCATGTTCTGGGAGGCGGTTACGGACCGCAAGCCATTATGGTCGTCTTAACCATTTGAAAATAAAACGCGCCTGAAGGCCTTACGGACTGCAAGGCCTCAGCCATACGGTCCGTAAGTGGGTGCCAGCGAGCAGAAGCATGGCAGCTTCTGCCTCTGCCACTTATCCCGCAAATGCCACCCTTTTGGCTGCATAAGACACGTTTGTAGACACTTGTTGCAACCTCTCAACACCCCTTAACACCTGGCTTGCCCTGGTTCTTGATCCTCAAGTATAAATAGGAGTGATCTCAACTCCATTCTTTGCTCATTCACTCAAAATCATCTCCTCTCCTCCTCTTTGGGGAGCTTCCCACCAGTTCTATTTTCGTGCTAGGACATTGTGTGAGTGTCCTTGACTCCCCTCTTTAAGTTTTATTAGGCTTTGAGCCAAAGTCAAAGCGTTGACGTAAAAAGCTTTGACTTTCGGCTAAGACCAATTCGGTCCAGTCAACGTTCATAACGAACGTGGCTACGTGATTGTAATTAGGATGGTGTTAATCCCCCAAGAGGGCACCTCCTGATTACCATGTTTGCTTGGTCAATTGACGGGTCCAAGTTATATTAATACAAAGTCAAAAGGGTCAGTTTTGAAATAAATTCATATCTAACAATGTAGGTCGCTATAAAATCAGTTTCAACACTTTAATAACTTGGTAGTAAGTATTAGAACATGTCTAAACGTGTTCGGCCCCGTCAAGTCCAGGTTTAAGGTCGGTTCGCAACCGAAAGTCGCAAAAGCTGACTATTGCTTTGACTTTCAGTTCTGACCCGATTTAACAACCTTAGCTACTGAAATTAGGTTGCCTTGTGACCATGATATATTGTACTATAACCCTCTAGAGTTATATGACATGGTTACTTAGTAATCCGAGTATTTATGCAAGTTTCCATATAATATGCTGAATTTTGCTAAAAGGTCCATAAGAACTTAAAAACAAGGTTTAAACATACATGAGCATAAAATGAGTTATAAACTGATGTACCAAGTCATTGAACTTTTATTGAGGCCAACTTTCTGATCTAAAACCCAAGAAATGGTTATTTCGCATAGTTTACGCATTTTGCGATTAAATTACCCTTTTTCCCATAAATTACTTTAAACATAACTTTGGCCTCAAAACTCTTTACCTCCTGATGTAATATCGTAATTAGGGTTATTTGGGATGCCAATTCAGATTATAAACTGATTTTATATACAAGTCCATGTATTAAGTCCCTAAATGACGATATTGCCCTTTTCGACACCTAAAATGGATTTTAATCATTTATAAGGAACAAAACCTATTATCTACTGATGTACTATATTACAAAACATATTTTCATCATACAAATCTGTTCATAACATCAGTTTCATTCAAATACCATTTAAATCGTCATTTAGCGACTTAATCGCCGTTTCGGCGCATAGTATGGTTTAAAACCATATTAGAGCATCAAGACTTGATACCTACTAATTTCAAAAATTTATATTTACAGTAGGTACATAATCTAAACTCAGATTCCCAAATAATTTGTCAAGAGATGTGTGAAATGACCAAAATGCCCTTTCAGTGCATAGTATGGTCTTAAACTCTAAAACCACACACATACTTGATATCCTATTGATATAACATCATAATTAAACTATTTGTTACAGTAAGTTTATAACCATTACATCAGTTTGCTCATGAAGTCTTTTTATAAGCCGTAAAATGACCAAAATGCCCATTTAAGGCATAAATTGATTTTAAAACCATAACGGACTAACATGTTGATAACTTACTGATATTACAACATGTTTAAAGTATAATGGCATATGAAACTTGTATAGGACTCACCCGGTTACCCCGATTCGCTTATATGCGTACGGTTCGGCCTACGTAACTAGATTACGTAATTTAATCGAAACGGGTTTCACCTTATCATTTTAGTTTCAAAATCCAGAATGTAACATGTTTACCCATATTAAACAAGTCTCCATACTTGTTGGGTATAAACTACATTCTATTCCAGTCATCGCTTAATCCAACGTTTAGTACTGTTATTATACTAAGCTACCCGGTTCGAGTCTACAACGTAGATAGAACCCGTTAGCATTCTAATTGGTTATAAACACCATCATTTCCAGACTAAGAGCCTCCCGGTAGATTGCTATCTAAGCTTACTTTTTGAATATTCGGTTGAGTTACTTATCTTATTTGAAGAATTTGCTCAGGTAAATGTTTTTAACTTATATTCCCTATACGGGCTTGGGACACGGTATAATAATACCGCTTGGTCGGGTATGGGATCACGTTATTGGATTGTGATTTACTAAATCCTTATAACCTGTTTTATTCTGTATTGTTTGATAACTTAAACATTGGGGGTTATTCGACCATGTCTGGGATATCCTTGACTCATTTAAGTTACTAATGGCCACGACCTTAAGCGCGGGGTGTAGGCATACACCTGACAGACGCTAATGCTAATAATATATTGAATCCCACTGGTGGATTATTTAAGTGACGTGTCAATTAATCAGGTTATTCGGTTTCTGCACCGGACCCCATATGTATTGACAAATATGTAAAACTGTAAACAAGGTCATTTTGAACTATCCAAAGTTATTTAGAAATCGTGCAAGTGCACCAAAAACCATTTTTAAATAAATGTTTACAAAATGAGTCGGTTATTAGTATTTACCAGTGAAAACTGATGTATTTTCAAATGACCAAGTTACAGGTGGCAACACGCAATAGATTGGGAGCTGTGCTATAGTGACAATAGAGGAATTTGCAAGTCTCTAGGTTGCTTAAAGTCTGTTGGACAATACTTTGTATATATTTATTTCGATCCGACTGTGGATCTTTTCATTACAAGCCTTGTAATTTATTTTGAACTTTGGACACTCGGTTTGTAATAGTAATTTAAATCCAAGACTTCAGTTGTGTTGTGTTTGTTTGGTTATGATGTTATCAACTACGTCACGATATTCCCCAACCGGGCCTACTGGGTTACACGTGGAAATAGGGTGTAACAGTTCAGATCCAAAATGTAGATCTGAAAGTGATGTCGTAGTGTGTAGTTTGCTGATGGATGTTAAAGAATTACGGTGTGTTGTTTTGTTGCGATTGAATTTGAGAAGAAATAGATTAGTAAGGTGTTCTAGTGCAGCGTGAAGAGAAAGAGATAAGCTTGTTGTTGCAGAATTTGATTTGTTATTGTTCTGGTTTAGAGTCATAGAAAGAAGAAAATTAGGATCATTGTTGAAGAGTTGATTTCGAGATTTGTTGAAGACGAGATCTGAGTTGCAGGTTTCTTCATCAAGTGTTGTTTGTGTTTCAGGTCTGATATTGATAAGAGGTTTTGGTATAGATCCGAAAAGAAGAATTTGTAGGGTGGTTGCTATCTGATTGTAAAAGAAAAATAGCGACTGCTGAAGTGTTAAAAGTTTTAGGGTTGCTGAGTATTAAAAAAAATCCCAAAGTCTATAATATAAACTAGTTTTTTCCGTGCCGCGCGTTGCGGCGGCGACGTCACGTTTGTAACTTCATTACATACGATACGATGCTGACATTAATGTGTTGTGTCCACGCATGAGGCGACGCATTTTTTACTTTGTATATACATTATGTTAGTAACAATAACGTGGTTAAGTATAGACAAAAAGAGTATAATGTCTTATGTTTTGCACATTGTGGTGTAAAGTGGTAAGACCAATTTAAACAAAAAAAGCTGAAGTGTTGGAGAAGATGAGGTGTGAAACTATTAAGTAGAAATTAATCAACGGTTCAAGTTGTTAAATAACAAAATTTAGGGGTTGATGTATTACTTACTAAAACACTTTACGTAATTAAATAAAACATTTGCGGTACACCTAAAAGTCTAATAATCGCTTTTAAATGTACAGTTTTGTTATACCTTTTCTTTTTAGAACGACGACGTTCAATTTATGCAACCTTTGGTCGCATCCCCCGCACTGGGAGACCCACCACCCTACTCTCGCCAATCATTTGTCTTAACCGGACCTACACTGGCATCTGAGTTTGACCGAACGTTCAAAGAAAACCACACAGATACACACGCGAGTGGTTAACAGGGAGTTACCTCCACCTATGTCTAAAACCTTGTTGGCTCCAAGACTTGAACACTGACCAAGGCCGGTTCCCAAGCCTTATCATTGCCTTGGTGTCCACTGGACCAAGTGCAAGGGACCGGTTTTATTATACCTACTTACATCATCTAATAACTTTTTGAAAATCACTACATATTCTAATATATTTAATAGTTTATTATTATCACCCAAAAAATAACTCCTAATTAAAAGCGGTTTAATTAGAATCATTACATTAACAATAAACTCATAATTTTTTTAATCTCACGCTCAACAAATAATATCATGAACACAATTTAAAAAAGAAAAAAAAGCAAGTAAAATAACACACAACTAAGGATTTAACTAAAACTATTTTTTAGTTTTTACTTTTGCATTTAACAAATTCGAATGACATGCAGCATGATCCACATGAAACCATCAATGTTTTCGAGATAATAATGATCTGTTTCCATAGAAAACCATGTGCTTCCAATCCAATACCACTAACACAAATAAGTCACACACACTCTCTGACTACAACTACAAACACCACCATAACACCACCACCACAACTCTTATCATACCACCGTCTTCAACTGCCACCATCGCCACACCGGAGATCTATTCATCACCATCATCGCACCACCACCACCTAACCGTCATAGTCACACAACCGTCATCACCTCCGACCACCGCCAATAACCAACCCCCGCAACCTACATCTTAGCCGCCACCACTACAACACCACCACATGAACGCCACCGCCCCATTTCTCTCTATACATTCTCTCTACAATACGCGTCTGCCATCACATAAATGCCACCACCGCCGGAAAGAGGACCAAATCTGATCGTTGACGCCTGACCGCGACGGTGACGCATACGGCTGAGGCGATACTACCCAACTTTGGTTTTAAAGACCAGCAGCGACTTGGTGTTTTTTTACCGGTGATGTCATCCTAGACACTCGAACCATTCTCTCTCTCTTGACCGGATCCTTCCTAACACCGTCATCGTGCCTCTGTTAGTAGTGGTGTAGTACCTAGGTATACCCGCTACATCGACGGCTCAGGCGAGTGTCAGACCTGATGACCCTCTTTAGGGTTTGTAGCCGGCGGTGGTAAGTGTACTCCAAGACTAGTTTGCAAAAAAAAAATTGTAGAAAGAGATGATATAGAGATTTAAAGAAGTAAGGACAGTGGAGTGGTGGTGTGTCTAGCGGTAAAAGCACCTAGAGAGAGGAGTGGTGACCAATCAAACCGCATAAAAAAGTGGGCGTCGGAAGACGCCGGAGCTCTGATCTAGTCTGATTTGGGAAGGAGGGTTGTCGTCGTCGTTTTGTAAGGTCGTTCTAAATTACCTTTGAATTCCAAAGGCGACGTCTTTGGAAGACGCCGAGCTCTAATGTAGTCTGATTTGGGGAGGAGGAGGTCGGCGACGATGATAGTGGTTGCATATGTGCCACATATCAGAGAAGAGAAAGAGACAGAAGTAGCCACTAGCTTAAAAATGTGTAAAGTCAAGGTCACGTGATATACGCATGGTCAGAACCACCAACCATGCATTTTAAGATTATAGTAATAAACAATAAATTTTGAAAGCAAACAAAATTTCTTAAAAACATGAAAAATGACGTTTCATAAGTAATAAAAGAAAAGACTTTAACCATCATTGGAAAATTAAAAGAAAATTAAAAATTGACAGCTCATAGGATTTAAAAAAAAATAAAAAGAAAAGCAATTACCTCTACCTATATTAACAAAAACAACTTCGGCAACAGTAAGTTGCCCTCATTGGTCAAAATGGGCGGTCGGTGAGCAATCACTAAAATAATTATATTTTTAGATATTTTAACTAGAAATGGTGTCAAGTAGCTGTCTAACACTCACCCATTAATCCAATTAATTTATAATTTTATTCCTAACGTAAAATTACAATTTCGCTCTCAGTTTAAAATTACCTTTTGCCCTCAGTTGGAAATAAAATTATGTTTTTGCTCCCAGCTAAACATTAGGTTTTTGCCCCCTGTTAAAAATAAATTTATGTTTTTGCTCCCAGCTAAAAATTACTATTTTGCCCCCAGTTCACAATTATAATTTTGCCCCCAATTCAAAATAAAAATATGGTTTTGCCCCCAGCTTAAAATTACGATTTTACCCTTAGTTAAAGAATATGTTTTTATCCCCGTTTCAAATATTATGATTTCACCCTCATTTCAAAAGTACGTTTTTGGCCAAGTTCAGAATAAAATTATGCTTTTACACCCAACGCAAAAGTACGAATTTGCCTAAATTCAAAATTTTGATTTTGTTCCGGTCTAAAATTACGAATTACGGTTTTGCCCCTCCTTAAATGCACGATTTTGCCCTTAGTTCAAATTTATATTACAATTTTACCCCAACCTCAAATTTACGATTTGCCCCTACGCAAACTAACGAATTTGCCACTTCTTCAAATTTACAATATTCCATCACTTTAGCTTTAGCCAAATTACGATTTTGCCCCGGTCCAAAAATATAATTTTGCCCTCAGTTCAAAATTACAGTATTGTCATTGTTTAAGTTTTTTAGCAAACTGTAAGTGTTTTTTTTAATTGGTTGACTCCAATTTTTTTTGTCAAGGAGCTGTCTAAAACTCGCTTATTAGTCTTCACAAATTACAGTTTTGCCCTGAGTTCAAATTTACAGTTTTATAATCATTTTATTTTTTTTAACAAAACTATTATATGTTTTTAATTAATTAAGAAATTATTCTGCTATCGCCCACAACGCGGGCGGATATCAACTATTAACATCATTTGAGGATATCAACGGCCATTATTGGAATTGACATTTTAAAATCTTTTGACAAATCATAGGACTTCAAAGAATTTTGTACCTGATAAATTTTGAGATTTTGCAAATTAAGAAGATAATAACGAGATTATTTTGTAAAGTGACATCTTGTGAAGTTAAGTTGGACCGAAGGTAGCTAATAGTTTTGGGCAGAGATTTATTAGAAATTTCATTTGGGCCTATAGTTGCGTGGCGAGATTTTTGAACATCGGGCTAAATGGGCTATAAATTTTAGCTGATCAAGATTGTGAAAGTAGTGAACCGGGCTTCCAAATTAGACTAAGATTTTTAAACGGAGTTTCTCATTTCATATTTGTGGGTCAAGATTTTTGCTCGGGTTGAACTGATTTTAGTAAACTGGGCCGAATCATTTGAGTACAGTTTGGACCTTGATTGTTGGATTTTGGGCTACAAGAGATTTTGAACCGGGGTTTTTAAACTAGAAAATTTTTAAGTTTGACTTTTTTTGGGTTCAAGAGGCTAAAAATTTTTTAAGTGTGGAGTAATTCAAAACATAAGCAGATGTTAAAAATAAATTTGAAAATTTCATGATTCCACAAAATGCATCAGTTCGAGGGATGGCGGAACAGTATTATGATTTAGTATATGAAATGAAAGATTATGGTGTCGTGATTTCAGATACTGAGAAGATATGAAAATTTGCAGATGCTTTACCCTTGGAGTAGGATGATTTTGTGTTCATATTGAAGAAATATTTTGATTTGTCTGAAATTAGAGTATATGATTTTCTTGAAAGCGTGAAAACTCATGAACCGATAGCAAAATGGAAGAGAAGGATGAAGGCAGAAAAAAGAAGATGGCGAAGAACTGTGTATCAAAGATTCAAGTATACCGACAAATGAAGCTTCAAGTTCTAACCAATCTGTCCGAATTATAATGAAGATTTGAATGATTATCTAGCAACGCCAAACTCTTGAGTCATTTGACATTAGAAAATAAAAATTTAAAAGAAAATGAAAAAGAATTTCAAAATAAAATAAAAGTTTAGAAAATGAGAAATTAGTTTTAAATGAAAATATTTCCGAAAAACAAAAGGAAATAAATTCTCATTTTGAGAAAATAATTCAACTTGAAAATGATGTTGAAATTGCTGAAAAGAAATTGAAAGGTTTTGTTACATCATCTTTAATGTTAGATCATATTGTTCCAAAACCTTCCTCAGTTGAAATTCCAATAAGTGATAATGTCGCAAATTATGACGATGTCATAATTGAAGATTGTGATGATGATACCAATGATTATAAAAATGATAAAAAAAGAAACATTTTTGAAACTTAAGGAAAAATTTCAAGAAATTGTTTCGTCATTTGCTGAAAAAGGTGAGTGTTCGACACAAAACCTTCTAAGCAAATTGGGGATAAAAAACAAAAACAAAATGTTAAGAATTCTAAAAATTTCCAAAAAAAAATAAAAGTTCATCGGTACGATCATCCAATCATTATCAAAACTCACAAAAATTTAAAAATAATGGTGCAGGTTTGGCCACAGTACTCCAAAGAAAGATCATTATAATCTGAGAAGATGGAATGACGATTATTACAGTCAAATCAGTGTTATGATTTAGGAGTGTGGATTGATCAAGAAGAATGATTTGATAACAGAATGTGTTATAACTGCGGATTAATCGGACAGCATTTCTGTATATTGCATGAGACCAAGAAAAGAGCATAGACAGAGAAATGATTTGAGAAAATGCTTTAAATGTTAAACAAAAGGTCATATTGTAAGAGATTTTCCGATAAGCTAGAGGAGAGAAATGATAGATAAATCTCAGGGGGGATAGGAAAAGTTACTAAGAAAACTAAGAAAGTAGGAGAAATGCCCAAAGAACAGAAAGTAAAATTATCACAAAGGACAAAAAGATAAACTGAGAAAAAGAGAAAGAAAGCAAGAGAGTATTTGGAAAAGATTTTGTCTTCGGATAAGCCGATTAATTCTGATGCAAGTTCTGGAGAATCGTTTTATAACATTCAAAGTTGCAAAACTTCAAGTGAAACGTGTTCATCAGATACAAATATGAAGACAGAAGAGAAAACGGTAGAAAAGAAAATTGTTTGTCAAACAGTTGCAAAACCGAAGCAAGTTTGGAAAGCTAAGGTTTTGGATGATTCAGAAGAAATTTTGAAACTGTTTGATGACAAAGGAGATTGTGAATAGATTAAAGTTTCTTATGTTGATGAATCTGGTCAACCCAAATCCAATATGGATTGGGTTCCAATTCAAAACTAATTAAAGTTTGTTTAATGTGCAGGATAACTAAGCTTCAAGCAAACATCTTGGGAGTGATTATCCACACAAACAAAATGGTAGTCTCGCGTTCACATTCGTAAAAAGTCGTTAAATGGTTAAAATGGAAGATTCTTATTTTCGATTTCGAAAAGATGTTTTTAGTTTTAGAGGGAGAAAAATTTTAAAATTGTCAAAATCCAAAATCAAAAATTTCTGTAAAATTGAAAAACATAATTTCAAAATCATTTTAGATAGATAAAAATTTTCAAAAAGCCAAAAACAAGAGAAAATCTCAAAAATGTCAAAAACATTGAAACATGAAAAATGAAAAATGAAATTACTTGTGCGAAAAGGGGAGATGATAGTTCATCAGTGGACTACCAGCGCATGCTAAAGATACGTATTGTTTAAAATGGTTAAACAATCTCAATAAAGATGTGTCGGTAGGCTCAGCTAGACTAGTAGTTTTGCGATAACGATACAAACTAAATAGAAAAGCCTAGTTCTAGTGGGAAACGAGGTTGAAAGCATAGTACTTAGTTTTGTCCTTCGTGATTGTGTACCTACTCGGTAATCGCTGAATGCTGCAAAGCATAAAACCGGTCAGTTTGTGAACTTTCACAACTTACTGAAAAAGTCAATGTGATTGTGTATTTCATTTTGCAAAGATTTAAACTTGTTTTATTTATTTATTTTGTTTAAGCATTGGACATCCTCTGTGTATACGAAAGTATCGAACTGGATGTTAGTTTTCGAACGTTTCTGCTTTATTTTACTTGGTGTTTCGTTTAAATCTTGGATCACCTCTGCGCATATGAGAATATCGAACTGGTGGTTAAGATCTAAACAATTTCAACTTGTTTTTATTTCTTATTTTGTTTAAACATTGGACGTTCTCTGCGTATCGAAAGATCGACCTGATGGTTAATGTTTAAACATTCTGCGTTATTTTTACACAAATCATAGTTGATGAAAGTTTAAAGGCATTACTTGAGATAATGTATTACATGATGAGGGGATATGCTTAGATCGTGGGGTCCATAAGAACTTAGTGCAAATTAATGTACCTTAACGTATCGGTAAGCATTACGAAGGTTTTTAGATTGAGTTTAGGTGGATAAACAATATCGACAATCCACACGAATTGTTTAAACTGAGTGTTTCTTAAAAGATCAACGGTGCAGCTGATATGTCTCAATAACTGATATGATCCTCTAGTACGTTTTCCCACAAAAATATAAATTGTAAATATTACGTTTCAGTATGTTTACTTTTATTCATTCAATATTAAAAATCCAAAAAGATTTTCTTTCAATATCTTTCATGGAAACCTGAAAATGTTGAATGTGAGCCGGACCTACGAGACTGTTTAGAAACTGTTTGTGTGTGGATACGTGTGATTGTTTCTTAAAAGTCAAATCTTAGAGATTCAAAGCATCATTCAAGGGGGAGACTACGGTTTTACTTGAAGATGTTATCCAGTACAGTTCAAGACTAAACATCATGGATTTCTAGCTATGTCCAAGGGGGAGACTGTTAGTGCACTATTCGTGTGGCCATACTAGAAATCTATTTGTACATGTAATGTCAAGTGTCTTGAGTCTGTAATATACGGGACAGAGGTTTCGTTAGGTAGTATTAGGATTGGTTAGATTGGGTTAGGTTTTGGTACGATACGAAGGAGCACTCATGATCAGTATGATGTCAGCACCCAAGATGATGACATTATTCCTCATACATCATGATGACATCACGAAATACATGCATGGATTTTGTTTTGGGAAGTGATATTCGTACGAAACTTAACACAATCATGATTCGTACGAAATGCATGCACTATATATATCTTCATCAAGGTTTCGCACAAAAAGCCAACACACAAGAACGTCAAGAACAAGCAACACAGTTCCGAGTCTAGATTAGGTGTTTGTATGTCGATTAGCGTCGAAACTCTATCCGGTTTATGATTGAAACGTAATAAACGTTGATTATTTACATTTCGGTGTCACGATTATGGTTCAGTTTAACGGATTCCGCACGTTAAGCCGAATTCATCGCAGAGCTTGTGTTCTTCGGTGAACCGATCCAGACCTACACATTCATTATTGTTAACACTTGACTTATGGGTCATACTACTCATTGGAAACTCTTTTTCCAATAGTAACGGATTAAAAGTAATGTATACAAAACCCCAATATACTGGCAGTAATTGTAGAATACATAGACTCAATCACTGTTAAGCATAATTAAAACATTTAATGGTTTGGTAAAACAGTTGGACTCACTAAAAGATTTACAAAAAGAGAATGTACTCACATTGAAAACTTAGGTATTTCTACGAACTTCCTGGTGACAATTCCTGATTACTTTCTTAGGTGTCTATTAAAACATACAATGCACGCGTGTTAGTAAAATAACCCAAATCACTTTAGCCATACAACACGAGACAGAACCTCAACGAACTTGGTCGGGCAGAGCCTTGACATGCGTCGGTGGGTCCTAAATCAATCGGGTAGGGTAACGAATTAGTGATTGGGGTTAAAATACTTACAGCGGGTAGCGTTTTGCAGGTTTAGGGGGTGTTGTTTAGAGAAACGGGGATTCGAGAGAGTATACTAGCGAATTTTTCGTTCGATTTTGAGCACAGACTTTAGTCCCACGCTGCTCTATTTATACCTTGGCATCTCTCGCGTGTCGCGCCAGGTTCCACGGGATCCCGCGCATGGTGCCTGAGACATCCCCTAGGGCTAGGCTAGCCTTCTCACAAGTCTAGGGTTGCTACTTGGCACGAAACGGAGACACGTGGTGTTGACCTCCCCCGCGCGTCGCGACAGAGACTGGAGTCTCTGGCGCGTGGCGCCTGGGCTACCAGGTGGGATTTCCTTGTTTTGCGTGCCGAGTCTTGATTCGCGTGTCCGGTGTAACGCCCCGCGTTTTCCATACTTTCTATTCATAGCAAGCTCGTCTTGTAATTCTATTTCGGAAATCATTGTATTCGTAATCTTCATTTCGTTGTAAACGTTGTAATCGAGACTTGAATCATAATGGAAATATACATTTTGTCCCTATACTTGTTATACTTGTTCATACAATACTTATACCTGATACACATACCCGAACACGTGATATATTTGATAATACGCGACATTCATACATGATACATGCTTTATACACAATGTGAATACTCGATCTCGATCAATACATACATACACATACGTTATAGCACATTACCAATGCTTATGATGCCTCATTACACCTTAAAGTGTCATAAAATATCCTTAAAAATGGTCCAAACCCGTCAATATTGAACAAAACAACAAAATATAAGAGATGTGTCCCGGCCCGGTCCGTAAGGGTATCTGCGCGGGACAGATTGTTTTGGCTCGCGAATTATGCACGGATCCCACACACCAAACCTCACCCAATCACCTCTAAACCTCATTAAAACTCACCCAACACCCTCCTAACTCTTCCTTATAAATACCAACCCTATTCCACACCATTTCCACTTTCCAAACTCCATCTAATCTCACTCAAACACTCCCAAATCATCTCAAGAACACCCTTGAACAGAAGTTTCGGGTAGATTGTACCACCTTCACAAAAGTGAGCATAACTTGCTCAAATCTTGGTCTTTTTACTTGATTCTTCTTCCATATTACTTGGATAATCTTTAGGGTTGAATTCAAGGGTTCTCCATGGAGAATCCAGACCTGGAAGTGCCCTTAAAGTGTCCCAAAACTTTCTGTTTGTTTTCAAACTCTTTCAAATCTTGTTTATGTTCATCAAACTTGAGTCAAACTCATCTCAAACCTATGTCCGAATGCTTACAACACTTCTTGTGGTTGGTTAGGCTTAAAAAAAGGTTGAGACATTCAAACAAGAGGATTTATCCTCACAATAATTCTGTTTTCATAGAGCTTCAAGCTCACAAGTGATGCAAGTTCATGACTCGTTCATGTGTGTCCACCTTGGTTAGCCTTGGCTATCCTAAACTTTGAGATCACACATCACTTGATGATTTTCATCATTATCTCAAGTAGTTTGCTAGTTCTAAAGTGTCACAACCCCGCCAAGCCGTTGACATGTGTCCTTGTGTGCTCTCCGAGTTGTATTCACTTGGCTACTTAGTATCATGGTGACATACTTACAATTCTTGTCGTTTTCATTCTTGTATTGTTCTCATTCATGACCCTCCTTGTTGTCTATGACAACTTGTGTAGTGGTGAATCATATAAAGAGTTAAATGGATGTTCATTCTCCTACCTCCATGCTTGACTTACTTGAATACTTAAGAGGTACCAAAGTGGATGTTTATCATCCCACCTCCTACATGATCTTATATGACTATGTATATATTATGGACTATGATATAAACCTAAAAACTGAAACCTTGATAATGGCTAAGTAATCATCTGTCGAGTTAATAAGTTTATCACTAAAGTATGTAGTTCCTTGTCACGATTCTAATAGGTCTCGAACCTATGAAACCATATAAACCCATTTCCGGGTTGTCATAATGTCAAGAACAAGTGCTATGTCTTAGTGAATATTTTCATACATAATACTTTAATTCTCATTTCCGTAATCTCGCTCGAATAATCCAAATCTACCGTTACACTCCTAACTAATACCTACGTTCTTCTTGTAGAAGGACAAGGTGCCAAACTCTAGACATCACAACAAGGCTCCCGGGATTTCTTAAGTGGAACACTTAGCAAAACTGTGAGTACACTTGACTCATTTACCGCTTTAACCACTTTGGGTTGTAACATGTTTACCTATCAAAATACACATATAACAAACTCATGCTTTTACATGCTCAATCCTTATACATGAATACTTGTTATGCCTAGATACATGCTTGATTATACATGCTTGATCATTAACTTAGCTAGCCCAACTTATCATATATAGCGCTATAGGAGTAGCACGCCGCCCGTCGGGGTTATGTTAAGATTATTATACTCATCTTAGTCTTATCACTTTTGTAGCAAGGGAAGCTCGATCTCGTTAAACTTTTGTGGAAACTCGGGGTTTGATCTAGTATTGCATGATTAGTATGGACTTTGATTACAATTACCATGTGGATTCGAGTTATTCATTTTTATACTTATGCTATGTATTCACCAAACTTGTGTACTCGCCTTTTCTTTTGCATTGAACTCGTGTTTCAAACATGCTACAGGTTGAAGAGGATACGCATGATGAAAGCTAGTAGGAAATGCTTTAGATACACATTTTAATCTTACTAGACTAGTTTTGTTGAAATCATGTTGTATTTGTTGTTATTTTGATCTATTGTATTTGACTTCAAATGTTGTACTTGACAATGTTGTTATGAATGAAATATGGTTTTTATTTAAATATTGTCGCCAATTAGTATTTATGAGCAATGAGCAATCTATTTCGTCCCGCCTTGATGATTCCGCCATCGGTTGGGGCGTGACAGATTGGTATCAGAGCCACAACTATAGGGAATTAGGTAGAATTGCCATGTTCGACCTAGTCTATAGTTTAAGTGTCCATTTTTTACCATTCCCGTATTATGCTTAAAACTTTATTCTTCCTCATTACTTCCTTATTATCTTTTGGTCTTAAATTTACATAATGTCTTTCCTAAGACATTTTAAATAACACACTTGAAGGCCTAAAGACACTCATGATGCAAACAAGGCGATTTGCACCAAGATGGGTCCAATGACTTACAATTTTTGGTGAAATCCCTCATTCCGCGTATTCGATTTTTTCACGAAGTTGTACCATCAAGTTAGGAGTGATATCCACGTCTTGATGGAAACTTCATTCATACTCTAGTGGATCTTACAAACGAGTCGGAATATGCTCCTCGTTTGGTAAGAGACAAATCACACTTGGGTACGATGTTCTCAAGTTAGGGTGAAACCCGCACCTTGCCAACTAGTCCCGTTCCTCGATTTTCGTTCTCGCCAAAGTTTCCTTTTTCTAATCGGTTAGAGACGTGTAGTAACGGGAAGGGTAAATACCGTTAGTTGTGATATTTGTGCCTTTTCAAGCATCAAACAATACCAAACAATTTCGAATCCAATGAAATCTTGCATTTCATTCCCAAAAGTTGTATAATTACATGTGACATCCACACATTTAAGTTCATGTACAATTTCTACACTTCAAAGCTTTTTCTGAAAGATATACATAAACTGTTACGCAAACGTAATCAGTTTAACACAACGTATATTCCAGGAATAGTGACATAAGCTAAACATACCTTGAATATCCTTTACATAACTTAGAAATAAGTTTTGAAGGGTTTGGTATGTCAAAAACAAGCTTAATCGATCACAGGGACTATTTATGATAAACTACGAAAGCCTGCCGATTCTCGTAGCGACGTACACTCCGGAACAAGATCACAATCTTAACATACCTTAAATAACCTTTACATAACTTAGAAATAAGTTTTGAAGGGTTCGGTATGGCAAAAATATGCTTTTGTAACTTCAGGGGCTATTTTGCAAATTCTGTGAAACTATGCCATGACGCGTATTTCTTAATCCGGAACAGGTACGCACATCCAAAAAAATTTTTTAATCTTAAAATCTTGTATTTTAGTGATTGGAATGCAAAAATTTCATTCGTTACGCATTTACGGTCATTTGCGCGTTCGTTACGATTTTCGTCGTAATTAACCAAAAACCGCAACCGTACAACCAAACGAACCAACACCCAAAACATTTTTTGGCCTATTTCAAGTTCCCTATGCTTTAACATCCTAATAAAGCTTAAAAATGGGGTTAACCGGTGTTAAAAGTGCCAAAACGCGTCAAAAACAAGTTCAGGGGCCATTTCTGCCAAATTTGAAAGTTCAGCCCCTGCAAGGGCCTTACGGACCTTAAGGCCTAACCCCATAAGGTCCGTAAGGGGTCCCCAACTCATCAGATTTGTTGCAACCAGGTGGCAGCTTCTTGTTTAATCCTTGGATAACAAGCAAATCAATTTTGTCACAATTTCACCTGCAATTGACACTTGTTAGGACCTCCATGAGATCATGCCAACACATGGGACATGTGTAATGATCCTAGGGCCTTCAAATTGCTATAAATAGCAAGTGATTTTGCCATTTTCACTTGCTCAGTCATCTCTTCTTATCTCAAACACTCTAAGTGGAGGCTACCACCTTGTTGGAGGCCTCCTACCTGAGTTTTCTGGTCTTCTTGGAGCTCTTGAGTGTTTTTCAACACAAGTAAGTGCTCCATCCTTGTCTTGTTTTATTTATTTAGCTATTTCAAGCTAAAAGTCAAACAGTGTTTGACTTTCAGCTTTGACCATTAATTGGTCAAAACAAAGTCCAATTAGACTTTGCAACGTGATCGTAATCATGATGGTTATGATCTATAGTGATCATGCCTACTGATTACCACGTTTGCTAGTTGTAGTGACGAGTCAAAGTTTTGGTCAATAATGCGTAAAATGCGCATTATAGGACGAAACTATTTTTGGGTATCAAAACTCTTTGTTTTGATACCAAAACATTTTTATAACTTAGGTTAGACATGTTTGACATGTCTAACTCGTCACTTTTAGTTTAGTGCTTAGTTAGGGTCGTAAGTCGAGCGGTCTTGACCACCGCTTTGACTTTCAAACCCGACCCGTTTGGTCGATCTTAGGATCCAACCAAACACATATTTGTGACCATAGTTGTATATGGAATAACCCTCTGAGGTAATACCTTATGGTCACTTTGTTTGGTTAGTGTATTGATAAGTCGTTGGTATGTTCTTTAAATATGACCAAAACGCCCTTTTTGCGAATAAATCAACTTTAAGCATATGTAACATAAAGTTTGACATGTAATCTGATGTAGTAACATTATTAAGCATGTTTCAGCAATTTACACTTATCATAACACATATCTAACCATCCGAACACGTGTTTACGCAAATGCACTTTAAAGTGGCTTAAACTACCTTAACGAGTCATAACAGGTCAAAAGCACTTAGGAACCTTTCCAAATCAGAATGTAGACTTTGTCAAACCATTTCATATGAGTTCCAACACTCATTTGGTTTACAAGACCTCATTCTATCCAATCCGCCGGTTAAAGTCACGACATTTACATGTTATCCGACTCATTAGGACACACTTGATTCCTTGATCTTTGGGCTTTGTTCACACATTCACACAAGGCTCATCCGCAAATCCTAGGCGAGTACATTGCTCCCCTCTTTTACGTTTTGCAAATGTTTTGGGGTGATTCGTATGTGCTAAGTTGTTTTCAATGTTCAAATACTATGGTTTATATAACAATATGGTTTCAATAATGTGATACAACTTGTTGATGCGATATCCATGATACGATTGACATTCCTTAACATTGTTATGCCGCCCAGTAGTAAGTTATGGTAACATAGGATTGACAATCCCATTACTAGGCTATTCATTGGATTTGGTGGGTAGTTTGGGGAACGACAGAAACTGTTTATGATTAACAAATCATTCGTTGATTTGTTAGTCTTGTTAAAGAGATCTTTTAGGATCTATTAAAGATACCCTTGGGGTATAGTCGAGTCAACAAAGGCTTGAATGTATTCATTAAAGAACGACCAAAAGTTTTCACAATTAGAAACAAGGACAATGGACAATGGTTTATGACAAGTACAATAAACAATGGTTTATGACAAGGACAATGAACAATTGGTTTATAACACGAACAATGGTTGAATGGTTATTTTTGAACAAGGTTACACAACAATTTTTATTTAAAGATATAAACCATACATAGTTTACTTACAAGATGATCTACAACTCAAATTTTACAAAACAAATGTTTTCAGTCAAGATTCATGGCTACATGGTTTTGATTTACTTATATTAGCTTGTAAAGTTGATATATTATATTGCAATATCAAACACTTTTGATTTCAACATTAATACTCATCGACTCTCGAAGTTGGACGAGGTATTGCAATATAGTTCTAAAGCCATGAAGACACTCACAAAACCTATGTTCTCGCCGACACTTTTATGTTGACTATGTTTTCACATATGTTTCCGGATTTGTTACATGACGATTGTTGCTGCATACTTCACCTAAGACGGACACAGACTTTAGTGCCTTAAAACAAGAAAGACAAATAATATACTTGTTTTGTTTATTTTAAATTATGAGGACAATGTAATCGTGTTCATATTCAATAAAACATAATTTCAAATACCATGTGTTATGTAACAATTTGTAACGTGACTTCCCAAGTGTTTCCGCCGTGTGTTGTTTTACGCGATTTGGGGTGTTACATTAGTCGCTTCTCGATGAGAGTATTTTACCTATAGGCCAAAGCACGTTTATCTAATTAGAAAGGAACTTCGATTCACTTTGGAATTGTCGACGTTTCTCTACCCGAAAAAATCTCATGTTTTCATTGAGCCAATCTTTTATGTTATCTCAATTTTTATGTGATTTTATATTTGTTACCTTATTCATTTCGAGCCGTTACACATTTCGCATGTTTATCGCAATAAAAAATAATTCTAATCCTAGTGAACAAACTAAATTTATACTCCTTATTCGCATCCATACGTGCGAAATGTGTAACGGTTCGAAATGAATACTAATCCCCATATTATGATCAAGTCTCATTCCCTTTTCTTCTATGTTGAACCTCTAGATGAATTCTCCGAACTCGTCCAAGAAGTCCAAAAGGTCCAACAAGGGGTCTAACAACAACAACAACAACAATGAAGACTCCATCTCCAAGCAAGAACTCGTCGGTCTTGTCGCTGAGCAAATGGCCTATCAAATGGCCCGTGTCATACCCGATATCGTTAGCCAGCTTCAAACCATCCATACCGAAGGCACACCCAAATCCTTTGCCGACTCCAAAACCGACAACCCTAAAACGTCCTTCCAATTCAAGCATTTCATGGCTTGTAAACCAGTCGAATTCACTGGCATGGACGGTGTCACCGCCATGATCAATTGGTTTGACGCGATGGAGCTTACCTTTCTCCAGGGCGGGTGCCCTGATGACCTTCGAACCCTCAATGCTACCAGGTCTTTTGCTAGAGAGCCCTCGAGTGGTGGACTAAGGAACGCAACAAGCGTGGCAACGAAGCAGCCCACGCTCTAACTTGGGACGATCTCAAGCTATCGCAACCCCCGACCCCTACCCCGGGAGCGGGAGCCACGAGACACAGAGCTGGTGGTACCGGTGTTTATTAATTTGGCAGCAGAATTACAACATCAGGATCGTAGTTAGGAAATAATTGATCAGAGTTTCAAAACACCAAACTTTTATATTACACAAAATGGGATAAAACCCAAGTTTCAATTTCAATACATTTGTAGGGATAAACCCTGACTTATGGAAAACATAAACTACGTTTATTTAGGTAACTTTTATAGCCACTTTTCTAAGCCTTCAGTGCTCTCCAGCTGGCTTCCATTAGCTTCACATTAAGTTACCTGAAACGCGTTTTAAAAAGATTTTATCAGCAAGAAATACTGGTGAATACATCCCAGTATAATCAAAACAAGCTTTATAGATTTACAGTTATTGAGAGCATCCGCATTTACAATGTTTATATCTACAACATTACCCAATCAGTACTGTCACTCCTGACTTGTGGGTCATGTTACCCATTGGCAAAAATCCATTTGTCCAACGGTAACGGATTCAAATTTCGTATACAAAACCCCAACATACCGGCAGTAATTGTAGAATACATATACTCAATCACTGTTAAGCGTAATTAAAATATTTTGACTCACAAAAAGGTTTACAAAAAGAGAATGTACTCACTTTGAAAACTTGGGTATTTCTACGGAAGTCCTGGTGAAAATTCTTGATTACTTCATGGTAATTCTATTTAAAACATACAATACACATGCGTTAGTAAATTAACCCAGGTCACTTTTAGCCATACAGCCGAGACAGAACCCCGGCGTGCGTAGTCAGGCAGGGCCTTGACATGCGTCGGTGGGTCCTAAATCAATCGGGTAGGATAACCATACAACACAAGATAGAACCACAACGTTCTCAGTCGGGCAGAGCCTTGACATGCGTTGGCGGGTTCTAACTCGGGTAGGGTAACGAATTAGTGATCAGGAGTTAAGATACTTACAGCGGACAACGCTTCGCAGGTTTAGGGGTAGGGGGTTTTGACAGAAACAGAGAGTAAAGGGAATATACGTTCGATTTTTCCGATCGAAACTGAGCAATGAACTTCGTCCCAGGCTGCTCTTTATATACCCGATTTTGCATCTCCCACGCGTCGCGGGAGAGCTCAGGAAACCCCTCGCGTGGCACGAGGGAAGCCTACATGGCCTAGATTGGCTACGTGCATGCATAGCCTAGCCAGACGTCGCGAAACGGAGCATGTCACCTGGACGTGTCCCGCGCATCGCGGGAGATACCAGGGTTTCTGGCGAGTGTCGCGTGAGACGTCCTGGTGGAATTTCTTCGTTTTTCGTGTCGGGTCTCATGGTGCGTGTCCGGTTTGCCGCTCGGTTTGGGGTGTTTTGGAGAGTTGTTACATCCTCCCCACCTTGATTTAAATCTCATCCTCGAGATTCACTTGAATAGGTGTGGATATTTTCTTTGCATTTCTGATTCTAGCTCCCATTTATATTCTGGTCCTCTCTTTGAATCCCATTTAACTTTGACCAGAACTAATCTCTTGTGCGTGAGATTCTTGATCTTTCTACTTCAATCTGAATGGGTTTCTCTACAAATTTAAGTTTCTCATTTACCTCTATATCTTGGAAAGGTAATACCAATGATTCGTCTGCTAAACATTTCTTGAGATTACATATGTGAAACACATCATGTATTCCTGCCATTTCCTCTGGCAATTGTAGCTGATAAGCTACGAGTCCTATTCGTTTGATAATTTTAAAAGGTCCAACATACATTAGGCTTAGTTTTCCTTTCTTAACGAATCTTACAACTGCTTTTCATGGTGAGACTTTTAATAGCACTTTATCTCCAACTTGAAATTCCCAAGGTTTGCGTCTGTTATCTGCATAACTCTTTTGATGATCTCGGGCTGTTTTCAGTATTTCCTTGACTTGGATAAATTTGTCAGTTGTTTCTTGTACAATCTCAGGACCTGATAATTGCTTTTCTCCAATTTCTGCCCAACACACTGGTGTTCGAGATATCCGTCCGTAGAGTGCTTCAAAAGGTGCAGCATTGATGCTGGTATGATAACTGTTGTTGTAGGAAAATTCTATCAAAGGTAAATGTTCATCCCAATTTCCTCCGAAATCAATTACACAGGCTCTAAGCATATCTTCTATTGTTTGGATTGTCCTTTCACTTTGACTGTCTATTTAAGGTGATATGTTGTACTTAGATTTAATCTGGTTCCCATTGCTTTTTGGAAACTTGTCCAAAAATGCGAAGTAAACCGGCTGTCCCTGTCAGACACAATGGACAAAGGAATTCCATGCAATGAAACTATTTCATTCACATATAATTTAGCTAGCTGTTCCATACTGAAAGTTTCTTTCATTGGTAAGAAATGAGCCAATTTGGTTAACCTGTCTACAATCACCCAGATTGTATCATTGCCTTTTTGCGTCCTGGGTAGTTTGGTAACAAAATCCATTGTTATTAATTCCCATTTCCAAATTGGCATCTCCAATTGTTACAACAGTCCTGAAGGTTTCTGATGTTCAGCTTTAACCTGTGAACATGTTAGACATTTAGCAACGTAGGTTGCTGCATCCTTTTTCATACCTATCCACCAGAAATTCTTCCTTAAATCTTTATACATCTTATCACTTCCAAGATGCATTGTATACTTAGTCTTATGGGCTTCCTCTAAAATTGATTCCGCAGGTCTCCTTTAATTAGAATCCAAATTCTTTTCTTATGGAATCTCCAAACTCCATCGGTTCCTTTTTCTAATTCCTTAATCATTCCTTTTAATCCTTCAGCATCATCCTTGATGGCTATTTCCTGAACATGTTTAATTTGCTCATTTAAATCTATCTGAAGATTTAGTCTAAGAGAGCGTACTCTTTTCGGGTTTTCATGATACTTTCGACTTAAAGCGTCTGCTACTATGTTAGCTTTTCCTGCATGATACTGGATACACAATCATAATCACTAAGGATTTCGATCCATCGCCTTTGTCTCATGTTTAATTCCTTTTGTCCAAAGACATATCTTAAACTCTTATGATCTGTGAATATCACAAATTTACTACGGTAAAGATAGCGTCTCCAAATTTTAAGGGCAAAAATTATTGCTCCTAATTCCAGATCATGTGTAGTATAATTTTCTTCATGCTTCTTGAGTTGTCTAGAGGCATAAGCAATTACTTTTTTGACGTTGCTTAGCACACATCCATATCCTAATTTCAGATGCGTCACAATAAACTATGAAGTCTTCAGTTCCTTTTGGCAATGCGAGTATTGGTGCGTTGGTTAACTTTGTTTTAAAATCCTGAATGCTTTTTCCTGCTTTGGTCCCCATTCAAATTTAACTGATTTGCAAGTCAGCTTGGTTAATGGAATGGCTATTCTAGAAAAATCTTGAATAAAGCGTCTATAATATCCTGCTAATCCAAGAAAACTTCTTACTTCCGTAGGCGACTTAGGGACTTCCCATCTGGTAGTCGCCTCGATCTTTATGGGATCCACATGAATTCCTTCATGGTTAACCAAATGTCCAAGGAATTGTACTTCTTGTAACCAAAATTCACACTTCGAGAATTTTGCGTAAAGCTTTTCTTTCCTTAGAAATGACAGGAGGATATGCAAATGCCCTGCGTGATCTTCCTTACTCTTAGAGTAAATTAGAATATCATCTATAAAGACGATTATATATTTTCCAGGTATGGTTTACATATCCTGTTCATCATGTCCATAAACGCAGCTGGGGCATTGGTTAAACCAAATGGCATGACTGTAAATTCATAATGACCATATCTCGTTCTGAAAGCAGTTTTAGGAATGTCCTCTTCCTGTACTTTCAGCTGATGATATCCTGAGCGTAAGTCGATCTTAGAAAAGAATCAGGCTCCTTGGAGTTGATCAAACAGATCATCGATTCTCGGTAATGGGTACCGATTTTTAATTGTGACCTTATTCAATTCTCGGTAGTCAATGCACATACGCATTGATCCGTCCTTCTTCTTGACAAATAACACCGGTGCTCCCCTTTGGTGATGAGCTAGGTTGTATGAAACCCTTCTCTAGTAATTCGTCCAGTTGTTTCTTTAGTTCCTGCATTTCCGTCGGTGCTAGGCGATAGGGGGCTTTGGCAATCAGTGCTGTTCCTGGTATTAGGTGAATTCTAAATTCAACCTCTCGATCTGCGGCAATCCAGGCAACTCTTCTGGAAAGACATCAGAGAAATTTGATATTACAGGAATATCTTTTAACTCTTTTCCTTTAGTGTTGATGATTATGGAAATCATATACACCATTCCTCCTTTTCGCGTATAACTTGCCGCTTTCATCACGGAGAAGAACTTTGTTGACTTTGTCGACTTATCTCCTTTAATTGTGATCCTTTCGCCAGCTGGAGCATTTATTTCTACAGACTTTTGATCACATATTATTCGTGCCTGATTGGCTACCAACCAATCCATTCCTAACACGACATCAAATCCGGCAAGATCCATTGGAAAAAGGTTAGCAGTAAAATTATGACTTAAAATTTCTATCTTTATTCCTTGCAGGATTTCGCTTATTTGGATAAAGACCCATTTGCCGTCTCCACCAGACAGTTTTGGTGAAGTTTAGTTAATGGTTGATTAAGAAAATTGCAGAAGGAAGTATTTACGAAACTTTGGTTCGCACCAGAGTCAAATAATACTTTTGCATAAACATCATTAACTAAAAACGTACCGGCAATCACATCCGGAATCATCTTGGCTTCTTCGGCAGTCAGCACGAACGCTCTGGCAGTCTTCTTGGGTCCTTCCGTTGTCCTTGCTTTGTTGGTTGCCGCTAGAGCTAGTTTCGGGCAGTTGGTTTTAATATGATCGGCTTCTCCACAATTGTAGCACAACCTATTATTAAGTTTCTTCCTGCAGTCTTCTTCCTTATGCCCTGGGAATTTGCAGAAATTGCAGTATATAGAGAATTTCCCGGAATGCTTCTTTTTGCAGTACTTACATAGGGGTGATGAAGAACTTGCCCCTTTTCCGTGATAGGGATTACACTAACATATTTCCTGAGTAATCTTTTGAGCTAGGTTCCTTTTCTGGTTTTCTTCTTGCGTACGTACCAATTCATCTGTCAAGGTGTTTGCTAGCTCTACTGCTTCTTCAATAGTTTGTGGTCTAGCTGCCTTAACCACATGTCTGATTTCACTGATTAATCCCCAAATGTAACGGGAGATTAATATTGGTTCTGGGGAGGCCAGGGTTGGTACAATCCTTGCATATTCAAAGAATGTGGTGGTATAATCTTTGCAATTTACCCCAATCATTCTATGATTTAGGAACTTATTAGCAATCTGTTCCTTTTCATTAGGAGGACAAAATTTTCTTTCAACTATTTCCTTAAAGTTGTTCCATTCCATACTGTAAACCCTGTCACTTCCTCTGGACTGAAGAATTGTATTCCACCATTCTAAAGCTGCATCTTTAAAAAGATTAGAGGCATACATAACTTTATCCTCATTGGCACACTTACCTATTTTTAAAACTGCTTCTGTCTTTTCTATCCAGCGCAAGGCTGAAATAGCTCCTTCACTGCCTGAGAATTCTATCGGTTTGCATGATAAGAATTCTTTATAAGAACAACCATATGAGATGGTTCTTCTTCTTTTTGGAATAGGAGCTTGAATTAATAATTCATGATTTCCGTTCATGCTATGATTTGGTTCAGAGGATACGCGTTTACTTCCATTTCCGGACTTATCGTTTTCTGCCTTTTTAATAGTATCAATAATATAGGCATAGCATCTATGATTCCCTGGGCCACTATGTGTTTGATAGCACTTTTATTCATTTGATTCTTGTTATTATCGTTATTCTGGATTTCCTAATTTACTTCGTCTGACATCTGAATCGTAAACATTTATCAGGTATTAATATCACAGAATAATAAATATCACACAACACAGTGAACCAAAATCGTCGAGCGTTGCGACTTTTACTCTTTTCATATATATGCGTCTATTACAAACATAACTGAAATTCAAACATTAGTAACTATGCATCGATATATGTATATGGTGGGGTATAGTTTATATCTATTTTTTGTTTTGTTTTGCTTTTTTTTCTAACTATGTAACAAAATACACACACACACACACGCACCACACACACACACACACATATATATATACACATATATAGTAGGTGGCGGTTGCTTAAAACTGCATTTCCCGCTCGTCATACTTCCAGACGGGCTTCTCTCCGATTTGGCTAATTCGGTTTCCTTCCTCCACCAGTACATCTCCAAGCTGGCGGAGTTCTTCCACATGCTCCATGGGTAGCACTGGGGCTACACCGGTTCACGGTAAGGTGGAACTGGTCTTCGTAGGGGAATGGGTTTTCCAGAAATTGTTGTATTTCCCAGTTGTTAGCCCACCATAGGTTTAGAGGATTTGGTGCTGGAATCATGGGTTCCTCGTTGGGGTCAAAGGCTGGGATTGGAAATTGGTTCCCCTGTTTCTGGTCTAGATTCATGGGTTGGTTGGGAAATAAAGGAAGTATCTGTGGTTCTGGATTTGCTTCTTGGTTGAAATTAGGCGCTCCTCCTATATTTCCATACAGGTGGAAATTCGCTAATTGTCAATCCAACTCTTTTCCCATAAGTGTCTAACTTCTGGGTTTTGGGTATTTCTAACTGCTATAGCTTGCTGTTGGGCTTGTCTTAATCTTTTCCTCCTCTCTCCATGGCCTCGACTAAACCAACCTCTCTTTTTAGGGGGAAAAGGTTCTGCAGCTTTGGCTTGGAAAACAAAGATTCCCTCAGAATCAGTAGTTGATCCAGCGGTTGACTGGGTGGTTCCTTCATATGTGGGAGAATGAGGTAGGTGACGATAAGCGTCAGAAGTACCCTGATCACTCATACTGTAAACTAAGAAAATTTGTCAGATTAACACAAAATAATCATAGAAGTTATAGATATTTTCTAACACAACAGGATAAAATTTAGGTATGTAAAAGAACACCTAAATGGCTTAAACCAGTGGCATGGCTCTGATACCACCTTCTGTCGCAACCCCCGACCCCTACCCCGGAGCGGGAGCCGCGAGACACAGAGCTGGTGGTACCGGTGTTTATTAATTTGGCAGCGGAATGACAACATCAGGATCGTAGTTAGGAAATAATTGATCAGAGTTTCAAAACACCAAACTTTTATATTACACAAAATGGGATAAAACCCAAGTTTCAATTTCAATACATTTGTAGGGATAAACCTTGACTTATGGAAAACATAAACTACGTTTATTTAGGTAACTTTTATAGCCACTTTTCTAAGCCTTCAGTGCTCTCCAGCTGGCTTCCATTAGCTTCACATTAAGTTACCTAAAACGCGTTTTAAAAAGATTTTATCAGCAAGAAATACTGGTGAATACATCCCAGTATAATCAAAACAAGTTTTATAGATTTACAGTTATTGAGAGCATCCGCATTTACAAGTTTATATCTACAGCATTACCCAATCAGTACTGTCACTCCTGACTTGTGGGTCATGTTACCCATTGGCAAAAATCCATTTGTCCAACGGTAACGGATTCAAATTTCGTATACAAAACCCCAACATACCGGCAGTAATTGTAGAATACATATACTCAATCACTGTTAAGCGTAATTAAAATATTTTGACTCACAAAAAGGTTTACAAAAAGAGAATGTACTCACTTTGAAAACTTAGGTATTTCTACGGAATTCCTGGTGAAAATTCTTGATTACTTCTGGTAATTCTATTTAAAACATACAATACACATGCGTTGTAAATTAACCCAGGTCACTTTTAGCCATACAACCGAGCCAGAACCCCGGCGTGCGTAGTCAGGCAGGGCCTTGACATGCGTCGGTGGGTCCTAAATCAATCGGTAGGATAACCATACAACACAAGATAGAACCACAACGTTCTCAGTCGGGCAGAGTCTTGACATGCGTTGGCGGGTTCTAACTCGGGTAGGGTAACGAATTAGTGATCAGGAGTTAAAATACTTACAGCGGACAACGCTTCGCAGGTTTAGGGGTAGGGGGTTTTGACAGAAATCAGAGAGTAAAGGGAATATACGTTCGATTTTTCCGATCGAAACTGAGCAACGAACTTCGTCCCAGGCTGCTCTTTATATACCCGATTTTGACATCTCCCGCGCGTCGCGGGAGAGCTCAGGAAACCCCTTGCGTGGCACGGGGGAAGCCTACATGGCCTAGATAGGCTACGTGCATGCATAGCCTAGCCAGACGTCGCGAAACGGAGACACGTCACCTGGACGTGTCCAGCGCATCGCGGGAGATGCCAGGGTTTCTGGCGAGTGTCGCCTGAGACGTCCGGTGGAATTTCTTTGTTTTCGTGTCGGGTCTCGTGGTGCGTGTCCGGTTTGCCGGTTACAGCTCGGTTTGGGGTGTTTTAGAGAGTTGTGACACAAGCAGCTCATGAGAGATCAGTTCTGTCCTCCCCACGAGACCCGGAAGCTCGAAAACGAATTTGGAACCTAACACAACAAGGATGCGACGCTGAAGGACTGATCGCTCGCTTCAAACAGTTGAGTATCATCTGTCCTGGACAGGTGGATACAGTTCCCAAAGCGATAGCTAAGCTTATTCGTTCACTTTCGCCTGTGATCATGTCACACCCCGATTTCCACATGTATTCCGGTGGGCCCGGTGGGGAGTATCGTGACGTACAGTTGATATCATCACAACCAATTACAACACAGAGTAACACAGCGGAAGGCTTGGAGTAAAATATAAACTATTACAAACCAAAGTGTCCAAGAGTTCGAAACACAAATATACAATATGGCTTGTAATAAGATCCACGGGAGGATCGGAAATAAACATACACAAAATGATAACAGACTCTACAGGCTCAACTTCTAAGGTCGCAACTCCTTAATGTCAACACCCCGCAGCTTCCGGCCTATTTCGTACTTGTACCTGTATTTTAATCTTTGAAAATACGTCAGTTTACACTGGTAAATACACTCAACGACTCTTTTTGAAAATCCTTTCGAAAATGTTTAAGGTGCACTTGGCACATTTTTATAAATAACTTGGGATAGTACAAATGACCTTGTATACAGATTTATATGTCAGGCTTTTACACATGGAGCCCAATACAGAAACCGAGACCTGATCGACTGACACACCACTCTGAACTTTCACAAGAAAGCAGATAGCAATTACCCAGTGTATTCCTACACGCCATGCTATATTTCGTGGCCACTAGTACTTTAGTGAGCCAAGGATATCCCGGACACGGTCAAGTCCACCCCCAATGTTTTAGTTTCAGACAAAACAGATCAAAACCGGGTTATGCAAGATTTTAGTTAATTATCACAACTGAATAAAACATAATCCCATGCCCGACCAGCGTAATAATTTACCGTATCCCAAGCCCGTATAGGGAAAATAAGTTAAGGGTATTTACCTGAAGTTAAGTCTTCGGAAAGTCAGAACTCCGCGTAAATCAAAGCAAGTACAAGTACAATTTACCGGAAGGCGTTTAGTCTGGAGTGATGGTAATTAATAACCAATATTATAATGCTAACGGGTCCTTAATTAAGTCCTAGACTTGGACCTGTTAGTCTTACCTAAAATAAGATACGGTATGATACGCTAGATTAAGCGGTGACCAGAATAGGATGTTAGTTGGACCCAACAAGTATATCAACTTGTCTAATATGGGTAAACCAACAACATTCTGGATTTTGATAGAGGAATGACAAAGTTAAACCCGTTTCGGTTTAGGTACGTAATAGTTCTTACGCTAAAATAAGATACGGTATGATACGCTAGATTAAGCGGTGACCAGAATAGGATGTTAGTTGGACCTAACAAGTATATCAACTTGTCTAATATGGTTAAACCAACAACATTCTGGATTTTGATAGAGGAATGACAAAGTTAAACCGTTTCGGTTTAGGTACGTAAATTAGCTACGTAAGCTTAACCGAACGCACATAGGCGAAACCGGGTAACCGAGAGAGTCATATACAAGTTCCATATGACTATACGTTTGAAATATGTTATAAAATCAGTAGCTTTGCAAAAGATAGGTCCGAGGTATATTTAAAACCGAATTATGCCTTACAAGGGAATTTTGGTCATTTTAAGGTTATAAAAGATGTTTAAAGTGAATCTGATGTCAAGGTTGTTAATATACTGTAAAATTACTTATTTTATAACACAATAACAGTAGGATATCAAATATATGTGTGTTTGACGATTTTGAAATAATCTATGTCCCGTAAGAGCATTTTAGTAATTTCACACATAGCTTTGAAGCCAAAATTGGGATTCTGAGTTCGGGACTTGTACTTACTATTAAGATGTTGAAAATAAGTTTATAAATCAGTAGGTAACAAGTCTTGGCTCATAGTTGTGGTTTTAAACCATACTATGCGCCGGAAGGGCGTAAAAGTCGCTAAATGCCATTATATTCGATTGTTTAAGATAAACAAAGGTTATGACCTATTTTATATAACCAAAATAAGTCATTTATCATGTTTAATCAGTAGGTAAAAGATTTGGTTATAAAAAGTTTGATTAAAGTCATTTACGCGAAAAAGGGTAATTTAGTCACTTATGGGCAATTAACGAATCTTAAGCCCTCATTCAGGTTATAATCTGAATGAACATCCCAAATGGTTTTTACTTATCCTATACATCAGTGAATATATCATCTTGATGATTAAACCTTGTTTATTCTTTCCAAAATGCCGAAAAGGGCATTTTGGCTATTTAAATGTCATAAACACGTCCTTTGCGAAAACTTTATATTATAATCAGATTCTTGACACTAACATAATTTAATAATGTTTATAAATCAGTTTATGTCTTATATTTACATGCATGGGTGTTTAAAATCAAGATTTACACAAAAAGGACCTTTTTGCAAAGTTTATACAATTTTAGCGGAACTTGTATGTAAACTCAGATTTCTAAGGAATCGAGTGACATAACTTTAGATGGTCATTCTAAATATAATTATGGTCTTAAAATGGTCAAAAGTCAGTAGCAACGTGGCTCGAAACGGGTCAGAACCAAAAGTCAACAAAAGTCAACTATTGTGACTTTTGGCTACAAACCGAGCCTAGACCAAAACTTGACGAGCCGAATCTGTAGATATATGTTCTAATACTTATTTTTAGGTTGTTAGTGCATAAAACAAATTTTATAACATCTAGATCATTAGTTATGATTTTATAAAAACTGGACGGTTTGACTGTATTTGACTTTTCGTTGACTCGTCAATTGGTATGAAGCTGTGAAAATCTGGAGATGCCCTCGGAGGGATTAACACCTCAATTAATATGAACGTATAGGAACTTTCGTTACTCACAATGACGGAGTATTCACGGATTTAGAACAAGGTCAAGGCGTAATTACGACGAGACTTTGTTCTAGGCTAAAAGCTATAATAAATCACTAAATACGAATTTGAACACTTAAATTATGTCCAATTAATTGGTATGAACGAAATGGAAAGCTTGGAGGTGACCAGAAACTCCACTATCATGAACTTGGTGAATGTTGTGAAGAAAGTGTGTTGCAAACACCAAGGATTCATCAATTAAATGACCATGGAGTGTGCATAGATGGTTGCCAGGTGTTAAGGGATGAGTACAAGTGCCCCAAGTCGTGTCAAGCATGCAAGGATGGTGCCAAAACTCGACAAAGGTGGCAGAACAGGCTGCTGCCACCTTTCTGTTCGCTGGCAGGTCCTTACGGACCGTATGAGCCTTGCCTTGCGGTCCGTAAGGAACTCATGCGCCCACAGAATCAATTGGCCTTGCGGACCGTTGCAAGGGCCTTGCGGTCCGCAAGGGGTCTTCAGAACTTGAAAATTTCAAAATTTTATTTCAGTCATCCCACTTTATTTCAAAGCGTCACGAGGATAACTAACGCAACTCAACGACTTGGTCCCTCCTGTTTTAGCACGTGGCCACACTAGGATTATCGGGACGCGTGTCGGAAAAATATTGAACGTAAAAACACGAGGTGTTACATTCTTACCCCCTTAAAATAAATCTCGACCCCGAGATTTCAATCAAACAAGTATGGGTACTTTTGTCGCATAACGGACTCAACCTCCCATGTGAATTCAGGACCTGACGAGTCGTCCCACTTCACTTTCACGATCGGCACATGCTTTCTACGAAGTTTCTTGCTTGTCTATCTTCAATCGCTATGGGTTTCTCAATGAAACGCAAGTTATTATCAATCTACACATCGTCGTGTGGCATAGCCAACGACTCGTCTGCCAAGCATTTCTTCAAATTGGAAATGTGGAACACATCATGGATTCCACTAAACTTTTCTGGCAATTTCAGCTTGTAAGCAACAGCTCTAATTCGTTCAACAATTACAAATGGTCCTACGTACCTAGGACTTAATTTGCCTTTCTTCCCAAAGCGCATAACGCCCTTCCAAGCCGATAACTTTAGCAAGACCTTGTCCCCTACCTGGAACTCGAGAGGTTTATGTCTTCAGTCTGCATAACTTTTCTGCATATCCCTTGCAGCTTTGAGACGATCCCGAATTTGCAAGATCTTATTTGTTGTCTCCAGGACTATCTCTGGTCCTGTCAGTTGAGCTTCCCCGACTTCTCCCAGCAAACGGGCGTCCTACACTTTCTTCCGTATAAAGCTTCAAACGGGGCGGCTTGAATACTTGCATGGTAGCTATTGTTGTAGGAAAACTCTATAAGTGGTAAATGGTTATCCCAACTTTCACCTAGGTCGATACTGCATGCACGCAACATATCTTCCAGCGTTTGAATAGTACGTTCGCTTTGCCCATCAGTCTGCGGGTGATATGCCGTACTAAAATTTAGTCGGGTGCTCAGGGCTTGCTGGAAAGTTTTCCTAAAATGAGAAGTGTACCTTGTGTCCCTATCCGACACAATAGATACTGGTACGCCGTGCAGGGATACTATTTCATCCACGTAAAGCTTTGCTAGTTTATCTGAGCTATAAGTCTCATTAATAGGTAGGAAATGGGCCGACTTAGTCAATCTGTCAACAATTACCCATATTGTATCATTTCCCTGCTTTGTCTTTGGTAATTTAGTAATAAAATCCATGGTTACACATTCCCATTTTCACATGGGAATTTCCAATGGTTGCAGTAACCCTGACGGTTTCTGATGCTCGGCCTAACTTGTGAACACTCAGACATTCAGCTATGTAAGTTGCTATCGATTTCTTCAATCCAGACCACCAATAATCGGGTCTAAAATCCTTATACATTTTATCACCACCCGGGTGAATCGAGTATCTAGAACTGTGTGCTTCTTGGAGGATCAAATCCCTAAGTCCTCCAAAGACAGGAATCCAAATTCGCTCACAGAATCTAAGAATTCCGTCACTTCCTGAAATCAGTTGCTCCACCATTTTCCCAATTCTTCACTGGGAAGATCTGCTTCTAATAACGCTTGCTTTTGGGCTGCCAAGATTCTATCTTTCAAATTATTTCTTACTTTAATGCTTTTGGCATTAATCCGAATAGGCTTAACCCTTTCTTTACGGCTCAAGGTATCGGCAACCACATTTGCCTAGGTGATAACGAATTTCACAATCATAATCGTTTAGCGTTTCCATCCGCCGACGCTGTCGCATATTCAGATCCTTCTGGTTGAACAAGTGCTGAAGGCTCTTGTGATTGGTGTATGTAATACACTTGGTTCCATATAAGTAACTCTCCATAGCTTCAGCGCAAACACCACAGCACCCAGTTCCAAGTCATGTGTGGTGTAATTTCTTTCGTGTATCTTTAAATGCCTTGAAGCATAAGCGATCACTTTTCCCTGTTGCATGAGTACACATCCCATGCCAGTATGTGAAGCGTCATAGTAAACTACGAAATCTTCAATACCTTCAGGTAGAGTCAACACAGGAGCATTGCTCAGTTTTTGCTTCAACACTTCAAAAGCTTCCTGCTGTTTCGGACCCCAAATAAATTTTACATCCTTGCGATTCAGAGTAGTCAATGGAGTAGCTATCCTTGAGAAATTTTCTATAAACCTTCTGTAATAGCCTGCCAATCCTAAAAAGCTACGATCTCTGAAGGGGTTTTAGGAGCTTGCCAGTTTATAACGGCCTCGACCTTAGCGGGGTCTACTTGAATTCCACGTTCACTGACAACGTGTCTTAAGAACTAAACTTCACGCAACCAAAATTCACATTTCGAAAATTTTGCGTAGAGCTTCTCTTGTCTTAATAATTCCAGAATACACCTCAAATGTTTCTCGTGGTCATCCTGACTGCGAGAGTAGATGAGTATATCGTCTATGAAGACAATGACAAACTTATCCAAGTACAGTTTGCATACCCTATTCATCAAATCCATAAAAGCCGCAGGTGCATTAGTGAGCCCAAATGGCATCACTAAGAACTCGTAATGTCCATACCTCGTTCTAAATGCTGTCTTCGGAACATCTTCTGTACAAAACTTGAGTTGATGGTATCCAGATCTCAAATCAATCTTTGAAAAGTAGCTTGCTCCTTGAAGTTGATCAAATAAGTCATCGATCCTGGGTAATGGGTAGCGGTTCTTGATAGTTAGCTTATTCAGCTCGCGGTAGTCAATGCACACCCGCATCGAACCGTCTTTCTTTTTCACGAACAAGATTGGAGCTCCCCAAGGCGAAGATCTCGGTTGGATAAAACCCTTTTCCAGTAATTCGTCTAGCTGGGTTCGTAATTCCTTCATTTCTGTGGGTGCCAATCGGTATGGGGCTTTCGCAACAGGGGCGGCTCCCGGTATGATATCAATTCTAAACTCCACTTGTCTGTGTGGAGGCAGATCAGGCAAGTCTTCGGGGAAACATCTGTAAATTCAGAGATAACGGGCAAGTCTTCAATTTTTGGCTTTGGCTCGTCAATGGTCACTTGTGCCATATAAATGACACAACCTTTCTTTAAACACTTCGATGCTTTGAGTAGTGATCCCTTTTCTGATAATCCATAATAACGATCTCCTTGTATAGCGAGTGTATCTCCAGTTGGGGTTTCGATTTCGATGAGTTTCTTGTTACAAGCTATATGGGCTTGGTTACCAGACAACCAATCCATACCAAGAACTACATCGAATCCTGTCAATTTCATGGGCAGAAGTGAAACAGGAATGTAATGATTCTTGATGGATATGGAACATCCATCTAGAATCGTAGAAGCGGTCTCAATCGTTCCATCAGCGAGTTCTACGTTATAAGTTACGTCTAGAGTTCTTATAGGTAAGTTTAATAAGGCACTAAACTTATGATCTACAAAAGATTTATCGGCTCCGGAATCAAAAAGAACTCTAGCATAAACATCATTTATAAGGAACGTACCTGTTATCACATTGTTGTCAATCACAGCCTCCTTAGCTTTCATTTGGAAGGCACGAGCTTCTCCTTTCTTCGCTCCATCATCCTTAGCAGCATCATCTTTCTTGTACTTGGGGCAATTAGGTTTGATGTGCCTTCTCGCCACAATTGTAACAAGTGGCTTCCTTCAGATCCTTGCAATCTAGGGCCTTGTCCCCGTCTTCTTACAAATTCCACAAGGTTTAGACTGAGAGTTGTCCCGACACGATCCAAAGTGTCGTCAGTTGCACTTTCTACACTTAGGCCTATCATCCGACCTCTGCTGATTCCCGTTGAATCTAAACCTTCTATTCTTGTTCGACTGGTGACTTCGGTCATCCTCTCTCTTCCTTTTCCCATCATTTTCTGATTTTCCTGACATTTGTCTCACATAGTCTTGGGTGAGAGAAAGAGATAGCTCAACAGTTGATTTGTAGGTGTTAGGCTGAACAGCCTTAACCAAACTCCTTATTTCAGGAGCCAACCCATTAATGAAACGCGCAATGTGTTTAGGCTTAGGAGTAACCAAATAAGATACTAATCGAGAATAAGAATCAAAATCAGTGACATACTTTCGATAGTCAAGATTTCTCATGGTGAGAGCTATGAAATCCATTTCTATTTTCTCCACCTCGTGAGGTGGGCAGTAGGTGTCCTTAACCAGTTCCACGAATTTGGACCATCCCAAATTATATAGATGCACTTTTCCAGCTGATTGCATCAAAGCTTTCCACCAGATTAGGGCATTGCCCTTGAAAAACTGAGAAGCGAATTTGACAACATCTTTTCCGGCGCAACCACTGATGTCTACTACCGTTTCCATCTCATCTAACCATCTCAAGATTTCAACAGCCCCCTTTTCACCATTAAAGTCTAGTGGCTTACACGAAACAAAATATTTATATGAGCAACTATCCTTGGAAGTATTATCTTTATCATATATTTCTTTCTTCTTTGTTTCGCTCCTCACGTTTGAGGAATGCACGAAACTTTCCTCTTTATCAGAGGGATGAGGCTTCGAGTTGGTCCTCGATAAGGTTCGAGAGTGTGTAGAGCTCGATACTTTAAATTTCTCAATTGCTTTCTCCATTGCCTTCCCTACGGCCGCGTTTATGCGAGCCTGGGAGTCATCTTCATTCATAACTATATTTGCGCTATCGTTCTTTTTCTGACTGTTAACTTCATTAGAATCCGCCATGTTGATTGATGAAGCTATATTAACGGAATATGTATAAATTAGTCATATATGCTTAATGACTTGCAACGCATGATATGGCTTAATGAAGTTATATAATCTTGTAAATTTTATGGGGGTGATTAAGTGTGGCATAAAGACCTGTCACTAAGGACATAAAGAATAGCGCCAAAGGCTTTTTTGAAAAGACTTAAATTACAAAATGCTAAGATCACTAAAGGATCGAGAAGTTTCGAGGTTCGAACGTAGTTTTACTACCTCGAGATAGGGAGTCGTAGACTACAACTGTCGATTGTCACTAATGGACATAAATATAGCTTGGAAGCATCACACCACTAAAGGGTGTTAAATAAAATAATCATCACACTGATGATCGATCATGATCAAAATAGATCATGTAGGTTTAGACGTAGTCCTTTACTTAGACGGTTCGTGTGATTCCTCAAGTCACACTTACCAGGAGGTTAATATTTTGAATATATTAACTTTTTGGAATAAGCTCTTAAAATGATTTAAAGAACTAGTCCAGATCAGGCAGACTAGGGAGGTTTAGAACGTAGTTCACCACCTCTGGATAGAAGGGAAATCTCAACCTTAACTATCATGGTAGAAAACCATATAACTACCATTTTGCCAATTTGTGTGACCTAATTACTTGGCAGGTGTAAATCATCAAGAGGATCTTTTGGAAGTTCTCGCAGATCATAAATTTTGAAATAAAATCGAGACGATCGCTTGAACAACTTTGATGAAAGGCATACATAATTAAAATTTCCAAAATTTCATTAATAATAATAATGTGATACAATAGAGTCCATGAATAGGACTTAAATAAGGAAAAATTTTCCTCGCAGGGACTATACTTGAAATAATTCAAATGTCCACACAGGGACTAAATAAGACTTGTCCACGCAGGGACTTAATTTAAATAACAAATACAAAGATAGTTATGTATTTAATCCTTTTTCCCTCTTAGCTTCTTTACTAGCCTTTTCAACAGCTTGTTATTCTTCTTGTTGTCTTTAGCTGTTTGTTCCTGAAGTTCCTTGACCTTTTCTATTGCTTCAGTAAGAACTTCCATTGTTGGTGGTGGTTGTTGCGGTTGCGCTTGAGATTGGGGTTGAGATGGTGCAACCTGATGTTGATAATTATAATAAGGATATCCACCTGGTTGATAGGGATAGGGGTTAGGATAGTGAGCATTCATGGCCATTTCTAGATATGGGTCATTAAGAGGTATATTATGACTGTGGCTATGCTCTGGCCAAGTAGAGGGTTCGAATGGGTTATATCCAGGCAGGTTTGAATAAGAAGGAATAGGGTTATCAAAACTTGATGGTGGTAGTGGTGGTGGCTCACTTATAGGAATTTATGGTTGAGGCTCAGGCTCAACAGTTGGTTGTGGAAACTGTTCCACAAATGGTGAGGTATGAGAGGGCCCACCCATTTATGGATCCTCGGGAATAATAGGGTAAGGGTTAGGTAAGAGTGACCCTACTCTCGGTCCTAGGCACACTGACAGGCGCGCTCCACGTCTTCTTGGAGGTGGAGGTGGTAGTGGCTGCTCCACTGGTGGTTCTTGTGGTGGAGTGTGGTATGAAGGTGTGTTGTGGTAGGATGGGGTATTATGGATATAAAGGGTATTGTAGAATACATATTGTCCCCACCTTTCCTCGTAGCTGTCGGTGTAGTCATGAGGGGTTCCATTGTACGAGTTAGAACCGCTGGGTATGTCAATGGGGTGACCCATTGATCCTGTTGCTGGCATTTCAGGGTCAGAATCTTCCTCCATTGGTTCCGGAGAATCTTCTGGAGGAGTTACCGAAAGGGAACGAAGGCGTATGTCGGTGTTATAGTATTCTTGAGATGAATGGGAGTGTTGGGGTTGTTGGGTATGGTGCGAATGTTGCGAATGATGGGAGTCATGAGGTAAGTTCGGGTATAGCTCCCATGGTGACGAGGAATCGTCCGAACCTTCGTAGGGGTTGTACACGGGTGCTTTGGAAGGCCCTTGTTTTGGGGATCCACTCCTCATTAGTCCTTTTCCTTTTGCTCCTCTCGAAAATTTAGGCGACATGATTTCCTGCTTCAAACTGAATTAAAACACAAAACAAGGCAATATAATAAAATAAGGAAATGAACAATTTCTAGATCATAGCCTAGACTCGGAAGTCTAAGGAATGTGTTACTGTGTCGTTTGAGATCAAACACTAAAGACAAGTGTTGAATTCCCTCAAACGTTGGCTCTGATACCAACCTGTCACACCCCGATTTCCACATGTATTCCGGTGGGTCCGGTGGGGAGTATCGTGACGTACAGTTGATATCATCACAACCAATTACAACACAGAGTAACACAGCGGAAGGCTTGGAGTAAAATATAAACTATTACAAACCAAAGTGTCCAAGAGTTCGAAACACAAATATACAATATGGCTTGTAATAAGATCCATAGGCGGATCAGAAATAAACATACACAAAATGATAACAGACTCTACAGGCTCAACTTCTAAGGTCGCAACTCCTTAATGTCAACACCCCGCAGCTTCCGGCCTATTTCGTACTTGTACCTGTATTTTAATCTTTGAAAATACGTCAGTTTACACTGGTAAATACACTCAACCGACTCATTTTGAAAATCCTTTCGAAAATGGTTTAAGGTGCACTTGGCACATTTTTATAAATAACTTGGGATAGTACAAATGACCTTGTATACAGATTTATATGTCAGGCTTTTACACATGGAGCCCAATACAGAAACCGAGACCTGATCGACTGACACACCACTCTGAACTTTCACATAGAAAGCAGATAGCAATTACCCAGTGTATGCCTACACGCCATGCTATATTGTCGTGGCCACTAGTACTTTAGTGAGCCAAGGATATCCCGGACACGGTCAAGTCCACCCCCAATGTTTTAGTTTCAGACAAAACAGATCAAAACCGGGTTATGCAAGATTTTAGTTAATTATCACAACTGAATAAAACATAATCCCATACCCGACCAAGCGGTAATAATTTACCGTATCCCAAGCCCGTATAGGGAAAATAAGTTAAGGGTATTTACCTGAAGTTAAGTCTTCGGAAAGTCAGAACTCAGCCATAAATCAAAGCAAGTACATGTACAATTTACCAAAAGGCGTTTAGTCTGGAGTGATGGTAATTAATAACCAATATTATAATGCTAACGGGTCCTTAATTAAGTCCTAGACTTGGACAAGTTAGTCTTATGCTAAAATAAGATACGGTATGATACGCTAGATTAAGCGGTGACCGGAATAGGATGTTAGTTGGAGGTGACAAGTATATCAACTTGTCTATATGGGTAAACCAACAACATTCTGGATTTTGATAGAGGAATGACAAAGTTAAACTAACTTGTCTAATATGGGTAAACCAACAACTTGTCTAATATAAGTCCTTATAGGGACTATAAGAAATAACATGTCCACGAGGGACTATAATGAACATAAATATTCACGAAAGGACTATTTTGAAAATAAATGTTCACACAGGGACTTTAAGTCGAAAGTTATGTCCACATGGGAACTATAATAAACAAATGTCCATTAAGGAATTATTTTCATTAAATTTCCGCACAAGGACTAATCAGAAGAGACATGTCCTCATAGGGACTCAAAGGAAAAAGAAATACAATTGATAGAAGAATTCTCTTGAGCCTTCATTGCTTAACTCCTGATATTTCTCTTCGTGGTTAATTGCATACAGTACTAACACTGAAGGTTAGTGGATAATGTAAGTTTTCCAAATCAGGATCCATTGTAGAAACAGAATTCAAGGATTCAAGGGTTAAAAATAAAATGGATCACGAATTTGAGTTTGGTAAGCATAATCCAAGTTTGGAATTCCAAGAACTCAGATGTAAGAAATATGGGTCATAAGTATCCATCGGTATTATCTTAGAAGTTGGAGAATCAGGGACCTCTGGTATGGACTCTAAAGTCTGGTTTAAGGTTTTAATAGGTTTGGGTTTAAGAATAAGTTTATATAAAGTCTTTCCTCCAAACCGGTCGCATGCTTATCTTAGCCGTGGTACGAAGCATAGCATTCTGTGGCTTTGGATGAGAAGAATTTTCATCAATGGCTTCTTTTCTTGGTGACTTGTTTCTGAAATACATAAAATCGAAAGCAAGATTTATTTAAAGGGATGGGAGCATTCCTATGTCAAGTCTAGACTCGGAAAGTATAAGGAATATGCTACTGTGTCATTTGAGATTAAACACAAAAGGCTAGTGTTTAATTCACTCAAACGTTGGCTCTGATACCAACATGTCACACCCCGATTTCTACGTGTAACCCAGTGGGCCCGGTGGGGAATATTGTGACGTATGTTAATATCATCATAACCAAACAACACGGAATAGCACAGCGGAAGTATTGGAATTAAAATATCATTACAAACCGAAATATTCAAAGTTCAAAAATATAACAACAATGTTTGTAACGAAGATCCACAGGCGGATCGAAAATATACATAAAATGATAACAGATCCTAAGGTCGCAACTCCTCGGTATATGCCCCGCAGTTTCCGGCCTATTTCGTACTTGTACCTGTAACTTGATTTTTGAAAATACGTCAGTTTACACTGGTAAATACACTCAACCGACTCATTTTGAAAATCTTTTCAAAAATGATTTTAGGTGCACTTGGCACATTTTCATAAATAACTTAGGACAGTACAAAAGACCTTGTATACAGATTTACATGCTGGCTTTTACATATAGGGCCCGGTATAGAAACCGAGACATGATCGACTGACACACCACTCTAACTTTCACAAAGAAAGCAGGATAGCAATTACCCAGTGTATGCCTACACGCCATGCTATATTGTCATGGCCACTAGCAATTTAGTGAGTCAAGGATATCCAGGACAAGGTCAAGTCCACCCCCAATGTTTTAGTTTCAGACAAAACATATCAAAACCGGGTTATGCAAGATTCTAGTTAATTACCACAACTGGATAAAACATGATTCCATACCCGACCAAGCGGTAATAATTTACCGTATCCCAAGCCCGTATAGGGGAAAATAAGTTAAGGGTATTTACCTGAAGTTAAGTCTTGTAAAGTCAGAACTCAGCCGCAGATCAGAAATAAGCACAGGTACAACTTACCGGAAGGTGTTTAGTCTGGGAGTGATGGTAATTATTAACCAATATTAGAATGCTAACGGTTCTTAATGAAGTCTTAGACTTGAACCGGTCAGACTTGCGTTAAAACAATACAGTACGATACGCTAGATTAAGCGGTGACCGGAATAGGATGTTAGTTGGACCCGACAAGTATATAAACCTGTCTAATATGGGTAAACCAACAACATTCTGGATTTTGATAGAGAAATGACAAAGTTAAACCCGTTTCGGTTTAAGTACGTAAATTAGCTACGTAAGCTTAACCGAGGGCACATAGGCGAAACCGGTTAACCGAGAGAGTCATATACAAGTTCCATATGAATATATGTTTAAAATATGCTATAAGATCAGTAGCTTTGCAAAAGATAGGCCCGATGTATATTTAAAACCGAATTATGCCTTACAAGGGCATTTTAAGGTTTATAAAATACGTTTAAAATAAATCTGATGTCAAGACCTTTATACATCTGTAAAAATACTTATTTTATAATGTTATAACAGTAGGATTTCAAATATATGTGTGTTTGACGGTTTTGAAATAACTTTTGTCCTGTAAGGGCATTTTAGTAATTTCACACATAGCTTTGAAGCCAACATTGGGATTCTGAGTTTGGGACTTGTACTTAGTTTTAAGATGTTGAAAATAAGTTTATAAATCAGTAGCTAACAAGTCTTGGCTCATAATTATGGTTTTAACCCGTACTATGCGCCGAAAAGGCGTAATAGTCACTAAAATGCTGTTTAATCGATGTTTAAGTTAAACAGAAGTTATGACCTGTTTTATATACCAAAAAAGAATATGTCATTTAACTTATTACATCAGTAGGTTTAAGTTTTGTTTACAAAAAGATTGATTTAAGTCATTTTTCGTAAAAAGGGGTAATTTGGTCATTTCTTGTCAATTAACGAATCTTAAGCCTTCATTCAGGTTATAATCTGAATGAACATCCCAAATGGTCCTACTTATCATATTACATCAGTAAATATATCATCTTGATCATAAAATCATGTTAAGTGTTTCTAAAATGCCTTAAAGGGCATTTTAGTCATTTTAATGCCTTAAACGCAACTTTTGTGAAACTTAGATTATAATCAGATTCTTGACATCAACATAACCAAATTATGTTTACCAATCGGTTTATGTCTTATTTCTACATGCATGGGTGTTAGGAATCATAATTTGCACAAAAAGGACCTTTTTGCAAAGTTTATGTAATTTTAGCGGAACTTGTATGTAAACTCAGATTTCTAATGAATCGAGTGATGAAACTTTAGGAGGTCATCCTAAAATTAATTATGGTCTTAAAGTGACCAAAAGTCATAGCCAAAATGGCTAAATCGGTCAGAAGTGTAAGTCAAAGGAAAAGTCAAATATAGCGACTTTCGGTTGCAAACCGACCCTAGACCAAATCTTGATGAGCCAAATCAGTTGGTATAAGTTCTAATACTTATTTTTAGGTTGTTAATGCATCAAAACATATTTTATAACATCTAGATTGTTAGTTATGAATTTTTACAAATCTGGACAGTTTGACTTTCTTTGACTTTTTGTTTGACTCGTCAATTGGTCATGCATTCGTGGTAATCAGGAGATGCCCTCTTGAGAGATTAACACCTCCATCATTACAATCACGTAGGAACTTTCGTTACGCACAATGGATTAGTTATCAAGGCCCTAGCTCAAAGTCAATACGTATTTACGACAAGACTTTGACTATGGCTTAAAACTCAAAGAAATGATCTAAATGAATTTGGAACACTTACACAAGGTCCAGGGATGCTAAGAACTCAGAGGAATGCTCAAGATTGCCTGGAACTTCTCCAAAGTGTGGTGACAAGCTTCAAGTGTGATGAATCTTGTTGCAACACAAGAATTCACTCATATATGAGTCATTTGAGAAGTGTAGAGGAGGTGCCATGTGTTGGGGAGAACTCTAAGGTGTTCACAAGTGTTTTAGAGGTGTCAAACAATGAGCATAAGGTGGCAAAATCGCGAGATTGGTGGCACAAATTCGTGAAAGTAGTGTCCAAGTGCAAGCTGACAACCAACAAAAATTTTCTGCCCAGATAGGGGCTAGGTTTCGCGTGACGGGTATTTCCCCAGGGCGTCGCGCTATGCCACGCTCCCCTACGAAGTTTCAAAAATGTGGCAGAACAGGCCCCTGCACATATTTCGATGATTTTTGACGTTTTAACACCCGTTAACCCAATTTTTAAGATCTATAAGGACGTTAAAGTATAGGGAACTTGAAATATGTTCAAAAATATCTCAGAGGTTGGTTCGTTCGGTTGTACGGTTGCGCGTTTGCTAAAATTGCGTAAAACGGTTAAACGGACATGAAAACGATCGAAATTTCGCAACGATGGACATCCTTGCATCATCATCAATAAATATTTTATTGTATGTAATATATTTGGATCCATATATTGGGTCTGCAAATGAAAATACGATAATCGACAAGTTTCCGCAGTTTGTTAGAAATAGTCCCTAGACTTCCAAACTTGCGTGAAACGTTATAATTAGTGCGTAAAGCCTCCATTGGCATATAATAGGCACACATAAGAGTATGAATTTTATTTAAAGATTCTCAGTTCATTAAAAGGTCACTCAGAGGCTTAGTTTGAGCATGCTGACACTTTTAGTCCCTTAACTATTAATTTATCGTTCAGAGGTTATAAAATAACATAACGATGCATTTGGTCCCTCTCGTTCTAGCAGGTGGCATACGAGGATCAGTGGAACACGTGTCAGAATTTTACCGGACGGATTTTTACGAGGTGTTACATTGTTGTCTATGACAACTTATGTAGTGATGAAATCATATAAAGAGGTTAAATGGATGTTCATCATCCTACCTCCATGCTTGACTTACTTGAATACTTAAGAGGTACCAAAGTGGATGTTCATCATCCCACCTCCTACATGATCTTATATGACTATGTATATATTACGACTATGATATAAACCTAAAAACTGAAACCTTGATAATGGCTAAGTAATCATCTATCGAGTTAATAAGTTTATCACTAAAGTACATAGTCCTTGTCACGATTCTAATAGGTCTCGAACATATGAAACCATATCAACCCCTTCCGGGTTATCATAGTGTCAAGAACAAGTGCTATGTCTTAGTGAATATTTTCATACATAATACTTTAATTCTCATTTTCGTAATCTCGCTCGAATAATCCAAATCTACCGTTACACTCCTAACTAATACCTACGTTCTTCTTGTAGAAGGATAAGGTGCCAAACTCTAGACATCACAACAAGGCTCCCGGGATTTTTAAGTGGAACAATTAGCAAAACTGTGAGGTACACTCGACCCAATTACCGCTTTAACCACTTTTGGGTTGTAACATGTTTACCTATCAAAATACACATATAACAAACTCATGCTTTTACATGCTCAATCCTTATACATGAATACTTGTTATGCCTAGATACATGCTTGATTATACATGCTTGATCATTAACTTAGCAAGCCTAACTTATCATATATAACGCTATAGGAGTAGCACACCGCCCGTCAGGGTTATGTTAAGATTATCATACTCATCTTAGTCTTATCACTTTTGTGGCAAGGGAAGCTCGATCTCGTTAAACTTTTGTGGAAACTCGGGGTTTGATCTAGTATTGCATGATTAGTATGAACTTTGCTTACAATTACCATGTGGATTCGAGTTATTCATTTTTATACTTATGCTATGTATTCACCAAACTTATGTACTCGCCTTTTCTTTTGCATTGAACTCATATTTCAAACATGTTACAGGTTGAAGAGGATACGCATGATGAAAGCTAGTAGGAAATGCTTTAGATACACATTTTAATCTTACTAGACTAGTTTTGTTGAAATCATGTTGTATTTGTTGTTATTTTGATCTATTGTATTTGACTTCAAATGTTGTACTTGACAATGTTGTTATGAATGAAATATGGGTTTTATTTAAATATTGTCGCCAATTAGTATTTATGAGCAATGAGCAATCTATTTCGTCCCGCCTCGATGTTTCCGCCATCGGTTGGGGTGTGACATCTGGTTCTTCGTTTTGGCTCAGTTTGGGGTGTTTTGGAGAGTTGTTACAATTATCTTTAAGAAACTTTGTTTAATTGACCAATCATTATGGTTACTGTTATGAAGTTTTGGTTAACCGATATAACCGAAACCGAACCGAACTTGTAATGTTAAGTTTTTATGATAGATTATGTTTTACATTAACCATATCGAGGTTTTTTTATTAAGATAAAAGTATGTTGATAACAAAATAATCTTGATGTGGATGCCCTTTATATTGAGAAAAAATTAGGTGTTATGGTCGTATTTTTTTGTTGTTGAAATTTACCTTATTAAAGATAATACCACATCGGTAGTTTAACCAAAAAGTGTAGTTTTGGTTATCCTATAAAAAAAGTCCAAGTTAAGTCCAAACCATGCATACCCCTATTTATTTCAAAGCTTGATTGGTTAAATAACCGAAATTAACTAAAACCGAACCATAACCAACTTCATAACCAATTAACCATTCCGAAGTTCGGGAGGATCAACTGGTAGTGGGCGAGGGGATTGATTTTTCCTTAGAACAACTCTTTCAAAAAATGAATAGATCTGATCCATGAGTCATAACAAGACAATTCATGATTCAGATGCTTAATAATAAGAAGGAATAATCAAATTGAATTCATGATTTAACTGGGTGGTCAATTTATGGGCCAATTCATAAATGATTTTTATCTTCGAAACCCATTGTATTGTAAGGGATAGTGCACGAGAAAAAAATCATGCATAAATGATTGATTCTTTGAACGCCCTGAAAATACTATGAGGTGTTCGGAAATGGTCGAAGTAGTTAAATAGGAGGATTACGATGACTATAGCCCTTGGTAAATTACCAAAGACAAAAAAGATTTGTTCGATATTATGGATGACCAATTACGTAGGGACCGTTTCGTTTTTGTAGGCTGGTCCGACCTATTGCTCTTTTCTTGTGCCTATTTCGCCGTAAGAGGTTAGTTTACGGGTACAACCTTTGTAACTTCATGGTATACCCATGGATTGGTCAGTTCCTATTTGGGAGGCTGCAATTTCTTAACTGCCGCAGTTTCTACTGCTGCTAATAGTTTAGCACATTCTTTATTATACCTATGGGGTCCTGGAGCACAAGGAGATTTTACTCGTTGGTGTCAATTAGGCGGTCTATGGACTTTTGTTGCTCTCAACAGCGCTTACGGACTAATAGAGGAATTTTGTAACCGAAGCTAGTGGTTATAGTTACAGTTATGGTTAATGATAAAACCGAAAAAAACCGACCATACACCTCCATAGCCCATAGTGATTGCCATAGCCTCCCACATGAGTAATGGAGGTCGCCATATACTACTACCCCAAATCTCCAACAAAAGACAGCGATGATGAACAACACATCATCATCATCTTCTCCTCCAAACCCACCTGCAACTCCATCTTCACTAACCGAAACCCTAACCCTAATCCTCTCCAAAACCACTAATCCCACCTCTTCAATCTCCAAATTTATCCCTTATCTAACCCCACAAATCATCCACTCAATCATCCAATCCAAAACCCTAAAATCACACCCCCAAATTCTTCTTCATTTCTTCAAATTCTCCCTAATTCACGCTCCAAACTTCTCTGTCGGATCTCCCACCACTCTCCCCTCCTTCTTCACCCTCCTCCAAACACTATTCGCCCACAACAAATACTCCGATGCCAAAACTCTCCTCGTGAATTTCATCGCCGCCGACACGCGCCACCTTCTCCTCCGCCGCATCCTCCACCCCGCCCGTGACATGCCACGTCATTCCAAAGCTCTCTATGACACAGCAATTGGTGCTTATGTGCAAACAGGAAACCCTAGTTTTGCGATGATTGTGTTTAGAAGGATGAAAAGGCTCAGAATTTGCCCTAAGTTGATTACCTGCAACACTTTGATTAATTCACTGGTAAAACACTCATCTTCTCACTCACTTTTGTATTCTAGACAAGTGGTTAATGATGCTATTAAGCTAGGAGTTGTTCCTAATGTGAATATGTTTAATATTATTATTAATGGTTATTGTTTAGAGAATAAGTTTAGTGAAGCTAGGGGGTTGATTGATAAAATGAGGGACTTTGATTGTGTACCTGATAATGTTACTTATAATACTTTGTTAAACGCTTTGTGTAAGAAGGGGAGGTTGGGTGAAGTTAGGGAAGTATTATTGGAAATGAAGAGTTACGGGTTGTTTCCGAATCGGAACACGTATAATACTTTGATTCACGGGTATTGTATGCGGAAAGGGTGTTTGAATGAAGCGACTCGTGTGCTTGAACTAATGACGAGTAATTACTTGCCGGATGTTTGGACTTACAACACGTTGATTAGCGGGCTTTGTGACGAGGGGGATGTTGACGAAGCGGTTAGAGTTGTTGGGAAGATGGAGAAATTGAAGTTGTTGCCTGATGTGGTTACGTATAACACGTTGATTGACGGGTGTTTTAAGTGGAAAGATGGTTCTGAGGCGGTTAAGATTCTTGATTTGATGAGTGAAAGAGGGGTTGACAGGAATGAGGTTACGTATAATATATTGGTTAAGTGGTATTGTAAAGAAGGGGATATGGATAAAGCTAGCGAAACGGTTGAGCATATGGAGGCTAGTGGATTTGTTCCGGATAGTGTGACGTATAATACTTTGATTAATGGTTATTGCAAAGCGGGTGATTTAAGAGAAGCGTTAAAGATAATGAAAGATATGATTGGGAGAGGTTTGAAGATGGATACTTTTACTGTTAATACTGTTCTGCACGCGTTATGTGTAGAGAAGAAGCTAGATGAAGCGTATAGATTACTTCAAGATTGTCAAAACCGAGGTTATATCATTGATGAAGTAAGCTATGGAACGTTAATAGTCGCGTATTTTAAGAACGGGAATGCTGATGACGCGTTAAAACTCTGGGATAAAATGAAAGAAAAAGAAATCGTTCCCAGTATTATTACTTATAACTCAATTATTGGAGGGCTATGTAAATCTGGAAAAACCAATCAAGCGATTATAAAGTTAAATGAGCTTCTTGAAAACGGGTTATCACCGGATGAAACAACGTACAATACGGTTATTCTCGGGCATTGTTGGGAGGGATATGTTGAAAAAGCGTTTCAGTTTCATAACGACATGGTTAAGAACGATTTCAAACCCGATATTTATACATGTAACATTCTTCTTCAAGGGCTTTGTAGTAAAGGGTTGGTGGAGAAGGCGTTTACTCTGTTCAACACATGGGTTTCGAACGGTAAAAACGTCGATGCAGTAACCTACAACACGCTGGTATCATGTTTGTGTAAAGTTGGTAGATTTGAAGATGCAATGGATCTCGTTACTGAAATGAAGAAGAAGAACTTAGGGCCCGATAAATATACGTATAATGCGGTTCTTGGTGTGCTTACGGATGGCGGAGAAGCATCAAGAGGCGGAGGATCTGATATCAAAGATGATCGAATGGGGGGATGTGTTTGACGATGCGAATGCGTTAGGAGTTAAAGAGGAAATAGATGCAAGTTCGGGGGCTTATTCGGAAAATATTGATAAGCTTTGCAGTGAAGGTAAATATAGGGATGCGATGAGAGTTTTTGTAGAAGTATCCGAGACGGGTATGGCTGTGAAGAAGTCTACTTGTATCAATTTGATGTGTGCACTTGTTAAGAGAGAAATAAGTAGGTCGAATGTTGTTTGACTGCAAAAAGTCAACGAATGTATCATCATAAAAAGAAAACATTTTGAATTTATAATATTCATGTTATTTTTATTAAGAATTTTTAGTATTTTTTATAATAATTTCAACAGCAAGTAGTTGATAACTTGATATGATGTTCATTTGGGTTACTTTTTTATATTTTATCTTTAAAATTTATATTTATATATCTATTAATAATACAAAGAAAATGAACAATGGATTGTCTGTTGGGCACTAGATCATTGGACCGGATTTTGATGTATTTAGCATATTTAGGCCACGCATCGGTTCTTTCTTTAGCCACGCATCGTTTGTTTGGTGAAGCCAAGATCACGAGGAAGCCAAGATCCTGATGTGAAGTAGTTCGGCCGGTAGTAGATGTATGAACAACGGAATTTCAAGCTTTTTTCATTTATGTTGAGGTAGATGCAAATCGAAAAAGGTAAATTTGATTCTTGATCAAATTATGTTGAAGATGGACTCGAAATAGGTACGGTTTGAAATGGGTTGGGCCGGGTGGGGTGGAGCTGCTAAAATGGGTTAGCTGAAAAAGGGGCCAAAATGGGTTGGGTTGAATAACGGTTTAGAGTATTTTGTTACCTGCCGAAGCTGCTTCCCCAGTTGGGTAACGGGTTTAAAACGTGTTATGGTTGTCATTGTTTTGTATGGGTTGAAAGTCGACCATTAAAACACTTTGTCACCCTGTAAGATAACTGATGTTTATTACAAAAATATTATAATTACAATAATGTAAACAAAATTAAGCTGTGGAGCATAATGCAAATCTTTATATAAGGACATCTTTTTTAAAACAACAAATAAGGACATATAACAGATTAAAAAAAAGTTGGCAACATATCAGATGTGTGATTTTTTTATCAACAGGGACATGAAACCTCCTGTATAAAACTGTTAAAATTCAGATTATTAATTGAATAATATTGTTTGCGTAATCATAATTAACCCAAAAAATGTTTGGACTTTGGAGTCAGCATTAGGCTCCTACAATAATATACGGTTGAAATTATGAAATTATTACCCTAAAGCTTCTTTTAACATGTTTGTGATATAAGGTGAGTCTTGGTGATTTAAATTCCCTTTTTAAATGTTTGGGACTGGATACATGCTATGGATTAGTGAGGTAAACCGAAATCACAATTTAGTTTTATAGATTGCTTATTTGCGTCTTATGTTGCTTCTACTTCTGCAGTTGGAATGAAGGCTGTCAAGGTTCGTGTTTAGTGATTGCCTCATTGGTATGCGTCTTCTTCGATTTTCACGTTAGCTCTAAAGAGACACATTGTGCTGTCTTTATTCTAGCTTTTCACGAAAACAATGTGACATTTTAGTCTAATAATATACGGGTCGAGTGTAAATGCACCTGTTAGTCACAAATATCCTTTGGTGATAGGGGAAGTCGATGTACTTTAGCATTGCTGATATGATTTGATGATCTTTACTTGGTGTTGCAGACATATCAAGGTGTTACGTTTTCTTTTATTTATTGTATTATGTACTTTAGCATAGGTTTAGGCATCGATTTTTTGTCACTCTTACAATTAACACACACTCGTTTTAGTTCTTATAGCGATACTTATTCTCACGGCGAAGAGTGGTTACGAGGAAAACCTTCATCTTCTCCTCCTTGTAACACGCTTCACGGTGTGTATTGTTTTGCAGATCCATTCTCATAACAAGCTCAGTCGTTGACCAAGAAAAGATTAAGGATTTACCATTTTGTTGAGACCACTTCCCTACGGTTTAGACTTAGTGTTTTTTTAGTAATAGATAAAAATTATTGTTTGTGTAAATCTTTTGAAAAATTAATATAACCATTATTTTGAAATAAGTTATACCTTCACTCATAATATACTTACCAAATGGAAAGAATTGTGCATAATAATTCTAAACTTGACCATCAAACGAAATCAACAACACAAAAGATCCATTGAAATTGGGATAATTCGTCAAAATACCTAGAAGCGAGGTTACTAACTTACAGACTAGAAGGCTATATACCGCGGAAAAGACATAACAATAGCAAGCTCATATGTCTCAAACTTTGTAGGCATAGTGACAATAAAGCGGCAACTGTTAGGGGTGTTCAAGATCGGATCCGGTTCTCGGATATCTGAAAAAAATTTCCGGATATCCAAAAATTTCGAATAGTGAATATTAATATCCGAATCCAACCGGAATTTAGGATACGGATTCGGATACCCGAATTTATAAAAAAACCAAAAATTTTCGTTTCTTGCATAGATTAAAACTAAACTTATATTCGATTTTTCAAACTTACAACATTGAAAACAAAAGGAAAACGTTCATAAATCCACATCTAAATCCAATTATTTACTACATAAGACAAAGAAAGTTGAGTAATGATTATTATTTACTACATTAAAAACTAAATATAGTCCTCAAATTAATATATATATTTAATATATTTTTTTTAATTTTCGGATATCGGGTAATTCGGTTATCCGAAATTTTCAGAAATCAATATCCGAATCCGAATATGAAATTTTAGATTATCCGATTTCCGGATATCCGAAATTTCAGATATGGGTTTTCGGATATTTTGGATTCGGTTTCGGATACGGGTATTTTTGAACACCCCTAGCAACTGTGTCCACAGAGGTGGAAGTGCAAAATACGAAGCAAGAGTCCAGATATTTGTTGAAGGAGAGGCTATGATTGGATTCCTCATATCAACAACTTACTGGTTCTGAACCAATACGGTCCCAAATTGCATTATAACACCAGTTATGGATTAATGGTCTTAGTTTAATTATCCATCGAAATATGAACGAGTAACTAGAATAAAATAAAATAGAAAGTCTTTAATTAAAAGCCGTAACATATATACTGGGTGGGTAGAGGAGCTTAGTGAGAATAAGTGGCGAAGCTTGACGTTTTCGACGGGGGGTCGAAAACGTATATATCCAAAAATTTCTATAGAACCGGGGGGTCGAAAACGTATATACCCAAAAATTTCTATACGAAAACCATATGTATAACACTACTGAGCAAAAAGTTCGGGGGTCGGACTCCTCCCGGCCCCCAACTAAGTTACGCCCCTGGTGAGAATAAAAAGTCTTTAATTAAAAGCCGTAACATATATACTGGGTGGGTAGAGGAGCTTAGTGAGAAGATAGTTTCATGTGATTTTTTCAGTAATTATGCCTTGAGTTTTGTCAACCCTGAACAACCGCGTGAATATAACAATATAACCTTAAAATCATCGAAAATGTATTATTAGACTTGAAATTTCCAACTTGAATATTTAAAAAACGAATAAATTGTTTTTGTTACAACTTTTAAGTTTTAATACATCAAATCATATGATCTACGAATTAAATCTCGTAACACTATGCTTTCTCATAAACTTTGAATATTCTATTTGACATTTTGATATAAAACTACAAAGTTTATTTTGTTAAAACTTTTAATTTAAATACCTACATATTAATCTATCTATTAATATAATGTAAAAAAAGTATATATGCGAAAATAATAACGGTAAAAACAGGAGACTAATTCTGTTTTGTTATAAATCTTGTTATAATTCCAATCTGTTGAATTTCTTATGCAACAGTTTAACCAATATTCACTCCTAATGCATCTCCTCGCCAAAGACGCAGTCACCCGATACTACCCACAACCTTTTTTTCAGCCCCTGCACTATTAGTAACAAAAATAACTGATCCCTTGAGTATAACTTTATACACTTTATTTGTATATATAAATATATATACCATTTTCCACCATTTTTCACCTCCATATTCAAGGCTCCTATTTATTTTTGTTGTTAGAGTAGATCCAAATAGTATAAATTATTTTGCACATCTTTTTTGAACAGCTGACCTAGGTGAAGTCCAGAGTAGGCGGGCGCACCCCTTGAAAAAATGTGTATTTTTTAGGCAAAAAAAACCCCACCGCACCCCCTGAAAATATGTTAAAACTACTTATCCGCACCTTCAGCAAATAATTTCTGTGTCCGCCACTGTTTTGAAGCAAAGATATAATCCATTGGTGGAATGTCTCAATCAGTTAATCATCAAGTAGGCCAATCAAATTTTCTATTAGTACACATATTTAACATTGTTGTTTCTTTTAATTTGAACACTCCAAAGTGACACCAATTGAGTAGTTGATACGGATGTAAAAAATAATTTCTGTCATAACAATTGAAAGCACAACTACAATTGAAAGCACAACTAATTAGTTAAGTAAAAACGCTTTTTACCTTCTATAAATACAATTATTTTCATGTGGAGAGTCCCAAAAGTAAAAGGGCTGAAATACTTAGTCCTCATTCTTAAGGGGGTAAAGTGTAGTTTCGAAAAGATATTAAAACGGTTATAAAAACTCATACATCTCAACATAAAGTTTCACCTCTTCTGCTCTCGGAATCAAATTGCTCGCTCTCTCTCTCTCTCTCTCTCTCTCTCTCTCTCTCTCTCTTTGAGATTAGGGTTTCGATCGATCATTCTCTACAAAAGGTCAGTTACTGATGTCTAGCTTTTTATGATCTGATATTAAATCTGTGTTATTTGTTTTGATTTATATCATTTCATGCTTAAATGATCAAATCTGGTGATCTATTTGATCAAAATGTTCGTCATTACATGCTTTCGTGATCGGTGTTATACTGTCTTGTTTTCTGATGTGATGATTCGTTTTAGTTGCATTGTTTACTGAGTGTAATCATTGTTTTATCAAGTAACATAGCTTCGATTTGATAATTGATATCCACATTAATGGTTCTATCAAATGCTTCGATTATCGAGTGTGATTATATGTAACGTATCTTCGATATGCTATCTAGATTAGGTTTTTACGTATAAATCATTCTGGATTTTGAAACCCTAACAGAGCAGTTGAGCTGTTCTTCTGGTGTTTTTTCATAACACTAATATTCGTCACGTAATTAAATTAAAATTATGATGATTCTTTTCAATGTTTCATTTACTGAGTGTGATAATGTTTTTTCAAGTAATGCATCTTCCATCTGCTACATGCATTAGGCTTATACATATAAATCATACTGGATTTTGAAGTTTTTGAAACCCTAACCGATCGGTTGAACTGTTCTTTTGTAACTCTGCTATTAGTTTCCTAGAAGACTAGAATCTGGTTTAATTTCATAAAATGCAGTTTTTAATTTAATATCCATGTTATTAGTTTCTTACACGTTTTTTTCAAAAGAAATTAAAATTATGATTATTCTTTTCAAATGCTTCTTTCTTGAGTGTGATTATTGCTTTATCAAGTAATAGTCTTCGATCTGCTACCTACATTAGGTTTTTACGCCTAAATTATACTGGAATTCGAAGTTTTTGAAACCATAATCGATCAGATAAACTGTTGGTCTTTCATAACTCTGCTATTAGTTTACGATAAAGTTAAAATTAGGCTGAATTTTGTGTAATGCAGTTTTAAATATCATAACTCTAGTTTCATACACATTTCCCCTAAAAATAATTAAACTTAGGTTCAAATTCGTAAAAAAATACATGATCAATTTGTTTGCACTCTAAATGCAGTTTGAAATTTCATCATGGGGAAAGAAAAGATTCACGTAAACATTGTGGTAATCGGCCACGTGGACTCCGGCAAGTCAACCACCACTGGGCATCTAATATACAAGCTCGGGGGTATAGACAAGAGGGTGATTGAAAAGTTCGAGAAAGAAGCTGCAGAGATGAACAAGCGTTCGTTCAAATACGCATGGGTGCTAGACAAGCTCAAGGCCGAGCGTGAACGTGGTATCACAATCGACATTGCTTTGTGGAAGTTCGAGACTTCCAAGTATTATTGTACCGTCATAGATGCTCCTGGTCACCGTGATTTTATCAAGAATATGATTACTGGGACTTCTCAGGCTGATTGCGCTGTCCTGATCATCGATTCCACCACTGGAGGGTTTGAAGCTGGTATTTCTAAAGACGGGCAGACTCGTGAGCATGCCCTTCTTGCTTTCACCCTTGGTGTGAAACAGATGATATGCTGCTGCAACAAGGTATGTTATAATGTTAATATGATCATATGACTAGCTAGTTTGCTTTGAAGATGATGCTTTAATTGTTTTTTTTTTCCTTTTATATGTTCTAGATGGATGCCACAACCCCTAAATACTCCAAGAACAGATATGATGAAATCATTAAGGAGGTGTCATCTTATCTAAAGAAAGTTGGGTACAATCCTGACAAGATCCCGTTCGTACCAATCTCGGGCTTTGAAGGTGATAACATGATTGAACGGTCCACGAATCTTGATTGGTACAAAGGCCCGACTCTTCTTGAAGCTCTTGATGCAATCAACGAGCCTAAAAGACCGTCGGACAAGCCCCTACGTCTTCCCCTCCAGGACGTGTACAAGATTGGAGGAATCGGGACTGTCCCAGTGGGTCGGGTTGAAACCGGAGTCATCAAGCCGGGTATGGTTGTGACTTTCGGTCCATCCGGTTTGACCACAGAAGTTAAGTCTGTTGAAATGCATCATGAGGCTTTACAAGAGGCAGTCCCTGGAGATAATGTCGGGTTCAATGTGAAAAACGTTGCTGTTAAAGACTTGAAACGTGGGTATGTGGCGTCTAACTCGAAAGATGATCCGGCTAAAGGTGCAGCCAGCTTTACTTCACAAGTTATCATCATGAACCACCCGGGTCAGATCGGCAATGGCTATGCTCCGGTTCTTGACTGCCACACCTCACACATTGCGGTCAAGTTTGCTGAACTTTTAACCAAGATTGACAGGCGGTCAGGTAAAGAGCTTGAGAAGGAACCCAAGTTCTTAAAGAATGGAGACGCGGGGATGATTAAAATGATTCCCACCAAACCAATGGTGGTGGAGACGTTTTCTGAGTATCCACCACTTGGGCGGTTCGCGGTGAGGGACATGAGGCAGACTGTGGCTGTGGGTGTGATAAAGAGCGTGGACAAGAAGGAGGCGACTGGAGCCAAGGTGACAAAAGCAGCAGTGAAGAAGTCTGGGAAATGAACCGTGCGGGTTAGGAAGTTGGTTCGAGTCAGTGTGGCGTCGTGTTTTCGTTTGTTTTGTTTGGTTTTGTTGTTGCCATTGTCTGAGAACTGGGTGTTGGATAGGCGGTGGCGAGTCTAAATTTGTGCTGCATATTGGTAGTTTGGGTTAAATAAGCAGCTAGACAATTTTTGAGTTTTGTGGTACAATGAATTTTAGTTGAATGTTTAGGGTTTTAATATGCTATGTTGATGTTGGTTATCATGATTGTTCTTTGTTTTGTGGTACAATGAATTTTAGTTGAATGTTTAGGGTTTTAATATGCTATGTTGATGGTAGGATATGTAGATCTTAAGCAGCAGGTAGATAAAATTTATTTATTATGATTAGAACTTTAAGGTAGGGGCTAGGACCAAACTTAAAAGGAAAAATTACACATTTTAATATCATTTAAGACGGTGTCCTTTTTAATGAATGTTAACTGGTTTCGCCCTTTACAAGGAATTTTGCTGCACGTTACGTCCTTTGGGCCCTAACCTTAGTTAGATTTTCTTGTTAAGTATAGTCATGTGCAAAAGCATATGGGGGTATTATTGTCATTTCATCTCCCCATGGATTATTATGTAAAAAAGATTATGTCAGAGGGCTATTGTGTAAAAATGTAATGTATTTGTGAATGAGTGAAGAAATCCTGACCATTTATTTACATCATCAAATCGTAAAATACATAGTGTATCTTCATCATCAAATCCTAACCATTGATTTACACTTTGTATTAAATCATGGTGGATATTTCACTAGTGTTCATAATCAAGATGGTTGTTCACAAATAAACCCAACCCTATATATATATAAACAAACGCAACTCTGCACTCTCTCTCTCTAAACTTTTCTCTACCTCTCTTCTCTTTCTATCAAGCTCAATGGTGGGGAAGGGGGTGGATGATAATGGTAGAGACAAAATCAGAGTTCAGGTTGTTGGTTATTAAGTTGCAGGTCTGAACACCACAGCGGACATCAGCGGAACATTCATCACCACAGCGGACATCACCGAAACACCACAGTGTACATCACCAGAACAATTATCACCATAGCGGACATCACCGGAACAATCACAAACCACCCCCGTTACCATCCTAGCTACAACCATCATCGCCGCCTCTGTTCTCTCTCTTCATGGTCTGAACAGGCCGGCCGACCATAGTCGGCGGCTTCTCTTCCGGCCAGATCTCTTTTTCTCTCATTTTAGATCTAAAACAATGGTCAGGGAGAGAGTAGATGTGGTCGTAGATCATTTGGTTTGGATGCGGTGGAGCTGTGCCGGAGTGTCGGAGACACTGGCGACGGTGGTGGAAGCAGATCTGGTGGCGGAGAGGGATCAGGTAGAGCGGCGGGAAAGCTTGAGGAGGTGCGGATCGCCTGGTGGTTCTGTGATTGCAAATATGAAATTAGGGTTTTGATTTTTGGAAGAAGATGATGATTAATAATAATAATAATAATAATAATAATAAGTTCTAAAAATGTTTTGTTTTATTTTTAAATAATATTAATTAAAGAGGTAAAAAGATTAAAATACCCTTGGGTAACCAGACTTAACAAAAAATCTAACTATGTTAGGGCAAAAGGACGTAAAGTGCAACAAAATTTCTTGTAAAGGGCAAAACCAGTCAACATTAGTTAAAAAGGACATCGCATGCAAAATGGTATTAAGATAAAGGACAAAACATGTAATTCTTCCAACTTAAAAATAAAAATCAAATTTATTTGTTTTCTTATAACCAGTTTTGTAAAAGGTACATGATTTTATCTTTAATTTATATTTTCATAACTTTTTGATGAATATAAATTAAATGATATAGTTTATTTCCTCTCCTTTTTTTTACAATTAAATGGTATAGTTTATTTTCTCCTTTTTTTTCTATTTACAGAAGAGACATCTTACCTAAAAGAAATATTGGATTTTAATAATTACAATTATTTGTGATTGGCTGCAAACAATCTCAACTTTAAAAATAACCACTAGCAGTCCCAACTATTGATATATTAGCCATCAATGGACCCTGACTAACAGAACTCTAACGCCGTTAATGTCCGGTCGTCGGAAAACCGTTTTTGGCTAGAAAAAGGTGTCTAAAGGTCCGATCTAAGGTTACAAAGAGCTTGGGACAAAGATGTTAAGTTTTCCGGCCAAACAGTTGAGTTTTCCAGCCAAAGAGAAGTTTTCCGGCGAAAAAAGCAGTTTTCCGGTGACTTCAATAATTGGGGCTTTTACTAATAAAGGTTCCTAAAGGTCTGTAATAAGGTTACAAAGAGTCTGGAACGAAAATGTTGAGTTTTCCGGCTAAAAATGAGTTTTTTTTGGCAAAAAGCGTTTTTCCGGCGACCGGAAACTAACGGCGTTAGGATTCTGTTAGTCAGGGTCCAGTGGAAGGCAATATGTTAATGGGGAGACTGCCAGTGGTTATTTTTTAAGTTGAGATAACACAATGATTTTTACAGAAGAGATTGTTTCATTTTGGTCCAAAAGCACAATCAACTCAGATTTCTCAACAAAAAAAACTCTGCTAATTTTGTCCTTTTGCTCAGGGGCAAAATGGTCATTTAAGCATATATATATATATATAATAGATAGAAGATAGATAGATAGATAATGATTTATTGAGGTCCTGTAAAAAGACCAAAAGTGTGAGAAGGATAAGAAAGAATCTCAGCCATTAGATTTTCCCTATCATTTTTTTAGATCAAGGATATAATGGTAATTGTACTAATAATTCTAATTAAGGATACAGTTAATGTGTAGTTATTTTAGGAATTTCAATTTTGAATTTTATATGATTATACTTAAAGATTAATTCGCAGGTATAAAATTCATATCAAAATTTTAGTTAATTCGCAGGTATAAAACACCATACGAATTCCAAAGGACACCACAACTTGAATCCAATAAAGTCTTTTGAAAGTATAAAACACCATTCAGATTCTAAAAACACCATGACTTGAATTGTAATATAGTCATGGTGTTTTTTAATATCTGGAATGATTGCATTGCACATTATGTGTGTTGTTTTACTACTATAATTCCAGTAGATCTTCTTCATATGGTGTTTTAAACCTGTATTCATGATGTTTTATACTTGCATTCTAATAAGTCTTCTTCTGCATTCATGGTGTTTTATACCTGCATTCCAGTAGTTGTTTTTTGCATGGTGTTTTACACCTGCATTCATGGTGTTTTACACCTGCATTCAGGTAGATGTTCTCGTACAGTATTTAAACCTGCATTTCAGTAGGCTGAACTATACGTAAATTTTTTTCTCTAAATAAGTATAGCACTATGGTACTCATATTAAAGATAAAAAAAGCTCGTTATTATGGTGTAATTTTTTTAAGTTACATATAAAAGTTACTACGTTTAAAAAAGACGGGGGATAAGTTGCATGTACATTAATGTTAGTTTCTTAATTTAAAAATGTTAAATTTACCTTTATATCTTTAATCTAGAAAACTAATTAATTTAAGTGTTACACTATTTACAAGATTGCCATCAAGATCTCAACCATTAGATTAAAATCTAATGGTTTAGATTCTTTCTTACCCTTCTCACAAAAAAACACATTTTTTATAGTAACATCACCCTATATATATATATATATATATATATATATATATATATATATATCTAAATTAACCCTCTTTCCCATTACTCTCTGTCTCTTTCTCTCTCTCCTCTCTGCCGCCACAAGCACCACCACCTGCCACCACCCTCTCGCACCCCACCCCAACACCACAACCACCCCACAAGCACCACCTGCTTCCTATACTTCTGGCAACGATACGGAGGTTCCGGCAACGATACGGAGGTTCCGGCACCGTCAGATCCTACCAACCCACAAGCACCACCGTCAGATCCGACCCCCCTCTCATCTGCAGATGACCACCACCACCACTTCCATTCCCATACATCGTTTTCGGCGACCACCGTACCACCCCCATCTTCACATAATCCAACAATTCATCAATATTTACTTGCAAAACAAACAAATTTAAAACAATTAGCACACAAACCTCATCTTCAGCTCCGACCGTATCGCTTTATGAAAGTACAAAAAGATATGCACCCGCGAACTCTGCTTCTTCGACGGTAGTCCACCACCAGGCGGATCTATCTGGCTCACCGTTCCTCCGTCGGACGCCGCTATCACCACCACACCGCCACCACCTACCTCCAGGTGCTGCAATCCGGTCAATGGCGTCGCCATTATATAGCACAAATTTGACCTAATGTTCACAATCAAAAGATGTGTTTGGTGTAATCTGATTCAGATTTTACAAAACCTAGATATGTGTACGACATCATCTACATACAATTTCTCAATTATATAGCATGAATTCTTGGAACCCTAAGGAATCTTGAATTGGGTCAAAGAGAGGGTGGTGGCAGGTGATGGTGCTTGTGGCGGCAGAGAGGAGAGAGGGGTTAGTTTATATATATATATATATATATATATATATATATATATATATATATATATATATATATATATATATGCCTAAATGATCATTTTGCCCATGAGAAAAAGGACAAAACAGCAGGAGTTTTTTTTGAGAAATCTGAGTTGTTTGTAGTTTTGGACCAAAATGGCAACAAAAATGAAACCACAGGGACCCATATACAAAAATTTTGAGATTTGGACCAAAGTGTCAAAACTGACCAAACCACAGAGACCAAAATGGCAGTTTACTCTACCTAAAATAGTAAACCGACCCAATGAATTTAGTCTATGTATGGTTTTAAATTGCTATGTTCATGTTGGTTATTAAGGTTGTTTTTCGTTGAAATGGTAGTATAAGTTGGAAATTAATCCTGACTAGTTTGAATTAATTCCAAGCACATCCCTTGTTTTGCATGGCTTCTAAACTGATCCTTAGCCTTCTGACAGAATTAGTAGCCTATGAAACAAATATTGAACCACAAAATGACTAATTTGATTTTACATATTGATGAGGATCATGATAGATTTAGGTGGTAATTAATTAAAGTCATACATGTAGTCATGGCTGTAGAACTCGCTAGACGCTAGTCGGTCGATTGGGTGGGGACTAGCGATTAATCGGGATTACTCAGGATTAATTGGATCGGACTTTTTATGTATAATTTTAAGTTTTATACATATATACACATATTTTTATACGTAATTTTTTATGTGGACAAGTTTTGACCGAAACCTGGGAGGTTTGGCCGGAATATATGATTTTTTTTCCGGTTTTTTCTAATTTTCTTTTTCGATTTTTTCTTCTTTTTTCCGATTTTTCCTGTTTTTTTCCGATTTTTTCCGACCGACTAGGGCCGATTAGGCCGACTAGGTCCGACTAGGTCCGACTAGCGATTAATTGACTGATTAACGAAAAATTAATCAGTAGAGGGCCGACTAGCGATTAATCAACGATTAGTCGCCGGTTAATCGCAATTTTTACAACACTGCATGTAACCTAGTTTTCTCAAAACGGGATCCTGTTTCAATCGAGCAACCATAATCTTGACTTGAGCATGTATTCAAATTTTGGAATTTATAACACAAATAAATACAAGTATTTATATTTGTAAAAGAAACTATAAATATTTTTGTGGAGCTCATGCTTTCCCCTTAATTTATATATCTTATAACCCACATTTTAATCTATTTATTCACATCTCCCATATTTTATTTTCGCCTCTATGACTTGATGTAGATCTGATTCCATGAGTTCAGATACTACATAAAGCCTGTGTAGATGGTGGTAACATAGTTCGTTTTGTTTTAACAACTTCAGGATGCCTGACCTTTTCGAACATGCATCAAATGCTATTCGTATGTCTCGTGAATCAAAGTATTAAGGCATCGTGATAATGTTTAAATTAAACACATCATGTTACCATCATTTTAACAGACGTGAACTCGTGGAGTTTGATCTTCATCAAGCCATGAAGGCTTAATGATGACTTGAAATATAAACATCATAGTTTTTTTCTCTATCAAATGCTACCAGTTTTGAAGTTTTTTTCTCTTTTTAGTTTTCTTATTATATCGCAGAATTATGCTACAGAAGAGGTTGAAGTTTTCTTTGAATAACTAATGTAATCTGATCTTAATCTAGCGAATGACGACTTGAGATATGAACATCACCATTTTTCCTCTATCAAATGCTACGTTTATGCATGATATCCGATGATTTCAAACATAAAGTAATAAACAAAATTATCAATTTTGGATATATTTTATAAATTATTCCAAATTAGTGGATATTTATTGATTTATTTACTATATTTACATTTACAAGTTTCTTATGCAGCGGCAATAGTAGCCGCCATTTATTGGCTAAAATGGGTGGCAAGAGTATAGTAGTATAGTGCTAGGCAGCTGTCTAGCATTTCTCTATTGGCCTAATTAATTTATGTTTTATCTTCGCTTTAAAATTATCAGTTTGCCATCAGTGTAGAATTACGTTTCTGTCTCCAATTCAAAATAAAATTACGGTTTTGCACCCAGCTAAAATTCCCAATTTTCCCGTCAGTTCAAATTTACCGTTTCACCCCGTTTAAAATTATAGTTTTGCCATGAGTTTCAAACGGGGAATAGTGTCAGGCAGCTGCCTGGCACTCCCCCATTGGACCAACCACTTTACTATTTTGTACTAACTTTAAAATTGCTTTTTCCCACCAGTTTAAAATTACGTTTCCGACCCCAACTCAAAATAAAATTATGCTTTTGCCCACTTCTCAAATTTACGAATTTGCCCTTGGTTAAAATTTATGATTTTGCCCGAAGCGCAAAATTTATGATTTTGCCCGCAGCGCAAAATTACGTTTTTCCCCCAGGCTAAAAAATATGAATTTTCCCTGTGTTCAAAATTATCATTTTCCCCTCAGTTAAATACAATTATGCTTTTGGCCCTGTCACACCCCGACCCGCAGCGGAAAAGGTGATCGGGGCATGATTGGGTTATCATCAAAGCTCATGACATTTATTAAGCGTTTCATATTCATTAATACAAATTAAATGGAAATTTACAATGATTGCTACAACATGATCTAACTAACAATCTAACTTCTTTGTTCTCTTCTAAGGCATATCCTATGTTTTCCTTGCTTCAACCTGTTCACCTGTATCATGTGTAAAAAGGTTTTTGGATCAACAATATGTTGGCGAGTGAATCCTATGGAAAACATTTGAACAAATTTATTTAAATTGTTTATGAAATATGTGCACAACCAAGCATGAGTAAAATTAGATGTAACTTGATCAACAATCATAAGATATTAAATGAAACACTCATGAACAATAATGGAACAATTAGAGGCACGCGTTGCTCAACTCGTCTCTCACGAGGAACTGAGGGGCCTGATGAATGAATTGCATAAACATGATAATATGAGTGACACAACTACAAACAATATAAACTCAATGAAACACACATGAACAATAATGAATTTGAATTGAAGCACGCGATGTTCTACTCGTCTCCCACGAGGAACTGATGGGCTTAATGTATGAGTTTCATGTAATTTGACAAAAGGAATATAAGTAAATCACAACAATAAAAACAATCTAAGTTTAAGTCATGATGTGGTATGGCACAAGTTTAAATAAATAATTTAATTAATTTCATAACACATGACACACCCCAAAACGTGTAATTTAAAAGGGGGAATTGTAAGATTCACTCACAGTGGGTGCGTTCGGTTGATGACGTTGAATGCACGCGAAGTGGTTTTAACCACGAGTGAGATTTAACCTAGATAAATCGCATTATGGTTTGGTAAGTAAACGGATTTTATTAAACTATTTTAGTAGGATTGTTGGGTGTACTTTTGTGAGTTTGAGGCTATTTTCTAACCTTAAAAATGTTATTTTTAAGTATTTATAATTGATTTTTAATTAAAATAATTAAATAAAAATAATAAAAAAATTTATTTTTTTCTGACCGTTGACCGGCCCGTTGACCGTTGACCTGACCGTTGACCGGTTCGATGGCATATTATTGTGCGCTGAGTGAGGCTCGAACCCGAGACCTCTCGTACGCGTGCACGCAGCTCTACCAACTGAGCTACGTGTCTAACCCGTTATATATCTGATTTTAATTATATATATATATATATATTAATTAATTCAAACCGAAAATCATTTTATTTTAAAAACAGTTTTAAGCGAACCGGACTTGCACTCCACAGGTCTCGAACCCGGGACCTGTGGTTTAATCTAACACACAGTCCACCGCTGGACTGTGTGTTCAACATGTTATATAATTTGATTTTTATTATACTTAAATACAATTTAGTCATTTCCTTTTCTGCCTTTTTTAAAAAGAATCGATAATTGTCCGAGTCGGTGCTGAAGACCGGACTCGAACTCGTGACCTGTGATATAAACAAACACACAGTCCACCGCTGGACTGTGTGTCTAACTTGGTTATTATTCCGGTTATCAATATACTTAACATATATCTGTATCGACTCCGGTTCAGTTAAACAAAAATTTGATTTTTATTAAGGCAGCGTGTGAAACCGGAATCGAACTTGAGACGTTTGTGTTATGTGTGCACACAGTCCACCGCTGGACTGTGTGTCTAACCCGAGTAAAATCCTGATTTATATTATACTTATATGATACATAAAAACATCGTCTTCTATTAGTAAAAAGAAACTATACAATATTTGTGTGGAGCTCATGCTTTCCCCTTAATTTATATTTCTTATAACCCACATTTAATCTATTTATTCACATCTCCCATATTTTATTTCTCGCCCTCTAGAGTGATGTAAGAACTGATACCATGAGTTCAGATACTACATAAAGCTGTGTAGAATGGAGTGTTAACATATTCGTTTGTTTTAAAACAACTTCATGTGCCTGACCTTTCGAACATGCATCAAATGCTCATTCGTATGTCTCGTGAACAAAGTATTAAGCATCGTGATAATGTTTAAATTATCAGTTGCCATCAGTGTTGAATTACGTTTCTGTCTCCAATTCAAAATAAAATTACGGTTTTGCACCCAGCTAAAATTCCCAATTTTCCCGTCAGTTCAAATTTACCGTTTCACCCCGTTTAAAATTATAGTTTTGCCATGAGTTTCAACGGGGAATAGTGTCAGGCAGCTGCCTGGCACTCCCCCATTGGACCAACCATTTACTATTTTGTACTAACTTTAAAATTGCTTTTTCCCACCAGTTTAAAATTACGTTTCCGACCCCAACTCAAAATAAAATTATGCTTTTGCCCACTTCTCAAATTTACGAATTTGCCCTTGGTTAAAATTTATGATTTTGCCCGAAGCGCAAAATTTATGATTTTGCCCGCAGCGCAAAATTACGTTTTTCCCCCAGGGCTAAAAAATATGAATTTTCCCTGTGTTCAAAATTATCATTTTCCCCCAGTTAAATCAATTATGCTTTTGGCCTGTCACACCCCGACCCGCAGCGGAAAAGGTGATCGGGCATGATTGGGTTATCATCAAAGCTCATGACATTTATTAAGCGTTTCATATTCATTAATACAAATTAAATGGAAATTTACAATGATTGCTACAACATGATCTAACTAACAATCTAACTTCTTGTTCTCTTCTAAGGCATATCCTATGTTTTCCTTGCTTCAACCTGTTCACCTGTATCATGTGTAAAAGGTTTTTGGATCAACAATATGTTGGCGAGTGAATCCTATGGAAAACATTTGAACAAATTTATTTAAATTGTTTATGAAATATGTGCACAACCAAGCATGAGTAAAATTAGATGTAACTTGATCAACAATCATAAGATATTAAATGAAACACTCATTTAACAATAATGGAACAATTAGAGGCACGCGTTGCTCAACTCGTCTCTCACGAGGAACTGAGGGGCCTGATGAATGAATTGCATAAACATGATAATATGAGTGACACAACTACAAACAATATAAACTCAATGAAACACACATGAACAATAATGAATTTGAATTGAAGCACGCGATGTTCTACTCGTCTCCCACGAGGAACTGATGGGCTTAATGTATGAGTTTCATGTAATTTGACAAAAGGAATATAAGTAAATCACAACAATAAAAACAATCTAAGTTTAAGTCATGATGTGGTATGGCACAAGTTTAAAATAAATAATTTAATTAATTTCATAACACATGACACACCCCAAAACGTGTAATTTAAAAGGGGGAATTGTAAGATTCACTCACAGTGGGTGCGTTCGGTTGATGACGTTGAATGCACGCGAAGTGGTTTTAACCACGAGTGAGATTTAACCTAGATAAATCGCATTATGGTTTGGTAAGTAAACGGATTTTATTAAACTATTTTAGTAGGATTGTTGGGTGTACTTTTGTGAGTTTGAGGCTATTTTCTAACCTTAAAATGTTATTTTTAAGTATTTATAATTGATTTTTTAATTAAAATAATTAAATAAAAATAATAAAAAAATTTATTTTTTTCTGACCGTTGACCGGCCCGTTGACCGTTGACCTGACCGTTGACCGGTTCGATGGCATATTATTGTGCGCTGAGTGAGGCTCGAACCCGAGACCTCTCGTACGCGTGCACGCAGCTCTACCAACTGAGCTACGTGTCTAACCCGTTATATATCTGATTTTAATTATATATATATATATATATTAATTAATTCAAACCGAAAATCATTTTATTTTAAAAACAGTTTTAAGCGAACCGGACTTGCACTCCACAGGTCTCGAACCCGGGACCTGTGGTTTAATCTAACACACAGTCCACCGCTGGACTGTGTGTTCAACATGTTATATAATTTGATTTTTATTATACTTAAATACAATTTAGTCATTTCCTTTTCTGCCTTTTTTAAAAAGAATCGATAATTGTCCGAGTCGGTGCTGAAGACCGGACTCGAACTCGTGACCTGTGATATAAACAAACACACAGTCCACCGCTGGACTGTGTGTCTAACTTGGTTATTATTCCGGTTATCAATATACTTAACATATATCTGTATCGACTCCGGTTCAGTTAAACAAAAATTTGATTTTTATTAAGGCAGCGTGTGAAACCGGAATCGAACTTGAGACGTTTGTGTTATGTGTGCACACAGTCCACCGCTGGACTGTGTGTCTAACCCGAGTAAAATCCTGATTTATATTATACTTATATGATACATAAAAACATCGTCTTCTTCGTCAAGTTTGAACCAGAAATCGGAAATCGACTGGTTCAAGATTTTTATCAGTTTATTAGCGTTTTACAGTCCATTAAGGTAAGAAAAGGTGAAAAGATAAAGAAAATAAGCGAAAGAGGTATACCGACTGGATCCTCTGTTTTCCGGCAGAAACTCCGGCGACAGAATTCACCTCCGGCGACGTGTTCCTTATAGCAGCTAGTCTCCGGAAAGCTTGGAAAAGGGAAGGGTGACTTCGGTATAAACTTAGGAGGTTCAGAAAAGCTCGGCAGTGGGGAACCGGTTTTCCGGCGACGAACAGATTTATTCCGGCGAGTGGAATTACGCCGAAAAAAAGGTGTGATTTTGAGCGAAAGTGTTTGTCGTGGGTTGTGGGTGGATTTATAGTGCAAATCGTCAAAGCACTTGGTCTGGATTCCGACTGTATTCGTTGTTTTAAAATTTCCGGCGGTTATAGAAAAGTGTCGCGGACTTCAAACATCGGTTATAACCGATGTATTGTTAATGGTTTACGTTATAACTGAAAGTGGTGTTAAAACTCGCGAGATTTCCGGGATTCCGACGACTGAACCGTTTGGGCGCCGGTTTTGAATTCGTAACGTCACTTTATGAATTAAATGATTCTATTATTTAACAAACGGAACAAGTGGCGCAGTGGTTTGTGTGTTGAGGGATAAGTCGCTGAACTGACTCGGTACAGACCCGGGTTCGAAACCCGGCAGAGGCAATTCATTTTTATTTTGCGATTTTTGACAGTTTTCAAAAACTAAATATATATTCCCGTATAATAATTGATTACGGATCGTTTAAAAATATTTTGGGCATTTAATTCGCAACGAAATTTTTGACTGACTGTTCGGTTGCTAAACGGAGCGGGTTTGGTAAATCCGTTTTTGACGGATGTTACAGGCCCAACCTTAAAATTACAATTTTGCCCTAAGGTAAAAAAAATTAAGGTTTTCCTCCAGCTTCAAATTACTATTGTGCCCTAAGTTCAAATTCATATTACGATACCACCCCAAGTTAAAAATTATGCATATGGCTCTGCGCAAATTTACGATTTTTGTATTGCCATCACTTTAACTTCTGAAAAACAGTAAAAAAATACAACTTTGCGGGTCAGTTAAAAATTACAGTAATGCCATTGTTTTGGTTTATTTTAGCAAAAGTATAAAGGTTTTTTGTTTTTATTGCTTTACTCGATTTAATTGTTTTATCATGTCAAGTAGCTGCCCAACACTCGCTCATTAGTCCTGACAAATTACTGTTTTGCCCTGAGCTCAAAATTACAGTCTTGTCATCGTTTTCGTTTTTTTTCTAGCAAAACTACATGATTGTTTTTTTAATTGGTTCAGAATTATTCAGCCATCGCCCCGCAACGCGGGCAGGGCATACACTAGTTCCATACAAATTTGAATTTGAACGTGAATTTAAAGTTTTTTTTTAAATAACTAGATAAAAGATCAAATACCTTTATTATACAAAACATATGAATAGGGTGAAAAGGTAAAAAAACACGATGACATTTTCGTAATTATTTACTCATAGAGTGATTATTAAAATTACCCTACAAATGATCTTGTAGGGTAATTTTGATCTTGTAACGTAATTCTGTAAAATAATCTTATAGGATAATTTTAATCGTAGAGTAATTTTGTAGAGTATCATAATTACTCTACAAATGATCTTGTATGGTAATTTTGATCTTGTAAGGTAATTTTGATCTTGTAGGGTAATTTTGTAAAGTATCATAATTATTCTATAAATTATCTTGTAGAGTAATTTTGATACACTTGTAGAGTAATTTTGATAACTACCCTACAAGATCATTTTGCAAAATTACCCTATAAGATCAAAATTACCCTACAAGATCATTTATAGAACAATTTTGATTATTACCCTACGTGCAAATAATTATAAAAATGCCACCGTGTTTTTTGCTTTTTCATGCATTTTGTACGATAAGGCTTTTTGTACCTGAACTTTCCTCTAAATAACTAATTGTTTAAAATTTGAAATAACTAGATACCTTATATAAACCATTCTAATTTGAAATAAACTAGCACTAAGGTTGTGGCGCGGGTACGTCGCAAACATCGAATGGATTAGTCCAAATGTTATGTGATGCGTTAATCATATCAAATCATGCGTTTCGGCGTATCCGATTGAACTCAATGTAACCTACATAAGCATTGCGATTGGATCAAAACATAAAGTAAATCAGAGTTATACCGTACAATCATAATGTATTATATGTGACCCGACTCATACATAGAAAATGTAACGTATGTAATGGAAAAGTTGAGACGTATAATTAAAAGAGATTAGTTGAAGCTTTTGAAAAAATGGGAAAATGAAACCACAATTTGACTCCACTCAATTCGAAACAAATTTTACGAAACATTCATAAAATTACAGCATATTATATTTGACCTGACTCGTTCCCAAAAAAGTTTACGTTGAAACAGACACCAACTCAAATTAATTCCGAAACGTACAAATAAATGTGCACATAAAAATAGTTTTTAAACAAAAACGTATTATATTTTACCTGACTCATTTCCATAAAAAATTTTACGTCGAAACGTAGAGCAAATCGAATTCATACCGACACGTACATAAAAATATACACGTAAAAATAGTTTTTATTTTTTAAGTAAATGAAGTATAGGGGTAAACTTGAAACAAATTATTAGTAAAAATCTTAATAGGTTAAATACGTTCGTAAATTCATGCCAAGTAGCATCAATGCCACACCACTTCCAGCGATCACCAAAATCAGAAGAGCCCGTAAAAATAAAATGAATAAAAAAGGAATAAATCGAACGAAAAATAGACGTAAATTGTTCAGCAATGCACGCTCGTTGCGTCGTGTTAATCCGAAAAATTAGGCCGTAACGTAAAACGTTGAAAAGAATAACTAAGTCGATATAGGACCCGCGCGTTGCGATGAACTTGTTAAATGAAGAAAAATAGATGCGTTGCGATGGGTCTGTCAAACGGGAAAAATAGAAGATAAAACGTTGAACCCCACACACACGTCGCGGCGTGTAGATTCTCAAATTTAGAATGAAACTTAAAATGAAAAACTTTCGAAAGATAAAGGTATGAGGGACTAAAGTTGAACTTACAAAAGTGTTTGTGTAAATTGCAAAAGATGAAAGCTTTGGTTTAAAATTAAATTTTCAAAGGGGTTAAAATGTAAAAGATAAAAAACTTTTGGGTTGAAAGTGAAAAATCATTTTTTTTAAAAACACCATATGCATTAGGTACAACAATATGAAGAAACAACATGTTGCTAATTTATAGTTTGGTAATTAGTCAATGTGTGAAACTGCAAGCCTGGCAAAAAGATCGGCTAGGTCAAGCCAGAACGTGTTTGGGTGGGTCAGGATGGGCTGATCTAAATACATGTTCAATTTGGTTCGCATCACAACAGGTTCTAGCCAAAATAGGTCGAGGTCAAAACATGTCGTTTTAGAAAAACATATATATATCAATATGTGTTAATTATCACTTTGTTCCTAACTCGGTTCGTTAAGCTTTAACTAAACTAAACAAATAAAGGAAGACGAACACCTGAAAACAAATATTCATGTTCGTGTTTGATCGTTAAGAAAATAAACTTGTCCGTATATACTTTGTTTACATTCAAACAATGAACACAAACTAGGGAGTCCACCAAATATGTGAATGACGGGTCGTCGATACGGTCCGACCCGCTACCAACATGGGAATCGACCCGGTATCCAATTGATACGGTCAAGTGGTCAACAACCATGAACTCGCATCAACTATCTATCCACGTTTCATTATTTTAGTTTTTCATGTCATTTTTATTCTTTCCCATGTTCCATGCATGATGCATATTTGTTATATTTGTTTATTGCATTCTGTGACTTCCATGTTCTAGTTAGTGTTTACTTTTGAGTGTATTTAAGCTAGTTGAATTATGAAGGAATGAGAACAAAAAAATTGAAGTAAAAGATTGTCTCTTCTTCATCTTGTATTATTGGAGTCTAACCTGTTTAAAATATTCGTAACTTAGGAGATTGGTTCATCTCGAATCAAACCGCATCAGTCGTCCAACTAACTATTGACAACAATTTGTTGGCCCAACCGCCCAACTTGTTTACCTTTCAACCCAATCCGACCTGTTGGAAATATGTTTAATATTTTGATTTAATTGCATCTTTATCTAGTTGTTTAAATGACTATAAGAATTTATTTAATATAAATAGATGATTACGGATATTATAATTGGTGTTTAAGTTTTACTAAATATAAGAGCAAGAGTCGTGATCTAGTGATTTATCACAAAAACTGATTGTTCGAGTGTTGTTTCCAATGGATATATGGTATACTAGGTTAGAGCCCACATGTACACGTGGTTTAACAGATGAAAATACTTTGAATTTGTTTGGTTTTAATTAAAATAATAAAAATAATTTTAATATAAATAAAATAAACTTAAAACTCATATGATAGGTAAAAAATACAACGAATAATTCAGATTTCACTAAAAAAATTTATTGTACACCACATTGGTATCTTATTTGTAATATTATCATTGTTAACTGAGTTGAATCTTTAATGGTTTTGATTAAATTAAAATGCAACGTACATAAAAGAAAGTTGAATATAAATACTACATAAGGCTAATGACAAAGTGAAACTATCTCAGCTCGTTTGCCGCTCAGTTGTCGCATCCGTTACCATATGGAAGTATATATATACGGTCCGCCCATAAAAGCAATCAATTAAAAATGATTAATTTAAAAGAATAACTAACAATAAAAAATTCAAAAAGGTTCTCAATAAAATAATCCCATGAGGATTACGCCTACCAACTTTAATTTTTATTTTGTATTTTTATTTATAATTTTATAATAAAAGTCGAAAACATTAGTAAAGCCATTAATTATTTATGCTTATTTTATTATAATTAAATTTTATTAATTTGTACGATAAAGAAAAGATGTGATAAATACAAATAGAAAACAATATGGAAAAGATAAAGTTTATGGATTAAAATAATATATTTTTTCTTTAAATCTTATTAACAAATATTATCTATATCCATTTATTTAGGGTAAAGGATAAAAAGATAAAATGTATAGATTGAAATAATATTTTTATTTGAATCTTATTAAAAATATTATCTGTATCTATTTATTTAGATAAAAAAAATAATTAAAATTAACTCATAGAGCGTAATATGACCCTTATATGATTTACATATATGTATAGAAGATTGGATCTTAAGCTATGGCTAGATGATAGATGATGAAATCGAAACTTTTAGCTAGGGCCAAAACCGAAACTGGAAATAAAAACAACTTTATGGCTCGGAGTTTTGTAATGGTTATTTAGTTATATGTAATGGTTATTTAATATGTAATGGTTATTTAGTTAATAAATAATATTGTTACAACTTTTTGATGCATGTATAATGATAATAATAATAATTATTATTTCTCCTCATTACCCTATAGATTAAAAAGAGAAGCTTGTAAATAGTAACAATAACAAATAGTACTTTCGTTATTCGCAGCTTGCTATGTGGCACGTTTTTTTTAATTTATCTATTTTTATCAAAATACTGGTACGGTTCTGTTCGGTCATGATACATGAAGGTAAAAACCGGCACCAACCTGGTATAGAAAACATCAAAAGTCGGTAGCGAATTGATATTGAAAATTTTTAGTTCGTGAAATTTGGTACTCCTAACCATACAATTTGCTCATCTCTGATCACGGGTACCGTACAAACACCAACGGTATCGTACAACTTATTTATTGATTTTCTTCAATTTTTAATGTTTTCTTTTTTTTTTAATTTCAGGGCTAGGGATGAGCTCGTTGTCAACCGATACTAAATAGTACCATCTCCATTCAAAAAACCAAGTTAGTGAATAGTACCTTCTCCATTCAAAGCTTGCCACGTGTCAATCTTTTTTTTTCATTTAACCATCTTTTATCAAAATACCGGTACGATCCTGTTCGGTCTCGGTACATGAAGGTAAAAACCGACACCAGCCTGGTACAAAAACATCAAAAGTCGGTACCGAATTGATACTGTAAATTTTTAGTTCAAGAAATTTGGTCTCCTAACCAATATGATTTGCTCATCCCTGATTACGGATACTGTACAAATACCAACGGTATTGCACAACTTTTTTTTATTGATTTTCTTCAATTTTTAATTTTTTTTTAGTTTAAAGGCTAGGGATGAGCTCGGTGCCAACCGATATTAAATCGGTACTGGTACCGAAAATATCGGTTACGGTAAAGGTATATGAAAGTAAAAACTGGTAGCAAACCGGTACAAGGAACGCCAAAAGTTGGTTGATTTATTTCGATCAACATCATAGCATAAAACTTTTTTGGTTGATTTTTTTTTGTTATCTTATACTTTTTTTTCTACATTTTCTTTTTATTCTTGCTAGCGGTTCTGTGCGTAACGCGCTCGTAGTGATTTCAAAAACATCTAACACATATTATATGACAAAAGAAGTTTGCCGCAACGCGGCGAGAGTAATAAACCTAGTTTACATAAAAGACTTGTTTTGATAAGAAGAAAAAAGACATTGGACTTATGATCTGAAGCGAACGTAAAATAGAATAAACAAAAACACCAAACTGTGAGAAAAAAGATACTGGACTTATGAACTGAAGCGAACCTAAACCAGAGTAAGCAAAAATACCAAACTGTCATCTGTCTTAAATAAAAAACTAGAGGTGATAATTCTTAACACAACCCAAAATTCGATTTCAAAAGAACAGGTTAAGGACCCCTTTAGAAAAACTGACACAGATCGGTTGACCCATATTAAACAGGCCAGGTTCGTGTTGACCCGTTAACCCTTTAGGTATTTAAAAAAAAACTTATATATAACTGTTTTTGTTTTTTATAGTTTTCCATTTTATTTGGTTGGTCATAATGTTAGTTTTGGCACACTCACACACTCATACTCGTCATTAAACACGTTAGCGCTAACCCGCTTACAACCCAACAACACGCTCATAACTTGTTAGCATGTATGGCTCATTTAAAAAAATGTGTTAAACAAGTCGTGTTCAGGTTAACCTGAATAATATGGGTCGTCGTGTTCATGTTGCTCATTTGATCTGTGATACGTGTGTATATTTAAATTCAAAACAAGTTTTAAAAACGGAAATGATAACTAACCCACACACAATCGGCAAAACCAGTCGCAGTGTAGTGTAGAGGGCAAGATCGGATGTCAATCCGTGGACACTATGGCAACCTCTCAATATTGAACCTGTATCGAAAACCTAGCTAATATTGATGTTGGATTTTGTGATTTTATACTAAACCTAATCAAACAAAGAACGCGGACAACTCAACAAAACAGACTGTACAGTGTAAGCAAGCAACTCAGGAAACGGGATCTAAGATCAGATATGATGAGAAAGGACTACATAGTGTCGACTCTCTAGACCCATGCAACGATATCCTGATGTTGGTTATTGACCGAATACCCTAATCTATCCGATAAACCTCCTGCTAAGGATGATAAACTGTGCACGATAGTGGGACACAATGTGAAGTGCTAAGATGGACCGGCTTGACCCATCGATACCAGATCCCGCAAATGTCAGATATGTGACAACTAAGGTGCCAAATCCTCAATTTGTGAAGCAAACATGACCTTGAATACTGAAATACTAGGAAACCCTAAATGCGAATAGGTAGCCGGATCTTAGATATCGGTCACCAAAACTACCAAACCAATGCCTAGCTAATAACCTAGAAATCCTAGCTTGTCCCTAGAGTCACCATAAAAGGATGCATACTATGCTTAGTTGATTTTTATTAATTGGATTAAACCTAGATTATTTCTAATCTCAAGCTCTAGATCGAGAACCTAACAGATTAACAACCTAGGATGATCTGAATAGTTCCAGACCAGACTAACAAGATCACCTAATCAACCAATCAAACACAACCAACACAAATACGCAATATCAAGATCAATAACAAGAACTAGTCATGTAAATCACACAATTCAATCAAAACCAAAATCATTTAATCATCATAATTCGTCTGGATCATCTAACCTAGGTAGTATAAATGATTTAGCTACTCATAATTGTGAAAAACAAGACCAATTCAGATTAAAGGAATTCATAGTTTCAACCATTAAATGTACGAATTAACAAGTATAATCGAACCCGAGGCGCTCAAAACTCGATCCCAATGCCTCTTAGACTTCAATCTTGCTTCAAGTAGCCTCAAGATCATCGTATTACTGCTCAAAGTCGTCTGGTAGGCGAGACATATCAAACCCTAGGGCTGAATGGCGTTTTTATAATTTTTTTACGTAATTCGCAGGCCTACGGACCGTCAGGTAATTCAGGCATTACCTTTACGGTCCGTAAGGGGTCCCAAAAAAATAAACCTCATTTTTTACTTATCCTCGTTGAGCTACCCTAAAATCATATTTTATACGTCCCTAATTCATTTTCTAACTCAATATATGGCCGTTTTAAGTTCAGATTCTTTTCTGCCGCACTATCTCACTCAGCTTTTCCTCGTGTTCTCGTTTCTTCGTGTATTTGACACTATTTTCGCTCCTTTACACACGAACACTTGCAAAAAATCAATCTACTAAGTACAAGCTATAAATGACCAAAAACAACTCAAAAACTATCGAAAACATATACAAATCCAAGAGAAAAATGGTGTGTTTTGCAACACATCAACATTTCAACCCGTCAACCCACTAATTCGCCAACCCGCCACAGTTGACACCCTTATGAAAACCAAACTATTTATCATAAAAACTGCATACAAAATCTAAAACCAAATGAACACATGCTGAGTGTTGGTTTTGTGACAACTAGCAAAATTAATGGTGATTTCATACAACTTAACAACTAGTGATACGATTAATTGCGTTCATTTATGACTTAATTCGGGCATGGTTAGGCCATACAAGTCTAGCACTCGTAGGACGTGTTTAAACTTTACAAGTGGTAATGTTACTTTCATCGCGTCGCGAGAAAACGATAAACTATGTCCTAATATGTTGGCTAAATGTTGAAAAACATTATTTACCTGAACACACTATTCATGCCAATAAGTTCTGAAAACTATCCGAAATGAACTAAGAATGATACGACAAGTGTATCATCATAAATATATAAATAAAAACCCTATTTAAGGGCACAAATTGCAATAACACTTTAACTTTCCGGAAAATGCTTATATTTATAAATCGTCCAAACTGCGCTATAACCAACAATTATATTTGTCCGCAACTTAAAAATTTCAGTATTTTTCATGTCAATAATGTCACACCCCAACCAATGGCGGAATCATCGGGGCGCGGCACTAAGCGAATCAGATTGCTCGAGGGAATCCATACCAATTATTATATGACAATATTTAGCAAGGTTCAATTTCCCACAAAACTAAACAAATATTCATACAATAATTGGAATAAATCAAAGTTTCTCAAACAATAAAAAAAGTAGACAACTTGATTAACCGTGTATCTAGAGAGTCCTAATCTTGATTTGATATAATCTGCATTTAACCTGCAACATACGTTAAAATAATGTCAATAAAAAATGTATTGGCGAGCATACAGGTTTTGTTATTATAGCATAGTAGAGAAAAACGTTGCGAAATACTATATACATAAACATGATAAACACATATAAACTAACAAGATAAATTTCACATGTTAAGTTCCTCGAAAAGGCTAGCAAGTGCGATTTGTGACTTCCTAGCTAGACCCCGTCGGGTGTTAGCCAAACTATAGTACCATACTAGCTAAGGTGGGAGTTAACGAGAAAGTGTCCTAGTATATATGTATTAAGCATCATGTGTAGCCATGTGTAACGGGTATTCGCGTGTGATAATCAGTTTAGTTCGTGTTGTGTATTTTGATATGAACGTATGTTACACCCAAAAAGTGCATTAAAGCGAAAAGGGGTGGGTCAAGTATACTCACAGTGGGTGCGTAAGAGTGAACACCGAGAGTTGATGAGAGGAGAGAAAGAGTGTCGGTTTAGCCTGCGCATAAACATAGAAGTGCATAAGTCTTCCAGAGTGTTGAAACAGTTGAAACGAAGAGTCGTTGCGAGGGAAACATATATTTTCGTATGAAAATTTCGTGCAAAAATTTCGTTGATTGAATTTGCGAAATTTTCTTACGAAAATTTCGTGCAAAAATTTTGTGCGAAAATTTTGGTGAAATTTCCGTGCGAAAATTTTGGCGGAACAAAAATTTTGGTGATTAAACACACGAACTTTACGGAAATTTCGTGCAAATATTTTGGTGATTCTTCGGGAAATCGAGTGTTCATCCCTCCAGCCTTAGGCACTGATCGAACCTTGTGCCAGAGAGGTCTTTAGAGCGAGTGAGTCGTTTGTGGAAACTCAGACTGGGTCGTATGAACCAAAAGTGATTCGTATGAGCCAGTCCAGTTTACACAAGCGACTGTTCTTGCGTCTTTGTGCAACCGGAACTAAGAGCTTGTCTGAAACGGATGTAATTTTGAGTCCATTTCGTGACGGTTTTGACAGCGCCTCGTTCCACTACTTAGTGAACAAAAATTAGTCGGTCTGATCTGTGTTTATTGTAAAAATCGATTTATAAACAGTTTTGTTAGGATAAACACTTGGTGAGTTTGAAACAACAAGGTTTTGGGTCTGAGAAGCCAAGGCTAACTCAAACAAGCTCGGTTAAGTGTGAATCCTAGTTGAAAAATCAGAAAGTTTTATAAAAAAGATTAAGATTTTCGTAAACAGAGAAGTTTAGATGAAATCGAAGATAATCTCATGCAAAATCGTTGTAGAAATGTTGTGATTTGTGTGAAAAAAACATAGTCTTCTTACTTGAATCAGAGAAAATAAGCTAGAGAGCGTTTTGGTGCAGAATGGCAGCAAGTTGGAGTGAATGGCGAAGGGTTATATTTATTGACGAAGAGGAGTGGAGGTCGTCTGGTGAAATTTTCGTGCGAAAATGACCATTTTGTGCGAAAAATGCATTTTTGGGTGAAAAATACCATTTTCGTGCCAAAAACACCAAAAATACGTCGTTTTCGCATGAAATTCAACATTTTCGTACAAAAACATGAATTTTCGTGCGAATTTTTTTAGGCTTCGCTTAGTTAGGTTAAGTGCGCTGAAAGTTTTGGCGAATCATTAAGCGTTTAAATTTAATTAAATAAAATAATTAAGCGAGATAGTAGGCGTCTTAGTTCCCAAGTCTTGCGAGAGTCGCGTTGTTGTTTAAGCGAGCAGATAGTCTTGGAAACATCACGCAAAGATTATAGTATTTAGCGAGTGCGTTATAAGCGTCGTGAAGTGCGATGTATGTGCGGAAATAAGCGATGTAGTGCGAAAATACGTGATGTAGCGTAGTAAGCGATATAGTTTAGATTATGATCCAAATCTTTGGTGCTAGGCGTAACAAGAGTAACGAGCAGCGAAAAAGCGGGTTGTTACAGTCTCCCTTGCTTTAGGAAATTTCGTCCCGAAATTTATTCGAAAGGAAGACTTGAGAATTGACACGAATAGATAGTGATAAGGCGTTTGCGTAAGTTGAGAATGAATGAGAAATCGATCGAGGATTGACAAGTGAAAACGTATCGGAGGTGTGTGGAAAACGATGAGCAAAAGCGACTTAATTGACTCGTGGTTGATAACTCACGAGTTGGCGATTCAAAAATGTTTTTAAGTTTTCGAAAAATTTTGTTGAACTAGTACAAAAGGCTTTTAAAGGAAACTCGATTTATGTAAAAAATTTCTCACAACGTGGCATTAGGCTGAGTCGATTACACTCACATCGTAAGAAGGATTTTTACTTGCCCAAAGGTTTTAATAAAACTCAAAATATTTAGAAAATTTTTCCATTTATTTCCAAAACATAACGGTAAAAACAATATTTAACGGTATCAAAAGTTTAATTAGCGTCGAACCCCACATGGCATCTTTCCACGAAAGTTTGTTAATATGGCTAAAACACTTATATATAGGAAGTACCAGCAGCGTATCCACCATATTTTAGCCATATCGCCTCCGTCTCGTGGAGCGATGTCAGGTGTATTTGTACCAACTCGCTATTTCGTTGTTATTTTGTTTTATTTTATTCTCGTGTATTTCGTTCTTATCTATCGTCGTACTCTGAGATTTGATTATGGAAAAGTTTATGTTAAATAATTATGCTTTTGTCACAACAATATCGCATCTAATCGCTTATTAACGTTAATTCGACGCAATCATGAGTAGTTATGCTACTTAAAGAGCCGAGTGTGTTATTGTATAATAAACACTTGTGCCATCGCATCGCAAAACGCAGTTAATTATGTGGAATTATGTTTTATATGTGTTATGTTTGTTTTTGTCATGATTTACTATCGCTAAAACGCTCACACGCTCACGTAACTCGCTCTCTCTCAATTCAATGGTAAACAAACACTTAACGCTCCACTAAAACGCTTAATATAACTATCAAACACGAACCGAATCGCCAAACGAACGCTTAACGCGAAAATAATGAACAAAACTTAGCCAATAGGCTAAGTTCGGCCGAACTTGTGCATCACAAGTTCGCCCGAACTTGCACAGGCTTCAGAATTCCCTTAATTCCAGCAAGTTCGCTCGAACAAGTTCAAGCAAACTGCCAAGTTCGCCTGAACTTGTGCCAAGTTCGCTCGAACTTATGCCAAGTTCGGCCGAACTTGATCCCAATCAGGCCACTTCACCTATAAATACCCAACACCTCCATTCGTGCACTCCTTGCTGCAAGTTTGCTCGAAACCTCCCGAAACCGAAAACCCTTGATTTCCAAGTAAGAATCAACCCTTTTCATGAAAACAACAACATTTTACAACAATTTTGCGCAAGGTTTTACCTTCGATATCATCAAAACTCTTCTGTTTACGAAAATCTTCATCTTTTTCTATAAAACTTTTGTTTTTTTCACTTAGATCTATACTTAGATCTAAGTTGAACCTTTTAAACATCGATTTTTACACAAAATTCGGACTAAATGACGTATGTTTCATTCACTTTGAAGTGGAACGAGGCGTTGTCAAGCAAGATCTCAGATCCGGAAGCATAAGGACGAAATCGTCACTTTGCACAAACTGGACTAACCCGTACGAATCATCAAGTTCGCCCGGATTAGTCCGAGTTTTTGTAAAATGGCTATATTCGCTCCAAAAGACCTCTCCAGCCTAAGTTTTACTCAGTGGCTTAAGGTTGGAGGGATGGACACTCGATTTCCTTAGTAAACGACGCGAAAACGCACGATTTGGATGCCTAAATAGTCAAGTTCGATCGGAAGACATCAAGTTCGCTCGAACTTATCACCAGATTGGTGACAAGTTCGCCCGAACTTGATCAACAATTGACATTTTTTCCAGAATTCCAACCAAGTTCGCTCCAACTTGCATGGTTTCCAAGGAAACTAGACAAGTTTGCCCGAAGTTGTAACAACCTCAAGTACATGAGGCAAGTTCGCCCGAACTTGTATTCCCCTAGGGTCAATGGCACAAGTTCGCCCGGACTTGTACCCAAAGGTACAAGTTCGCTCGAACTTGTCTACTGTTCTCTCAACCGTTAACCGTTTCAGCAATTCGGAAGACTGATGCACTTCTGTTCGCTTACAGGCTGATCGGCGCTCCTCCGCAACTCATCTCAGATCCCGTCTCCTCTTCTAAAACGCACCGACGGTGAGTATACTTGAACCCCTTTACGCTTAAACACACTTTTGGGTGTCACATATGTTTCTTATATCAAAACACATTACATAGGTCAAAACCCTTATTCGTTATCCGCTATACATGACTACACGTGAAATCTGTGAATTGTATGTATTACTTGATTGCTTGTACGCCACCCTTAACATGATAGTATACTAGAGGTTGATCCGCCACCCGGAGGCCCAGGGTTGTTAAGGCTCTCATTTTCATTTCTCATTTATTTTCTCTTTTAGGATGTGAACACTTGTTTGCATGCCTCGATCAATCGCGGTTTGTTGGTTTACTTGAATCTGAGTAGTTACATAGTTCACAACTCTTACGTATGTCATGTGGTGTATGCTAAACGCTTTTATATCTATTATGTATGCAAACCTGTATGCTCACTTTTACTTATTTGTCCTGACGTTTTATTTTAACATATGTGGCAGGTTGAGGACATTAGCTATGGATGCTTAGTTTAGGATTCCTTTTAGAATCTCGTTGTAATAAATCTAGGGAAGATCGAACTTGAATTGTTTTATGAGATTACTTAGTATTTTGTAACTTGTTTTATGATATTAACTTTTGAATATTATCGCTTAAATAATGTTATGAAATTTCTCGTGAGACAATCTGGTTCGCCTAGTGCCGCGCCCCGATGTTCCCGCCATCGGTTGGGGTGTGATAGTGTTGACACGATATTGATAGATTTTGGTATACTTGGTCCAAGTGGTGAAGGGTTGGACCAAGTAATTATAAGGCTTGAATAGTGTCGAACCCCACATGGCATCCTTTCACGGAAACTTGTTAGTATGGCTAAAACACTTATATATAGGAAGTACCAGCGACGTATCCACCATGTTTAGCCATACCACCTTCGTCCCGTGGAATGATGTCATGTGTGCCGACATGACATGGATGGATTTTGATCCAAACGGCGAATGGTTGGACCAAGTTTTAAAAGAAGACCGAACGGAGAAGCTGATTGAAAACTTGGTTAGAGACAAGAGTTACGTCGCGAATGGTTCAGCGATTGGAACAGCGAAGCGGTAAGAATGAGAGATGCGATAAGCGTTAAAGCTTCAAGAGGGAAAACGATAAGCGAAGCGATAGCGTTAAAGCGTCGAGAGGGGAAAGCGATAAGCGAAGCGATAGCGTTAGGCGTCGAGAGGGGAAAAAGATTAGCGAAGCGATAGCATTAAGACGTCGAGAGGGGAAACGATAAGCGAAGCGATAGCGTTTAACGTCGGAATGAGAAAGCGATAAGCGATGCGATAGAGATTTCATCGAAAGCGGGTTCGCGTTGCTGTAGACTTACGAAAAGTCTAGCGATGGTGCGATCGAGAAGTGATGAGATGTTACGCGTTGCAAAGGAGTTTAGCGTGTGAAAATAATCATCATAATATTTAAGGTCTAATAACGTTAAACACACATGTCACGTCTCCACGGGAGTTTGTTAGTATGGCAAAGCACTTATATATAGGAAGTACCAGCAGCGTATCCACCATGCTTTAACCACACCGCCTCCGTCCTGTGAATAGTTGTCACGCCTTGTCGACATGGTTAAGACGCTTATATATAGGAAGTACCAGCGGTGTATCCGCCATGCTTAACCATGCTGTTAACGTTATGGCACGATTAGAACTTACTACGATCCCCATGCACCCACCAGGTTAATCCCGTGTGCACTCGTGATTAATTGGTGTTTGCATGATTATCGTAACTTATTCTAAAGGCGCATAGTAGGGGTAAAAACATATTGTATCATGATATTGTATAGCGTTAGTAATAAGACTTAGTGTGTGAGCCCAGACTAAGTGCGATGACTCGAGAAAGAGAGAGGGATATAGAGAGAGAGAGACGTCGTCGTATGTTGAAGCGACATCGAACAATAGATCAATTATAAATCATAAGTACTAATGTTGAAAATCGTACCATTGAGAACGTCGTTCTGTGCCTAGTCGGTGTTGATGTCGATGTCTTCTGCTGCTTGGGTTGCGGCTGTTGGTGCTACCGGTGCGGCGGTTGCAGGGGTTGTGAGTTGAGTCGGCGGTGCTGGAAGGACTAACGTACCTTGTTGTCGTGGCCCTGTGTGGCAGTTGCTGGTGAAGTGACCGAAACAGTTGCAGTTGATGCAATAGCGGCAGCTGGCTCCGGCCTGGTGGTGATACGTACATTTCGGACACTGGGGCTGAGTCCATGTGTAGTTAAGCCTTGGGTAAAATAGAACTGCCTGGAGAGGTTCAGGGTTGAACGGTGCAGTGGCTGAGTAATTGAGACTCGAGCTTTTTCTCTTGCGGCTAGGCTCGGCGGTGGCTTGCGGTGGGCATCATCGTCGTCATCGGATAACTCGATAGTAGCTTGGTTCAGCTTCTTAGTGGGATTCTTGGAGAAAAATCCAGCCAAGACTCGCTTGTCATTGACCTCTGCGGCCAATTGATAGGTTTCTTTGATGGTAGCCGGTCTTGCAGCTTCGACAAAATCGCCCACACACTCAGGCAAAGCACGTTGGTACTTTTTGATAGGTTTTTCGGGAGTGTCGACTTGGCTTGGGCAGATAATGCTAAGCTATTTAAACCTTGCTGTGAGTCCGGCGTTGTCACCTTCGACTTGCTTGATTTTCAAAACTCATTTTCTAGCTTTTGGACTTCGTGAGGAGGGCAGTATTCTCTCCTCATGAGCTCTTTCAGTTCTTCCCATGATAACGTGTAAGCTGCATCATTCCCACGTTTGATGCACTTGGCTGTCCACCAGTCGAGTGCTCGTGATTGAAATACTCCTGTAGCACACGTGGTATGAAGATGCTCAGGGCACCCACTCTGACGGAGGGTAACCTTGATGGCATCAAACCACTGAAGCATCTAAGATATACTTCCTTCACCTGTGAAGACCATTGGGTCACAGGCCTTGAACTTTGTAAGAGAAAGTTGACTTTGGTGCATCAGACTTAGAGTCTTCCGATGTCTGAGAGTTGCTGAGGGCTTGAACTTGAGAGACGATTTGAGGAATAACTATTTCCCTGCCATGAGCGAGGCGATTCTGTTATCGGTGTTTCTTCTGGCTTGACGTCGCGAGTTGGAAGCATTCGAAGACATCTAGATAAAGAGATTTGGAATGAGATTCGATCATAATGATTTTGAGATTGCGATGCGATTTAGCGCCTTAAAACCTTATTATAGTTGATATTGTAACACGTATTCTTAGAATTCACATAGGAAACACATATTACCTAGATTCTCACGTATTCACATAAGCACGTGTAACCACATACTATATATGTATATATTTAGATACGTATATACTTGTAGGTATAACGCGAGGACGCGGTTAAGAGGGTTGTTATGATTTAGTTTTGTTGCGAGTATTAGCTCTTGTTTTGGATTGCGATAGCTGTGCGAGTTGTGCGTACGTTTATGGAGGGAAAAGCGATAAATCGAGAAATCGATAAAGCGTAAAATCTTCAATTCGAAAACATATAAGCATAATAAAAATTCGATGATGCGTAAAATCGGCGATTGCAGGCTTAAAATTAATAGAGCATCCTAGGTTTTGAGACAACGACTACCCAAAGTGATTCGATCATTCTGTTGAGTTTATACACACGCTTTGGCCTAATAGGTGAATGCTCTCACCGCCTCGTGGCTAACGACATTACCCTTCCGGTTACTACGTGTCCCAAATCATTGAAACAATCGAGACTTTGGTAAGATTGAAAATCGTTGAGTGGGACGAGTTTTCAAGGTTCGGGCTTCACTCCTAACTTAATAACTTCGAATCCCTGATGTGGTTTCCCTCCCGGACCCATCAGGAGGTTTCCACCGGATAGAATGGGAAATTCCGTTAAGATGTGGATATCACTCCTAACTTAACGGAGAATTTTGTGCTAATCAGAATACGCAGAGTGAGTGATTCGTCGAGAGTTCGCAATTTTCACACCTAATCTCGACAAATCGACTCATTTGTGATGTACGAGTATCTTTGCAGTTTCGTGTGTTGTGTCCAAGTCTTAGGAAAGACTTCGTATAGTATTTTAAGTACAAAGAAAATGTTTTAATCAGATAAGAAAGGAACAAGCACATAGTTTCCTACTATAGACTAGGCAAATTACCTAATTCCCTATAGTTATGGCTCTGATACCAATCTGTCACACCCCAACCGATGACGGAATCATCGGGGTACGGCACTAAGCGAATCAAATTGCTCGAGAGAATCCATAACAATTACTATATGACAATATTTAGCAAGGTTCAATTTCCCATAAAACTAAACAAATATTCATACAATAATTGAAATAAATCGAAGTTTCTCAAACAATAAAATAAAGTAGACAACTTGATTAAGCGTGTATCTAGAGAGTCCTAATCTTGATTTGATATAATCTGCATTTAACCTCCAACATACGTAAAAATAATGTCAATACAAAATGTATTGGCGAGCATACATGTATTGTTATGATAGCATAGTAGAGAAAAACGTTGTGAAATACCATATACATAAACATGATAAACACATATAAACTAACAAGACAAATTTCACATGTTAAGTTCCTCGAAAAGGCTGGTAAGCGCGATTTGTGACTTCCTAGCTAGACCCCGTCGGGTGTTAGCCAAACTATAGTACCATACTAGCTAAGGTGGGAGTTAATGAGAAAGTATCCTAGTATATATGTATCAAGCATCGTGTGTAGCCATGTGTGATAATCAGTTTAGTTCGTGTTGTGTATTTTGATATGAACGTATGTTACACCAAAAAAGTGCGTTAAAACGAAAAGGGGTGGGTCAAGTATACTCACAGTGGGTGCGTAAGAGTGAACACCGAGAGTTGATGAGAGGAGAGAGAGAGTGTCGGTTTAGCCTACGCGTAGAGACAGAACTGCATAAGTCTTTCAGAGTGTTGAAACAGTTGAAGTGAGAGTCGATGCGAGGGAAAATTATTTTCGTACGAAATTAGTTTTCGTGCGAATTGATGAAATGCGAAAATTTTGTGAATTTTTTGTGCGAAAATTTTGGTGAAAATTTCGTGCGAAAATTTCGTGCTAAAATTATGGTGATTCAACTTGCGAAATTCATGCAAAAATTTTGGTGATTGAACTTGCGAAATTTTCTTACGAAAATTTCATGCAAAAATTTTGATAAAATTTTTGTGCGAAAATTTTTATGAAATTTTCATTGCAAATTTTCGTGTAAAAATTTTGGTGATTCAACTCACGAAATTTTTTTACAAAAATTTCGTGCGAAAATTTTGGTGATTCAACACACAAAATTTTCTTACGAAAATTTCATGCAAAAATTTTGGTGATTTTTCGGGAAATCAAGTGTTCACCCCTCCGGCCTTAGGCCACTGATTGAACCTTGTGCCGGAGAGGTCTTTAGAGCGAGTGAGTAATTTGTGGAAACTCAGACTGGGTCGTATGAACCAAAGGTGATTCGTATGAGCCATTCCAGTTTGCACAAGTGACTGTTCTTGTGTCTTTGTGCAACCGGAACTGAGATCTTGTCTGAAACGGGTGTAATTTGAGTCCATTTCATGGCGGTTTTGACAGCGCCTCGTTCCACTACTTTGTGAATGAAACATAGTCGGTCTGATCCCTGTTTAGTGTAAAAATCGGTTTATAAACATTTTGTTAGGATAAACACTTGGTGAGTTTGAAACAACAAGGTTTCGGGTCTGAGAAGCCAAGCTAACTCAAACATGCTCGGTTAAGTGTGAATCGAAGTTGAAAAATCAGAAAGTTTTATAAAAAGGATGAAGATTTTCGTAAATAGAGAAGTTTATATATCGAAGATAATCTCGTGCAAAGTCGTTGTAGAAACGTTGTGATTTGTGTGAAAAACGTAGTCTTCTTACTTGAATCAGAAAAAATGAGCTAGAGAGCATTTTGGTGTGGAATGGCAGCAAGTTGGAGTGAATGGCAAAGGGTTGTATTTATAGGTGGAGAGGAGTGGAGATAGTCTGGTGAAATTTTCGTGCGAAAAATGTCAATTTTCATGCGAAAAATGCATTTTCGGTGAAAAATACCATATTCGTGCCAAAAACACCCAAAAACGTCGTTTTCGCACGAAATACAACATTTTCGTACGAAAACATGAATTTTCGTGCGAATTTTTTTAGGCTTTGCCTAGTTAGGTTAAGTGCGCTGAAAGTTTTGGCGAATCATTAAGCGTTTAGATTTAATTTAATAAAATAATTAAGCGAGATAGTAGGCGTCTTAGTTCCCAAGTCTTGCGAGAGTCGCGTTGTTGTTTAAGCGAGCAGATAGTCTTGGAAACATCACGCAAAGTTTATAGTATTTAGCGAGTGCGTTATAAGCGTTGTGAAGTGCGATGTATGTGCGGAAATAAGCGATGTAGTGCGAAAATATGCGATGTAGCGTAGTAAGCGATATAGTTTACATTATGATCCGAATCTCTGGTGCTAGGCGTAACGAGAGTAACGAGCTGCGAAAAAGCGGGTTGTTACAAATAAAGCTTGTAAATAATACTAAACATCACAAATAAGCCTAGTAGTATTCAATAATTATTCAAGACATCGTCTAGATATTAACACACATCTTTCACATGTTGTCCGTATTCGAACCGACGACTAAACTAGTAACATTTTTATCATCCTAGCACCTAGTTAATTAGTCTAATGAACTAGTTAGACTTCATTTGACATTATAAACATCACTACTTCACTAATTATGCAAGACTTTCTCTAATGGTCAAAATATCTAACTTTGAAATTCATGCATATGCTAAATTCTTAAATTAATCAAAATGCCATGCCTAGTCCCCAATACTTCATATCTTCGGTCATGAGGGGGGTCCCACACGTCAACCTACATATAGTGAAGAATATGATGATAAAGATAAGAATCATGGGTGAAGAAACACTAAATAGCACTAGGCTAAATAGCTGAGAAAATTATAAGCGTCAAACATCTTTCATAGCCTCATATTTTCACAACATTAAAACACAAGAAAACCTTCTTAGTCTCTCTCTGACTTACGGCCCCAAAGCACCCCCCATAACCCACCAATTTCACTTCTTAAACACCCAAAATCAAGTCTTTTCAAGCCATTTTAAGATGATATAGACAAGTTCAAGACATGGAGGAGCACTAGGAAGCACTTTGGAGCTTCACATCTTGTTTTTCATCATCTCCTTCTTACAAGAACTACCCTAGCCTTGTGCAATTAGTAAGGCCTTCTTCTCACCATTTTCATGCTTGATATATTATATATGTAGAAGGCTAGTGTATGACTTGGTCATCTTGAACTCCATGGAAATCAAAGCTAAAACTCTAAACATAAACTAAAAAGTCTACAAAAATAATGTATTATATGTTGATTATGTTGAATATGGTAAACTAGTTGTTATAATCTTGAGGATTTTTATAAGTTACGTTGTTTAAAGATTATGATCTTGTAAGAACATGGTTAAAAATGATGATCTAAACATCAAGGAGTATAGACCTAAAAAAGATCATCACCTTCATAATCCATGAACTTAAACCATAAACTTGAAAGTAATTTTTAACAAGTATAACTTTTACAAGATAATAAGGGCATGATTTGTGATATAATATCTTTAAAAGTCACATAAGCAAGTTTTTGTGCATGGATGAACTAGTCAAAAGTCATGGGAAATATTGTTATTTTTAAAAGTGTTGTTAAAAATATATGTAGAGGTTCATGAAGGTGAAGGTGTTTATGTGATTAACTGTCCGTGCAAAGTTGGTGTTGAAACTCAATTGAGATTGATGATGATTATGGACTTAAACATGGTTTAAAATACGTTTAGAAAACGTGGAAAACGCCATAGTTTAAGGGAAAATTATGGCGAAATTTTCTAAAATTCTAATCATGATTATCGTGTAATTAAAAAGTGAATAAAATCGACTAAACGCAATTAGAGACCTTAATCATGATTAGGCAAGGCTTAATGGAAAAGTTTGAGTCCTAAACTCCTAATTGTTTTCCTAAACACTTATATATTTTCATGAGTTAAAAATGGCAATATGGTATATATAATTTTAGAATAAAATATACATCTAGAATACTCCACTTAGTGTGTATAAATTCATGTGTGTAATTGTGTGTATGTATTAGAAGTTCGAAAATACTAACTAAACACAAGTACACCACACATGAGAACCTCCTAAATACTTGAAGGAATAAACATGGACATGAACCTTCATGCATATATATACTTGGGAAATTTATTACACAAAAATATATATGAACAAACTCATGTTACATCCCTAACCGCGTGTGGACAACGGATAAAAGGGTATATCGGACAAAGCGTTACATAAATATATATTTTGACAAAATACTATATATCTGAAACCGAAACAAAATGTAATATAAGTATGGAGTATACTAATACGTATAATGTCACACCCTGACCCGCAGCGGAAATGGTAGTCGGGGCATGATTGGGTTTTCATCAAAGCTCATGACATTTACTATAAAGTTTCATATTATTATTATTTTTTAAAGAGGAAATTACAATAAACATGCAAGCACAACATGTTCAAATACATTTTTCATGACTTCTTTATTTTTCTTCTAAGGCAATTTCCTTGTGTTCCTTGCTTCAACCTGTCCACCTGTATCATGTGTAAAAATAGGATTTTGGGTCAACAAAAGTTGGCGAGTGAATCTTATGAAAACATTTGAACGAATTTTTATATTGGTTATAAAAAGGTGCATAACCACATATGAGTATACGTGTATGTAAATTTAATCACAAAACACATAATATCAAATTAATGTACACGCACACACCAAATGATGAACAATGAGATCAAGGCTCAATCAAACGGAGCCGATCTAATGAGGCACGCGATGCTCAACTCGTCTCCAACGAGGAACTGATGGGCCTAATGAATGATTTGCACGCAACTTGACAAAATGTAAACACACATCACAACAAACAACATTTACATCACACGTTTAGATCATACAATGGTAACAGACAAGTTTGAATAAACGAAATAAATAAAGCGACACATGATACACCCCAAAACATAAATAACGGGGAATTTGTAAGAATTCACTCACAGTGGTGCGTTGCCTTGGTTGATGAAGAGTACGCATGAATTTAAGATTTAGCCGACGAAGTAAACTAGCCTAAATAAAACGTAACAATTCGATAAATAAATAAAAGTTTATATATTTTTAATTAATGCTTTTTATTAGATTTTTAGGTTATTTTTGTGGAATTTATACAAATTTTGTAGGCTTTAAAACCTTATTTTTAAGTATGTTTAACTAATTTTTAAAAATAAAAAGGATTTTAATTATAAAAAAATTACCCCTTTTTTTCTCAGGGTTGACTGGTCAACGACCGGTCAGACTCGTTTATTATAGGCAGCGTGTGAGGTTCGAACTCGTGACATCCTGTATACGTGCACACAGCTCTTCCAACTGAGCTACGTGTCTAACCCGCTAATATCTTGATTTTATTATATTTATATACTTGTTAGATTAAACAAATTAATTTAATTAAAAATATTTAAAATCAATTGAACCGGCGTGCATACAAGTATCGAACCCGTGACCTTAAGTTGATTTGCACCCAGCCCAACCAACTGGGCTGGGTGTCTAACCGATATAATTCAGATTTTAAATCATTTTAAACCCAGGTTTAGTTCGTCTTCTTTGTTTCAAAAAGACGCTGAACTGTTAAACCATCCGACTTGGTTTAATTCTTCTTTTATTGTATGCTAACTATATGATCAAGATCTATAAAGATTGAAAGGGTAGTGTAAAAGGATTTACCGAATTGAAGATGCTCAAGAACTCCGGCGGTATTCGGCGAATTCGAACTTTCGGCGAAGTAAATATTGAAGAACAGAAGTTTGCAGAGTGTTAAAGTGTGTGTATGTGTGATCTAATTGAGTCCAGAGGTTCACTATTTATAGATGAGGCAGTAGATTGGTTTAAGATTTCGGTTTCATGAGTTTTGGTCAAGAATTAATTGCCGAAATGATTGTATAACGATTTGAGGATTGTTGACTCCCTGATTGAGTTATTACATGATCAGTTACATTCGTTAATTGAAGAGGAATCCGAGATCTTGATGATAGCCGGTGATTTAGCGCGGCTGTTTCTATTTGAATCCGGATCAAAGGAACGTGATTACAATGTTTAATTGTTTTGAGATATAACAGATGTGGGCAAGTGGTGTAGTGGTGTGTTGTGTGTTTGGTTTGAGTGGAGACCCGGGTTGAGACCCGCTACTCTTTTTTTTTTTTTTTTGTTTATTTATAAAGCTTATTTTCTATAACTTATTATTATTTTTATTTATTGGTTATCTTTTTAATTATGAGTTATTTATTAATTATGAATATTAATATACAATAACTAACGAAATAAATACGCAATGAACATTAGATGAATACTTGATTTTCAAACGGAGCGGGTTTTGAAACCCGTTTTAGATGAATGTTACAGTATCCCTACTTTTAGAAATTTCGTCCCGAAATTTAGGTAGAAGTTGTGATAGGAAAAAGATGCGGGAATTTCACGCGCATTGAATCTTCTCGTTTCCAATTGAACTTAGATTCTCGTTTTTTACTCTAACAAAAGTTTGAATATCTTTTAACAGAAAACGAAGGTGTGATGCTTGGATTTGATGATTACATAACCAGAGGAGTATGAAATTTTGATTTATAATTGAGGCGGTAACGTTCCTAGTAAAGGTTGATACCCTGCTACAGGAATCGCTTTTTGATGCCTAAAGATAAGAAACATTGAACACAGAGTTGTTGACTGGATATGATCACACTGATAAGATGATTTTGAAAGAAATTATCACAAATTAAAAACTTCAACCATGACAATATTAAAACCTACACGGAACTTCTCATAACCGCCTGACAATGCTTCTGATCTTTTGACAAGAATACTTATATATAGGAAGTACCAGCGGCGTATCCACCATATTCTTGTCAAATTTTCATTGGCTTTGTCAGTAAGTTATGATTAGTTCTATGTGACTCTAAAACATAAACAAACACAACAGCCAAAGCTTGAGTCTCAAATCTGAAAGAATACATGACTGAATGACGACATACCTCTCTCGTTTGTTATGATGAAGGGGTCAGTCTATGAAAAAGTGAGACACAAGATCGAGATACGTCGTGATGTATGATGATATGAAAGTTAAATCAATGAGTAAAGATACAATACAAAAAATGTAATATCAATTCGCATTAGAATTCTTGGATACATAAAATTCCCAATTTATAACTGGGATACGTAAAGATTGAGATAACATAAAGAAAACATTAAAACTAGACGGTTGAAGTTGAGTCTTGATTCTTGGTGAGGGAAGGATAGTTGGGTTGTTCGTTTGGGCCGTTATTATCTTCAACAGTATTGGCGTTGATGTTGTAAGCTCTTCTCTTGCTGGTGGTAGTGCTGGGTTTGCTTGATTTGCTTGGTTAACTGGGTTTGCTTGAGCTTGGGCGTTTATGATGTTAACCAATCGATGGCACGTGTTTCTAAAGTGGGTAGGGTCCCCACAATTAAAGCAAGCTCGAACATGTGGAAACATGGGGTATTGGGTTTGTTGATATGATTGGATCATGTTTTGGGTGGGGTGAAGCTTGGTTTTGAGGGGCGCGACAAGTCTTACTCAAATGACCATAACGCCCACAATTAGCACACAGTCGACAAGGTATGGTAGATGGATGGTGATAAAAACAGGTGTTGCATTGAGGGTGAGGTCCAATGTAAGGTTTCTTATTTGGGTAAGTAAAGTTGGGTGCTACTTGAGTGATTGGGATGGCTTGGAGGGGTACGGCTTGTGGAGCTGGTTGATTGCGTTGGGTGACAGCGAAATTTTGCCCATCTCGTTTTCTCTTAGAAGTGGGTTGAGAAGAGGATTCAGTCTGGGTTGAGTTTGAGGTTTCGGTTGATGCTTTATCCTTCTTCTTCTCCTTCTTGAAGTCTTCATTTCGTATGTGATTTTCGGTGACCTCTGTAGCTAACTCCATTGCTGCTTCCAAAGTTGCAGGTGTGGTACTTATTATGGGGTCTTGAATTTTTGAAGGAAGACCTCGAATGTAGTGCTCTATCAAACGGTAGAGGGTAGTGAACAAGTTGGGGACCATCTGATTCAACTCAAGGAATCTCTGTTGTATGTGGTGTGGTCCCCCTCCTTTTGTTTCAAAGAGTAGAACTCATCTTCTAATTTATTGATTTCGCTTCTTGGACAGAAACGTCTTGTCATGATCTCCCTCAACTCTTCTTAAGTCAAAGTCATAGCATCCTCAGCACCTCGCTTGCCCTTCTCTGTATTCCACCATGTAAGTGCTACCTGAACAAACGACCGGTAGCATATCGCACCTTGCGATCATCAGGGCAGTCGCAATTGAGAAAAGTGTTTTCCATCTCCTCAAAGCAATGGAGGAGAGCGGTGACACCTTCAGTCCCTTCATATTTTGGAGGATCGCAGGATTTGAAATGCTTGAAGGTGCATTTAGTGGTGTTGAGAGGAGGGTGGGCGACATTTTGTTCCCTTCTAGATTGGTTGGGTGATAGGATTGGCGACAAGGGCTTGTTGGACTTGAACTACAATGTTGGGTATTACGGTGGCCATTTGTTGAGCGATTTGGGCAGCCATGCGCTCGCGGGATTTTCCTGATCTCATACCTCTACGAGAGAGACTAGAAGACATCTACAGGGAATACTATCGAGAGTATGAGTTTGACGTTTTATGGGTATGTGTCGCATTTAGAAATGAACATTCACCAAACAAATGAAGAAAATTAATTGCTACATCCATAGGATGTCTTGGGCTTTGCTCATGTTTGGGCCTCCATATGTCCCCTACTTGGCCTTGGTAGTCATGTGGGCCCCCATGACTACTGGGCTTTGGTAGGGTTCACATGGGTGTTGGCCTGTTAACACTTGCGCCACCCGAATAAAAATCGTAAAACATGACAGCAAAGTATAAGGTCGGAGGGTGTCCTGGTATGGACAAATGACAACTCAAAGTAGGGTTAGTTCGAACGACGTTTGGTGTGGCATGCTTTGGCCTAATAGGTCCTTCGTACTCTCATCGTTAGTCCCCAGGTAGGCAAACTAGTCCGTTATATTGGATTTATAGAATGCCAACCTAGACAGGACATTTCGACTACCGGTACTTGTACCCTTTCCAGTTACTACATGCCCGTCGTAGAACTCACTTTGATGAGATTGAAAAACGAAAATACCACAAAATCTTGAATAACAAAAATATGAGGATGATTTGAACATGTGAATCATTGATATATGCGTGATGTATGTATATGTAAGCATGTTATGTTTGAAAACAAGTATAACTCATTAAGTATCACACAAAATGATAGTGGAAGTGTTTGCATGCATTTGTGTGTGTAATAAATACGAAACAAATAAACATCATGAGTTTGCATGTAACCACATAAACAATTAAAATTTAATCAACTATGGTATAGGCTCTAAGGGTCTAATAACCTATCCGATATCCCATAGTCAAAAGCTCTGATACCAATCTGTCACACCCTGACCCGCAGCGGAAATGGTAGTCGGGGCATGATTGGGTTTTCATCAAAGCTCATGACATTTACTATAAAGTTCCATATTTATTATTTTTTTAAAGAGGAAATTACAATAAACATACAAGCACAACATGTTCAAATACATTTTTCATGACTTCTTTATTTTTCTTCTAAGGCAATTTCCTATGTGTTCCTTGCTTCAACCTGTCCACCTGTATCATGTGTAAAAATAGGATTTTGGGTCAACAAAAGTTGGCGAGTGAATCTTATGAAAACATTTGAACGAATTTGTTATATTGGTTATAAAAAGGTGCATAACCACATATGAGTATACGTATATGTAAATTTAATAACAAAACAATAATATCAATTAATGTACACGCACACACCAAATGATGAACAATGAGATCAAGGTTCAATCAAACGGAGCCGATCTAATGAGGCACGCGATGCTCAACTGTCCAGAGACTGATGGCCTAATGAATGATTTGCACGCAACTTGACAAAAATGTAAACACACATCACAACAAACAACATTTACATCACACACGTTTAGATCATACAATGGTAACAGACAAGTTTGAATAAAGAAATAAATAAAGCGACACATGATACACCCCAAAACATGAATAAAACGGGGAATTTGTAAGAATTCACTCACAGTGGGTGCGTTGCCTTGGTTGATGAGAGTACGCATGAATTTAAGATTTAGCCACGAATTAAACTAACCTAAATAATAACGTAACAATTCGATAAATAAATAAAAGTTTATATTTTTAATTAATGCTTTTTATTAGATTTTTAGGTTATTTTTGTGGAATTTATACAAATTTTGTAGGCTTTAAAACCTTATTTTTAAGTATGTTTAACTAATTTTTAAAAATAAAAAGGATTATTATAAAAAACTTACCCCTTTTTTCTCAGGGTTGACTGGTCAACGACCGGTCAGACTCGTTTATTATAGGCAGCGTGTGAGGTTCGAACTCGTGACATCCTGTATACGTGCACGCAGCTCTTCCAACTGAGCTACGTGTCTAACCCGCTAATATCTTGATTTTATTATATTTATATACTTGTTAGATTAAACATAATTAATTTTAATTAAAAAATTTAAAATCAATTGAACCGGCGTGCATACAAGTATCGAACCCGTGACCTTAAGTTGATTTGCACCCAGCCCAACCAACTGGGCTGGGTGTCTAACCCGATATAATTCAGATTTTAAATCATTTTAAACCCAGGTTTAGTTCGTCTTCTTTGTTTCAAAAAGACGCTGAACTGTTAAACCATCCGACTTGGTTTAATTCTTCTTTTTTGTATGCAAGATCTATAAAGATTGAAAGGGTAGTGTAAAAGGATTTTACCGAATTGAAGATGCTCAAGAACTTCCGGCGGTATTCCGGCGAATTCGAACTTTCGGCGAAGTAAATATTGAAGAACAGAAGTTTGCAGAGTGTTAAAGTGTGTGTATGTGTGATCTAATTGAGTCCATAGGTTCACTATTTATAGATGAGGCAGTAGATTGGTTTAAGATTTCGGTTTCATGAGTTTTGGTCAAGAATTAATTGCCGAAATGATTGTATAACCGATTTGAGGATTGTTGACTCCCTGATTGAGTCTATTACATGATCAGTTACATTCGTTAATTGAAGAGGAATCCGAGATCTTGATGATAGCCGGTGATTTAGCGCGGCTGTTTCTATTTGAATCCGGATCAAAGGAACGTGATTACAAATGTTTAATTGTTTTGAGATATAACAGATGTGGGCAAGTGGTGTAGTGGTGTGTTGTGTGTTTGGTTTGAGTGGAGACCCGGGTTCGAGACCCGGCTACTCTTTTTTTTTTTTTCTTTTTTTTTTATTATAAAGCTTATTTCTATAACTTTATATTTTATTATGTTATCTTAATTATGAGTTATTTATTAATTATGAATATTATATACAATAACTAACGAAATAAATACGCAATGAACATTTAGATGAATACTTGATTTTCAAACAGAGTGGGTTTTGAAACCCGTTTTACGACGAATGTTACATATAAAATACGTCCAACAATACACTTGGTGAAATGGAAAAGGTATACAAGAATGTACAGGTACACAAATACATATAAACACGACATAAATACCGACAATAACATATACAAATAAAGTATATACATGGTATATGTATATGTATAAATACGCAAGTACATAGTATGTACACAAATACACTTGATGAAGTGTATACATACAAGAAGATACCATACATGTACACCAATACAAATACGATGTTAAAAATATACATTTTTAACGAATATATCTAGTAAAGTTATACATATATATTTGAGAACAAATATACTCAAATGAAGAAATACATATCCGAAGAATAAATGCATATACAAAGGAATAAATGCATGCGCAAAGGAACATATGTACATCCAAAGAAACAAATGCATGTGCAAAGGGACAATTGCTTATACAAAAGAACAAATACATACACTAAGGAACAAAACGTACATATGCGAGTGAACAAGGTTCACCATCCTTAAAATAATAATATATATATATTATATATATATATATATATATATATATATAAAGGGACAATTGCTTATACAAAAGAACAAATACATACACTAAGGAACAAAACGTACATATGCGAGTGAACAAGGTTCACCATCCTTAAAATATATATTTGAAGAATATATATATATATATATATATATATATATATATAACTCATAACGAACTTACAACCGTACACAGCATGTAGACGCTTATGGGCTAGGCTCACTCATACCGTGTGTGACACAAAGACTCAAACGGGCTAGGCCCATTCTTACTTGTGCGAGGCACAAAGACACTCATGGGCTAGGCCCATTACTACTCGTGCGAGGCACGAAGACACCTATGGGCTAGGCCCACTTACTACTCGTACGAGGCATGAAGACTCATGAAGGGCGAGGCCCGTTCATACACCACATGAATACAAGATGTATATTGTTTTGGTAAAAAATCACAACAACGATAATGTAACCAAACTTTGAATGTGAGGTTGAGTGCTTGAGTGATGAACAATTGTATGAACAAATTGAAAATGTAAACAATGGTAAACACCGAGATTTATACAAGGAAAAAGCCCTTGATCAATGAATGATCTCTGGCATAAAATACCTCGGGTGATGGAAACTACCGATCACCAATTATATTAGAAACAAAGATTACAACTTTGGAAATGTTGAGCTTGTTACAATGAGAGCTAGAGTATGGTGAGTGTGATATATCAGAGAATGTATGCGAGTGTGTGTGTTCAACCAGAGATTCGTGTGTCTATCAAGCCCATATCCCACTAAATATCTAGCTAATCTTAATGAACTAACTATCCGAAATTCATGCAAGCTCCCCACGTTCACATGTAACGGTCATGGCTTCACTCGTACGTGCTATATTCGGCATATTCTTGCGATATTCTCGTGTTGACTCGTTCATATTACCTGCATACGTAAACTAACACAAAGGAACAATTGTTAGCTAACATAGATATAGGTAAGGATCCTTGATCCTTAGACTCCCTGCAATTTCCGTTAAGGATCCGTGATTCAGGTCCAGTCTCAGGATAGATGATCCTCACCATAAATTCCATGTCCTAACAATTGCCCCCAAAATATGAGGAATAAGATGCAATTAAATGAGTCATATTTTCGTTAGAATCGAACTATCCGTTAGCCATAAACTAGCCGTTAAAACCGGACTAGTCGTTACTGTTGTGACGTCATCGACAAGATAGCTCCTGCAACAATCATCATTATATATAGGGGTTAGATAAGGATGAATTTTCCATTTAAAACCTAATCTCTGGCATTTATAACTGCATCCAAGAGCTTGAAAGGTATTCTCTCTTCCTTATCTCTTGACTATCATTCTTCTCTCTTTTTCTCGAATAATGGCGAAGATGATCACTCGATACTGATAAAGATAGCCCACCCAGAAGCCAAAACTTGCTTAACAATCCCTCGTCTGAACCCTGCTGATTCACTGATCCTGAAGTTGATCAGTTACACCCATGTTTTCCGGAGGGTACCGTTTTCTGGCCCTTCGACTCGTCCATGAAAACGATTGCATATCCAATACCTGGGTGTGCTTTACAGTTGCACCTTTCCTAATGGGCTATACCTATCCGTTCCTAGCCTTTACCCAAAGCTTTTTCACTCACACCGGCTTATGTTACAGCTACGGGATGCCTATGCTGTGGAGGGTTTTGTATACCCTTGAACAGCTCATAGCAAATGAGGGCATTAGCTTTGGTCTTCATGAACTCAAGCAACTGTATAATCTTGTTAGCCATGGATTTCCCCCCGATTTGTCTTCAAATCTAAACCAAACAGCTACATCCAATCCTCAAAACTACAAAGAACGATAAAAATTGGAGGAACCAGTTCTTCTTTGTCAGGAGAGACTCCATTCCCGACGGGAAAAACCTTCCCAAAAAGTGGAATGTTGAGGTAGGATTTAGGATTCTTTAGGAAAACCAGTAGAAAGTTAACTTTTTTATCTATTAGATAAAGCATAACTGATCCTTTGTATTTTTCATGCAGCAACTGGCTTTGCATCTATTCCGAAATCTCCTGCTACTGCATCAAAGATAGCTGCCTTTTGGGCCCTGGATTTAAGTGTCAGAACTTTCAAAGCAAAAGAAATGGAGTCAGAGGAAACCAACTCTACATCGTTCACCATGTCAAGTAAGTCCCCATTTAATATCTGATAAAATTATGATAAAGTAAAGGTTCAAGACTTATCTTTGTTTTAGATGCCACCAAATCTGCATCCAAAGCTGCTGCCAAGTCCGCCATCAAGTTTGATCTTGGTGAGGTTGAGAGCATCATGACCCTTAGCTCTTCCAAGAAAAAGCTGGCCACAGGCCAAAGCCATGCTGAGCCGAAAACGATGACTACCCGCGCCAAATCCGGGTCAAAGAGGAAGAAGCCAAGTGAGCCTACCGAGGAGGTCTCTGAGCCTGAACAGCAAATCTTTGCCTTCATCTCCAAGGTAAGAATCACTAATCCTGACATTTTGCACGCGTTCCTTGAGGATCACTGATCTTCATCCCGACTTCATTTATTGTAGAAAATTGTTGAGATCCAAGCTGCCCGAAACCAACGTCTCGCCGATGCTGAAGAAAGCCTGGTTGAACTCCGAGCCATCACTGCTGCCAAGGATAAGAGAATCGCGCAGCTGGAAAAGGAGAACAACCGTCTACAGAAGCAAGTTCTGTTGGACCAGATTCAAGCGAACAAGGAGCGGTTGGAGGCTGCTGATGAGGCTAAGGTATATGCTGCCAAGGTGATCCTGCAGGCTAAAATCAAGATGGCCTAGGAAGTTGTGGATCCCTCCTTCGACAAGTCTGAATGGGACGTTGCTGGATGGAAGCAGAGGCTGCGTGATCTGGGGGTTGAAGAAGATCCAGAGGAGGAGCTCATGCTTGAGGCCGAGCCTAGCGGGACCAAGGAGCTAACAGAAGCAGCAGCAGCAGGCGGCAATGGTGAAGATGGTGAAGGTGGTGGAGCGAAGGTGGATGATGCATCTGGTGTGTAAGCTGTAACAATGGGCAATGATGGAAATTTCTAGACGTGGCAGGAGCCCATTTTTTATGGTTTAATGTTTTTTATGGTGTTTTCATGGTGAACAATTCTGGTATGCACTTAAACAATGGTATTTAGGATTAAGGATCACTGATCCTTTTGAACAATAGGGGGTATCAGGGGTGGATGGGTCCTTCTGTTTGTGGAGGATGAAGCCCTTGATACTCTTTCCTACACTTTATGAACCGTTAGTATGGACACCCATTGCCAACCCAAGTGGACGGGCCATGTTTTGCTGGTAGAAACTTGGGTAGGCAATTTTGACAACCTTAGAAGGGTTTTAATAAATAAAACTTTAATCTTTTGGCTATCTTTGGTGTCACCTACTTATTTTATGTTTTGAATATCGTTGCATCTATACTTATTGGTCAATTCCCTATTATATAACTTTGGAGTTTATAAGTTGTCAAAAAGAATACCAAATATGTGCCAAAACAAATTCTATCTTAAAGACTTAACATCATATGATCAAGGATCACACATCCTGTTGTCAAAGGTTGAAGGGTAACATAAATAAGCCAAAAATAAAACAAAGTCAAATGAAGGATCATACCAGTGAATCCAAGTTAAGATTCTATATCCTTAACACTTACAGTTGTGTCAATCAAAGCATAACAATCGATAGAACTTTAGGATTCAGGATCCTTAGCAGTTAACCTTCGTAAACCTGTAACAGTATATAACTTGGGACTAAGCCAACCATCAAATGAAAGAATCATTAGTAACTGGGGGCAAGCCCAACAAACTGGGGACAAGCCCAAATAAACTGGGACAAGCCCATTCATCGTAGGTAATATGAAAATATTAAACTTGAGCTAATGTGAAAACGTTAGAAACCTTAGGATGTTGGTGTATGGCCCATACTGGTGACTAACCAATCGTGAGTGACATAAAAATGCCAAAACCTTAGCTAACGTGAAAACGTTAGAAACCTTAGGAATGGATGTATGGTACGTCGACCATTATACTTAGGATCCTACATATAGCCAACAACAATGAAATTGTCAGCCCCTAAATTGGGTACTGGTCCCATTGCCTCGAACTATAATCGGATAACGTGCGCTACTGGCGAGGTGTCAAAACCCAATTCGTATGAAAGGTGAAAACCTTTGAAACTTAGAAGGTATTGGATACCTTAAGCTGGGGACATGCCCAAAGTCTTGGAGAGGTGGCCAACCTCTAGATCCTTTAGGTAAATTCTGCAAAAGCTTAAAACTAGATAAAATTGGATATTGAGAATTCAACATCCTTTCCTTAAGCAACAAATATAATATAAAAGAACTAGTAAAATGTTACCAAGGAAAGGATCACATATCCTTTGAGAATTCCTCTGTTTGAACGGATATTAGAATACTCAAGGATCCTCGATCCTTATATAAAATACTTATTGAGGTGGATAGCATTCCAAGCTCTTGGCAGAAGGTTACCATCCATAGTTAGCAAACAATATGTCCGCTTTCCTGCTTCAGCTTCAATTAGATAAGGGCCTTCCCATTTCGGTGCTAACTTGCCATCAGCAGGATTCGTGGTATTTTGGAATGCTTTCCTCAATACCAAGTCACCTACTTGAAATCTTCTAATCCTGACATTCTTGTTGTAAGCTCCAGCCATCCTTTGTTGATAACTAGCTAGCCTTATTCTCGCCAAGTCTCTAAGTTCCTCCATGGTGTCCAAGTCTTGAGCTAGAGTCTTATCATTTGCCTCAGGATCACGGATGCTTGTTCTGGCTGTAGAGAATACCATTTCTGTAGGGATCACTGCTTCAGCTCCAAAGACCAAAGAGAAGGGATTCTGACCCGTAGCATTCTTAAGAGTTGTCCTATCTGCCCATAAGACATAAGGTAATTCCTCAGCATTTGCCCTTTTTGGATCCAAGCTTCTTCTTTAAGTTTTTGATGATGATCTTGTTGGATGATTCTGCCTGGCCATTAGCTTGTGGGTGGACTGGTTTTGATGTTATCATCCTAATCCCTCAGGTGTCACAAAAGTTAGTAATACGATTCCCAATAAACTGGGATCCATTATCACAAACAATCTCAGAAGGAATTCTAAATCTAATTATAATATTTCTTTTAATAAAGGATATGACTTCCTTTTCTCTGACTTGGGCAAAGGCTTCAGCTTCTATCCATTTGGAGAAGTAGTCTGTCATAGCCAACATGAACACTTTTTCTCCTGGTGCCTTGGGAAGCTTGCCTACTAAATCCATTCCCCATCTCAAAAATGGCCAAGAGGAGGATATAGGATGCAGAGGTTCTGCCGGTTGATGAAGGGTATTATTGTGTCTCAGGCAAGCATCACATTTCTTCGCGTATTCTATAGCATCCTTCTTCATAGTAGGCCAATAATATCCTGTTTTAAGGATCCTTGAAAATAGTGCTCTGCCCCCAGTGTGATTCCCACAGTCTCCTTCCTGAAAATCCTTCAGGACTTCTTGTATCTCAGGATCCTCAATGCACCTTAGATAGGGTCCTGCAAGAGACTTTTTATATAACATGTTATTTATAATGGTAAACTGAGATACCTTAATCCTGAATGCTCTTGGATTTTCCCCAGTAGGGATTTCTCTATTCTGAATGTGTTTCAGAATTGGAAGGATCCAGGATCCTGAATTTGACTGCATATCATCATTGGGAACAACTGCAGCACCATCCATTATTTCCATTGCTTCATTCTCCTCAATTGCAGGAGTTATTACATGGATAATAGGTATCTTCACATCCTCAGGCATCTTCAACGAGGATCCAAGGTTGGCTAGAGCATCAACTTCTGCATTCTCTTCCCTAGGTACCTGTGTTAAACTGAAAAAAGCAAAAGAATCTGCCAGTTTCCCGACTATCTCCAAATATTTGATTAGTTTTTCGCCTTTAACAGCATAGGATCCGTTATAATGATCAGTAATCAATAAAGAATCTACAAATACTTGAAGCTACCTGATCCTCATATTTTTAGCTAGTTGCAAACCTGCTATCAAGGCTTCATATTCAGCCTCATTATTAGTGGTCTGAAACTCACACGCTATAGATTGGGGTATAATGTCCCCCTGTGGCGATTTTAGTAGTAGGCCTAGTCCTGTTCCCTTGACATCCGAGGCTCCATCTGTGAAGAGTGTCCAAGGATCCTTGGTCTCCTCAAGTTGTTGCACTTCTAGTTCAGCTTCCTTTTGTAGATCACTACTGAAATCAGCCACAAAGTTAGCCAAAGCTTGGGATTTAATAGCAGTTCTGGGCTCATACTTAATGTCATATGCACTAAGTTTGGCAGCCCATTTTGCCATTCTTCCCGACATCTCTGGTTTCCTGAGAACATTCTTAATAGGAAAGTTAGTTTTAACAACAATAGTATGAGTTTCAAAATAGTGTCTCAGTTTAGTAGAAGCCATGATTAAAGCAAGAATGAGTTTCTCTAAATGAGAATACCTGGCCTCAGCATCAAGTAGACTTTTACTTACATAGTATACCGGATGTTGTTGGCCTTCGTGATCCTTAACTAGGACCGCACTTACCGCTTTACCTGAAACGGCTAAGTATAAAGATAAGGCTCTCCATTTTCTGGTTTCATCAAAGCCGGTGCTGAGGATAGGTAATCCTTAAGGGCTTGTAGAGCAGTTTCATGCTTTTCAGTCCATTCGAACTTCTTATTCTACCTCAGAACATCATAGAAATCCTTGCATCTTTCTGAGGATTTTGAAATGAATCTATTCAAGGCGGCAATCCTTCATGTCAATCTTTGCACATCCTTGGCATTGGCAGGAGACTTGATGTTCACTAAAGCCTTGATTTGTTCCGGACTTGCTTCAATTCCTCTCTTGGTTACCATATATCCTAAAAATTTTCCAGCTTTGACCCCGAAATGACATTTAGACGGGTTCAACTTCATGTTGTATTGGTCAAGGATGTTGAATGCTTGTTCAAGATCCTTCAGGTGATCCTCAGCTCTTTTAGACTTGACCATATCATCTATGTATACTTCCATTATGTGTCCAAGTTGCTCATTGAACATCATATTCACCAGCCTTTGGTATGTAGCACCTGCATTTCTTAAACCAAAGGGTATAGCATTATAACAATATATGCCGGTGGGTGTCATGAACATTGTATCCTCTTGATCAGATGGTTCCATCTGAATTTGCTGAAATCCAGATGAAGCATCCATAAAAGTTAACAACTCATGACCCGCCGTAGCATCCACCATGGAGTCAATGTGGGGTAAAGGGAAAGGATCCTTGGGACATGCCTTATTCAAATCAGTAAAATCGAGACATACCCTCCACTTTCCATTTTTCTTTTGAACAACAACCACATTGGCTAACCATCTTGGATACTTGACTTCTCTTATCATACCTGCCTTTAGTAACTTGTCTACCTTGGATAATTGCATTTCTTTCAGGTGCAAACTTCCTCCTCTTTTGGTGAATTGGCCTGAAAGACCTGTCAATACCAAGTTTATGAGTAATAACATCCTTTGAAATACCTTTCATATCTTCGTGCTTCCAGGCGAAGGTAGATTTTCTATGTTTCAGGAAGGATACTAGATTCTGCGCTATGATCTCCTGGATCCCGGATTCTATATACACCTTGGATTCAGGATCCTCAGGATCTAAGAATATATCCTTGACATCTTGTTCTCTTGCCTTCATGACGTCTCTTGGAGGATACTTTAATTGCTATGCTTCCCTAGACTTGGAAGCCGGTCTTATCGAAGAAGTGTAGCAGTTCTTTGCCTCCTGCTGATCCTCTCTATCTTGACTATCCCCCATGGACTTGGAAGCTTGACACATTAGTGGTACGTTGAGGGGACTACCTTTATGTCGTGTATCATGGCCTGCCAAGGATAACGTTACAGCAAGATAAGCAATCTATTACACAAAATTTTTGGATAGAATTCACTCCCTCTATGTAAATTGGGAGTTTGATGTCCCCCAATGTATTCTTGGTTTCTCCACTTAATCCCACAAGCACTGATGATCTTGGGATGATCTCGGATTTAGAGATGTTCATCTTTTTTAGGACATCCAATTGAATTATGTTCACTGAACTTCCTCCGTCAATGAGGATCTTGCGAACAAAATGGTTAGAAATAAATAAAGTAATGACAAGACCATCATGATGAGGATCCTGTATATCTAGACGATCATCCTCATCAAAGGATATAACTTTCTGCTGATTGTTCGGACTGGTCTCTCCCCATTCTCCATCTTCGTTTCCTTAGCATGCCTTTTCGCCTCTGAGAATGAGGTTCCACATATATCAGAACCACCATAAATAAAGTTAATGATCAGAAGCATCTGGAGGTGGAGGAGGAGCTCTTTCGGGAACTTTCTCAGTATCCTGGGTCCTTGAACATTTCCTTCCCAGTAATTCCTTCAAATATCCTTTGCTAAGAAGATAACCAATCTCCTTCCTCAATACTATACACTCATCAGTAAGGTGACCAAAATCCTCATGATAAGGCACCGCCAAAATCCTCATGATAAGCGCACATTTGGACTTGTCTTTATTGGCTATGGCCTTCTCATTTTTCCGAGGCCACCTAGCTTTGTCACCTAGACTCTGCATAGCAAGGATTAGTTCATGATTATCAACAGAAAAACAATACTCAGATATTGGAGGATAACCCTCTTCTTCTTCCTCTTGTTCAACTGCCTGCACATTGTGGCTGTCATGTTTGAAAGTATGACTTGGATCGATTATTCTTAAAGAATGATCCTTGCTTTTCCTGCTTCGAGGATCCTGAGAGCCTCTCGTGGATACTTTTGTCATCCTCTAAATGAATAAACCTCAATGCCATGTTCCTCACTTCATCTAAATTCCTGCAAGGTGTCATAACAAGGTCATCATAGAATGAGGAATCCTTTAGCAATCCCATTTTGAATGCCCCCATAGCAGTGGCAATATCCAAATTAGGAATTCTAAGGATTCTCGACTAAACTTAGTGATGTAATCTCTTGATGATTCATCACGTCCCTGGGTTATTCTATATAGATCACTAGTCAATTGTTCAAAGGTTCTACTACATGAGAATTGATTATTGAACAAATTAACTAGATGAGAAAATGAAGTAATTGAGTAAGGAGGAAGACTTAGCAGCCATTTGAGTGCTGATCCAGTGAGTGTGGATCCGAAGCCCTTGCAAAGGCAGGCTTCCTTTAACCTTTCTGGAATGGGATTGATCTCCATTCTCTCCCAGTATTGTGCTACATGCTCCTCTGGATCAGTTGTACCATCGTACAACTTCATGTTGGGGGTTTGAAAGCGTTTTGGTATCTCAACATTGCATATAGGAGGTGCAAATCGAGACACCCTGTGACTTCCATCCGGGATCTCAGGAATGGGTTTAACCACTCGTGGGACGCTGGATATCATATCCTTAAGCTTCTGGAGCTCCTATGCCATAACCTGATTAATACCTGTATCTTGCATGGAACCATAGTTAGTGCCAAAAGATGTATTGACATTGTTACCTCCTGATTGGTTTGGAAGTGGTATGCCAGGAGTATATCCAAAGGTGGACACTTCAGGTGTAACAGTTGGACCAGATGAAGCAATAGTCTGCATAGGGATGCAGTCCCCTTTGTGAACTTCAGAATCCTTGAATATCTGATTCCCTGAAGATCCTTGATCCTGAAAGATATTAGGTCCAGGATACATGGGTGCTGACGGCCTTGAAGGATACTGCATGGATCCTTGAACCTGAGAGGGGGATCCATGAACCTTATCCCAAGCAAAGGAAATAGGATTCCTTTGGTGCAACTGCCTCCAAATATCCTCCTGAGCTGAGATAGCCTCCTTGATACTGATACGATGATCCTGGAGATTGGGATGAGGATCCATAAGGCTGGTCATGAGATGCTTGTGGCTGCGTCATTGCCAACGGTCCATGCTGCAATCCTAAGGATCCTTGAGCCTGTGTCATCGCCATTGATCCCTGCTGGTAATTGGAGGATCCTTGGATTTGAACACCGGATCCCCTGGAATGCTGGATTGTTGATGCTGGAGAAGTGGAATCCAATGATCTAGGCATCAGCGAGAGTGGTCCTCCACTGATCTCTTCTGCTTCTTGATTTCATCAATTTCCCGAAGGATCCTCTGGTTAGTTTTGTCCTGCTGTTCCATGTATCCTTTCATCTGCAAAATCAAAGTAGACCGATCATTGTTAGTAGGTGTAGAGGATGGAACAGTGGAAGCCTTCGAGAAAACTAGTGTTGGCTTCTTCTGAGCATTATCAGCACTCCTCGCCGGTGCAGGGGGAATGGGAGGCAATGATGCACAATCTGAGATGGGGTAACCGCTGACATGGTACTTGAAGCAGATATTCCATGAGAAGCCATGTAGTTGAAAAGAATGGATGAAAATGAATGAAATGAACGGAATTTTTAGAATTGAAGCACCGATTGCCCCACGGTGGGCGCCAAACTGTTTTGGTCAAAAAAACACAACAAGGATAATGTAACCAAACATTGAATGTGAGGTTGAGTGCTTGAGTGATGAAAAATTGTATGAACAAATTGAAAATGTAAACAATGGTAAACACCGAGATTTATACGAGGAAAAAGCCCTTGATCAATAAATGATCTCCGGCATAAAAAACCTCGGGTGATGGAAACTACCGATCAGCAATTATATTAGAAACAAAGATTACAACTTTGGAAATATTGAGCTTGTTACAATGAGAGCTAGAGTATGGTGAGTGTGATATATCAGAGAATGTATGCGAGTGTGTGTGTTCAACCAGAGATTCGTGTGTCTATCAAGCCCAATATCCCACTAAATATCTAGCTAATCTTAATGAACTAACTATCCGAAATTCATGCAAGCTCCCCACGTTCACATGTAACGGTCATGGCTTCACTCGTACGTGCTATATTCGGCATATTCTTGTGATATTCTCGTGTTGACTCGTTCATATTACCTGCATACGTAAACTAACACAAAGGAACAATTGTTAGCTAACATAGATATAGGTAAGGATCCTTAATCCTTAGACTCCCTGCAATTTCCGTTAAGGATCCGTGATTCAGGTCCAGTCTCAGGATAGATGATCCTCACCATAAATTCCATGCCCTAACATATATATACGAAGTATATATATACTAACAAACAAACATACAAAACAAATGCCAACATACTAACAATACATAAGGGTTCCAAATAAGAAAAAATACAACCTTAATAACGTTCAAGATGAGCAACGTGTACACGGTCTAGTAGAGAGCGAAGTGTCTAATGAGTTAGAACACTTGTAGGTTGTCACACGTAATTGGATACCCTACTTTCTAGCACACACTTCTTTGGAATGCAATATTGTGAGTTTCATGTTCCCCTTTTCTTTTAAACGTTTTCGGTTTTACAACTCTCGGGGGGAAATACATGTTTCGATGGTATGGTTAAGCTAAGGAATGAAATACTGTATCATGTGCGAATATGGTGAATCTTAAGCGCCATTAATCTTTTATAAGACCAAGGAACAAGAGGGGTAGATCTATCGGGTATGGGAGAGCCCCACTCATGGTCTTGTGTAGCGCATGTAGTGCTTTTGTTGTCCCAGCCGATCGCGGATTGGTGCTAAATCGTCAAGGGTTGAGTGCTTCCTATGTCGTTACACATATTAATGTCCTTGCGAAACATTAATGATCAACAAGTTCATTGACGCTTTACATATCAAATTTTTACATAACGAACTTTCAAATGTTTTTAAGATTCATTTGATACGAACTCAAAACACATGAATTCACCAACTTTTGTTGACGTTTTAAACTTACATGTATTCCAGGAAACTTAGTGGATCTTGGCACCTTTGTTATCACAGATATTTGGTTATGAAGTTGACGATGTCATCCTTTTGAAGGGTTTGATCCATATATCTCATCTTCGAGTGGGATATAGGATGCAAAGCCTCTATGTTTAAAATTTTATATTAAATCAAGTCACTTTTGTAAAACTTTAAAACTTATGTTGTCTTTTGTTATTAAACAACTTGTTACTTGTAATTTTAATTATGGCAATGGATGAACATCGTGCATGTTTTATTTCATATAGTTGTTTACTTATATCGTATGCGATGAAAAGCGATAAAGTTCACACCGTGCTCTTCCGCCTATGAGTGGGTGTGACAGGATTTTCGTTTGTTAATTTGACAAGTTTAAAGTAGTATGACTGTCTGCATAACAAGCTTTATTCCACCTTAAACGTACATTTTTACCAAAGTTCAATGTAACATACAATACTACATAATGTATAAGCCTTTCCAAAAAAAGCTAGTTAGGAAGAAATAGAAACACGAACTAGTTACCAAAAGTAGTGGTGTTAACTTGACATTTTCAAAGTGTTTCCATGTTTATGTCATCTGCAAAGGGGTGCTGCATGCACACCTCCTTTGTCATATCAATTTGGATAAAATGTTGAAAGTGTAGAGCATGAACTCAACAATAAAATTTCAAATATGGATTCAACTTTTATTTTATAGTCTTGAAAGCACACATATGAAAAAGACAAACCCTTATCATTGTATTTACTAATCTTGCATCCCAAGCAAGATATTCAAAACTGTAACTTGTAGTAGTACCTTGCTGACATGCTTGGTGTCCCAATTTCCATAAACAAATCTTACAATTTCTCCAAGCGAGATATACATTCTGCAAAGTACCTGACGGTATGAACATAGACTTCCTTAAAACGAATGGTGAAGGTGAAGTGAAATTCAATTGAAAAGATAGATACACGTGGTTGATCTGAAACTTCGCTCCAATCCACTTGAACGAATTGAAACTCATCATCTGAGCCTTATAAATACAAGGTTGATTTGAAAGTTTGCTCTAATACACATTTACGAATGCTAATATATAGCAAGTAGAGGTAAATTGACTAAAAAAATATATAAACCACATAAACATATCGGCCTTGTACCAAAGGGACCTCTAGTTTTGGTATTCACATCATAAGTGCCAACAAAGTTTCATCTATACCTCATCATAGAGGAAAACCATTAAAAATAACAGCTCATTTCAAGTTAGTAAAGGCTTGTTTTAGAAAATAATTACATGAACTTATCTCGAACTTTGAAGTAAGGAGCCATGTTTACTGCTTAATTACATCCTAAAGCCAAGATATTGTTTCTTGATTAACCCGATTTTAAAACATAGCAAAATGTCATAAAACGTCTATGTCCCAATGGAATATATCTGGGTTATGACGAAATCAACGCGCTACCTAGACTATAAAATACCTAAACTATATGTCAGGATATTACGCTTTATGGAGGATACCACTTCCTTGTCTCTGACTTGGATGAAAGCTTCTACGCAAGACAGATCATCAAAGGAGCACATGCATCTCTTGCCAACAACGAATCCTCCGAGGTTTATCAACAACCTTCTTGTACTCCTTACTAACATATGGATAGCTTTTTCACATGGTATTAAAACCTGAACCAACATTTAGAAAAATATAAGTCAATCATATTAAAGCATATTAGATCATCCTATGCCTGAAAAACAAAAACCCCTAAATACACAACGCTAATCAAATGAGCATTAATTGTATATAAAGATGCATATTCAACATTTCAACAAATTTAAACACACAGATGCTACAAAACTTCAAGGGATTCAAGATTATTTCACAGCAGAAACAATTTTATCGATATGAAAAGTTCAACAAAAATGACCGAAAGTATTGATCATAAATACATCTGTATATTATGAATAGAAGCAGATGCTTCTTGTATGGCTACCCGATAAATGTCTAAAGATCTCGTAAAGACATTCATAATGGAGGACTCCAATTGATGATGACCGAAAGCCCGCTGCAAAGCGCCGGTAATCCCACTAGTTTATTTTTATAATTTAAGCTTTTAGGTAGGGAAACAACCAAGTTTTGTAGTAGTAACACTTGTTTTTAGTTTTATAGATAACTAGTGGGGTTCCCTCACGCTTCACTGCGAGAATTCAATCGGTGTCAGTTTGATTTCTTACATATAGCATATGAAGAGAAAACTAAAAGATAAAATTGTGATATGATCAAAAGAATATAGTACGTATTTTGCATAGATCGAAAACTATAAAAATGAATAACAGTACGGGTTCAATAAAAAGAATTGGGTACCGTTTCCTCATCGGTTTCAGTTCTCGCTATAGGTTACGAAAATATATTCAAATTTGAATATAACTTCGTTTCCAACAAAAAATATAGCCAAAAGTCGAAAATAATTAAACACACCTACGTATTCATATTTTTTTTTAAAAAGTTAGCAAACGCAAGCTATTAAAATATATCACACCAAATAAAAGTTAAATGAAGAAAACGTATCTTCCTATCTAATAAAGCAAAAGTTTGCTCGGACACGTTTCACCCTCACAAGGCCCCCCCCTAACTAAATCTTATGTGTCATTTTCTTAGAATTTTTTTTTAAATAAACACTGGTTTGGGCGGCATTACATTTTGGCTCTGGTTTTGAATTTTAAAACAGGGTTTTAGCTGCACAAAACCTAAGGCAACCATTCCTTGCACCGTCTATTCTCTCTTTACCCCATTTTTCACTTCCATTCGTTCCTTCATTATCATTCCATCGCTGGTAGGAGATCTGGGGTCCGTTATCGGTGTCTAGGGCTGGTGAATCGACTTTTTCGACAAAGTTGGCTAGGGTTCAGTCGAGATTCCGGCCACACATGTAAGTCCGGCAGAAAATATCATCTTTGCATGCCTCACTTTTGTTTAGATTGGTGGTATATGGCCCTATTTCGGTTAGATATGGTGTTCACACTGGTGTCTGTTCAGATTCCGGCCAACCTAGGATTTTGGCAACACTCCCGGTGTTTTATTATATGCTCAAATCAATGGTTTGTGTACTTCAATCACTTTCATCTTATCTCAAATCTTCTAAATCTCTAACTCAAGTCTACTACTCTGGTGTGGATCATCCGGGTATCAAACACCCTTCGTTTTTTTCGGTATTTGATTTCATAACTTTTTTTTTCGTTCTTTATTTGTTAAACGAATTAGGGTTTTCCAGGTATTTTTCTATATCAGATCACTGTCGTTTAACCCCCAATCGACTGCGGTGTCCCCTTCACTACATATTCCTATTCTTTTTTGTCCCCTTGAAGATCAAAAGAAAACAAGGTACAATATGCATCTCTCCACAAAGTAGACTCTTTTGTTTATGCCTTTGGATTTGGGCGAGTGGTTGTACATGGATGTTGAGCAAAGATCAACAACTAATGACGTTTCAACATTGCTCGAGGCCCATGCATATACTGCAGGGTTAAAGTCCTTCACAACTTCATCAATTTTCCTGATATCTTTCTTGGACTTTTATTTTTTTAATGAAAATTTTTAATTATGATAGAATTTGTAATATACCTGAGAAATTTCTTGGTTTGACTTTATTATTATTCTCTTTTAATTTGACTTTTTAAGCTTATTCACCAGTTATATTAACTTCGACTTAGTATTTTGACTTCGTAATTAAGATTGAAGTTATCCCTTGTATATCCTATAATATTCATCATGGTCTATTTGCTAATTATTAATTTCCGTTGCAGCCTCCTGAAGAAAGGAAAGTAGACTTGCTTAAGAACCTTGCAGAGAGTTCATCTTATGCAGCACCTCAAGACTCGAGGCAATTCTTTCCCTCTGTTCAGCTCTTGAAGGTATACAGGGCAAAATATTAAACAATACATTTTTTATATATATTTTCACTTTGTTAAGTATCATTGTTATTGTTTCTATTTTGATATTCCTCATGTGTGACTGTTGTGGCTGTTTTTATATATTTTTTGTATTCTTTACTTCTTAGAAGTACATGCCTTTAAGGAAAACACGAGAAGGGATGAACTTCACATATGTTGTATACATTCATCATTTAGCTAATAAGGTGGGTAATGTGTAATATAACTTTTTTAGCATATTAACATAATAGTTTTAATTAAGAATTATTTAGATCTGGTAGTACGATGTGCATTTTTTTTACTATCGAAAAAATAATTAGTTTATCTGTGATAAAGTGTGAGTTATTCAGCGGAGTAAGATCTGGTAGTATACGATGTATTGGCAGTATGGTACATATTTTGTAGTAAGACATGTTTATTGACGATGTGAAATTGTTAATGATATGCATTATTTTTCTTAAGACACGTTTATTGTCTTTTGATAAACGTTATTCTAAATCTTTTCGACATGAATTCATGTTTCTACATACGTCTGACACTCTATTTGAATAGATCTTCTCCGGTACAAAGAGCTTACAAAATTACAAATAGTGTGCATTATTTCACATTTATATTTTTAAACCAAAAAAACTAATTATACCTTAATTTCAGGTATTACCGCCTTCAATTTTACGAGAGCTTATCCAGATAGAGCCATAAAACCACAAATGTAGTTAGAAAGTTGGAATTATTTACCACCCTCTTGGATGATGGTTTATTTAGAAAGTTGGTATGAATTTAATTGATTTTTAATCTTATGGGGCGTAAAGTGTTCATTTTGTAATCATATTGCTTATCTGTTTCTTTTTATTATTTGAAAAATTATTGGCTACAATTGCATTAATTGGGTTATGTGTTTCTTCCATAACTAACTGTGAAAATTTCTTCTGTAATGGTGTGATTGACTTAGTCTGCCGCCTATTTAAAAAAAATCATTCTTCTAAATAAGAGAGTAATAGCAGGTCAAAACTATTATGTGGCCATATATCTTGGAACTTGTTTGTATTTTCGTTTGTTATACCGTGTGTATACGCGGGCTCTAAACTAGTATTATGTAAAGTATAAAGGGTAAAATTAAAATACATTCATTTTGATAGATGTAAAATAAAAAAACTAAAAATTAAATGATCATAAACAAATATCTAAATCATTTATAGACGTAAGCTAAAACACCAAAATGTCTTCTTTCATAAACAAAAAACTAAATCATCATAAACAAATAACTAAACCATTTATAATAGAAGCTGCATACAAAATCTAAAAACAAAACAAACACATGCTGACCGTAGGTTTTTCGTTTATTGATTTGATAAGTTGAAATTAATACGATTGTCCACATAACAAGCTTTATCCCACGTACATTTTTGTATATCAAACTTCAACGTATTTTACAAATAATAAACATAATGTAGAAGCCTTTGAAATTCTAGCTAGAAAGAAATAGAGACATGAACGAGGCAGAAAAAATAAGGCTTAAATCCATGTTTTCCAAAGGTGGTGGTGTTGTCATTCTATGTTTACATCATCTGCGAAGCGATGCCTGTTGTACGCGCACCCCCTACCCTCTCGCATCAATTATATCATCTTTTAAACGGGTGTTTGAGGGCCCGGGTGATTACTTGTGAACACATGTTTAGCCCATGGCAGTTCATAGTAAAAGAGGCGTTTAGTGTGAAAAACGCCGTATAGATTTTCCTGTTGCTAATAAAAAGATGGGTCATAATCCTAATCCTATCCAATACTATACCTGCTAATCCTATCCCTTGTTATTGACAGTTAGTAATCGGAAACACAAGCAAAGTAAATACACAAATCCAAAATTTGACTTATTAGTGATGCAGACATGAGACAACAAAACAGATAAAACCCAGATTCTAAAAAGTAAAACTAAATTCTCAAAACAGTATTGTATCATTTGTATCCAAATTTATTTCTAAAGGCTCAATATTTGAAACGCACAATCTCCATTTCACTCTAAAGGACCCAAAAGCAAAGCAAATCATAGCGTATTGAGATCACAAGTTCTTGAGAGCCGAATCTTGCGTCGCCTTTGCCGTCGGTGTTAATCTTGCTAAAAGCGCCTTGTTATGACAGTGATCAGCATCGACAAAATAAAATTCGCCATTAGCCTTAAACGTCACAAAAGGCCTATTAGTTTGCGGTAGCCTAATGTCAGAAAACTTAATAGTTTTAGTCACGAATGTTGCTAGCCACGTCATCATGTCGGCCTCGAACGTGTCTGAACCAGGCTGCCACCTCAGCTTATGAATGTAAGGGCTCACAAACCAATGAAGGGCCAAAGTAGTGGAAGCACTCAAGAATATAACAGACGATGCAACTGCACCTTTCAAGATCACGTTCATGTCGGGTGAGGTCATAAAGGTGATTACGGGTCCTAAAGATACGGAAAGGCAGCAGGTGGATAGTGAAAGAAGTTTGACTTTCTTTATGGTGTTTGATATTGGCCCGCAGTAGACGACTCCTGAATCTTTATCATCTTTTTCTGAATCTAGACCTTTAGGAGGTCCAATAGTGATCTTGCCGGTATCTTCAGTGGCGGCAGACTGAGACGCCCGTCTTCTCTGTACAAACGAAAGATGTTTTGCAGGAAGGAAGTCATGAGTGGCAGTTTGACTTTTCTGAGTCAAACATCTTCCAAATCCATGGGGATAGAAACCTGAAGAAATTATAAGAATTGTCAATGAAAGATGAACAAAATTATACTCCAAATCAAAAAGATCCCAATAATTCATCAACTTTAGCAAGCCTTAAATCGCATTAATAGAAACATGATCATCAGTATGTTCCCCAAGCTCAAAATTTCACCAATAACCCCTTATTAGAAAATATTGACCACACAAAATTCTACAAATCAGATTACTAGGTATATCATATATGAACATGACAACAAGTAATGCTATCACATTTCGTTTATTGGTACTACGCAGGCCCAAACCATAACCGTAATATAGGATTGATTGGTGTCTAGCAACAACAATGAAAGCTACAGGTTCGAGGTGTATCATATGAACATGAAAGCAAGCAATGCTATTATATATCGATTCATCCTCACCAAACTACGCAAGCCTAAGAGTAGGCTATGTAGTTAATATCCTGATATATCAGTGATATATCGGTTATCAGTCTCCTGCGAGATACCGGTACAAAATATCAGTCAAAATATCGGTACCGATAATATCAGTGATATTGACCGATATTTGAACGATATTGGACCGATATTTGACTGATATATCACAGATTTTCCCGATATCAGTTCCTTTCTTCTTACTTCTACCATTTGCCTGTATTCTTATTGTTGCTATTAGTATTTTAAGTCTTAATTGTTAGTATGTTATGTGTTTTAAGTCATAGTGAGTTCCAACTTGCTACAATTGTTGGTGTTTTGCAAGTTGCAAAAGGTTAATTTGTTAATGGTAGGAGAGTATACTAAATTGTTAGTGTTAAATCCTATATATATAATTTTAGCATGAGATTAAAACTACCAATATCCCACCGCAATAACCGATATCTGAAATATCGGTCCTTTACCGATATCCGATATTTTACCGCATTAACTACTTAGAGAGTAGGATCCATTTGTGTCCATGGTTTAAAAAACGGTTGAGGCGAGGCAGTAAGAAAACGTGTATGAGGCGCGCCTCATGGGTTATGTTTGTGATAGGAATCTAACTATGAGAGGGAAGTGAGTTATAGGTATTCTTAAGGGGCTAAAGTGTAATATGGTGGGTAGTATAAGTAATAGAGAATAAGGCGTGTTAGGGTAGGATTGAGTTAGTTAGAGTGTTAGGGCTCCTGCATTGTGCAGTGAGAGAGGGCGTAGCCCTGGATTATCTCTGCTTCGTTCTTTTTATTCTTTTCGAATATCATCATCTTGTAATCGTCCTTTAAATCATTCAATAAACTATTCTACGTTCCTGATTATATCGTACTAATTTCGCAAACCCTATCAGTTTGTATATACGCCTCTAAGGGCCGAGGCGGTAAGAAAACGTGGGCGCCTGATAGGAACTGAAAATATGATTAAATTGAAACAAGAACAAACACGATAGTCGGCCCGATTCGAGAGGCGCTAGTCTCCTAAATTCTGATCAGAGATCACAATACAAAAAAAATATCCAAGACATCCTAAACTGAATAGAGAATAAAATATTTAAACGTAAATAATCAGGCAGTTACTATCCCTAATATTCAGCCCCACTTCCCCACTTCTGAATTAATTAAAATTAGAGCCAAAACTGCTGGGTTAATTAGACCCCTGCAGTTGATTAAAACCCGACCCGTTCTGACCCATATCTGGGTTCGTATCAATACTACGCGCCCGGAGAAACGACTAGACTTCAAGTCGAGAAAAAGGGAATTGGCCTGCTAAGTCCCTGCGTTCTAAATCAGCTTGCACATCTTTATTCCTAACATGGAGAGATTCTTTCAAATTATCCATACTTTTACGTTTTTCATGATTTGTAGCTTTTGATAATCTTGATACATTCGAATGTTCCTTATCATGTAGTGGCAAACCATCTTGCTCGTTTACATCCACATACATCATTTCTCTGTGTTGCTCTTTTGATTCCACCTTACATTGATACATCCACATCTTAATTTCAGACCACTCCAATTCATCATCATCAGTATCATCATCAACAACATCAACAACTGAAACCTCATCTCCATGAACATTGGATCCCCTGTTTTGTCCCTTGTTTTGTTTACGGTTAAAATGCTCTGTTTCTTCTTCAAGTTTTGGAATCCCTTCTTTTTCTCTAATTTGTTGTAACCCATGATCATCATCATACACGGTGCTTCTCGAGTTGTACCCGTAATAATCCAACGAAGAAAATGGGTGACGGAAGGTGGTTGTTTTGGCGGTGGTGGTGGCAGAGTCGGTAATTTTGGTGACAGTGATGACGGAGTCGGTAGTCTCGGTGGCGGAGGATGGTTTCTTTTGCGACAGCGGTGGCGGTCCGGATAGTTTTGGAGGTGGCAGTGGTGAAATAGGTAGTTTTGGCGGCAGTGATGGCAGAGGCGGCTGGTTTCGGAGCCAGTGGCGATGCAACCGGTTCAAGGGAAGACATAGGTGTTGGTGCGGGTGGTGATGCAACTGGTTCAAGGAAAGGCGTGGGTGTTGTTGCGGGTGGTGATACTTGGTTGCTGGTTGGTTTTCCAAACATCACAGTCTTGAGTTCTGCAACATCTTCCCTCATTTGCGACACTATGGCATCAAGTTTAGTAGCGATTTCTGCCAATTGAACAGCCACAAAATCGGAATTGTTCCGGGTATGAACCATGTCAATTCCCGGCAATGGAACCAATTGATAGGAACTGAAAATATGATTAAATTGAAACAAGAACAAACACGATAGTCGGCCCGATTCGAGAGGGGCTAGTCTCCTAAATTCTGATCAGAGATCACAATACAAACAAAAATATCCAAGACATCCTAAACTGAATAGAGAATAAAATATTTAAACGTAAATAATCAGGCAGTTACTATCCCTAATATTCAGCCCCACTTCCCCACTTCTGAATTAATTAAAATTAGAGACAAAACTGCTGGGTTAATTAGACCCCTCAGCTGATTAAAACCCGACCCGTTCTGACCCATATCTGGGTTCGTATCAGCGCCACATGGGGTTCTGTGTATTTTTGATGTTTTAGACTTTCTGTGTCAATTATTTTGTTATTGATGTTTGGACTTTCTGCGTCAGTTATTTTATTTTAATAAGATATATAACTTTTATATTTATTTTTTAACTCCGTCTCAAGTTTACGCCTGCGTCAGTTATTTTTTAACTCCGTCTAGTAACAACAACAAATAAACTACATGATACAATCACAAATCAACACGTGAATAACTACTGCTGACCGGTACAATCGAAGCAGGACTATGTACGTAAACTGATAGACCCGACCCGTGATGACCACTCCAACAGTTACTCACGTTTATTTACTGGATGTTTAATTTCCATATTCCGATGTTTCCATGTTGAACTTTCCATTATTTCATTATCTCCTAGAAGTTAGGATGTCAAGTTAATTAGTTTGCACCTTTGCATATTTAAGTTTATGTACGTATGCATTTTGAAGGAAAGAAAATTGATTAAAAGTCTCAAGTCTTGTTCTTATTCTAATTCTTGGAGCCTAACCCACTCTACGGGTTTATTGGAAGATTAGCCATCTCGAATCCGGCTCTATCATAAACAGATGAGCAATCAAGAGCCGATGAAATATTCAATCAATTAGTCAAATCGGAAATTAAACATCAAAAGGATCGGAGAAGAGTTACAGGTATATCATATGAACATGAAAAAAAGTAATCCATTCTATCATATTTCGATTCAACGGTACCGAACCTAAACCTAAGCCTACGAATACATACAACTATAATATATAGGATCTACTGGTGTCTAGCATCAGCAAACTACATGATACAATCACAAATTCAACGCAAAGTACGATCGAAGTGTGATTATGTTGAATCTAGGTTGAAAATGGAACTAAGAAGAGTTAGTTATATGAACCTGTGAGGAGCTTAGAGGAGAACCGATGGTAGGTTGTTTGTGAACAGACCAGCTGAAGCAGAATCGATCTTGCCATTTTTGGTCTCACCGTGAGATCTTCTTTCCTCAACGCTTGCTTATCTAGGGTTTTGTAAAAGGGTTTTCGATTAAATATTTTCGTGTTTTGAAAATTAAGATTTTCAGAAGAACAAAATGGCATTTGGTCTAGTGGTATGATTCTAGCTTACGGTTGGCTTAGGGTGCGAGAGGTCCCGAGTTCAATTCTCGGAATGCCCCTCATATATTTTTTTATTTTTGGTGTTTTACCTTTCTAGTTTCCAAAAAAATTATATGAGAAATTTGATTGTATCTCTTTTAGATTAAAATATGAACTTCGTTGCCAAGATGTTAAATTAGTAAAAAAAAAAAACATTGATTCATGTTTGTTCTGTAAACCTTCCTCATTAGTAGTTACGTATTGACCTGATCCTGATACGTGCTATTTATTTGTTATTTTCCAATGTTCTAAAAACTGACTTTTTTATTGTACCAGGATGGGATCGGAAATCGTTTTACTGGTGGTACCAGGTTGGCTAATTAACAGGGTCGGTCCTGAGAATTCATGTGTCCTGTTTGAGTCTGAAAAACGTACCCCTTAGACCTTAATGAAATGGTTCATTATCATCATACTCAGTAAGTCTCACCAATAGCAAAGCTAAAGTAGGTCTGAGGAGGGTAAGATGTAGACAGTCTTACCTCTACCACGTAAGAATAGAGAGGATGCTTGAGACCATCGGCTCGATAACAGTTATGCATCACGACTTGGACATAAGGCACATAACACTCGTTAATTGAGACAAAAGACGATTAGTGCATGTACCCCCTTGTCTTTCAGTTATCAACACTACAAAGTTATCAACGCCACAACATGATGCATGATTACCTGTCCCCGCTAAACGTTATTTTCACGAAGTTAGTAAAATAACGTTAAAATTCGTGCACTTTCATTTTTGCCCCCGATATTATATGCACATACCACAAGCGGGATATTACCTTAATGAAATGGATAATGTAAACTTTTTTTCCCGCTCATTGTTATTATTATTATTTTTTAAACTAACATATGTGTTGGGCTAATACCTAATGGATTTAAGTTATAAAATTTAGAGTAAATCGCCAAAATCGTCCCTGAGGTTTGAACATGTTTGTCATTGTCATCCAAAACAACTTTTATTGTAAAATATAGTCCTCCACTTTTGAGATTTTTTCCCATTTTCATCCAAACATCTAATTTGCTTTATATTTTCTATCAAATATTCGGATGAAAATGACAAAAAATCCCAAATCTCATGGACTATTTTGGCAAAAAAAAAGGTCAGACGTTTAGATGAAAATGGCAAAAAAACCCAAAAGTGAAAGACTCTATGGTAAAAAAATTTTGTTTTGGATGAAAATGGCAAACATGCCCAAACCTTAGGGACGATTTTGGTAATTCACTCTAAAATTTAAGATTGATAGTTTCAAATAGGCCTAAGGTATATTATACTAGGTTATGGCCCGTGTGTTACACGGGTTGATTAATGAAAACGATATATTTATTATTTGTCAATATTTATTATTTCCAATCTACTCTTAGATAGTTTTGAACGAACATACATGATAAATTCATAGCTTATCACCAATAACATTGAATTTCATGGGACAAACCTCCTAAAATTACAAAATAAATAACAAAGTCATCAAAATTCACACCAACAAAACTTGGGAAAAGTTGAATAGGCGAAACATGCAACTATTTTGATTCTTTTTTACTCACTTTTACTACTTTGTGTGCGTTACTTATTGAATAAAAAGTCACGATATCAATAGCATCTCAACCCAATAGAAATCACCACCATAACGTGACAAATGTCTTCATTTTATTTCTTTGATTATATAAACCGGACCAATTTATATGAGTGTCTAATTTATTTATTGGATTAAGTTATTCTACAAAGGCAAAGACACAATGGATCGCATAAGATGACACTATGTCGAGCCAAATATAACATAATGTTAAAATATATAACAGAATGTCCACGAAAAAAATACACAATGAGTCGCAAAAAAGACACAATGACGCAAGTATAAAAAGATAGATCGATAATAAGAAGACATAATCATAATAAATAAAAAATCTAAAATCTACAACCTATAAATCCAAAAGTGAAAACCCAAAATCTCACATCATAGAGTTCGATGAGACAGTTTCAATGCCGCTTGAATGAGGTCAATCGGAGTCCGTTTGATACCCTTTGTGCGACTTCTTATTTTTAGAAGACTTTTATTTGATCCTAAACCTTTATTTCTAAACATAAAGTAAAATAATAAGTTAGAAACCATGCTTATATAAAAAAAGTAATATAATCACTATCAATATCTAAATATTACCGCATTTATATGACTATTCATATTAAATATAATATAATTGTTTTTTAATTAATCTAGTCGGTTTTGAAATAACCAATGAATCTAGTCAGTATAATCCAATTAATTGTGACCACTTGTCTTTTTATGATCATCTATAAAAATTAAGCGGGAAAATCACCCATAATGTGACAAGTGTCTCCCATTTAATTTATAGTGTAGATATAGATATAGATACAGATATTTGTATTTAAAAATTAAAATTGATACTTACCATATCTTATTTGGTTTATGTGCTTATATTATAAGGATGTTTATATATTTTATGATATTCCAACAATTCTTTTTGAGGTTTTTATATAAATCTTATAAAGTAACTCACTTCATATAAGAAATAGTAACAACCGATGTCTTTCGTTTGGTTTTATTTAATGTTATATTCATTCATTCTATTTGATTTCCGTTAACTCCACGTGTTATCTTATATGATAGTATATTTGTTTGAAAAATTCCGTGTATTACATGGATTGAATAAATGTAATTTTACATATGTTAAACAATAAAAATGTTAAAAATTGGTTTGCTCTTACAAACTAAACTTAATCAAATAAAAACATCTTTCTCAAAGTTATAACCCCTTGCTGAATATATCAGCACAATTTTGGTATAATACCATGTTTATTATATTAATATAAATCATTTTCAAATTATCAATATAATGTTAATGTTATATTAATATTAAAGCATGTGAAATATTAATTTACGTAATGTTATGTGTAACGCCTTGCTATTTCAAATTTCTATATTTGGAAAGTTCATGTTGTATTTCTATTATTAGAAACTTGTGTAATCTTTGTAATCATCTTTCCGTTGTAATCGATATTCCGAGACTTGAATCATAATGAAACGCGTGTTCTATTTTATCATGTTAAACTCGTTTATACTCTACCTATATGTTACTTGATCCACAACATACAACAATGTTGACAAAATTGCGAAATACGTGACGTACATGATAATACAAAACTTGTATGCAATATTTATACTCGATTTTATTCAAAATATACTTATGATACCCTTGACATGTGATGCATAGGTCTAGGAACCTTTATTTATTCTTAAAACATTAATGCATGACTTCTAATTGTGTTACAATTGGGGAAAATCAAAAACATAAAATATCCCATGCCTGGCCGGACCCTTGCGGACCGCAAGGAGTACCTCATGCGGTTCCGCATGAGGTACTGGCGGGCAACAGGTTTGAAATGCTCGCGGGTATGCACGAATCCCACCATTTCTTCCACATCCAATGGCCTTAAACCTCCATTAAAGCCCCACCAACTTAACCTAACTCATCCCCTATAAATCCCAAGCATTTCCCAAGCTTCATACACTTTGCAAATTATCAAATCACTCCCAAATCCTCCTCTAATCAGCTGAAATTCTTGAGTTCGAGCAGAAAGTTCATCTGTAACACCCAACCGATGGCGGAAACATCGGGGTTAGTGGCACCAAGTGACCAGATTAATTTCACGAGATGTTCCATAACAATCATTTAACATATCACAACCTGCTTAATATCCCATACTATTAAACGTAATATTTAAACAATTATTACAAAATGGAGATTTCTCATAAAACTCAACCAGGTTCGATATCCCCTAGATTTATTACACTTGGAAACTAAACAAAATAAAGACAAAACTAAACTACGCTAAGCATGCAACATCCAAGCATCCATAGCTAAAATCCTCAACCTATTACATACGTTAAAATACAAGTCAATACAATTAAGTAAAGGTGAGCATTCAAGTTTTGTAATACTAGCATAATAAAGAAACCGTTCGTGAGATAACCTAACTACATATCATGATACACCGAAACATTTTCACACAGATTAACGTAGGCTTATTTCTCATGCTAACTATCGTGAGAAGGCTTGCGCGTCCATCCTAACTAGACCCCGTCGGGTGTAAGCCACACTATAGTACCATACTAGCTAAGGAGGCAAGTTAACGAAAATAAGTCCTAGTCACATGTTTCTAGCATCACGTATTGAGCATATATAATCAGATTATTTTGCGTGTGATAAACAGTTTGATTTTGTGATGTGATTTTGATATAGGAACATATGTAACACCCAAAAAGTGAGTTAAGGCGAAAATGGGTCAACTATACTCACTGTGGATGCGTTTAGGTAAGAGTTCGGGATCTGAGGAGAGTCGAGAAGAGCGCCGGATCAGCCTGCATACACGAATGGAAGTGCATCAGTCTCCGAAAAGCTGAAACGGTTAAGTCTTGGTTGGGCAGTAGCCAAGTTCGGGTGAACTTGTGTGTAAACACACAAGTTCGAGCGTATTTGTATGGTTTGGTGGGATGTGAGTCAAGTTCGTCGAACTTGAGGAGTTCCCTTAGGAACTTGTCAAGTTCGGTCGAACTTGTAAGAAAACTTCACTGAAAAGACAAGTTCGGGCGAACTTGTGTAGTTTCTTAAGAAACTATGCAAGTTCGGTCGAACTTGGAATGAACCTGATGGAAGTTCGCCTAAGTTCAGTCGAGCTTGACCAGAGAGATGATGAAATCTTGAGCGAACTTGATGTTTTCGGGTCCAAAATCTGCGTTTTCGCGTCGTTTGCTGAAGAAAATCGAGTGTTCATCCCTCCAACCCTGTGCTACTGAGCAAACTCAGTCGGAGAGGTCTTTTAGAGCTGTTTTAGCCGTTTTACAAAAGCGTGGGCTAATCCGGGCGAACTCGGGGTTCGTTCGGATTAGTCCGGCTTGTGTAAACCAACATAAACATCCTTGTGCTTCCAGATTGGGATCTTGAATGATAGATGCTTCGTTTCATATCAGAAGATGAACAAAACATCATCAAAAGTCTGTAGTTTGTGTAGAAATCAATGTTTATCAAAAGTTGTTGTCAGATCTATAACTTACAAGCCGAGATCTTTCAGATCTCGTGTTTGGGAAGCCTCTGCTAACACCAAACGAACACGTATTATGTAGATCTAAGCTTAATTTTGGAAGAAAAAGATGAAGATTTTCGTAAAAGAATGAGTTTTGATGAAAACGAAGGCTATGCCTTGTGCCAAAATCGTTGTAAACATTTGTAAGACGTTGTTGAGCATCATTGTAGTTGAAATCGGGCTGATTCTTACTTAGAACACGAAGGTTTCGGGTTTTGAGAGCTCTGGGCGAACTTGCAGCAAGTTTAAATGAGAGAACAGAGCTTGGTATTTATAGGAGAAGGCAAAAATGAAGGCTGGTGAGAGCAAGTTTGGCCGAAATTGTACAGATTTGTACAAGTTCGCGCGAACTTATAGGAATTTGGGAGATTTGGAGCTAAGTTCGGCCGAACTTGTACATATGTGTACAAGTTCGAGCGAACTTGTAGTTAAACAAGGATTCTGGTTTTCTTCAGCCAAGTTCGGCCGAACTTGGTAACACCAAGTTCGAGCGAACTTGACTATAGTTGGTAGATTTTCTTTGTTTTTCGCGTTAAGAGTTTGTTTGGTTATTCGGTTCGTATTAGTTGGTTATATTAGGCGTTAAATTAAAGCGTTAAGCGTTATAGTTGATATAATAGTGCGATTTAGCGATTCGAGAGTGCGAGAGCGATGCGATAGCGAGCGTAATCATAACCACAAACACACATAACACATAAATAACATAAAACCACGTAAATAGCTGCGATTTGCGATGCGATGAGATTAGCGATGCGATTTATTGAGCGATTAGATGCGATAATAACGTACGATACCATAATTAATTAACATAAACTTTATTATCAACCGAATCTCGGGATTACAAAAGATAGGTACATCGGAAAGACAAATGAAAAGATAACAACGAATTTTCGAGTTGTTACATAATCCCTCACTAAAGTGAGTGTAACTCACTCATTTCTCAACGAAAACACTCCATTCTTTTTCCCACTTCCTTGGATTGACCTCGTGCACATCTCCAATGGTTTTCCATGGAAAATCAGGCACTGGAATGTCACAAAAAAGGCTCCAAAGTCGACTGTTTGTTTTTGTTTTCATCTAAACTTGTTTAAACTTGTTCAAACTTGAGTTATCTCATCTCAAACCTATGTCCAAATGCTTATAACCTCATCCATGGTTAGTTTGTAACATCCGTCAAAAAACGGATTTACCAAACCCGCTCCGTTTATTAACCGAACAATCAGTTAAAAATTTCGTTGCTTATTTAATGCCCAAATTAATTTTAAACGATACATAATTAATAAGTATATTGGGTTATAAAAGTTTTATTTGAAAAAGTCTTAAAAATAGTGATTTAAAAATAAAATGCTGCTGCCGGGTTTCGAACCCGGGTCAGCCAGCGATTCAAACAAAGATTTAACACTCAGCCGTTCAACCACTGCGCCACTAGTGTTTCTTGTTAATTAACGGAAACAATTAATTCATATCATAAATCTCGAATTCAAATAACGACGCGCCCAATTGCAGTCGTCGGAAATCCCGGCGATCTCGCGAAATTGGACGGTTTCTTTTGTTGTTAACGTGAACTTTAACTATGACATCGGTTATAACCGACGTCTGAACCCGCGACGCAAGTCATAACCACCGGAAAACGTAATGACTTTGAATCAAGTCTGAAAATCCGACTTTATACGTTGACGTCCCGCCCTATAAATACCTCCTCGAACCTCTGCTAGCTTTTTCGCTCAAAACCGCACCCTTTCTCGACGAAAACTCACTCGCCGGAAATCTCCTGCAAATCGCCGGAAAACCAGGTTTTTCACTTCTGTGCCTTACTCTAAACACTGAACACTTAGAACTCATACCGAAGCCACCCACATTCATCTCAAGCTCGTTGAAGACTCTCTGCCGCAAGACACAAGTCGCCGGAATAGTCTGCTGACATCGGAGTTCCGCCGGAGAAACAGAGGAGTCCAATTTCGGTATATTTAACGCTTAGTCTTTCATTCTTTTCATTTATCTCACCTATAATTAATCATAACACACTAAAGAAACTTGATAAAATCGATGAATCAGTCGGACGATAGTTCTGGTTAAATCCAACGAAGAAGACGAAGTTTGCTGTTGTCTATAAGTTTAATTTAAATCACGATATAACTCGGGTTAGACACACAGTCCAGCGGTGGACTGTGTGCACATTAAACACGCTACGTCTCGAGTTCGAATCTTGTTCCGCGCACCTTCGCCCTAATAAAAATGTTCTTTTTTTTACCGAACCGGAGTCAAGGCGCAAGATGTTAAGTTTAATAAAAACCGGAATAATAACCAAGATAGACACACAGTCCAGTGGTGGACTGTGTGCGCATTTAAAACACAGGTCACGAGTTCGAGTCCGGACTACCGCACCGGTCCGGACAATTATCAAACTTTTTATTTAAGTCAGAAATGAAAATACTTAGTTTGTATTTAAGTATAATAAAAATCAGTTTATTTAACAAGTTGGACACACAGTCCAGCGGTGGAATGTGTGTTAACCTAAACCACAGGTCCCGGGTTCGAGACCTGTGGAGCGCACCGAGTCGTTTGATTAAAATCGTTTTTTAAAATAAATGATTTTCGGTTTAATCCAATTAGTGTATAAATATAATTAAAAACAGAAATATTTCGGGTTAGACACGTAGCTCAGTTGGTAGAGCTGCGTGCACGCGTACGGGAGGACTCGGGTTCGAGCCTCACCCAGCGCACACAATTATACAAGCGAACCGGTCAACAGTCAAGGTCAAAGTCAACGGTCAAAAAGTCAATTTTTTTTATTTTTTTATTTATTTATTTTATTTAAAAATCAATTAAAAATACTTAAAAATAACATTTTTAAGGTTAGAAAATAGCCTTAAACTCACAAAAATGCACCCAACAATCCTACTAAAATGGATTAATAAAATCCGTTTACTTACCGAACCATTATGCCATTATCTAGGTTAATTTCACTCGTGGTTAAAACCACTTCGTGCGCATTCAACATCATCAACCGAACGCACCCAATGTGAGTGAATCTTACAACTCCCCTTTTTAATTACACGTTTTGGGGTGTGTCATGTGTCACCAAAAATTAACTCGTTTATTTAAACTTGTGCCATACCATATTGTGATCTAAACTTAGATTGTTTATATTGTTTGTGGTTATGTATTTCATGTTGTCAATTTATATGAAATTCATTCATTAAGCCCATCAGTTCCTCGTGGGAGACGAGTTGAGCAACGCGTGCCTCAAAACAAATCCATTATTGTTCGTGTGTGTATTATTTAGTTTATGTTGTTTGTAGTTATATATTTTATATTGTCAAGTTTATGCAAATCATTCATTAGGCCCATCAGTTCCTCGTGAGAGACGAGTTGAGCAACGCGTGCCTCAAAACGATCCATTATTGTTCATGTGTGCATTATTTAATATTAAATGATTGGTGTATAAGTTTACATCTATTTTTACTCATGTGTGGTTGTGCACTTTATTTTATTATCAATTAAATAAACTTGCTCAAATGTTTTCCATAGGATTCACTCGCCAACTTTTGTTGATCCAAAAACCATTTTTTACACATGATACAGGTGAACAGGATGAAGCAAGGAAAACATAGGAAATGCCTTAGAAGAAAACAAAGAAGCTTAGATTGATGTTAGGTCATGATGTGTTTATGATTGTAAATTTCCCATTAAATTGTATTAATGAATATGAAACGTTATAATAAATGTCATGAGCTTTGATGATAACCGAATCATGCCCCGGTCACCTTTTCCGCTGCGGGTCGGGGTGTGACAGATTGGTATCAGAGCCATGACTATAGGGATATAGGATAGGTTATTAGACCCTTAGAGCCTATACTATAGTTTGCCTAAATTTTAATTGTTTAGGTGGTTACATACAAACTTATGATGTTTATTTGTTTCATATTTGTTTATACTTACAGTCAAACATACATACTTACATACACATTCATTATACATATTTCAATGTTCATATATTCAAATCATTTTCATACTCTCGTTATTCAAAGATTTTGTTGCAATTTTCAAATCTCATCAAAGTAAGTTCTGCGACGGGCATGTAGTAACTGGAAGGGTACAAGTACCGGTAGTCGGAACGTCCTGTCTAGGCTGGCATTCGTATAAATCCAATATAACGGACCAGTTTGCCTACCTGGGGACTAACGATGAGAGTACGAAGGACCTATTAGGCCAAAGCATGCCACACCAAACGTCGTTCGAACTAACCCACTTTGAGGTGTCACCGTGTCTACACCTGGACACATTCCGAATATCATACGTTATATACATATTTCTCGATTTTCTCCGGGTTTTAGTGTACGTAACCAGGCTAACACATGCGAACCATATGAAAAACCCGGTATTCATGGGGCCCACATGATTACGAAGGTGAAGTATGGCGGCATGTAGGGCCTAATGACGAGCAAAGCCCAAGACATCCTATGGATGTAGTAGATTTATTTTTCTATATTTATTTTATGAATGTTCATTCCTTGTGCGACCCATGATCCCAAAAACATACAACTCATACTCTTGACATGTATTCCTTGTAGATGTCTTCTAGCCTCGCCCGTAGGAAGATGAGAGCAGGAAAAGCCCGCGAGCGCATGGCTGCCCTAATCGCTCAACAAATGGCTGCCGTAATACCCAACATTGTAATCCAAGTCCAACAAGCACTTACCGTTAATCCTATCAATCAAGAAGATCAACACGTTATCAACCCTCCCCCAAATACCACTAAATGCACCTACAAGCATTTCAAATCATGCAACCCTCCAAAAATACGAAGGGACTGAAGGTGTCACTGCTCTCCTCCATTGGTTTGAAGAAATGGAGAACACTTTTCTAAATTGCGATTGCCCCGATGATCGCAAAGTGCGATATGCTACCGGTCGTTTATATGGAATAGCACTTACTTGGTGGAATACAGAGAAGGCCAAACGAGGTGTTGAAGATGCTGTGACTTTAACTTGGAATGAATTGAAGGACATCATGACCAGACGATTTTGCCCAAGGAGCGAAATCAAGAAATTAGAAGATGAGTTCTATTCGTTGAAGCAAAAGGAAGGCGACCACACCACGTACAACAAAAGATTCCTCGAGTTAAATCAAATGATTCCCAACTAGTTCACTCCCCTCTACCGTTTGATCGAGCACTACATTCGTGGTCTTCCATCAAAGATTCAAGACTCTGTAATAAGTACCACGCCTGCAACTTTGGAAGTAGCAATGGAGCTAGCAACAGAGCTCACCGAGAACCGAATCCGGAACAAAGACTTCAAGGAGGAGAAGAAGAAGGATAAAGCATCGACTGAAACCTCCGACTACACCCAAACCGAATCCCCTTCTCAACCCAATTTTAAGAGAAAAAGAGACGGGCAACTTTTCGCTACTACCCAACGTAACCAACCAATTTCACACGCCATACCCATCCAAGCTATCCCAATCACTCAAGTAGCACCCAACTCAACTTACCCAATTAAGAAACCATATCTTGGACCTCACCCTCAATGTAACACTTCTTTTTATCACCATCCCCTTACCTTACCTTGTCGACTATGTGCAACTTGTGGACGCTATGGTCATTTGAGCAAGGTTTGCCGCACCTTTCAAAACCAACTCTCTCCCCCTACTCAAGACATGATCCAAACCTATCAACAACCCCAATACCTCATGTTCCCATATGTTCGAGCTTGTTTCAATTGTGGCGACCCTACCCACTTTAGAAACACGTGCCCTCGATTGGTTAACATCATAAACGCTCAAGCTCAATCAAACCCAGTTAACCAAGTAAATCAAGAAAACCCAATCACCAGGCCACCAGCAAGAGGAAGAGTTTTCAACATCAACGCCAATCCTGTCGAAGATAATGACGGCCCAAACGAAGATACCCAACTAGTCCTCTTCACCGAAAATCAAGATTCAACTCCAATCGTTTAGTTTTATGTTTCTCTTTATGTTTTAGAATCACATAGAACCAATCATAACTTAAGGATAAAGCCAATGAAACTTTGACAAGAATATGGTGGATACGCCGCTGGTACTTCCTATATATAAGTATTCTTGCCAAAGGATCAGAAGCATTATCTGGCGGTTATGAGAGGTTCCATGTGTAAACTGTTTGAGTGATTATTGTTTATTATTTTCAGTACATGCAATACGATCGGCTCCGTTTGATTGAGCCTTAATCGCACAGACATTTTTCATTTTCAGTACATGCAATACGATCGGCTCCGTTTGATTGAGCCTTGATCGCACAGACATTTTTCATTATCAGTATCTTGTGGTTGTTGTGTTTGTTGTAGAGTCACATAGAACTAATCATAACTTGTGGATAAAGTCAATGAAAATTTGACAAGAATATGGTGGATACGCCGCTGGTACTTCCTATATATAAGTATTCTTGCCAAAGGATCAGAAGCATTATCTGGCGGTTATGAGAGGTTCCATGTGTAAACTGTTTGAGTGATTATTGTTTATTATTTTCAGTACATTAGGATCGGCTCCGTTTGATTGAGCCTTGATCGCACAGACATTTTTCATTTTCAGTACATGCAATACGATCGGCTCCGTTTGATTGAGCCTTGATCGCACATACATTTTTCATTTTCAGTACATGCAATACGATCGGCTCCGTTTGATTGAGCCTTGATCGCACATATATTTTTCATTATCAGTATCTTGTGTTTGTTGTGTTTGTTGTAGAGTCACATAGGACTAATCATAATTCACTGATAAAACCAATGAAAATTTGACGAGAATATGGTGGATACGCCGCTGGTACTTCCTATATATAAGTATTCTTGTCAAAGGATCGGAGGCATTATCAGGCGGTTATGAGAGGTTCCATGTATAAGCTGTTTGTGTGATTATTGTTTAGATTAAATTTATTATTTTCAGTACATGCAATACGATCGGCTCCGTTTGATTGAGCCTTGATCGCACAGACATTATCATTTTCAGTACATGCAATACGATCGGCTCCGTTTGATTGAGCCTTGATCGCACAGACATTTTTCATTATCAGTATCTTGTGTTTGTTGTATTGGTTGTAGAGTCACATAGGACTAATCATAATTCACTGATAAAACCAATGAAAATTTGACGAGAATATGGTGGATACGCCGCTGGTACTTCCTATATATAAGTATTCTTGTCAAAGGATCAGAGGCATTGTCAGACGGTTATGAGAAGTTCTATGTAGGATCTTAGTAGTTTCTTGGTAACAAATCATAACTTGCGGATAAAACCAACGAAAATTTGACAAGAATATGGTGGATACGCCGCTGGTACTTCCTATATATAAGTATTCTTGCCAAAGGATCAGAGGCATTATCAGGCGGTTATGAGAAGTTCCATGTAGGATTTAGTATTGTCTTGTTTGAAATTTGTGTTACATTCATATCATCTCGCCATTTAAAGAAATTGGATTGTGTTCTATTTCTACATAAACTAACCTCTCCATCATAACAAACGAGAGAGGAACTGTCACCATTCAAACATATATGCTATCAGAATGTGGATTCAAATATTGGTTGTTGTGTTATTTATGTTCTAGAGTTACATCATAGGACCAATCATAACTTACTGATAAAACCAATGAAAATTTGACAAGAATATGGTGGATACGCCGCTGGTACTTCCTATATATAAGTATTCTTGTTAAAGGATCAGAGGCATTGTCAGACGGATATGAGAAAGTTCTATGTAGGATTTAGAAATTTCTTGGTACATTAGTTGTTGTGTTTATTTATGTTCTAGAGTCATATCATAGGACCAATCATAACTTACTGATAAAACCAATGAAAATTTGACAAGAATATGGTGGATACGCCGCTGGTACTTCCTATATATAAGTATTCTTGTCAAAGGACCAGAGGTATTGTTAGACGGTTATGAGAAGTTCCATGTAGGTTGTAGTATTAGAAGTTTTGCTTTAGGATATAACCATATCCCTCTGAACATATCAAAACTCTTACGCATGATATCACATTTAGCGAATCAACTCTGCTTATCAATATTTTTACCGTAGGCAACAAAAAGCGATTCCTGTAGCAGGGTACTTAAACCTTACAAGGAACGTTACCGCCTCAAACAAAAACTTAAACCCTTACTTTTTCTAAGCATGTAACTGTCAAACTAAACACCATCATTTTTAGTCAAATATATCACTACTTAAATTTCGGGACGAAATTTCTAAAAAGCAGGGGATACTGTAACATCCGTCAAAAAATGGATTTACCAAACCCGCTCCGTTTATTAACCGAACAATCAGTTAAAAATTTCGTTGCTTATTTAATGCCCAAATTAATTTTAAACGATACATAATTAATAAGTATATTGGGTTATAAAAGTTTTATTTGAAAAAGTCTTAAAAATAGTGATTTAAAAATAAAATGCTGCTGCCGGGTTTCGAACCCGGGTCAGCCAGCGATTCAAACAAAGATTTAACACTCAGCCGTTCAACCACTACGCCACTAGTGTTTCTTGTTAACGGAAACAATTAATTCATATCATAAATCTCGAATTCAAACAACGACGCGCCCAATTGCAGTCGTCGGAAATCCCGGCGATCTCGCGAGATTGGACGGTTTCTTTTGTTGTTAACGTGAACTTTAACTATGACATCGGTTATAACCGACGTCTGAACCCGCGACGCAAGTCATAACCACCGGAAAACGTAATGACTTTGAATCAAGTCTGAAAATCCGACTTTATACGTTGACGTCCCGCCCTATAAATACCTCCTCGAACCTCTGCTAGCTTTTTCGCTCAAAACCGCACCCTTTCTCGACGAAAACTCACTCGCCGGAAATCTCCTGCAAATCGCCGGAAAACCGGGTTTTTCACTTCTGTGCCTTACTCTAAACACTGAACACTCAGAACTCATACCGAAGCCACCCACATTCATCTCAAGCTCGTTGAAGACTCTCTGCCGCAAGACACAAGTCGCCGGAATAGTCTGCTGACATCGGAGTTCCGCCGGAGAAACAGAGGAGTCCAATTTCGGTATATCTAACGCTTAGTCTTTCATTCTTTTCATTTATCTCACCTATAATTAATCATAACACACTAAAGAAACTTGATAAAATCGATGAATCAGTCGGACGATAGTTCTGGTTAAATCCAACGAAGAAGACGAAGTTTGCTGTTGTCTATAAGTTTAATTTAAATCACGATATAACTCGGGTTAGACACACAGTCCAGCGGTGGACTGTGTGCACATTAAACACGCTACGTCTCGAGTTCGAATCTTGTTCCGCGCACCTTCGCCCTAATAAAAATGTTCTTTTTTTTACCGAACCGGAGTCAAGGCGCAAGATGTTAAGTTTAATAAAAACCGGAATAATAACCAAGATAGACACACAGTCCAGTGGTGGACTGTGTGCGCATTTAAAACACAGGTCACGAGTTCGAGTCCGGACTACCGCACCGGTCCGGACAATTATCAAACTTTTTATTTAAGTCAGAAATGAAAATACTTAGTTTGTATTTAAGTATAATAAAAATCAGTTTATTTAACAAGTTGGACACACAGTCCAGCGGTGGAATGTGTGTTAACCTAAACCACAGGTCCCGGGTTCGAGACCTGTGGAGCGCACCGAGTCGTTTGATTAAAATCGTTTTTTAAAATAAATGATTTTCGGTTTAATCCAATTAGTGTATAAATATAATTAAAAACAGAAATATTTCGGGTTAGACACGTAGCTCAGTTGGTAGAGCTGCGTGCACGCGTACGGGAGGACTCGGGTTCGAGCCTCACCCAGCGCACACAATTATACAAGCGAACCGGTCAACAGTCAAGGTCAAAGTCAACGGTCAAAAAGTCAATTTTTTTTATTTTTTTATTTATTTATTTTATTTAAAAATCAATTAAAAATACTTAAAAATAACATTTTTAAGGTTAGAAAATAGCCTTAAACTCACAAAAATGCACCCAACAATCCTACTAAAATGGATTAATAAAATCCGTTTACTTACCGAACCATTATGCCATTATCTAGGTTAATTTCACTCGTGGTTAAAACCACTTCGTGCGCATTCAACATCATCAACCGAACGCACCCAATGTGAGTGAATCTTACAACTCCCCTTTTTAATTACACGTTTTGGGGTGTGTCATGTGTCACCAAAAATTAACTCGTTTATTTAAACTTGTGCTATACCATATTGTGATCTAAACTTAGATTGTTTATATTGTTTGTGGTTATGTATTTCATGTTGTCAATTTATATGAAATTCATTCATTAAGCCCATCAGTTCCTTGTGGGAGACGAGTTGAGCAACGCGTGCCTCAAAACAAATCCATTATTGTTCGTGTGTGTATTATTTAGTTTATGTTGTTTGTAGTTATATATTTTATATTGTCAAGTTTATGCAAATCATTCATTAGGCCCATCAGTTCCTCGTGAGAGACGAGTTGAGCAACGCGTGCCTCAAAACGATCCATTATTGTTCATGTGTGCATTATTTAATATTAAATGATTGGTGTATAAGTTTACATCTATTTTTACTCATGTGTGGTTGTGCACTTTATTTTATTATCAATTAAATAAACTTGCTCAAATGTTTTCCATAGGATTCACTCGCCAACTTTTGTTGATCTAAAAACCATTTTTTACACATGATACAGGTGAACAGGATGAAGCAAGGAAAACATAGGAAATGCCTTAGAAGAAAACAAAGAAGCTTAGATTGATGTTAGGTCATGATGTAATTATGATTGTAAATTTCCCATTAAATTGTATTAATGAATATGAAACGTTATAATAAATGTCATGAGCTTTGATGATAACCCAATCATGCCCCGGTCACCTTTTCCGCTGCGGGTCGGGGTGTGACAAGTTAGGCTTAAAAACAAGGTTGAGACATGTTAAATCAGAGGATAAAACCTCACAAATATTCTATTTTCAACTAGGGTTTACACCCACAAGTAGTGTTCAAGTTTAATATTGATGAATGTGTGATGTAGGGACTAGCTTGGGCTATCCTAAATGAAAATCCACACACTACTTGATGATTTCTCATCACTATTCCAATGTGGTTTGCTAGTTGAAAGTAACACAACCCCGTCTAGCCTTCAACTTGTGTCGACGTCGGCTCACCGGGTTGTAGCTTACTTGGCCATTTGGAATGGTTATAACCGTGTATTTTACTTCTTATTATTAGTAATCTTGTAACTAGTTCGTGACCCTCCTTGTGTTTATAACACAAGTGTAGTGGTGAACATATAAGGTGCCTAAATGGAAGCTTGTTCTTCCTACCTCATGCATGAAATCCATGACACAAAGAGGTACCTAAATGGAGACTTTGATCTCCTACCTCCTACTTGAATTATATGTTATGTATTTTATATAATCTAAGTATGTATATGATTTTGTAACAAAGACTTAATGATAACTTAGTAGTTAATTGTTAAGAAAATAGTTGCATCATCTAATGTAACACCCCGATTTTCACGTGTAACCCGGTGGGCCCGGTGGGGAGTATTGTGACGTATATTGATATTATCATAACCAAATAACACAGAATAGCACATCGGAAGTCTTGTATTTAAAATATCATTACAAACAGAAATATTCAAAGTTCAAAATATAATGACAATGGTTTGCAACGAAGATCCACAGGCGGATCGAAAATATATCCAAAAGACAATTAACAGACTTGGCACATCTAAGGACTTGCAAGATCCTCTATGTTTCTACTGAGCAGCTTCCAGCCTATTTACATATTTGTACCTGTAGTTTAATTATTTTGAAAATACGTCAGTTTTCACTGGTAAATACAATCAACCGACACATTTTGAAAACATTTCAAAATCATTTTATCTACGCATTGGTACATTTGTTGAATATTTAAGTTGGGACAAACTATATCTCATGTTATCAGTTTTACATAACTTGATGTACATACGGGGATCGGAAACTATGCTGGTGCATGATTAACCGACACACCACCTATTCCCTTATTGGGAAAACCCACATTGGGTTGTAAATTATAATTTATTCCTTTATTAGGAACACCCATATTGGGCATAAATCATTTATTTAAACCGTTTCGCATCTGTCAAGTGTATGCCTACACCCCGTGCTTAGGTCGTGGCCATTTACAATTAAATGAGTCAAGGATATCCAGGACACGGTCGCATTAACCCCCAATGTTTTGTTCAAGCAATACGAATTAAAACGGGTTATTTGAATTTTCCCGACACATAGGTCTTCGAATCCCATACCCGACCATGCGGTAAATATTTTACCGTATCCCAAGCCCGTACAAGGGAAAATAGGTTAAGAGTATTTACCTGAGCTTAGCAATCCTTTTAATATAAGAAAGATAATAAGCACAGCCGTATCCAATTAATTAAGCATAGGTACAATTTACCGGTAGGCCCTAGCCTGGAATGATGGTATAAATAACCAATTAGAATGTTAGCGGATCTTATTTAAGTCATTGACTTGGATCGGCTAGTTTAAAATATTAAGAACGGTACGATACGCTTGATTAAGCGATGACCGGAACAGAATGTAATTTATACCCAACAAGTACTAAGACTTGTATAATATGGGTAAACTACTAACATTCTGGATTTTGAGATAAAAATGATAAGGTTAAACCCGTTTCGGTTAAATTACGTAAACTAGCCTCGTAAGCTCAGTCGTACGCATATAAGCGATACCGGGTAACCAGATGTGTCATGAACGAGTTCCATATGCCAATATACTTTAAACAAGTTATAATATCAGTAAAATATCAACTTGTATGCTCGTTAAGGTTTTAAAATCAAATTATGCCTCATGAGGGCGTTTTGGTCATTTAGCGACGTATAAAAGGAACTTGCGTATAATCTGATGTTACAACCATAAGTAATCTATGAAAATACTTTATTTATGATATAATATCAGTAGGATATCAAACATATGTGTGTTTTATAGTTTAAGACCAAACGATGCACCGTAGGGGCATTTTGGTAATTTCACACATAGCTTCGAAAGCTTATTTGGGATTTCGAGTTTATATTATGTACTTACTGTACAAAATACTTTAAATGAATTATAAAGTCAATAGGTAACAAGTCTTGGTTGGTAAATATGGTTTAAAGCCATACTATGTGCCGAAAAGGCGTAAAAGTCGTTAAATGACGATATTTGCGATATTTTATGAAAACTGAAGTTATGAATAGGTTTATATTGTCAAAATATGCTATTTAGTATTTCATAACAGTAGGTAAAAGATTTCGTATGAAAATCATGCTTTAAATTCATTTTATGTGCTATAAGGGCATTGTCGTCGTTTAAGAGCGTAATACAAGAACTTGTGCATAAACTTGGTTTACAAACTGAAATGATATCCCAAAATATCCTAATTATGATATAATATCAGTAAACAATAAGTTTGGTATGAAAAGTATGTTTAAAACCGTTCTACGCGCCGAAAGGGCTTCACGGTCATTTTAAAGCTTTATTTACGATATATTACGAAAACTTGATTTATGATCCGATTTGTAACATCAAAATATGTTAAACATAATATCATATCAGTAATTAATTCATTTTCAAGTCCATTAGCATTTAAAACCTCATTTTTGAATAAAATGGCGAAATAGTCAAAGTATGGCATATTTGTGGAAACTCGCATAAAACTCGGATTACTATTATGATTATGTAATATAACCTCAGAGAGTTATGCTACATCATAATACGATCATAACAAGACCTTAAATTAGTAGCATACTAATCTAATTCGATTCATAATCAAAAGTCAACACAGAAGTTAAACTTCACGACTTTCGGTTGCGAATCGATCCTAAAACTGAAATTGACGAGCCAAACTTGTTTACACATGTTCTAATGTTTATTACCAAGTTGTTTATGTGTTAAAACATATTTCAGAAAGCCTTTAAACTCAGTTTATGAATATTTCTAAAATCTGACCCGTGGACTTTTAAAAATATATATTTTTGACTCGTCAATTGATCTAGCAAACGTGGTAATTAGGAGGTGCTCTTTTTAGGAATTAACACCTACCTATTTACGATCACATAGCCACATTCGGATTGATCCATGGCTGGACCATAATAGTCTTAATTGAAAGTCAAAGTGTTTATCGAAAACACTTGACTTTTGGCTATGAAAATTAAACCAAAGAATAAAATATGAAAAGAGCACTTACAAATGATCCTATGAACTGAATAAACTCAGAGGGAAACTCCAAAGTGATCAGGAACCTCCAGAATTGATTATTAGAGAAAGGATTGAAAAGATGCAAACTTAAACCCATATGTTCATCACATATTCATAAAGATTGAGGATTGCTAGGATCATTCCAGGTGTTATCAAAGGTTAGAGGATCAATACAAGTGTTGGAGAGGTGTCACAACCAGGTTAAGAGTGGCAAAAAATGAGATAGGTGTCGAATTGTGAGAGTTGTGCTTGATGAGCAAGCAATTCTGGTCTGCAGACATACATACGGACCGTAAGGTCCTATACATACGGTCCGTAAGGACCCAGGTCAGCAGGCATAAGTTTCATTTGTTGTCAAGTTTGGCCCCTGGACTTGTTTCGTAACGTTTCGTCACCCATAACCCCTTATAACTTGATTTCTAAGCTCAATAAGGGCGTTAGGGTATATGTGACTTGGATTATGTCTGGAAATATCCCGGATGTCAGTTCGTTCAGTTGTACGGTTGCGCGTTTCGCTAAAATGCGTAAAACGCTTAAACGGACACAAAAACGTCGAAATTTCGCAACGATGGACATCCTTGCATCCTTATTAATAAAACATAATATTTTATTGTATACAATATATTTTGATCCATATATTGGGTCTGTATATCAAAATATAAGAATCTACAAGATCCGCAGTTTGTCAGGAATAGTCCTTGGACTTCCAAACTTGTGTGAAATGTTATAATTAGTGCGTAAAGCCTTCATTGGCATATGATAGGCACCCATAAGAGTATGGATAATATTTTAAGACTCCCGGTTCGTTAAAAGGTCACTCAGAGGCTTAGTTTGAGCATGTTGACACTTTTAGTCCCTTAATCATTAATTTATCGTTCAGAGGTTATAAATTAACATAACGATGTATTTGGTCCCTCTCGTTTTAGCACGTGGCATACGAGGATCAGTGGGACACATGTCGGAATTTTACAGGATGGGTTTTTACGAGGTGTTACATCGTCACCCCCTTAAAAGAAATCTCGACCTCGAGATTTTATTCAAAAGGTAGAAGTACTTTTGTCACATATTGGACTCAACCTCACATGTACTCAGGATTTCTACAGACTTCTCGTATGGCCTTGACAATAGGCATGTGCTTTCTTTAAAGTTTTTTTTATCTTGTTGATCTTCAATCAATACCGGTTTTCCAACAAAACCATAGGCTTTCATTAATTTGCACATCTTTATGCGATAATGCTAGCAACTCATTGGCTAGTCTTTTCCTTTAAATTGCATTCGTGAGACGCATTGTCAATTGCGCTGAGTTCCTCAAGTAAATTAGCTTATAAGCTAAAGTCCCGACACATTCGATCATCTCGAATGGTCATATATATATTTAGGGCTTAATTTGTCCTCATAACTAAAGCATACTACACCATTCCAGGGTGATGCCTACAATAAGACTTTATCCCTTATTGGGAACTTGTAAGTTTGCAACGCTTGTTAGCGTAGTTCTTCTGCCATTCATCGACAATTTTGAAACAGATCTTCGATTTGTATTATCCTATCCATGATTCCCAAGACAATCTTAGGTCTTGTTAGTTGGGTCCTTCCAACTTATGCCTAACAAACTGGTGTTTGACATTTTCTCCCATACAAGACTTCCAAGGGAGCAGCCTTGGTATTTATATATGTTGGCGCAGAACGTCTATGTCTTAGTCTTATATCGAGTCTGTATAGGTTAGATGTGTATAGGCTAGTAAAATCAAGTATTTATGTGTTTGGATGTCAAGTTCGCTTGAGATGGTTTTGTGATGTCAAGTTCGCCCGAACTCACCTCCTCACCAGCGAACTTGCATGCCTATATATAGCTAGCTTGTTTCAATCATTTGTAACTTTGGTGCTCTGAGTAGCGAAGCTCTGTCAAACTGGAGAATTAAAGTTTATCAATAAAATTGACGTTTAACTGATTAATTCTTGTTATTTGGTAACCATGTCATAATTTTCGCTATTATGGACATTAGATATCAAATCTAGGTTCCTATGCTATCAGGATCGGTCCTACAAGCGGTATTAGAGCTAGAATAGCCTGATTTGATTGATATCAAGACAAGAACAACTCTAATTCTACTCCATTCTTTTTATTTTCTTAACTTTTACACTAAAATGAAGAATTTACAGGCAAACTCTGTCCAAATTTGAATATGTCATGTTAAATACATCATAGATAAACCCCTGAGAGTTTGGAGATTAAAATCAAACGAATTGATGCAAAAATGTTGAAAAAACCATGTTTTCAAAAACCATTTTGATCGAACTTGTAAGCCAAGTTCGCTCGAACTTGACTTAGGAACTCACTTTTTGAGTGATTTTCTATCAAGTTCGCTCGAACTTGAGGGCTTTTGAAAGAGACATTGATAAGTTCGCCCGTACTTACATAATTTTCATTGATCTTTTATCAAGTTCGCTCGAACTTGATTAAAATCAAGAAATTTATACTTAAGTTCGCTCGAACTTGCAAGATTTTTTCAACTTCTCAACTGTAAGTTCGCTCGAAGTTATCTTAGGACATTTTTCAAATCAGAACACACAAGTTCGACCGAACTTGTGTAAAACTGAAAATTTTTCATTCATCCACTACAAGTTCGACCGAACTTGTAGTAAGTCTAACATTTTTCAAAGTTTGAACGTGTTTTCAGCGTACGTGTGTCGATATTCGTGATGGATGATCTTCAGAGAGCGTTTATGTCAGGAGTGGGTACACATCCAATGCTAATGTGATAAATCAAGTTAACCTCGACAATGAAATGGGCACGTTCGTTAAACCTCCGAAGTTAATGAGTATGGACGAGTACGAGGGATGGAAGGAGAAGTTCAGTTATTGGGTTCAGGCCATGCATTTCCAAAGCTGGGTGGCTATTGAGAGAGGATATGTCGTTCCATTAGACGAAAATCAGCAAGTTCTTGAGAAGTACAAGTATTCTTCACAACAAAAGGAAGAATATATCGCAGAGAAGAAAATGATTAGCCTCATGCAACAGTCTGTTAAAGAGGATATTTTGATACTGTTGCCTGAATACACGACTACGAGAGAACTCTGGTTATCACTGCAAAAGAAATACCAAGGAAGCGCAAAGATGATCAAGAGTAAAAAGGCTCTTATTATGAAGGAATTCGATATTTTTACCATGTTGAAGGGCGAGACAATGAAACAGATGATTGAACGTTTTTGTCATCTGAAGGTTCAAATAAGGAGACACGGTCTTGAGAAGACAGAACCGGAGTATATTGATAAGCTTGCTGATGCGTTACCTGACGGAGAATGGACTACTTATCTTATGGTAGTGAACGAAAGTCTGAATTGGGAATTCTTCAAGCTAGCTACATTCATCGACAAACTTGAAGGTCATGAGATGGAACTTCTAAAGATCGCAAAGTCAAAAAATGCCAACATCGTTCAAGATGTCGGTCTATATTACAAGAACGGAGTTCAAGACAACATTTCAAGCCCAAAGATTCAAAGAGCATTCAGTGCGAATATGAATTCTTCGAACCATTCGCACAGAATCAAAATCAATCATATCCACAATATGATCAAAGTCCGCAGAGCTCTTCTTTTTCAAGCACAGGGTCAAATTCATCATATCAGAGTCAAGCAAATCAGAATCAACAAACGAATTCTGATCCGAATGTGTACAAGTGTAACATTGCTATCAACTTAAACAATGTTGTTTTTGAGCAAGTTGCTAAACAACATATGACTCTTCTCGGTACAGTTCTAGAATCGTATGAAAGTCTGGTGGCCGGAAAGATTGGCAATCCGGAAATGACCACCGAAGACTACGAGCAGGTGGACGAAGAAGAACTTGAGTTGATGGATATAAAATGGTCTTTAGCTTCTATCATTCTAAGGGTGACAAAGTTTGTTGCACTCACAGGCCGAGATATCGGAAATTCAAGCAACAAATTGGGGTTCGACAAAACGAAGGTCACTTGTTTTAGATGTCGAAAGAAAGGGCATTGCAAGAGAGAATGCAAAAATCCCGAAGCAACGGGCAATTAGAGTCCATTTGGAGGTGGCAACGAATACTACAAGAAGTCGCTACAGTATAAACCATTTCCAAAGAAGACCCAGGTTGATATTCAAGAAAAACCATCCAACAATACCGAGAAGGTAATGGTTGCTACCAACGAAGATGATGGTTATTGGAATTCTTATATTGGAAAGAATACAGGAGTTGCATTGATGGCTGAAATTGTCGAAGATACATCTGCTGAGTAAGCAGCTCTGGAGTATATTCTACTTGAACAGAATCTGCAACAACAAGAAGAAGAGGAAAGTTATCTTCACATGAAGACACAAGGCATTTTATTTACTAACTCAACTTCTAGTTTTGCAGGTAACTTTGATGGAAGTTCTCAGGAGCAAGATTGATGAAGAAATTATTGATGTTGCTCAAGAAGTGAATGCTGAAAACCTCACAGACATTTCCAATAAAGCTTTGATGGCAAATTTAACCAAGGTAGATCCAGAGGTAAAGATAGTCGAAAGGGAAGTTGTCAAAGTGCAAGTTGTGGAGGTTGAGAAACCGTGCACAAAATGCACCGAGCCATGTTCAAAATGCGCCGAAAAATCACAAATCATCACTGAACTCAATGTACATAATGAACATTTCAAATATGATTATCGTACAATGAATGAAGCGTATGACAAAATGAAAGATGATTATGGCAGGCTCGATAGAAATAATATTGAACAACACGACACTGTGAGGATGTTAAAAAGGACAGTAATGGATAAACAAAAAGCAATAAATGTTTACATTAACACCATTGCTGAAACCAAACAGCAACTCCAGGACATGAAAATTGAAACAGAACGTGTTCAACAACTTTTAAGAAGTTATACAACTAACGCTTATGTCATTGATCATATTCTTCCCACGAGTTCGTCGGAAGAAAATAATATAAGGTCTAAAAAGAGAAATGGTAAAGAATACAACAATGTTCCACCACCCCTATGCGAGAAATATTGTCGCAAAACTGTTGATGGGATGGATAAGGCACTCAACATTGAGTTATTATCTGAAAAGAAAAATGAGTTGCTAGAAAACATTGATGTAATCTATACTACATCAGATGATGACAATAATGCGGTGGTTAAAAATGTGGTTGAAAACATTTTAATGATTCTGATGATGGCAACTTTGAGAGCGCCACCTCGAGTTCGAACAGTTCTACATAAAATTCGAAGATGACGATACATCATTAGAAGATGGCCTATGTGATGATCCACACGTTGTCTTTACAAGGTTAAGGAATCTGATAGACTATACTTTGATGACAGTTTTCCGATTCGGAATGTCAAAGAAGATCAATTGGATAAACTGTTCAAACTGGTTGAAGTTACATCAGATGACCCGGAGAAGAATGAAAAGAAATTCTATTCTAAACCCAATAGAAATTACAATAGCTACCGGAGGAATGGTGGTGATCATCCGGAAAACCGGAGAGCTGGTTTGGGTTTAGATGTGGAAGAAGAACCGGCAAAGAAAATGTCACCATTTCACGAGTACAAAGATAAAAACATGAAATTCGTTTATGGGACAAGCACGGTTCACGAGGAAGTTTGATTGGAAAACAATCAAACGATGAGTTTAAGAAAGCAAAAGAACTTCGAGATAAGGCCAAAGCCACAATGGTGTAAAATCCACTAGTCAACACTCACATGATAATCGGACTTGCTTCAAGTGCAATGAAGTTGTTCATATTGCACGCAAGTGTCCGAGATCAAAGCCGGCCTATCTTCGAAGGAAAGAAAGTTCAGATGTTGAAAAACCAAAGCAACCAGAGTTTTTAAAACCTGTAACGATTTTGAAAAGAAATGAATCAAAACCTGAAGCTAAAACTAAAACTGAAAAGAAACTTGAAAACTCAACTTTCGAAAAAGGTGAAACTTCCAGGGGAAATGAAACAAAGTTTTACATCAAAAAGGCAAACATAAAATCACAAGCCTGGATTGCGAAGAAAAAGTCAACAACATCTGAGGTTATCAAGTCTGAGCTTGTTAAGACTTGTAATAGAAAAGAATCAACATCTGAGACCAAAACTGAAACTGTCAAATCAACAAAAGGTAAAAAGAAAGTGAACTTTGAAAATGTAACTGACAATGGGGGCTCAGATGGAGATTATGAGGATGGTTACCAAGCTTTTTATCCCAAACCCAAGACCAAGAAGGCTTGGGTCACGCTTTTACCTACATTTTAATATGTGCAGGGGCTCCAAAGATCCATTCTTTCAAAGTGGATTTTGGATAGTGGAGCATCCAGACATATGACAGGGATGAAAGCTCTTTTGTTCGACATTAAAGTTATTAACGACGGATATGTGGATTTGCCGGTAATCAAGGTGGAAGGATTGTCGCCAAGGGAAAACTCTCCAATGACGTAGTATCGTTTGATTGTGTGAACTACATTGCTGAGCTTGAGAACAATCTTCTGAGCATTTCGCAGATTTGTGACAAACAGTTCACTTCAACGACAAAGAGTGTATGATCTTAAAGCCGGGTTACAAAATACCTGATGATTGGATTCTGATGCGAGCTCGCGCGAGAATGATTTATATGTCTTAGATATGGGCGTCGCTACCACATCATCAAAATCAGCACAATGTTTTGTGACAAAGGCTACTGAGTAAGATTCTATTCTTTGGCATCGGAAATGGGGCACATTCATTTACGTAAAATGAATTTTCTGGTACATAATGATCTGGTTGAGGGTGTGAATCTTCGGAGCTTCCATATGACTGATCACTGTCTAGAATGTAAAAAGAGGAAGCAGATCAAAAAGTCAAATCCGAAGAAGATTCTGAATTCAATAAAGCTGCCGCTTGAACGTCTCCACGTTGATTTATTTGTTCCTGTAAACGTCCGAAGTATTTTAGGAGACTTATACTGCTTAGTTGTCACAGATGACTATTCACGTTATTCATGGGTTTACTTCCAAGAATCAAAAGATGAAACGTTTGATAATTTGGTGATTCTTTTCAAGAAACTCGAGAATTTATATCATCTTCCTGTAAGACGAATCCGCAGTGACAACGGCACAAAATTCAAGAATAATAAAATGAAAGAATTTTGCAACGCCAAGGGATTTCTACACGAATTCAGTGCACCTTACACTCCGCAGCAAAACGGTGTAGCTGAGAGGAAGAACAAAACTTTAATTGAAACAGCAAGAACTATGCTTGCAGACTCGAAACTTCCTGTAAGCTTCTGGAGTGAGGCAGTTGCAGCGGCTTGCTACACACTAAACATGGTCTTAACTGTCAAACCATCCAAAAAGACATGTTTTGAAATGATCAACCGACGGAAACCAAATTTGAAATTTCTAGAGCCATTTGGTGCGCAATGTACTGTAATTGATCAAAATGGTAAATTCGGAGCCAAATCGCTTGAAGGTTTCTTTGTCGGGTATGCAAGTCCGCTAAGAAGAGTATATGTTCCTTTGTTGAGAAAGGTAATTGAAGCACAATTTGTGGATTGCTTTAACTATACGGATCCTATACAAAGAAGAGGTGACACATGGCTGTTCAATTATCAAGATCTTTGGAAGTCATTCGACTTGCCGGGAACCGTCTGAAGAAGAAATTGCAGCGTTATATTATCTTCAACAGTCGGCGAATCAAGAACAAATCATTAGACCAATTGTGGTTAATCAACCCACGTTGGATTCTTCGTCTTCCAGAGTAGGTCCTAGTAATAGCTGTGTTCAAGTTGAAAATGTTTGTGAAACAGAAATAACACCTGCTATAACTCCATCAAATGCTTCTTCCGAACCAGAAAATGCAACAACAGTGCCAAGTATGCCTCAGAATCAGAATTCTGACTCTGATGTAGCGCCAACATTTGATGCTGATGGAGAATCCTCATCGGATGAAGAAGTTGAGCAGATATCTAATATGTTGAATCAATCTGCAAGCCCGAGCAATCGGAACGAAGCTTCATCTAGCGCTCCTAATGTTGAATTGACCGTTGATCTAAATATCTCGAATCAGCAAAGCTCAATTGATGTTCCTAACGAAGAAATGCCACGATCAAATTCTTACCATCCTTCAACGAATATCATTGGTGAATTACAAACTGGTGTGCGTACACGAAGTCAAATCAACAAAGCACTTAGTTGTTTCTACACCCGAGTTGCTCCTACTCAAGTCTACTGCTACTATTCATGTTTCATATCCCAAATAGAGCCAAAAACTGTAAATGAAGCTCTGGGTGACGAGAACTGGGTGGAACTGTTACAGTTCGAGAAATTGGGAGTTTGGAGGCTTGTAGACTTACCACTGAAGCAGAAAGCTATAGATACGAAGTGGGTCTTTAAGTGTAAAAGGGATGATCAGGGAGTAATTGTCAGAAACAAAGCTCGGTTTGTTGTCAAAGGTTTCCACAGCAAGAGGGTATTGACTACACAGAAGTATACGCACCGGTTGCACGATTAGAGTCAATCCGCAATTTACTTGCGCTCGCAGCTTGGAAAGGTTTTAACGTGTACCAGTTGGATGTAAAATCTGCATTTCTCTACGGTAAACTTCTTGAACAAGTGTATGTCGGCCAACCACCAGGGTTCGTCGATCCGCTGAACAAGAACAGAGCTTATCTCCTAGACAAATCCTTATACGGATTACACCAAGCCCCGAGAGCTTGGTACAGACGTTATCGCAACATCTCGTTGGAAATGGCTTTACAAGAGGCACAGTGGATAGTACATTGTTTACCGGAGAAGTCGGGTCTCATCTAATCATTGTACAAATCTATGTGGATGATATCATCTTTGGTTCAACGGATGATAGTCTTTGCAAAGAGTTCGAAAAGATCATGAAGAAGAAATTCGAGATGTCCTCCATGGGCGAAATGAAATTTTTTCTCGGATTACAGGTCGATCAGTTACCAGACGGCATATTCATTCATCAGACAAAGTATGTTCATGACATTCTCAAAAAGTTTGAAATGGATAGCTCGAAGCCGCTTTCGACTCCGCTGGCACTAAACCATGGGATTTGTATTGATGAGACTGGAACCAAAGTTGATGACACACTCTATCGATCGATGATAGGATCTTTGATGTATCTGACGACATCGCGCCCAGATATCATGTATCCTACCTGCCTATGCGCGAGATATCAGTCCAGTCCTCGAGTGTCACACATGCAGATAGTCAAGCGAATTTTCCGATACTTGAACGGATGTCCAAGCTGTTGGGTGTTTCAACATGTTTATCAAAGCCATTTTATCCATATAAAATGAAAAGCGTAGCGGAATAATTATTTAAAACATGTTACTTACAAGATATAAAACCAATTTTATATGTAAAACCCAAAACCCGGATCCATATATGAACATGCATGCTATCAAAATTTTCAATCATAGAGTGTTTTAGAATACTACCTTTCAAGTAGTTATGAGATGAGGAAGATGATGTTCTTGAGTGGAAATCTTCAAAGGAGAAGACCTCAAGCTTGCATACCCCAAGCCTTCCAACAAACACCTCTTGATTGCTAGGATTTTTAACACTTCAAAAACTTCTTGAATGTTACTACTCTTGGCCGAAAATTAGAGGGCACAAAGAAGTTCTTACACTTGAATATTTGAGAGAAAGTATGTGTAAAATTAAAAAAAAAAGAATCACACAAAACCTCCATATAATCTTGTGAGATATTTCAAGATTTGTTGCATGAAAATCTAGTGGTGGAATCCACCTTGGGAGACCACATGGGGCCGGCCCTATAGGCTCTTTAAAAAAAAATAGTTTTTTAATTTAAGTCTTGTATTTATTTGTTATAACTTTTATAAAATTGTTACAAGACTTTGTGCAATATTTCATGACTTTTAAAATGTTATTTAACCCATTAAATAACAAAATAAAATATTCTCTCAAAATAAATTATCCGTATAATTTATTAGTTTCTCAAGTGCAATTATTTAGAAAACCAATTTCTAAATATTCTAAGTGTTAATATTTATTTGTTTGATCATATCATAAATAAATATTATGGGTGTTTGTCTAGCTTGTTATTGGGTATGACCCGACTTGGATCATAACGTACTAGCCACATCAATTTAATATGTGTCTTGGGCATACCGATTCCAACAATCTCCCACTTGCACAAGATACATCAAAGATTGATGCAAGTAGCAAATACCGCCGAACAACGGTTTACTACCCCTAATACGTATGACGAAGTGCCATTCAATAACATCATCCCCTTCAAGTCCCTTACTTGAACATGATTTAGGTGAAACGATCATTTATCCTTTTATTATAGATGTCATGTCAAATCCAGAGACATAGAGTGATCATTCTCTGTTGATTTAACTTTAGCAGGCCTTAGACATCTTGTGCTCAACGAATAAGAGGAACAAATTCCATCTTGACTACGTACGTCTCTCACAATCACCTTGTACCACACCTGAGCTTAGCCTTATGTACTGCCATGTTTCAGAACAGCGAAGAACTAAGTCAAAGTATAACATTTGGTGAATATCAAGACCCAATATGCATCTCAGGTCTGAGGATACTATGATATTCGCCTTTACTAAAAAATTACTTATGATCAATCACAAAGATTCCATGTAGTAATATTTGATAGCGGGTTAGTCCAATATTTGTATACCACAAATATCTATGAACTTTGGCAGCAACACTTTGCTCTATATTCATACCTAATGAATATCCACCAATCCAAGTTCATAATAGTCTTACCTTCATATTTGTTCCCAAAATATGATCGACTATGGACATTTAGAATAATTAACTTATTCATGGATTTAAACATGCTAAAATGGAACATAACTCAAAATGCCATAATCATTAAAATGAGTCAAAATAACAATTGTTCTAATATCCAAATACAAAGTAGATCAATTCCAATCATTAGAATATCGAAGTCCTAAGGCACAAGTATGACCCTCATGCTTTGGCCGTTCAAGGAGCTTCATGAGTGGATCCGCAATGTTTTGATTGGTGTGAACTTTGCGAATACATATATTTCCTTTTTCAACTTCATCCCTTATGTAGTTGAATCTCCGCTCAATGTGCCTAGTCTTTTGATGTGCACGAGGTTCCTTAATTTGTGCAATTGCACCCTCGTTATCACAAAATATTTCTAGGGGATCCTGAATGGTAGTGACTACCCCTAGGTCGGTGATGAATTTCTTCAACCATGCAGCTTCTTGTGCTGCCAATGAAGCGGCGATGTATTCTGATTCTATAGTGGACAATGCTACAACATCCTGCTTCGAGCTCTTCCAAGAGACTGCAGCTCCATTCAAAATGAAGACATACCCAGATTGTGATCGAGAATCATCTCGATCAGTTTGGAAACTCGCATCCGTGTAACACTTTACAACGAGTTCCTCTTCACCAGATCCATATATTAGAAACATATCCTTAGTCCTTCTAAGGTATTTCAATATGCTTTTAACAGACATCCAATGACTGTTACCTGGATTTTGCTGGTATCTACTTGTCATGCTTAAGGCACATGACACGTCCGGTCTAGTGCATATCATTGCATACATGATGGATCCTATAGCAGACGCATATGGGACTCCTTTCATTCTTTCTTGCTCATCCTTTGAGCTTGGACATTGAGACGCATTCAATATCGTTCCCTTTTGAATAGGTACCAAACTTTCTTAGAGTTATCCATCTTGAACCTTTTCAAGACTTTGTCAATGTATGCACTTTGGTTGAAACCTATCAAGCGCTTTGATCTATCCCTATAGATCTTTATTCCCAAAATATAGGCGGCTTCACCAAGATCCTTAATGGAAAAACAACCTCCAAGCCAGGTTTTAACACCTTCCATGGTTGGAATATCATTTGCAAATAGTAGAATGTCATCAACATACAGTACTAGGAAAGTGATGATGCTCCCACTAGCTTTCTTATACACACAAGCTTCATCGGCGTTCTTGATGAATCCAAAATTCCTAATTTCTTCATCAAAACGATGATTCCAACTTCTAGATGCTTGTTTCAATCCATATATTGATTCTTTAACTTGCATACTTTGTTAGGATGTTTTGGATCGACAAAACCTTCAGGCTGAACCATATAGACATCTTCATTAAGATATCCATTGAGGAAAGCCGTTTTGACATCCATTTGCCAAATCTCATAATTGTAATATGCAGCTATGGCAAATAATATCCTAATTGACTTTAGCATCGCCACGGGCGAGAAGGTCTCATCATAATCAACCCCTTGAGTTTGAGTGAAACCTTTGCTACAAGTCTCGCTTTATAAGTATGCAAGTTACCATGCATATCAGTTTTCTTCTTGAAAACCCACTTACTTGCAACTACTTTGGAGTTAAGAGGTGGTACAACCAATTCCCATACTTGGTTGTCATACATGGATTGCATCTCTACGTTCATGGCTTCAAGCCACTTGTCACAATCGGATTGTGACATTGCATCATGGTATGTGGTTGGTTCATCAGAATCTACCACGTAGCATCCATCCATAAAAAAATCCATATCTGTCAGGTGGACTACTAATTCTACCAGATCTGCGAACGTTTTGTGTATGTTGATCAACCACTTGATCCTCTTCAACAACCTCTTGTTGAGTGCTAGTATTAACCAAACGTGCATCGGCTTGTGGTTCTTGATCCTCATCAAGTTCCGCTGTTCTACTACTAGTTCCTTCCATAAGGAACTTAGCTTCTAAGAACTTACCCTTCCGAGCAACAAATACCTTTTGCTCTGTTGGATTGTAAAAGTATATCCTATATCATCTTTAGGATATCCTACAAAGATACACTTAGTGGATCGTACTTCCAATTTGTTTGGGGTGTATTGCTTCACATAAGCTTCACAACCGCATACCTTCAAATATGATAATGATGGAGCCTTTCCATGCCATATTTCAAAAGGTGTCTTATCCACTTTCTTGGTTGGGGTCATATTCAGTATACGGGCCGCGGAGAGCAAAGCGTAACCCCAACATGATAGAGGTTATGTGCTTCTAGCCATCATAGATCGAACCATATCCAATAGAGTTCGATTCCTCCTTTCAGACACACCATTATGTTGTGGTGTTCCAGGTGGAGTAAGTTGTGAGATAATCCCACAACTCCTAAGATGATCTTGAAAAGTATCACTTAGGTATTCACCTCCTCTATCGGTGCGAAGGACTTTGATTGTTTTCTTGAGTTGATTTTCTACTTCACTTTTGAAATCTTTGAACATTTCAAATGCTTCATCTTTATGTCTTAACAAGTACACATAACCATAACGACTATAGTCGTCGGTAAAACTAATGAAGTATCTTTCACCATTTCTAGTCATTGGCTTAAAAGGACCACATACATCCGAATGTATGATACCTAATAAGTCTTTTGCCCTTTCAAAGGTGCCATTGAAGGGTGCCTTAGTCATTTTGCCTTGTAAACAAGATTCACATACATCAAATGAATCATCTCCATTTGTTTCCAAAAGACCATTCTTTCGAAGTGTTTGCATGCGATTTTTGTTTATAAGTCCAAGGTGACAATGCCAAAGATAGGAATCACTCAAATCTAATTTGAGTTTCTTGGTGGTTGCTTGGTACATTAAACTATCAAATGATGTATTATCATGAACCAATTCATAAAAACCATTTGAAGGCATAGCTTTAAAGTAAAACATGTCATTCATCAAAACATAAATGTCATCGTTTACAAACTTTAAATTAAAACCATATTGTAGCAAGAGGGAAACTGAAATATTGTTCCTAGTCAAACTAGGAGCATACAAAACATTTTTCAAGGTGATTTCCAAACCACTTGGAAGTTTCAAAACATAGTCTCCTCGGGCTTCAACTTGAACCTTTGCTCCGTTGCCCATGAAGAGACTAATGTCTCCCTTCTTGTAATGTTTATTTCTTTTGAACCCCTGCAACAAATTGCAAATATGAGTTCCACATTGGTATCCAATACCCACATGTTTGAAGAAATAACATTAAGGTCAATATGTATCATAAAGATTGTACCTGAGGTTTGCCCCGCATCCCTCTTGTTTTTCAACTCCTTGAGATATTTTGGATAGTTTTCTTTTCCAATGTCCTATCTCTCCACACTCAAAACATGGGTCAGTCGAAGCAACCTTTTACGTCTTTTCCTTTGGTTTCGTGGGTTCCGCTTTAACCTTTCCTTTCCCTTTCCCTTTCACGTGGCCCTTCCTTTTGGCAAAACTTGCCTTGGAGTCGGGGTGGGGCCTCTTCTTGTTGCCTCCCTCATTGATCGTTAGAACAGGTAAAGCCTTTTTACCCATGCCCGCCTGGCAGTTTTGAGCATTGCATGAAGCTCACCGATGCTCTTGTCCCATCCGTTCATGTTATAATTCATGACAAAAGTCTCAAACTTCTTTGTTAAAGAGTTGAGGATCAAATCCGTAGCCAACTCTTTAGAGACGGGACAATTGAGCCTTTCGAGGTGATCAATGTGGCTTTTCATCTTAAGGACAAAAGATGAGACCGATTTGGTTTCCTCCATTCGACATGCATGAAGCGCCCGAACCGTTTCAAAGCGTTCAACCCTTGCTTGTTGAAGGAACATTTCCTTAAATTGGGTAATCATGTCGTACGCCCGTGATGTTCAAAATCCTTTTGAATTTCGGGAATCATAGTTCCCAACATGAGGCAAGAGGCTTGCATGGAGTCCTCGGTATACTTAACCCAATCGTTATAGGCCTCCTCGTCTTCCATGTTAGGTTCATCGAGAATAGGATCGTCCAACACATAAGATATCTTTTCTTGCTTGAGAACGATTCTCAAGTTTTGATACCAATCCATGAAGTTATTATGGTTGAGACGATCCTTTTCAAGGATGGTTCTTAGTGATAGGTTACGGACGGTTTAGGTGATTGTGTTTGCATTGTTAGCGGCCATCTACAAAATTTTAACAAAGTTCAATTTTAGTATTTTCGATATAATTAAATTTTAATCATTAATACCTTTTATGTCTCATAGACAATTAATAATTAAAATCTAGAATCCAACGTTACATTTAAATATTGGTTAGGTGACCTTTATCCCATTATTTAAATTAACAAGGTAGTCAACGTTTGACAATTGCAACACTTTGCAATTTCTAGCCATATGGGATCGGTTAAACATCTTTATGTTTAGTTGGCATGTTTAATCCCATCAACACCTTTGTACGCATGCTTCGGTGACCCTAATCATATGGTTTCCAAATCAAGTCGTCCTACTTACACACACATGTAAGTTTACACATACAAGTGGTTAGGTGACCTTTATCCCACAAATATGGTAAGCCTACCTCAAACACACAAGTTCCTTCAAATGTTGTTAGGTGACCTTTATTCCACAAAGAATTCCCAAATGATTCGAGTGTTGTGTAAAATGATGGTGTTTGACTTGTTTTATAAAAGGGATTTTATATTTTCAAAATTCTAGTTTTAGAAAACTTTATGTACCATACATTTGCATGCATTCAAATTCATGGTACTTTAGTGAAAACCAATTTTTCGAGGTTCTTATTAATAAAACCCATTTTATTATAAAATCATTAATTTTTAATAAAACCATTTTTAATGATTTTGTAAAGAACCAATTTTAAGCTTGTTATGGATTATAAGTTGTTAAGCATGCATATCCAAATATCATCTAAACAACCATAAATAAAACAACCATACAAGCATAACACATAAAAAATAGGTGCATAACCATAGCCAACTATTTTTGGCAAACTTGTTAGCCGAAACAAGTGTGCCAAAGGTCCTTCCTAAAGGGTGAATATTGACACAAAAAAATGTGTCGTTGAACTCCCACTTGAACCCGCATCCAAATACTTCAAGTCTTGCTTTTGTGTTGCAATTTCTCCACTTTCTTTGGGATTCCAAATGAACTTTAAATTCAGCTCCAAACTCTTTTGGGCTTCAAAAATGTGTTTTGATTATTGGGCTAAAATCCCATTAAGAACTATGAAGTCCTTTAGGCTCAAAATTGGCCAAAACCAAAACGCATTTTTGTGTGCATCTTCTTTTACGTAAAATTATCCTAATACATTTTTCTAGTAAAAATAAAATGCAACTAATCTTTATTTTACATGCCAAATGAAAAATAAATAAATTACATTTTTTTACAAATGGAAGAACAAAGATAATTAATTATTACAACCCATTGAATAATTAAATATAAATCACAAACACAAACATTCAAAATATTCAAACACAAGGTCATGGCTAGGTTATGAACACCAAAATATATATCCACATATATATATATATATCATGAGCAAAACTGGTTTCCTTTTACATCCAAATTTTCGGCCAAGTGAAAAACCGAAAAGATGGGTTTTTGTCCAAACAAACAAATCATCCAAATGATATAATTTTTCAAGATACTTTTATGCATGTATAATAAACATCTTGAAAAACAAAAGGAGAACCATGAACAAAATTTTCGGCCATAGGGTTTTAGCCAAAACCAAAATCCTTAAAATTTTAAATCCATTGAAGCATGCATTCATATAAGCGGCTCTGATACCACTGTTGGGTGTTTCAACATGTTTATCAAAGCCATTTTGTCCATATAAAATGAAAACGCATGGAATAATTATTTAAAACATGTTACTTACAAGATATAAAACCAATTTTATATGTAAAACCCAAAACCGGATCCATATATGAACATGCATGCTATCAAAATTTTCAATCATAGAGTGTTTTAGAATACTACCTTTCAAGTAGTTATGAGATGAGGAAGATGATGTTCTTGAGTGGAAATCTTCAAAGGAGAAGACCTCAAGCTTGCATACCCCAAGCCTTCCAACAAACACCTCTTGATTGCTAGGATTTTTAACACTTCAAAAACTTCTTGAATGTTACTACTCTTGGCCGAAAATTAGAGGGCACAAAGAAGTTCTTACACTTGAATATTTGAGAGAAAGTATGTGTAAAATTAAAAAAAAAAGAATCACACAAAACCTCCATATAATCTTGTGAGATATTTCAAGATTTGTTGCATGAAAATCTAGTGGTGGAATCCACCTTGGGAGACCACATGGGGCCGGCCCTATAGGCTCTTTAAAAAAATAGTTTTTTAATTTAAGTCTTGTATTTATTTGTTATAACTTTTATAAAATTGTTACAAGACTTTGTGCAATATTTCATGACTTTTAAAATGTTATTTAACCCATTAAATAACAAAATAAAATATTCTCTCAAAATAAATTATCCGTATAATTTATTAGTTTCTCAAGTGCAATTATTTAGAAAACCAATTTCTAAATATTCTAAGTGTTAATATTTATTTGTTTGATCATATCATAAATAAATATTATGGGTGTTTGTCTAGCTTGTTATTGGGTATGACCCGACTTGGATCATAACGTACTAGCCACATCAATTTAATATGTGTCTTGGGCATACCAATTCCAACACAAGCACCGACTTGTGGTATCCAAAGAATGACAATTTTGATCTCACGGGATACGCTGACTCAGACTTCGGGGTGGACAAATTAGATTCTAAATCTACGACCGCGGGTTGCCGGTTCTTCGGAACTCGTTTGGTAACATGGCAATGCAAGAAACAGACCACGGTCTCTCTCTCTACCTGTGAGGCAGAATACATTTCTGCTTCCAGCTGTTGTTCTCAAATCCTCTGGATTCAACAACAGATGAGGGATTATGGTCTGCAATTTCTTGATACGGCTTTATTTGTAGATAATAAGGCAGCGATCGATATCACGAAAAATCCTGTTCATCACTCACGCACTAAACACATTGAATTCGTTATCACTTCATTCGTGACTGCTACGAAAAGAAGTTGGTGCAAATAGAAAAAATCCACACCGATGAATAAAAGGCTGATTTTTATACCAAAGCATATCCTTTAACAAGATTTAAATATCTCATGAGGCTTAACGGTATTAAAAATTTGCTGACAGGTGCGGAAGCTGAGTTGAATACGGATCGGACGACGAGTTCACGTGATCCACATTGGTTTGTCTATCTTTTAGATTAGTATTTCTTAAAAACTAAAATACAAAAATATGTTTTTGATTTTAGGGGGAGAAAATTTTAAGAAAATACAAAAACATTGAAAAAGACAAAAAGAATTCGGTGTCATAAAAAGGAAATGATAGTACATCAGTAGACTATCATAGTATGCTAAAGAAATATAAAGTTTAAAAAGTGATAAACAAGTCTTACTGTGGATGTGACGATAGGCTTAACACGTTCAGAAAATTGTTTCCGGGATATAAACTAAATTTAGCAACTACTTAATCTTGTGGATTAACACATCTTGGATATATGGACTTAGTACTCCGAAATTTCGATTGAAGGGTTGCCTGATTCTGAGATACGAGGTCTTTATAGATAGTTGATATCTGGGGTATTATACAAGTTCTTCTGATTTTGCGGAAACAATAGCCTAGAACTTCTATAATACTTTTGCTATAAACCCCTAAACTGCATGCAAACTTGAAAAGTATCGAAAGAGCTAATCATTTGCTAGTGCTAAAAAGATTCCTTAAATGAAACACACCTAAAGTCGAGCCTTCATCTCTTTGTCGATACGATGGTATTAACCTGAGCTCTCAAGGCCTCGCATTAACCCAGATACAGATATCAATTACGCTATATTCATCTGTAAGATGAAATCTAGGGAATCTGGATTCGGGAGTATATTCAAGAAGTGGGAAACTCAGTTAAGTCAAGTTTCATAAATCATACCTTAATATATCTTGGAACAATTGAGAAACGTGATAAAGTTTAAGTGGACAAACATATCGACAATCTAGGTAAACGAGTTTAAAACTCAAAGTCATCTAAAGGTCAACAGTACTGGTGATATGTCTCAAACAACTGATATGATCCTTAGACACGAATTCACAAAAATATGTCTGTAAATATGTTGGTACATAGTTTACTTTGTTCTGTACATAGTTTATATGCTTTACAGATTAAAACCAAAAAGATTTTCAGTGTGTTTAGCATAAACTTACAAAAATACAAAAAGATTTTGTTTCTACATTGTTTGCAGCAAACCAATGTTGGAGAACGGATCTTTGAAGTCTGGTAAGGTGTTAAAACTGGTGGGAATCAATTTGACAACGGGCTGGGAGCTAATCTGTAAAATCTGAAATAGTCAAAAATGATGAAAAAGTTCATTAATTTGAAACTTTGTTTTTTCGAAAAATTCAACAGTTTGTTCATATCGGGTCAAACCGGAGTCATTAACTTGGACTCGGCAGACAAATCGGTTAACCAAGGTCATTAGCTTGGACTTGGTCAACTGAGTGGATTTTCAGAACTGGTAAAATGTGAAAAGTTCAGGGACTAAAATTGCAAAATCTTGAAAGTTTGAAACTTGATTTAGGTAAGTTCGGCCGAACTTGTTTAACAGTTTAAAGGTTTGTATTGATAACAAGTTCGACCGAACTTGTTTGGAGAATTGTTGAGTTTTGCTCAAGTCCGACTGAACTTGTATTGGGCTTTCAAGGGATTGGGCTTACAAGTTCGCCCAAACTTGCATAGGTATATATAGCAAGCAAGTTTGGCCGAACTTCATAATCTGTGTGTCTGATAAGCCTGAGCGAACTTGGCGATTCGGAGAGATTTGAGTAAGTTGCAAAGAAATTGTCGTTGTGCTGCCAAAATTTTAGTTGATTGTGGTGATTTGCAGATCACTTTCAATGGCAGAGGTATTAATTTGAGATTTAAACCATGAATTGAGCTTAAACTGTTAACATAGATATGAAATTGTTAAAATCTGATAGATCTAGAGTTAATAAGGACAAATTGGACTTTGATTTATGACAATCAATATAAAACGGACCATAGATTCGAGATGGATTCAGCCAGAATGATATGAATTGAATGTTGCATATTTTGGTGGAGAAGATGACAAGTTCACCCGAACTTGCATCCTAACAACAATAAAATCTGTTTCCAATCTTTAAGTTCGATCGAACTTAGAGTAAAAAATCTGAAATCAAGAATGAATTGAGAAGTTCGCTCGAACTTAGGAATTAGAAACTTGAAATATGTAAACATAAGTTCGCCCGAACTTATGATGTTTTTGTTGAACATGTATTGTGACATGTTCAGGCGAACTTGACAAATCTGTTTGTAAATTCAACATCAAGTTCGCCCGAACTTGATGTAAAATGATGAAAAATTGTAAATTTTTCTCGAAATGCGTGCTAAAGTTTTGCGTCATTTTTCAGGTTCCAGTTCCAGCAAGGGTAATCACGATGGATTTTTCTAAGTTTCACAATACCGTATTACTCTTGACAAGGCGTGTGTCCATCGCTGAAGGAATACGATAGTATTTTGAAGTTTCTAAAGGACTGTCCGATACATCGTGCTATTACTGAAAGAACTGTGTCCTATCGATGGCACACTTATCATTTCTGGATGAATGCAAGTCTTAGTGAAGATAAAAGACTATCACCTGTTAGTACAAGTCGGACACGAGAATAAAGAGATCACGATCACTGAAGATGATATCCGAAGGATCTTACAGTTCAACGATGACAAAGATGATCCTATTTTTCTTGATGAGAAGATGGTTCGTGGTTGTTTTTATAGATTGGGCTACAAAGAAGCGTCAACAAGCCTACACTGAAGAAAGGGGAAGTTCCAAACCCTCACAAGCTTCTCATGCATGCAATCATACATACATTCAGCCATAGAAAAGCAGGTCTCGATGACGTTCAAGACTATATGGCTTGCATGCCTACGACGTTGATTTTGAAAAAGTCATTCAACTATTCAAAGCTTGTTTTTACTCACATGTCGAAGAATATGGAAGATACAAGATTGTGTTTATATCCAAGATTCGTGCAAATGCTTATCGACGAAAAATTTACAGACATTGCACGTGATCCAAATGATATCTTGTACTTTAGTCATCTTGATGAAACCACTGTGAAGAAGTTGATCAAATTCCAGAAGCAAGATTCAGCACCAGTTGCTAAACCACTATTTGGGGCGTTGAAAAATGAAAATTATGTTGCTCCTGCTGGAAACAAGTGGAGGAATGATGATAGTGGTGATAAAAAGGAATTAAATGCTGAAAAAGAATGGTTTGTGACATTCAAACCTAAAGCTCGCAGCGAATGGTTTCTAAAGGCTGAAGTTGAAAAGAAAAAGAAACGTGTGTCTAAGAAAGCATATACTATGCTAATTGATGAAGATGAGCCTGAAAATATGCAAACAGAGGCTGGATCGAGTGCAGTAGTTGTAATTGAGAGTCAAGAGACTGTAAAGACTACTCAAGAGGACGATGTGATTGCTGCAACTTCTGAAACGATGTGATAGAGATGATTTGCTCGAGAAAGAAACTAAGAAGGCAATACAGAAAAGGAAGCAGAAAAAGTCAAAGAAACTGATGCTGACTTTGATCCTGAGTAAGAAAAAGAATCTGACGAAGAGAGACCTAAAAAGAAAGCAAGACGAACAAAGTCTTCAGCAACAGAAATATCTAAGAAGACTACAGGGTCTCCACAGGAAAAAAGGTAAGAAAGTAAAGAAAGCTCAGAAACCAGCAAGTCGTCATTACATTGGGAAACCAAAGAGCACAGAAGTCACACAAGAACCTTCTAGTGCATAGGAGAAAGGAGTTACACAAGAACCTCCTACACAAGAACCTCCTGAGTCTGGTTTACTTGAAGTTCCAGTGATTTAAATCTCCTGATCCTAAAGTTGTTCGTCCTAAAAGTTCAACTCCAAAGAAATCTACTCCAAAAGCTACTACTCCTAAATCAACACCAAAAACACCAAAGTCAAATCTATTTGGTGATATTCCAAATGTACCATTGGATCTTCAGGATTTAGATAATTTCTTTCCTGAAACAAATGTTGATATTCTTGAAAAACGTGTGAAGATCTTAGAAGATAAAGTTCAAAAGAATGAAACTGAAAAGGCTGAGCTAATCAAGAAAGTGACTCAATGTTCTGTCGAGAAAGAAATGATGGAAGATAAGATCGAGGTGTTGGAAAGCGATCATGAATTCTTTAAGGAACTGATTGAAAGTTTACAAGATGCCAATGAAAAGCTGCAGACAGAGATTGTTGAGCTGAAAACGATACAAGCCCTAAATGATAGAAGATTTACAAGGATGTGAAAAATGTTATCTAACAGGCTTGGAATTGACTTTATTGTTGAATACGATCGGTTGGATAGACAAGAAGCGAGAGAAAGAGCTGAGAAAGAACTTGCAGAAAGTGGCAAAGGCAAAGGTGTTGAGGGTGATGCACCAAAATCTTCTAAAGCCGCTGAAAAGTCTGTTGATGAAAATGTTGCTAAAGCTTCTGAGTCCGAGATTTCTAAGGTTGACGAATCTGTCAAGCCTTCTGATACTGTAACTTTTACTGAAGAAAAGGACGATGAAGAAGCTGGAAATGAAGAAAAGATGATGAAACCACCAACAGATGATCCTAAAGATGATTCTGACCATGATGGAGGAAATGATTATGATCCTAGTGGTACAGGATAAAGATGGTTGATGCAACAGTTAATGAAAGTTTTGACTTCTCTAATCTTCTTAACGAAGAAGCGAATGTTATGTATGATCAAAATCAGGGGGAGTCAGGGCAAACAGGGCCAACTGATGATGTTGATATGTCAAACGCTATTACTACTGCACAGCCTGTTACTGCGGTTCTGATAAAGCCTTTGATACTTATGCTTGAACATAATGTCGAAGAAGGTGAGTTCGTGCACAACTATTCCAAAGAGGATTTGGCAAAGTTGATCGATGTTGATGTAGAATCACTTGATTTTGATTTCGAAGAACAAGTGCTGAATGTGAATATGTTTGAGCCTAACGAGTATCATTATCAGCGTAGATATGAGGCAGATGAATATACAGAGTTATAGTTGAAGATTGGTCCTCTGATGAAGAAAAGGATGAAGCTGAGAAGTACTCGGTCCTAATACTGATAGTTTTCCTACTTTGAGGTATGTACAAACAGTTGAATGAGGATATGCTAAAAGAAAAGATTGAAGAATCGATACGCGATGGAAAAGTTCCTAAGCCTATGACAAAAGAGGAGATCGCACAAGCAAAGAAGTTTTGGTTTAAAGAGATGCCTCGTGAAAGAAAGTTTTGCCGACCTCTAGCATTCTTTACCAGAGATAAAGATGTGTCATTAGGTGATATTCTGAGTTGGGGGTGGTTCAAGGAGCTGAATGTTTACGCCATCAAACGGGAATTTGGAGTTCAATACTTCAAATATCTGGCAGATTTCAAGACACTACCTTATTGGGACGTTGAAGAGCTTGTTCAAACAAGGAATGTTACGTACCATATGAAGTTCATTGATCAGTTACTGTGGAAAATCATCAAATTTGAAGCTACAAAGGGTTTTAGATATTGGAAGCCTTTCATCCCGGGACGTCGTATCAAAACAAATAAGATGACTGGGGAGAAAGATATCACTTTGATCATGAAACGCCCAAGAGCGATGAGAAACATGCCTTTGATGACGATCGAACAAGACTTTTATCCTTTGTTAATGGTGGCAGATTGATCCTAATACTTGTGAAGCTGTGATCGTGTTACGGTTTGAAGATCATCTGGATATTTCTAAGGAGAAAGTTGAAATGTTTGGAGTTCAAGGTATGAGAGGGCTTTGGAGAACGATAAGAATACTAGACCCGATGTGGCTAGTTAATTGATCGAGAGAAGATATAAAGTGTTTGTTCAACAGCAAGATTGTTTTCGAAGAACGTGAAAAAGAACAAGCAATGCAATATCAGAGGGTCGTGAATGTTTGCTATGCACGTGAAGTTAACTCTGGTAGGATGTAGGAATCAAGCTGGAGGGATCTTGAACGAGTAGAGTTTTTGAAAGAAGAAAAGCGTCTCGAAGAGATTCATGAAAGAGGCAGGACGACAAGGCTCAGAAGGTACCAATTTATGATTAAAGTGCCACCTTCTGATCAGACACCAGATCCAAAGCTTGAAAGAAGAAAGAAGCCGTACAAAAACTTCTTCGGTCGTTCACGTTAAAGATTTATTGAAGACAGAGTTTTTGAAGACTGATAAAAGACGAAGACGATATCCAAGGGGGAGTCTGTTGGTACAGAATGTCTATGTCTTAGTCTTATATGAGTCTGTATAGATTAGATGTGTATAGGCTAGCAAAATCAAGTATTTATGTGTTTGGATGTCAAGTTCCTTAAGATGGTTTTGTGATGTCAAGTTCGCCGAACTGACTATGTCAATTCGCCTAACTCCTCCTCACCAGCGAACTTGCATGCCTATATATAGCTAGCTTGTTTCAATCATTTGTAACTTTGGTGCTCTGAGTAGTGAAGCTCTGTCAAACTGGAGATTTGAAGTTCACAATAAAATTGACGTTTAACTGATTAATTCTTGTTATTTGGTAACCATGTCATAATATTTCTGCTATTATGGACATTAGATATCAAATCTAGGTTCCTATGCTATCAGGATCGGTCCTATAAGTGGTATCAGAGCTAGAATAGCTTGATTTGATTGATATCAAGACAAGAACAACTCTAATTCTTCCAATTCTTCTTATTTTCTTAACTTTTACACTAAATGAAGAATTTAGGGCAAATTCTGTTCAAATTTGAACATGTCATGTTAAATACATCATAGATAAACCCCTGAGAGTTTGGAGATCAAAATCAAACGAATTTATACAAAATTGTTGAAAAAACCATGTCTGAAAAATCAATTTTGATCGAACTTATATGTCAAGTTCGCTCAAACTTGACTTAGAAATTCACTTTTTGAGTGATTTTTTATCAAGTTTGCTCGAACTTGAAGGTTTTTGAGAAAATTTTAGTTAAGTTCGACCGAACTTGTACTAATTTCTTTGATTTTCTTTCAAGTTCGACCGAACTTAAGCAATTTCATTGAAAATTATCTCAAGTTCGCCCGAACTTGCAAGGTTTTCTTATAAAAGTAAACTGTAAGTTTGCTCGAAGTTCTCAGGATCATTTTTTCAAATCAAAACACATAAGTTTGACCGAACTTGTGTAAAAACTGAAAATTTTCATTCATCCACTACAAGTTCGACCGAACTTGTAGTAATTCTAATATTTTTCAAAGTTTGAACGTGTTTTCAGCGTACGTGTATCAATATTCGCGATGGATGATCTTTAGAGAGCGTTTATGGCAGGAGTGGGTACATCCAATGCCAATGTGATAAATTAAGTTAACCTCGACAACGAAATGGGCACGTGTGTTAAACCTCCGAAGTTAATGAGTATGACGAGTACGAGGGATGGAAGGAGAAGTTCAGTTATTGGGTTCAGGCCATGCATTTCCAAAGCTGGGTGGCTATGAGAGAGGATATGTCGTTCCATTAGACAAAAAATCAGCAAGTTCTTGAGAAATACAAGTATTCTTCGCAACAAAAGGAAGAATATATCACAGAGAAGAAAATGATTAGCCTCATGCAACAGTCTATTAAAGAGGATATTTTGATACTGTTGCCTGAATACACGACTGCGAGAGAACTCTGGTTATCACTGCAAAAGAAATACCAAGGAAGCGCAGAGATGATCAAGAGTAAAAAAGCTTAAGATCCAAATGAGGAGACACGGTCTTGAGAAGACAGAACCGGAGTATATTCATAAGCTTGCTGATGTGTTACCTGATGGAGAATGGACTACCTAACTTATGGTATTGAAAGAAAGTCCAAATTGGGAATTCTTCAAGCTGGCTACATTCATCGATAAACTCGAAGGTCATGAGATGGAACTTCTAAAGATCGCAAAGTCGAAGAATGCTAACATCGTTCAAGATGTTGGTCTATATTACAAGAACGGAGTTCAAGACAACATTTCAAGCCCAAAGAGTCAAACAACATTCAGTGCGATATGAATTATTCGAATCATTCGCCACAGAATCAAAATCAATCATATCCACAATATGATCAAAGTCCACAGAACTCTTCTTTTTCAAGCACAGGGTAAATTCATCATATTAGAGTCAAGCAAATCAGAATCAACAAACAAATTCTGATCCGAATGTGTACAAGTGCAACGTTGCTGTCAACTTAAACAATGTTGTTTCTGAGCAAGTTGCTAAACAACATATGACTCTTCTCGCTACAGTTATAGAATCGTATGAAAGTCTGGTGGCCGGAAAAATTGGCAATCCGGAAATGGCCGCCGAAGACTACGATCAGGTGGACGAAGAAGAACTTGAGTTGATGGATATAAAATGGTCTTTAGCTTCTATCATTCAAAGGGTGACAAAGTTTGTTGCAGTCACAGGCCAAGATATCGGAAATTCAAGCAACAAATAGGGTTCGACAAAATGAAGGTCACTTGTTTTAGATGTCGACAGAAAGGGCATTTCAAGAGAGAATGCAAAAATCCTGAAGCAACGGGCAATCAGAGTCCATTTTGAGGTGGCAACGTATACTACATGAAGTTGCTATAGTATAAACCATTTCCAAAGAAGACTCAGGTTGATATTCAAGAAAAACCATCCAACAATACCGAGAAGGCAATGGTTGCTACCAACGAAGATGATGGTTTTTATTGGAATTCTTACATTGGAAAGAAGACAGGAGTTGCATTGATGGCTGAAATTGTCGAAGGAAGCAGCTCTGGAGAATATTCTACTTGAACAGTATCTGCAACAACAAGAAGAAGAGGAAACTTATCTTCACATGAAGACACAAGGCATTTTATCTACTAACTCAACTTCTAGCTTTGCAGGTAACTTTGATGGAAGTTCTCAGGAGCAAGTGATTGAGAAAAATCGATTGATGAAGAAGTTATTGATGTTGCTCAAGAAGTGAATGCTGAAAACCTCACGGACATTGCCAATAAAGCTTTGATGGCAAATCTAAACAAGGTAGGTCCAGAGGTAAAGATAGTCGAAAGGGAAGTTGTCAAAGTGCAAGTTGTGGAGGTTGAGAAACCTTGCACAAAATGTACCGAGCCGTGTGCTAAATGTGCCGAAAAATCACAAATCATCGTTGAACTTAATGTACATAATGAACATTTCAAATACAATTATTGTACAATGAAGGAAGCGTATGATAAAATGAAAGATGATTATGGCAGGCTCGAAAGAAATAATATTGAACAACACGACACTGTGAGGATGTTAAAAGGGACAGTAATGGATAAACAAAAAGCAATAAATGTTTACATTAACACCATTACTGAAACCAAAAACAACTCCAGGACATGTAAATTGAAACAGAACGTGTTCAACAACTTTTAGGAAGTTATACAACTAACGCTTATGTCATCGATCATATTCTTCCCACGATTTCGTCAGAAGAAAATGATAAAAAGTCTAAAAGAGCAATAGTAAAGAAAACAACAATGTTCTACCACCCCTACACGAGAAATATTGTCGCAAAACTGTTGATGGGATGGATAAGGCACTCAACATTGAGTTATTATCTGAAAAGAAAAATGATTGCCAGAGAACATTGATGTAATCTATACTACATCAGATGATGACAATAATGCGGTGGTTAAAAATGTGGTTGAAAATGTTTTGAATGACTCTGATGATGGCAGCTTTGAAAGCACCACCTCGACTTTGAACAGTTCTGAAACAAAATCCAAAGATGACGATAATCATCGGAAGATGGTCTATGTGATGATCCTAACGTTGTCATGTACAAGGTTAAGGAATCTGATAGACTATATTTTTGATGACAGTTTTCCGATTCGGAATGTCAAAGAAGATCAATTGGATAAACTGTTCAAACTGGTTGAAGTTACATCAGAGGACCTGGAGAAGAATGAAAAGAAATTCTATTCTAAACCCAAAAGAAATTACAATAACTACCGGAGAAATGGTGGTGATTGTCACACCCCAACCTATGGCGGAAACATCGGGATGAGACGAACAAATCTTTCAAAAGCATCATAACACTACTTTGTGACGATATGTAACTAAGCAAAATTTCATTTCATAATAAAATTGTCAAGTTCAACATAATTCAAGGAAATACGACAATACAACAAGTTTGACAAATAACAACATAACAAAATTGATACAACCATAATAAACCTAATGTCTATGTGTGTATCTAGCGTCATTTGCTACTTCTTTTCATAGCATCATCTCCTCATCCTGTAACATGTGTAAAATACGAGTTCAATGCAAAAGCACAGGCGAGTATATAAGTTTGAGTATAGTGTATGTATAAGCATATGTTTAAACAAATGCCACATGGCAACAAGAATACATACGAGCATACACTAGGCATGTGATATTTCTAGTCAACCCTCTGTTTACACAACTAGTATAAATAATTCAACATGACCAACGTTCACAGGCGGTGCGTTACTCCTAAGCGCTATACATGGAGGCTAAAAATAAGCTAATGTCTATAGTATCACATACGTTCAATCCCTAGTATAAGCATCACATAAGTATCAAGCGTTCATGTATATTGGATTGTTTTGTGCAAGTAAAAAGCATAAGTTTAGTGTTGTTTTGATACGTAACATGTTACACCCCAAAGTGTTTAAACGGAAAGGGGGATTCGAGTATACTCACGGTTTGTTTTTGGGTCTTTTCTACACTTGAACAATTCCGTGAAGATGTTGGTTCATGGGAGGAAACGCCAGTTATCCTACAAGAGGAAAGGAGGCGTATGAGTAACAGTTAATGGTGGATTTGGAGTATTCGGGTAAATGTAAGAATAATGTATGGAAAGTATTATAACATGAAAAATAGTCACTAGACATAGCACTTGTCATTGACACTATAGCAAATCCATAAGGATTGAATGTGTTTTCATAGGTTCAAGACCTATTAGAATCGTGACAAGGAACTACATACAATAGTGACGAAACTTAATAACTTAACGAATGATTCACTTAGTCATTTATCAAGGGTTCGGTTTCTAAGTTTATTATTTAGTTCATATACATAATTAGTCCTATAGTCATGTAAGAGGTGGGATGATAATTCATCCACTTTGGTACCTCTTGAATTAAGTAAGTCAAGTAGGAGGTGGGAGGATTAACCATCCACTTAGGAACCTCTAGGTTTGTTCACCACTACACAAGTCACCATAGGTGACAAGGAGGGTTCAAGAACATAATGTACAAAATGTAAATATAGTGTCATCTAGATACCAAGTAGCCAAGTGTGAGTCAGCCCGAAGAGCACACGAGGACAATGGTCAACGGCTATGTGGGGTTGTGACACTTTAGGTCTAGTAAACTAGCTTGGGATCTTGATGAAAAACATCAAGTGATGTGTGGTCTCAAAAGGTTTAGGATAGCCCAAGCTAACCAAGGTGGACACACATGAACAAGTCTTAACCTTGCATCACTTGTGAGCTAAAAGCTCTATGAAAACAAAAAGTTTGGAGTGTTTAACACTCCTATTTACATGTATAACAACCTAGGTTAGTCTCCTTAATCACAAGATTGATTAGAAGCTCAAGAACACTAGGATGGTTTATAAACAAGGGGTTTAAGAATTTCTTGCACTTCAACCTCAATATAAAGGAGTTCCATCTAGGTTTTCCATGAAGAACCTAAGGAAACAATCCTAGAGGTGTCCCAAGTGCTAAGAAAGAAGAAACAATGAGAAAGGTGAAGTAGAAGTGAGCTAGAACTCACTTTGAGAGCTTTGAACTTTCTGCTCAATTTCTGAGTTTACCAACTGATTTCAAGTGTTTAGAGAGTGAGATTAGAGTGTTTGTAAAGTGGAGGAAGTGTGGGAATGGGTTGGGTTTTATAGAAGGTGATTAGGGTTAGTTAGGTGAGCATTTAGTGCAAGAAGCACAATCGTTGTGCACTAAAATTGACCAATAGTGAGCCAAAATCACTTTCTGCCAAAACGGGTGGCTGGCGGGCCGCGAGAAGGGAAGGGGGACACGCTAGCAGCCCGCGAGAAGCTGGGATAAGTTTCATTTTTGTCAATTTAGCCCCCTGGGTTTATATTTAGGGGTTTGGGGTTTTTTAAGCATAAAAAGTGCATTTTCAGGGGTTTTAAGTCAGTTTATCGCAACAATAAGTATGAGCAAGTATAATTGTATATATGTATCATGTATAAGTATCGTATAATGTATGTATGTCACATATTTGCAAGTTCACCACACATTTTATGAATATCACAAGTATGCGCTACATGTTTGAATGCATGAGTATAAAATGTTTATGATCAGTATAACATGAATAAAATATGAATTTTCATTATGATTCAAGTCTCGGATTACAATGGTTTACAACGAAGAATGATACAAGATACAATGTTTCCCAAAATAGAAATACAACGTGAGCTTGCTATAAATAGAAAGTATGGAAACGCGAGGCGTTACAAGTGATCATTCGGAAAACCGGAGAGCTGGGTTGGGTTTAGATGTGGAAGAAGAACCGGAAAGAAAATGTCACCATTTCATGAGTACAAAGATAAAAACATGAAATTTGTTTATGGGACAAGCACGGTTCACGAGGAAAGTTTGATTGGAAAACAATCAAATGATGAGTTTAAGAAACAAAAGGAACTTCGAGATAAGGCCAAAGCCACAAGTGGTGTAAAATCCACTAGTGGACACTCACATGATAACCAGACTTGCTTCAAGTGCAATGAAGTTGGTCATATTACACGCAAGTGTCCGAAATCTAAGCCGGTCTATCTTGAAGGAAAGAAAGTTCAGATGTTTTAACACCGGAGTTTGTAAATGTTGGGATTGAACCCAATGAAAGGAACAGATGATACAAATCCAAATAACACTATCCGAGCTTTGGTTAAACTATCAGAGGTTACAACCTCTGATCTACATACACTACTTCCCTAAAGACTGCTCATCCTATCATCTGCCTTCACAAAGCTTCAAAGGTCTGCCAGAGTTACAAGGGTCAGAGGATAGAGATCAGAGTTTAGTCATTAGCTTAGTTAAATCAATGTAACAGTGCTAAGCATTGATAGTTAGTATTAGCAGTGTTTTCAGTTAGTTACAGTTGGTTTCCTGTCACTATCAACCCTGACGTCATCAAAGATGCTCAGAGGTTAGATAGTTAGTATAAATAGGTAACTTCTGTAACAGTTTAAACTTGTCTATTAAAAGATCAACTTTCGCATATCATCTTTCTGCATTTTCTTATTACCAAACTGTAATTGCAAAGGCTGAGGGGGAGTTTGTGAATCACATGCAAGTTAATCAACTTGAAATCATGATGATGATGAAAACAAACGACCATTGCTTGTAGTAAAAGTTTTCCATCTTATTCCATTGCAAATCTCTTTTAATTCAATCATTTTCCATTTTTGAAACAAAAATTACAAGTAATTCAAACTCAGATCCTAACAATTGGTATCAGAGCCTGATTCATCAAATTCGATCTAACAATCGATTTGGTTCAAACAGATCAACTCTCTTGCTAATCAGTTTGGTTGTTTTAGCTTGATTTTCAGAGTTTTATTACATTCAAAGTTTTTAAAACAAAATCTGTAAAAATCAACTGAAAATGTCTCAAAACACACAGGATGCCAATTCTGGTCCTTGTTCAAACCGCCGATGCTCAAAAGAAATGAATATTTCATTTGGCAAGGGATGGGTCACATCCTAGCTCAGCAAAACACCGATTGCTGGAGATCTGTTGCTTATGGACCTCACGTTCCAATGGTTCCAAGCACAGAGGATCCAACTAAACAAGTGCAAAAAAATCCTGAAAACTTTTCGGAGCAGGATTTCTAGAAAATTGAATTGGATGCTAAGCCATTTAGCATAGTTGCTTCGGCCTTACCCAATGAAATTTATGCTGGTCTACTCCATTGCAATAATGCAAAGGAGTTATGGGATGCACTTAAAGAGCAATTTGGTGGGACTGAGAAGTGATAGAAAGTAATAGAGAAGTTCTAAATCAGCAGTATGAAATGTTTTGTCACTTGAAAGGAGAGTCTCTAACACAACAGTTCGAACGTTACAGCTGTCTCATCAGTGAACTTAGACGGGTTAACGTGGTTCTATCTAATACGACTGTCAATAATCGTTTCCTTAGATCGTTACAAGACAAGTGGGAGACTGTAGCTTATGTAACGAGAAAGTCTATTGGGTTTAAAGAAATGTCGTTGACACAACTTCATGGGATACTCCTCACCTATGAGAGAGAGTTAAACCAGAAAAAGAAGTTGCAAGATTCTGGGAAAATGACTGATGATTACTCATTGGGTAATACAACTCTTTTTGGCCGAAGAAGAGGGATCTGACAGCAGTAAGGACCAAAGTTATAATCACTATATAGATATTACATCTGGTGGGAACTTTGGATCCGAAACATATGCACCCAACTATGCTTTTACTGCTAGTGGGGAAAGCTAAACCTCTGACAATCTATCCTTTGAGTGAATGATTTACAACACATTGAACCTTCTGATCTTGAGGAAATGGATATTTTGCACCAACTGGCCCTATTGAGTGTTAGGGCTAGCAAATTCTATAAGAGAACTGGTAGAAAATTCCCAGGTTTGCATGGGGGGTTGAAGGTTGGGCTGGATAAATCAAAAGTCAAGTGTTATAAGTGTAATAGGCTAGGACACTTTGCCAGAGAATGCAGGTCTCAAAATTCTGGACCAATAGTGACTCATCCTGGCCCTAGACCTCAGCACACACAAAACACTACTCATTATTCCCAATATACCCCTGCTCAACATGTTCAAAACACTGCCCACTTTGCACATCCTGCTACCACTGTTCCAGTGCATTATGTTCAATCCACTGCTCCACAAATTCAATATGTTCAGGCCACCACATCCTCAAGTGCTTGTACAACAACCACCCATTGTTACACAACCTGCTCAAACCACTGCTAGTCCAGCAGAGGTTGGTCAACAAAGCTTTTTCACACAAAGTTATGTTGACTGGAGTAGCTTGCCTGAGGATTTGACTGATGAAAACTTTGCTTTAATGGCCAAAAATTATGTTGAACAAGAATTTTGTTTAATGTCCTTAGAGACAATTGCTGAAGGTATTGAATCTGTGGAGATAGTGTCAAAAACTGATGAAGTTCAAGTTTGTGATGAAACAGTGGTTTCAAGTGAAGAAAAAGAAAATGCTGCTGATAAGGAAAAGAACTCTCCTACTGACCCATGGAATGTTGATGTGTGTGAAGATGAGTGTGATTGTGCTTTCATGGCTGCTACAAAGGTATCACCTCAGATCCTTAAAGATCTATGTTCTGACAAATGCATCATTGCTTTTGAAAACATCAAGAATGTGAATGAAAACCTGAGAAACAAAATTTTAGAAGATGAACTTAATTTTGAAAAACTGATTAAATAGTTAAAATCAAAGTTAAGTGAAAAAGATTCTGAAATGAGTAGCCTGAGACATGAATCAAGCATAACCAAGGACCAACTCCAAACTATGGTAGAAAAATACCAAGTTTGTAAAAAGGAATTAGAAGAAACCCAAATCACTTGTGAAAAATGGGTTGAGTCCTGTAAAGGTTATGAGATTATGCTTGATGCTCAGATCAAGAGCAACATTAAGTTTGGTGTAGGTTTTAGAACCTATGACCAAATTGAGAAAAATGCTGCTGAAATTGATTCTGAGTTGGTTGAAGTAGTCCCCAAAAATTTGGCTGGTGAAGAGATAAAAATCACAGATAAAGCTGGAAAACAAAATTGTTTTGAAAAAAATCGGAGGTTTCAACAAAAGATAAAAAAATTGAAAAATATCAGTTTAAACCAACCTGGTCAGATGAATGTGATATCTTAGAAAACTTTAAGCCAATGGACTTCACAACCACTGATGGTATTAAAGCCCCAAAAGCACTGGTGATCCCTATCAAAGATGTACCAGCAGAGGTTACAACCACTGCTGATAAAAAGTCTGATAGGAAAAGAAGAGTAAAGATTAAAAACCTGTTTTGTGAATTTTGTGAAAAACAAAATCATGTGGCTGCAGATTGTTTTCTTTTAAAAGCCTATGACATTAACAAAACTTGTGTTATCAAAAACTCTTCAAAATGCACCATCTGCAATAAAAACAAATCACTCAACTCAATAGTGTGCCTATCTCAAAAACTATGAACAAAAGGTAAAGAGATCAAGGCAAAAGCACTAGAAAGAGAAAGCCGAAGTTCTGCTGGAAATAAATCTAAGCATAGTTTTGAACAAATTGAAACATCTGTTACAAAAGCCTTAAACAAAACCTCTGTTCAAAGAGAGGTGCAAGTGACAGATGCCTCACCATAAACTCATTTCCAAGAGGGTATGGCCAACCTGCTTATAAAAAGGTTCCTCATGCTTATGAAGGTTACAAAAAGCCTTCAAAGCAAAGAGTAAACAGGCACCCTTATGGATACAATCATCTGATAGGAAATGGTCAAGAGCAGATGTTACAAGAAAATTTCAAAACCACTAACCATTGTCCTAGACTTGAGGCTGGACCATCTGTGACCCCATCCAAAGTCATTTTGGCTTTGGAGACCAATCTTGACTGATCTATTTACTTGATGTGCAGGGACCCTCTACTTGCCTTAATAGCTTATGGTATGTAGATAGTGGAGGTTCCAGGCACATGACAGGATGTAGAGCCCTTCTCAAGGACTTCATGGCTTATGGGGGGGGGGGGTGATATATATTTTGGTAATAACTCAAAGGGAAAGGGTTTAGGGTCTGGGTCGGTTTCTGCGGGTAAACTCAAGTTTGAAAATGTGAATTTAATTGACAATCTGAAATTTAACCTGCTGAGTGTCTCATAAATGAGTGATAGAGGATATGGATCCTTCTTCACTAAGAAAACTTGTCAAATTATGGGACCAGAGGTTGTTAAAAAGATTGATCAAATCATTGCTGAGAGCAAAGCACAACTCACTGCACACAGAAGTGGGAATGTGTATGTGGTAGATATGCTAAAAGATAATCCTATGTCTGGAACATGCTTATTCTCAGTTGCTTCTAGCAAAGAGACTGAGTCATCGCATAGAAGACTTGGACACACAAATCTTAATACTATCACCACAGTCTCAAAACAAAGTCTTGTAAGAGGTTTGCCTCAAAAGCAATGTTCCGTGTGACATTGTGTTTCCTGTTTAAAAGGCAAACAACATAAAAGTTCTTTCAAATCAATTGAAGAGTCCAAAACAAGCCAGTGTTTACAACTACTTCACATGGACTTGTTTGGCCCAGTACAAATCATGATTTAAAACACAAAAGGTATTGCCTAGTGATAGTTGATGATTTCTCCACTCTAAGGATGAAACTGTAGGCATTTTGCAAAACTTGTCAAACAAGTAGAAAAGCAATTTGATATTCCAGTAAAAATCTTTAGGAGTGACAATGGAACAGAGTTTAAAAATCGAGAGTTGGATGCTTTTTGTGAGTCAAAAGGAATTGTTAGACAATATCAAGAACTCCATAGCAAAATGGGGTGGTTGAAAGAAAAAAACAGAACTTTAATTGAATTAGCAAGGACTATGCAAGCAGATTCTGGTTTACCCTTGTCTTTCTGGGCAGAGGCTGTAAACACTGCATGCTATGTTCAAAACAGAGTTTTGATTAACCCCAGGCATCAAAAGACTGCCTATGAGATTTTGTATAAAATCAAACCTCTGATTTCCTATTTTAAAGTTTTTGGCTGTCCGCTTCATTTTGAACGTAAAAGATTCTATATCTAAGTTTGCAGCCAAAGTTGATTGTGGTTATTTTTTGGGATACTCAACCACTGCTAAAGCCTACAGAGTTTTTAACTCTAGGACCAAGTGTGTTGAAGAAACTTTGAATGTGAAGTTCAATGAACTTTCATCACTGAAAATTCCAGCAAATCCTGCAGAACTTTTTGATTTAGAAAAATTCACATTTGCTGATGTTTCTATCAAGCTAGATAATGCAGGTACACCACAACCATCGAGGAAGATCAAGATCAAGGATATGACTGTGTGCTTCCACAAACAAAAGTCTATTCTTCCAATAGAGGAACAGGTGCTACAAGCTCTTGTGTAAACTCTGCCACTTCTGGGTCAACAGTGGTTGATCCTCAAACCTCTGCCAGTTCCCAAAATCAAACATCTGTTGATAAAAGTTCCTACATTTGGGCATCAAAATCATCAGAATGTTACTTCTATACCCCCAATACCTCCACCTCCATTCTCATTATGGCTGATACTTCAATTTCACCAGCAGAGGTTAGCTTAGATGATACACATTTGAAGCCATCACCTCAAAATGCTATTGTTCCATACCAAGGTGATTGGTTTATCTCAAAAGCCATCCAGCAGATCAAGTTATTGGCAACATCAAATCTGGGGTGATCACACGGAGCCAATCCCAAAATATTTATCTTTTTGCTGGTTTTCTATCACTCATACAGCCAGTGAAGTACCAAGAGGCACTGAAAGACAACAGCTGGGTAGAAGCCATGCAAGAAGAACTCCTTCAGTTCAAAAGACAACAAGTTTGGGAGCTTGTGCCACTGCCAAAAGATGTAAGTCCAATTGGCACAAAGTGGGTCTACAAAAACAAAACTGATGAAAGGGGTATTGTTGTAAAAAACAAAGCAAGGCTCGTGGTTCAAGGCTATAGACAGGAAGAAGGTATAGACTATGATGAGACCTTTGCTCCTGTAGCAAGGTTAGAAGCTATTCGCCTGTTCTTAGCTTTTGCTGCTAACCACAACATAAAGGTGTTTCAAATGGACATAAAGAGTGCATTTTGTATGAAAAAATCAAAGAAGAGGTGTATGTCTGTCAACCTCCAGGTTTTGAAGATGCATTCCATCCTGATCATGTCTACAAGCTCAACAAAGCATTGTATGGCTTGAAACAAGCACCAAGAGCCTGGTTTTTCAGATAGTGACTTTGCTGGGTGCAAAACTACAAGGAAGTCCCATCAGGAGGATGTCAATTCCTAGGTGATTGTCTAGTGTCTTGGCAAAGCAAAAAGCAGGTTGCAGTTTCAACATCCACTGCTGAGGCAGAGTATATTGCTGCTGCTAGCTACACTGCTCAACTCTTGTGGCTTCAAAACCAGTTGCTGGATTTTGGTGTAACTGCACTAAAGACTCCACTCAAATTAGACAGTCAAGCTGCTGAAAACATCATTAAAAATCCAGTTTCTATTCAACTACAAAGCAAATTGACATCAGACATCACTTTGTGAGAGATTGCTATGAAAAAGGTTTTGATTTCTTTGCATCATGTCCATACTTCAAATCAATGGGCAGATGTTTTAACCAAGGCATTGGATACATCTACCTTTGAAAAAATGATCTCAAGAATTGGAATGCTAAACATGGATTAAAAACAATGTTTCTTGTAAATTCATGCGTACATAGCATAAAAATGTTTTTAGAAAATCAAAAACTCATCCTTGAAAATAGTTTAAATTGAATTTTTCAATAAATCTTTAAAGTCTGATCCTAACATCTGATTGCTCAAAACCTCTGATAGGCTTCAAAATCTTATCCACTGTTAAAGTGTATCCTCTGATTTCCATTTTTACCGCCTTTTCAAAACACTGATAGCTATCCACTGATAGTGTTAGAAATCAGTATTGTTCAATCCCCTGTCCTAAAACAGTGGTTTGCCACCTCAACGGTTACTTTTCTCATCAGAGGTTACACGTGGACAATGTTAGCCATCAGATCTTGCAACAGATGCCACGTAATGTTCACTTTTTCAAAACTCTATAAAACCCCTATTCTATCCTTTATCAGTGTTTACCCTAATTTGTGTCGATTACAAAAATCTCAAAACAGTTTTTCTCTCTAACACCATGGCTCCCAAATCAAAATCTTCGAAGAAATCCACACAAGAACTTCCACCCTTCACTCTCATAATCAAAACCCCACATAATTATATCGCCATACTTGAAGAAACCGACGCCAATACTTGTTATCATCCAATGATTTGAATTTTGCAAAAGTCGAAATTCAAGCACATGTTAACAGTCAAAGCCCCAATTTACATTGATTCTCTTAGAGATTTTTGGAAAAATGCAAAGGTTCACTCATCTGCTGTTGGTGTTCCTTACACAATAATCTCAGGAGTAGGGGGAGTGTTGATGCAAATTAGCCCCCAATCGAACTCTCAAGTTTTCAAGTTAAATGACATACAACACCCTGTGTCATTTCCTCAAAATGAGATCCAAGCAGAGTTTTTGGAAAGAGGTTATGAAGGCCAAATGAAAGGTATGACAATTTTTAAACCTAACTTTCCTGCTGAGATGAGATTTTTCTTTCACACAATTCTTACTTGTCTCTCAGCAAAAACCACTGGTTTCAATGAAATACCATTGAACATGCAATATCTGGGGTATGCAAGTTTTAACTGACACAGATTTAAACTACTCCCAGATATTGTTCAATGATCTTTTGAACAATTTAAAAATATTGAAAAAAAAAAGCTTTTTTGATGCATCCACGTTTCCTGAGTGTTTACTTACAGGATCAAATTAAAGGTCCTGAAAGTAAACAAGGTGTTGTGATTAACCCAGGCCGCCTTAATCATGAAACTTTCACCAGAATAACAAACCAAGATAAAGTTGTGAAAACACAAGTAGAGGAGGTTGAGCAAGTTTTACCGGAACAAATGTTCAAACTCAACCTCTTGCTACTGAGCCCACTGCTCTTGGTGATCAGGGCACCACAACCGCTGCCCTGAAACCCACACAAAAAATTTCCAAAAAGAAAACCAAAACAATCTCCAAAAAGCCCACCAAACCCAGAAAGGGTCCTCTGGAAGATGAGATCCCAGAGGTTAACCCAGTGACAACACCAAAGTCACAAATCACTGCTGCTACTTCTTCACAGCAGATGGTTCAAAGATCTCCAACCGGCTTTGAAACTCCTCCTTCTTCCTCACAAAAGGAAAAGGTTGTAGACACAGGACACCACTTTATAAAGCTCTAGATCCACTTGGCTCTATCTTCCACAACCCATCTCCCAGGGCAATGTCGCTTTCTACACAGCCACTTTCACCAATACCTTCACTTCCACCCACAATTGTACCATTGCTGAATGCAATTGAATAAGTTAGACATAAACCAGCACTTCTCAACAACCTATTACTGAGAATATACTTCAACAAGAGGCTGGGTCTGATTTTTTATTCATTGCTAGCCCATCAGCAAATGAAGAGGCTACATCCCTTGGGTTACATGTAACCCTTGGTGATAGTTCAACACAAGCAGCCACCATAATTGATGAACTCCCAAGTTCTCATTTGGACAGTGGTTTTATTAATAAGACTTGGTTGAAGGAAACCACTGTTGAGGCAACAACTTTACCTCTTTGTGGGAAGTCCCCAGTACCAAGACAAAGGGGCATTTATGTTTGAAGCTGGTCCTAAAACCAATGCTCATGATGGCATAGATATGACTACCACCACTGTAGGAGTTCAGATGATCCTATTAAATTAGGTGATGAGCTAAAATATCAGGATTTGACGGAGAGAGTGACAAGGATAGAAAGTTCTGTTGATGAAATCAAAAGTTTACTGAAGTAGATGATAGCTACCAAAGTCAACCCTCTGTTCTATCCACTGCTGATCTCAAAGAAGCTCTTAACCCTCTGTGTCAATCAACAACATTATTGGATCTACAACACAAGTATCAGATGAATGATGTTAGAACATGTTTGAATCAAGGTATTAAGACCTGCTGCAGACATTAAACATCAAAGCACATCTACTCACAACCACTGGCCATGCACCTCCAACGGTTATATTTGTTACAACAGATGAAGCCAAAAAGGGAGAGAAACCTTTGGGTCCAAAGAAGTTAACAATAGATGATGATAAGGCCAGACCTACCATAAATATTCCAAGGCCTGATGGTTCAAAAAAGATTGATTTAACTGATGAAATTGTAGCCAAGGAAAGGGCCAGTCACAAGAAGACAGTAAATTGAGGAGAGCAGAGTGTTGGTTGAGAAAAAGATTGAACAACAAAAAGAAAAAGGAGAGGTTGGTACTTCACCAAAAAGGATACCTGCTAGAAAAGCTAGGCAACCAACATCCACACCTCCTAAAACTAAGCCTGCAACCAATCCAACCATTAAAACCTCTACCTCTCAAAAATCTATCACATCTTCCAAATCACAACCCACATCCACACAAGCAGATGTTACAGCACATGTTGTGTCAACATCTGTTGATACAGCAGAGGTTGCAATAGATGCAACTCTATGCACTGCTATGATCACATTTCCCACATCAATCCATCCATTATCCCACCACCAAAGATCCCACAACCACCATCACCCACTCTAAGGTTCAAAAGGAGAAAAATAACAAAAGTGATCAATGATGATGAGATCTCTGCACCTCTTCCAATATCATCAACACCAGTGACCTCCACATCAGTGCTTACAACATCTTCAACTCTTAAAGTCACTCCTACATCAAAGTTGTATCCTCTTGATTTACCAGTAGTCAGGGAAGAGATCCTAAGTTTTTTTCAGAGGATGACCCTGACAAAAGAACAATCCTATCCCTTTATGGCTATCCAAGACCTGCAAATGTTGATGATTACCTGGAATTGAAATAGAAGCAAGCAGATGATATTGCCAAAAGAGAATCAGCTAGTAAAAATGATAGAGAAATACAGGTTGTCATGTCCTTTCAACTGAGTAAAGTCACCATTTTACAAAACTTTGTCAAAGATCTGAGCAACCAGTTGTCGGTAAGGGAAGATAAGCTGCTCAAAAGTGAACTCATTGAGTATATTATGGAAAAAAGATGTATAAGGAACAAGGGCACAATTCAGGGATTGGAGCATAGATGAGCTAAGAGAAGAAATCAACAGAATGCAAGAAATGTTGAAAGACCCTCTCAAAAACCAACTCCTCCAACTAGGATTTATACAAGAAAGATATGACTGAAAGTGCCTTGAGGTTGAAGAGAATGAAGCAAGAACTGATTCAGAATCAATATGGTTCCAAAAACCTAAGTGATGAGATGGGGTTAGGTGAGGGTGATAGACACCTACAAAAGTTTGGAAGAAAGAAGGAAAAAGGATCCATCCATGCCTCCTAAGCCTGATTATTCAAAAGAAGATGCTATCCTCAGAGCTCAACTCTCCAAAAAGTCCAGCTCAACATCTGCCCATTCCACACTTGCCCTGCTACACAGGAAAAAGCAAGGGGAGATGTCTGAAAAGACTGACAAAGAGTTTGAGGATACATTTATCAAAGAAAGGGATTCAGAACATGATTGATTATCCAACAGATGATAGAAGTGCCAAGCTAGCCAAAGATCTATCACAAAAAGCTCCTGCTCAAACCTCAGCAATAAAAGCTCCTTCAAGAAAACCATCAGACCCAAAAATTCTAAAATGGAAGGTCGACAAAGACACCCATGAATTGACACTGCTCAAGTCTGATGGTGCAGCCACTAAACTTTCCATGGAAGCTGCTTATGAGCTTACAGTAGAAGACTTCCAAGAACTACTATGTTTAGAGCTGGAGAAGGATGCTGATGACATGGAATCTCTTAACTTTGAACTTCAATTCGAAGGTCAAATAAGAGAATTCCTTCTGAGGAATAAAGACCAAGAATAAAGTGTTTTTGGAATCATCTATTCCAGGGGGAGATTGTTGGGATTGAACCCAATGAAAGGAACAGATGATACAAAGCCAAATAACACTATCCGAGCTTTGGTTAAACTATCAAAGGTTACAACCTCTGATGTACATACACTGCTTTCCCTAAAGACTGCTCATCCTATCATCTGCCTTCACAAAGCTTCAAAGGTCTGCCAGAGTTACAAGGGTCAGAGGATGGAGATCAGAGTTTAGTCATTAGCTTAGTTAAATCAATGTAACAGTGCTAAGCACTGATAGTTAGTATTAGTAGTGTTTTCAGTTAGTTACAATTGGTTTCCTGTCACTATCAACCCTGACGTCATCAAAGATGCTCAGAGGTTAGATAGTTAGTATAAATAGGTAACTTCTGTAACAGTTTAAACTTGTCTATTAAAAGATCAACTTTCGCATATCATCTTCTCTGCATTTTCTTATTACCAAACTGTAATTGCAAAGGCTGAGGGGGAGTTTGTGAATCACATGCAAGTTAATCAACTTGAAAGCATGATGATGATGAAAACAAACAGCCATTGCTTGTACTAAAAGTTTTCCATCTTTCTGCTGCAAATCTCTTTTAGTTCAATCATTTTCCATTTTTGAAACAAAAACTACAAGTAATTAAAACTCCGATCCTAACAGTAAAACCTGTAACGATTTTGAAAAGAAATGAATCAAAACCTGAAGTTAAACATAAAACTGAAAAGAAACTTGAAAACTCAACTTTCAAAAAAGGAGAAACTTCCAGGACAAACGAAACAAAGTTTTACATCAAAAAGGCAAACATAAAATCACAAGCCTGGATTGCTAAGAAAAAGTCAACAACATCTGAGGTTATCAAGTCTAAGCTTGTTAAGACTGATAACAAGAAAGAATCAAAATCTGAGATCAAAATCGAAATTGTCAAATCAACAAAAGGTAAGAAGAAAGTGAACTTGAAAATGTAACTGACAGTGGAGGCTCAGATGGAGATTATGAGGATGATTACCAAGCTTTTATCCCAAACCCAAGACCAAGAAGGCTGGGTCGGCTGTTTAACTAGATTTTAATATGTGCAGGGGCTCCAGAGATCCGTTCTTTCAAAGTGGATTTTGGATAGTGGAGCGTCCAGACATATAACAGGGATGAAAACTCTTTTATTTGACATAAAAGCTATTAACGGCGGATATGTTGGTTTTGCCAGTAATTAAGGTGGAAGGATTGTCGCCGAAGAAAAACTCTCCAATGGCATAGTTTCGTTTGATCGAGTGAATTACATTGCTGAGCTTGAGAATAATCTTCTGAGCATTTCGTAGATTTGTGACAAACAGTTCACGGTTCACTTCAATGACAAAGAGTGTGCGATTTTAAAGCCGGGTTTCAAAATACCTGATGATTGGATTCTCATGCGAGCCCCACGCGAGAACGATTTATATGTCTTAGATATGGGCGTCGCTACCACATCATCAAAATCAGCTCAATGTTTTGTGACGAAAGCTACGGAGAAAGATTCTATTCTTTGGCATCGAAAAATAGGGCACATTCATTTTGTAAAATGAATTTTCTGGTACACAATGATCTGGTTGAGGGTGTGAATCTTCGGAGCTTCCATATGACTGATCACTGTCTAGAATGTAAAAAAGGGGAAGCAGATAAAAAAGTCACATCCGAAGAAGATTCTGAATTCTATTAAGCTGCCGCTTGAACGTATCCATATGGACTTATTTGGTCCTGTGAACGTCCGAAGTATTTCAGGAGACTTATACTGCATGTTATCACAAATGACTATTCACGTTATTCATGGGTTTTCTTCCACGAATCAAAAGATGAAACGTTTGATAATTTGGTGATTCTTTTCAAGAAACTCGAGAATTTGTATTATCTCCCTGTCAGAGAATTCGCAGTGACAACGGCACAATATTCAAGAATAATAAGATGAAAGAATTTTGCAATGCCAAGGGAATTCTGCACGAATTCAGTGCACCCTATACTCCGCAGCAAAACAGTGTAGCTGAAAGGAAGAACAGAACTTTAATCGAAACAGCAAGAACCATGCTTGCAGACTAAAACTTACTGTAAGCTTTTGGAGTGAGGCGGTTGCAGCGGCTTGCTACACACTAAACAGGACTTAACAGTCAAACCATCCAAAAAGAAATGTTTTGAAATGATCAACAGACGGAAGCCAAATTTGAAATATTTAGAGCCATTTGGTGCACCACGTACTGTAATCGATCAAGATGGTAAATTCGGGGCCAAATCGCTTGAAAGTTTCTTTGTCGGGTATGCGAGTCCGCTAAGAAGAGTGTATGTTCCCTCGTTGAGAAAGGTTATTGAAGCACATCATGTTGATTGCTTCAACTATACGGATCCTATTCAAAGAAGAGGCAACGCATGGCTGTTCAACTATCAAGATCTTTGGAAGTCATTCGACTTGCCGGAAGAATCGTCTGAAGAAGAAGTTGCAGCGTTATATTATCTTCAACAGTCGGCGAATCAGGAACAAATCATTAGAACAGTTGTGGTTAATCAACCCACGTTGGATTCTTCGCTTCCGGAGCAGGTCCTAGTAATAGCGGTGTTCAAGTTGAAAATGTTTCTGGAGCAGAAGCAACACCGTCTATAACACCATCGAATGATTCTTCCGAACCAGAAAATACATCAACAGTGCCAAGTATGCCTCAGAATCAGAATTCTGACTCTGATGAAGCGCCAACATTTGATGCTGATGGAGAATCCTCATCGGATGAAGAAGTTGAGCAGATTTCCAACATGTTGAATCAATATGCAAACCCGAGCAATCAGAACGAAGCTTCATCTAGCGCTCCTAACGTTGAATTGACTGTTGATCTGAATATCTCAAATCAGCAAAGCTCAGTTGATGTTCCTAGCGAAGAAATGCCAAGATCATATTCTTACCATCCTTCAAGGAATATTATTGGTGAATTACAAACTGTGTGCGTACACGAAGCCAAATCAACAAAGCACTTAGTTGTTTCTACACCCGAGTTGCTCCTACTCAAGACTACTACTACTATTCATGTTTCATATCCCAAATAGAGCCAAAAACTGTGAATGAAGCTCTGGGTGACGAGAACTGGGTGATAGCAATGCATGAGGAACTGTTACAGTTCAAGAAATTGGGAGTTTGGAGGCTTGTAGACTTACCACCGAAGCAGAAAGATAAAGATACGAAGTGGGTCTTCAAGTGTAAAAGGGATGATCGGGGAGTAATTGTCAGAAACAAAGCTCGGTTGGTTGTCAAAGGTTTCCACCAGTAAGAGGGTATTGACTACACAGAAGTATATGCACCGGTTGCAAGATTAGAGTCAATCCTCATTTTCCTCGCATTCGCAGCTTGGAAAGGTTTTAAGGTATTACCAGTTGGATGTAAAATCTGAATTTCTCTACGGTAAACTTTGTGAACAAGTGTATGTCGGCCAACCACGGTGTTCGTCGATCTGCTGAACAAGAACAAAGCTTATCTCCTAGACAAAGCCTTATACGGATTACACCAATCCCGAGAGCTTGGTACGAGACGTTATTGCAACATCTCATTGGAAATGGCTTTACAAGAGGCACAGTGGATAGTACATTATTTACTAGAGAAGTCGGGTCTCATCTAATCATTGTACAAATCTATGTGGATGATATCATCTTTGGTTCAACGGATGATAGTCTTTTCGAAAAGATCATGAAGAAGAAATTCGAGATGTGCTCCATGAGCGAAATGAAACTTTTTCTCGGATTACAGGTCAATCAGTTACCAGACGGCATATTCATTCATCAGACAAAGTATATTCACGACATTCTCAAAAAATTTGAAATGGATAGCTCGAAGCCGCTTTCGACTCCGCTGGCACTAAACCATGGGATTTGCATTGATGAGACTGGAACCAAAGTTGATGACACACTTTATCGATCGATAATAGGATCTTTGATGTATCTGACGACATTGCGCCCAGATATCATGTATCCTACCTGCCTATGCGCGAGATATCAGTCCAGTCCTCGAGTGTCACACATGCAGATAGTCAAGCGAATTTTCAGATACTTGAAGGGATGTCCAAGCACTGGCTTGTGGTATCCAAAGAACGGCAATTTTGATCTCACGGGATACGCTGACTCAGACTTCGGGGTTGGCAAATTAAATTCTAAATCTATGACCACGGGTTGCCAGTTCTTCGGAACTCGTTTGGTAACATGGCAATGCAAGAAACAGACCACGGTGTCTCTCTCTACCTATGAGGCAAATACATTTCTACTTCCAGCTGTTGTTCTCAAATCCTCTGGATTCAACAACAGATGAGGGATTATGGTCTGCAATTTCTTGATACGCCTTTATTTGTAGATAATAAGGCAGCTATCGATATCACGAAAAATCCTGTTCATCACTCACGCACTAAACACATTGAAATTCGTTATCACTTCATTCGTGACTGTACGAAAAGAAGTTGGTGCGAATAGAAAAAATCCACACCGATGAACAAAAGGCTGATTTTTATACCAAAGCATTTCCTTTATCAAGATTTAAATATCTCATGAGGCTTAACGGTATTAAAAATTTGCTGACAGGTGCGGAAGCTGAGGTTGAATACGGATCGGACGATGAGTTCACATGATCCACATTGGTTTGTCTATCTTTTAGCTTAGTATTTCTTAAAAAAAACTATAATCCAAAAATATGTTTTTGATTTTAGGGGGAGAAAATATTTGAGAAAATACAAAAACATATGAAAATTTTAAAAAGTACAAAAACATTGAAAAAGACAAAAAGAATTCAGTGTCACAAAAAGGAAATGATAGTACATCAGTGGACTATCACAGTATGCTAAAGAAATGTAAAGTTTAAAAAAGTGATAAACAAGTCTTACTGTGAATGTGTCGATAGGCTTAACATGTTCAGTAGATTGTTTCCGGGATATAAACTTAATTTTACAACTGCTTAATCTTGTGGATTAACAAATCTTGGATATATGGACTTAGTACTCCGAAATTTTGATTGAAGGGTTGCCTGATTCAGAGATACGAGGTCTTTATAAGATAATTGATATCTGGGGTATTATACAAGTTCTTCTGATTTTGCGGAAGCAATAGCCTAGAACTTCTATAATACTTTCGCTATAAACCCCTAAACTGCATGCAAACCTGAAAAGTATCGAAAGATCTAATCATTTGCAGTGCTGAAAAGATTCCTTAAATGGAACACACCTAAAGTCGAGCCTTCATCTCTTTGTCGATACGATGGTATTAACCTGAGCTCTCAAGGCCTCGCATTAACCCATATACAGATATCAATTATGCTATATTCACCTGTAAGATGAAATCTAGGAATCTGGATTCGGGAGTATATTCAAGAAGTGGGAAACTCGTTAAGTTAAGTTTCATAATTCATACTTAACATATCTTGAAACAATTGAGAAACGTTATAAAGTTTAAGTGGACAAACATATCGACAATCTAGGTAAACGAGTTTAAAACTTAAAGTCATCTAAAGGTCAACGGTACTGGTGATATGTCTCAATCAACTGATATGATCCTTAGACACGACTTCACAAAAATATGTCTGTAAATATGTTTGTACATAGTTTACTTTGTTCTATACATAGTTTATCTGCTTTACAACTTAAAGCCAAAAGATTTTCAGTGTGTTTTAGTATAAACTTACAAAAATACAAAAAGATTTTGTTTCTACAATATTTGCAGCAAACCAATGTTGGAGAACGGATCTTCGAAGTTTGGTAAGGTGCTAAAACTGGTGGGAATCTAATTGACAACGAGCTGGGAGCTAATCTGTAAAAACTGATAAGCCAAAATGATGAAAAGTTCATTAATTTGAAACTTTGATTTTTGAAAAATTCAACAGTTTGTTCATATCGGGTCAAACCGGGGTCATTAACTTGGACTCGGCAGACAAATCGGTTAACCAAGGTCATTAGCTTGGACTTGGTCAACTGAGTGAATTTTCAGAACTGGTAAAATGAGAAAAGTTCAGGGACTAAAATTGCAAAATCTTGAAAATTTGAATCTTGGTTTAGGCAAGTTCGGCCGAACTTGCTTAACCGTTTAAAGGTTTGTATTGATAACAAGTTCGAACGAATTTTTTGGGAATTGATGAGTTTGTTCAAGTCTGACCGAACTTACATTGGGCTTTCAAGTCATGGGCTTGCAAGTTCTCCCGAACTTGCAATGGTATATATTGCAAGCAAGTTCGGCCGAACTTCAGTATCTGTCTAACAAATTCTCTGAGCGAACTTAACGAAATTGAGCGACTGTTCAAAATTGTTGATTAAGTACCGTTATACTACCAAAATTTCAATTGATTGTGGTGATTTGCATATCACTCTCAATGGCTGAGGTGAGAAATTGTGATTCGGACCCTTAATTGAACTCAAACTGTTAATCTAGATCTGAAATGGTTAAATATGATAGATATAGGGATCTTATGAACAAATTGAACTTAAAATTGTGAGAAACAACATAAATCGACCATGGATTTAAGAAAGATTCATTAAGTTTGGTCATTACAGGATGTTGCATGTTTTTGTTGGAGAAGATGACAAGTTCGCCCGAACTTGTTCATCAAGTCCGGCCGAACTTGCACCTTAAAAAACAATAAAATTCTTGTCAATCTTTAAGTTCGACCGAACTTATGGTAAAAGGTTAGATTGTATTGTGTAAGTAAGTTCGCCCGAACTTACTAAAATAAATTTGAAATGTGAAAAATAATAAGTTTGCCCGAACTTATGCTATATTATTGAACATGTTATTGTGACATGTTCGGGCGAACTTGACAAATCTGTTTGTAAATTCAACATCAAGTTTGCCCGAACTTTATGTAAAATGATGAAAATGTGTAACTTTGTAGGTCCATTGTACGGATCATTCGGGCACTAACCTGACAAACCTAAGGTAAACGTGCAGAATCAGTTTGCTTAGGCGATATTAGATACACTCATTTGTTTCTATTTAATCACTCGTTTCATTAATATTCATCGTTACAGATCCTGGAAACACTTGGACAGAGCTCCACCTCTGTCGTGACAAAATCTCTGAAACTTGCAAATGAAATGACAACACACATATTTATACTTGAACAAGTTCGCTCCAAATGTGGTTACGTCAAGTTCAGCAGAACTTGTGCTTCCCACTACAAGTTCGAGCGAACTTGACTCATAACATACTTAAATTTGACATTTCGCTCCTAAATACAGACTCGATATTAATATGATGACGTAGGCAACAGACATATGCATCAACAGACTCCCCCTTGGATGTTGCCGTAGTCATCATTCTTCAATTAAGTTCTGAGTCTTAATATTTTCTTGATCTTTATTTCTTGAATAACTTTAACTCCCATGATCTATCATATTGTCTACAATCTTTTTCTCTTTTCTTGAGCTTGTCTTGATAAAACAATGAATCACCATGCTCCCCCTTGCTTTGAGCTTTCTGGAATCTTCAATTAATGTATTTTATCTAGCTCCCCCTCAAATTATGCTCCGAATCTCTAAGATTTGACGATTAAGAGCAATCACACATATCCACACACAAACAGTTTCTTAACAGTCTTGTTGGTCTGGCTCATATTCAACATTATCAAGTTTCAATGGAATATTTTGAAAGAAAATCTTTTTGGATTTTGAATTTTGAATTTTGAATGCAGAAATGTAAACAAACTAAAATGTAATATTTACAACATATATTTTTTGAGAAAACGTGCTAGAGGATCATATCAGTTTACTGAGACATATCAGCTGCACCGTTGATCTAGATGAAACACTCAGTTTAAACAATTTACATGGATTGTCGGTATTGTTGTCCACTTAAACTCAATTTAAAAACTTTCGTAATGCTTACCGATACATTAAGGTACATTAATTTGCACTAAATTCTTATGGATCCCACGATCTCAGCATATCCCCTCATCATGTAATACACTAACTCAAGTAATGCCTTTAAACTTTCATCAACTGTGAATTGTGTGAAAATAACACAGAATGTTTAAACATTAACAATCAGGTCGATCTTTCGATACACAGAGAAAGTTCAATGTTTAAACAAAATAAGAAATGAAAAACAAGTTGAAATTGTTAAGATCTTAACCACCAGATCGATATTCTCATATACGCAGAGGTGATCCAAGATTTAAAACGAAACACCAAGTAAAATAAAGCAGAAACGCTCATGCACTAACATCCAGTTCGATACTTTCGTATACGTAGATGATGTCCAGTGCTTAAACAAAATAAAGAAATAAAACAAGTTTAAATCTTTTGAAAAAGAAAACACAATCACAGTGACTTTTTAGTAAGTTGTGAAAGTTCACAAACTGACCGATTTTTATGCTTTGCAACATTCAGCGATTACCGAGTAGGTACACAGTCAAGAAGGACAAAACTAAGTACTATGCTTTCAATCATGTTTCCCACTAGAACTTGGCTTTTCTATTTAAGTTTGTATCATTTTTCACAAAACTACTAGTCTAGCTGAGTCTACCGACACATCTTTAGTGAGATTGTTTAACCATTTTAAACAATATATATCTTTAGCATGCACTGATAGTCCACTGATGTACTATCATTTCCTCTTTTTGCACAAGTAATCTCATTTTCATTTTTTAACATTTTTGACATTTTGATATTTTCTGTTGTTTTTGGCTTTTTGAAAAATTTTATCTAATGATTTAGAAATGATGTTTTTCAATTTTACAAGAATTTTTTTACAATTTTTAAATTTTTCTCCCCCTAAAATTGAAAACATCTTATTAAAATCGAAAATAAAAATCTTCCATTTTAACCATTTAACGACTTTTTATGAATGTGAACGCGAGACTACCATTATGTTTGCGTGGAATATCACTCCTGTCTCTTGTCTCTCTGTATGAACAACCACTGCTTCTGAAATGACCCTTTGGCTTGAAGCTTGGCTATCCTGCACATTCAAAAAAACTTTAATTAGTTTTGAATTGAAATCCAATCCATTCTGGATTTAGGTTTACCAAAATCATTAACATCTGAAGTAAACAAACATTCATACTCTTTTTGATATTCAAACAGTTTGATAGAAACTTTATTTGAAAATTTTACTTTCTTTGATTTTTTAACTGTTTGAATTATCAAAATTTTTCTCCATTGCTCTCTCTCTTTTGTCCTCAGATTTGTATCTGATGAATTCGTTTTACTTGACTGTGAGTAAAATGATTCATTAGAACTTTTATCTGATTTTTTAGACGTATCCGAGGACAAAATCTTTTCAAATACTCTCTAACTTTTTTCCTTTTTTTCTTAATCTGTCTTTTTGCCCTTGTGATAACTGGACTTTTTGTTCTTTGGGCTTCTCTACAGTTTTCTCATTTTTCTTCTCTGTTTTCTTCTCCTCTGGTCTTTTCTCCCCATGAGATTTAACCGATCTTCTTTTCAAATTAGTCGAACAATCCCTGGAAATATGACATTTGATTTGACATTTATAGCATCTTCTCGTATCAAATCTCTTTTTCAGGTAGTTAACAGTAATGTGTCCACCAAATCCACAGTTGTAACACACTCTGTTATCGTACCATTCTCTCCATTCAGACCAAACACCCAAATCAGCACATTGATTTGACGTGTAGTAGTCATCTTTCCTGTTTCTTCTGTAAATTGATTTGACTTTGAAGCACTGTGGTCCGACCTGCACCACTTATTCTCAAATTTTTGTGAGTTTTTATAATGATTAGATGACCGTACCGATGAGCTTTTATTTTTGTTTTGAAAATTTATAGAATTTTGTTTTTCATGTTGTTTTTGTTCTCCATTCTGCTTAGAAGATTTTTGCGTTGAGCATTCACCTTTTTCAGCAGATTGTAGAACAGTTTCTTGAAATTTTTCTTTTAGTTTCAAAAATATTTCTTTTTTTATCATTTTTATCATTTTCATCATCGGTAATATCATCACAATCTCCAATTATGGCATCGTCATAATTTGTAACAATGTTACTTATTGGAATTTCCTTTCTGTTCACATTGATCGGTTTTGGACATAATATCTAACTTTAATGAGGAGGTCACAAAACCTTTCATAACTTTTCTGAATTAACAGCTTTATTTTTAACAGTCTCAACTTCTTTTCCAAGTTGAACAATTTTTTCAATATGAGAATTTATTGCTTTTTGATTTTCTATATTTGATTTTTCAAAAACAATTTTTTTTATTTTTAAACATTTTTATTTCATTTTGAAAATATACTAACATTTGTAATTTTTCATTTTCTAAAATTTTTATTTTGTTTTCAAAATTCTTTTCATTTTCTTTTAACATTTAATTTTCTAATGTCAAACTCTTCAAATCATTCAAGAGTTTGGCATTATCTGCCAGATAATCGTCTACTATAGACCGGGCAGACTAGTTTAGAACTTAAAGATCCATTTGTAAATGTACTTGAAAGTTGATCTTCACAGTTCTTAACCACTACATTCTCTTCTCTCTTCACCTGATATTTATTTTTCAGAGATATCCAGAGTTCTTTTGCAGTCTTGTACTCAGGTAGTAGTATCAAGATATGTTCGTTAACAAATTGTTGAATCAGATTAATCATTTTCTTATCAGCAAAATACGCCTCTTTCTGTTGCGTAGAATACTTGCACTTCTCTAGAATCTCTGATTCTCATCTCTTGGAACAACATATCCTGTTTCGATCGCCACCCAACTGCTAAAGTGCGTAGCTTGAACCCAGCTCTCAAATTTTCCTTTCCAAACTTCATACTAGTCCATACTCATCAACTTTGGCGGCTTCTCGGACCCCATTTCGTTTTCCAAATTTATCTGTCGTTCAAAACACTTGAAAAATGATTAGCAAACAGACAATTTTAATAAAATTTGACTTTTTAACCGACAATATCAACGTATCGGTTTGCTAAAAACGTTCAAAATTTTTCGGAAATTTTTTTTACCAGATTAGAGCTTTAAACTCGTCTCGTCAATACGAATCTAACGATATATAATGTCCGATACATTTTTCGGGATTTTCATGCCTTTGACAAGTTCGGTCGAACTTGTATAAGTTTCAAGAGAAAAAGCAAGTTCGGGCAAACTTGTATTATTTTCAAGAGAAACAAGCAAGTTCGGGCGAATTGTATAAGTTTTTCAACAAAATTTAATCAAGTTCGGGCCAACTTGATGAAATCTTAATGAAAAGTATGTAAGTTCGAGCGAACTTATAAAAAATCTTGAAAAATTCAATCAAGTTCAGGCGAACTTGATGAAAAGTTATGAACTTTTCAGTCAAGTTCGAGCGAACTTGATGTCAAGTTCGAGCGAACATGTGTTTTCAAACATGGTTTTTTCAATTTTTCGGCATGAATTCGTTTGTTTTAAGCTCTGATCTTTCAAGGGTTTATCTATTATGGATTTTACGTATTATACTTGAAAATCAGTCCATTTTATCCGTGAATTGTCCAAGAAAAGTTAAAACTAGAAGAAATGAGTAGAAGATGGGATGTTCTATGTCCAATGTCTTCAAATTAGGCCAATCCTGCTCTAATACCACTTGTAGGTCCGTTGTACGGATCGTTCGGGCACTAATCTGACAAACCTAAGGTAAACGTGCGGAATCCGTTTGCTTAGGCGACATTGGATACACTCATTTATTTCTATTTAATCACCGTTTCATTAATATTCAACGTTACAGATCCTGGAAACACTTGGACAGAGCTTCGCCTCTGTCGTGACAAAATCTCTGAAACTTGCAAATGAAATGACAACACACATATTTATGCTTGAACAAGTTCGCTCCAAATGTGGTTAGGTCAAGTTCGGCCGAAGTTGTCCTTCCCACTACAAGTTCGAGCGAACTTGACTCATAACATATTTAAATTTGACATTTCGCTCCTAAATACAGACTCGATATTATATGATGACGTAGACAATAGACATATGCATCAACAACTTTTTCTCGAAATGTGTGCTAATTGTTTTGCGTCGTTTTTCAGGTTCCAGTTCCATCAAGGGTAATCACGATGGATTTTTCTAAGTTTCACAATACCTGTATTACTCTTGATAAGGCGTTGTGTCCATCGCTGAAGGAATACGATAGTATTTTGAAGTTTCTAAAGGACTGTCTGATACATCGTGCTATTACTAAAAGAACTGTGTCCTATCGATCGCACACTTACCATTTCCGGATGAATACAAGTCTTAGTGAAGATAAGAAGACTATCACCTCGTTAGTCAATCGAGACAAAAATCACGGGAATGAAGAATTCGAAGATCTTACAGTTCACTGACAAAGATGATCCTTTTTTCTGATGAGAATGTTCGGTGTTTATAGAGGGCTACAAAGGAAGCGTAAACAAGCCTACACTGAAGAAAGGGGAAGTTCCAAACCCTTACAAGTTTCTCATGCATACAATCATACATACTTTCAGCCATAGAAAAGTAGGTCTCGATGACGTTCAAGACTATATGGCTTACATGGCTACGGCGTTGATTTTGCAAAAGCCGTTCAACTATTCGAAGCTTGTTTTTACTCACATGTCGAAGAATATGGAAGATACAAGATTGTGTTTATATCCAAGATTCGTGCAAATGCTTATCGAGAAAAATTTACAGACATTGCACGTGATCCAAATGATATCTTGTACTTTAGTCATCTTGATGAAACCACTGTGAAGAAGTTGATCAAATTCCAGAAGCAAGATTCAGCACCAGTTTCTAAACCACTATTTGGGGCGTTGAAATTATGTTGCGCCTGCTGGAAACAAGTGGAGGAAGATGGTAGTGGTGATGAAAAGGAATTAAATGCTGAAAAAGAATTGTTTAAAACGTTCAAGCCTAAAGCTCGCAGTGAATGGTTTCTAAAGGCTGAAAGTTGAAAAGAAAAAGAAGCGTACATCAAAGAAAGCTGAACACTATGCTTATAGATGAAGATGAGCCTGAAAATGTGCAAACAGAGGCTGGATCTAGTGCAGCAGTAGCGATTGAGAGTCAAGAAACAGAAAAGACTACTCAGGAAGATGACGTAATATCTGCAACATCAGAGAATGATGATGATAGTGATGATTCACTCGAGAAAGAAACTAAGAAGTCAATAGCAGAAAAGGAAGCAGAAAAAGTCAAAGAAACTGATGCTGACTTTGATCCCGAGCAGGAAAAAGAATCTGACGAAGAGAGACCAAATAAAAGAGCAAAGTGTGTGAAGTCTGCAGTAACTTCAACGACAAAGACTACAGGGTTTCCAAAGATAAAAGGAAAGAAATCAAAGAAAGCTCAAAAACCAGCAAGCAGGAGATATGTTGGAAAGTTAAAGAGCCAGAAGTCACACAAGAATCTTCTGGTGCACAAGAGAAAGGAGTCACACAAGAACCTCCTACACAAGAAACCTCCTGTTGATATTACAGCTGAAGCAGAACGGCCAAGAGTTACACAAGAACCTCCTGAGTCTGGTTTACTTGAAGTTCCGGTGATTAAATCTCCTGATCCTAAAGTTGTTCATCCTGAAAGCTCAACTCCAAAGAAATCTACTCCAAAAGCTGCTACTCCTAAATCAACACCAAAAACACCAAAGTCAAATTTATTTGGTGATATTCCAAATGTACCGAAGGATCTTCAGGATTTAGATGATTTCTTTCCTGAAACAGATGTTGATATTCTTGAAAAGCGTGTAAAGATCTTAGAAGAGAAAGTTCAAAAGAATGAAGCTGAAAAGGCTGAGCTAATCAAGAAAGTTACTCAAAATTCTGTTGAGAAAGAAATGATGGAATATAATATCAAGGTATTGGAAAGCGATCGTGAATTCTTTAATGCACTGATTGAAAGTTTACAAGATGCCAATGAAAAGTTTGCAAACAAGATTGCTGAGCTGAAAACGATACAAACCCTAAATGATAGAGGATTTACAAGGATGGAAAAAGTGTTATCTAACAGCCTTGGAATTAACTTTATTACTGAATACGATTGGTTGGATAGGCAAGAAGCGAGAGAAAGAGCTGAGAAAGAGCTTGCAGAAAGTGGCAAAGGCAAAGGTGTGAGGGTGATGCACCAAAATCTTCTAAAGCTGCTGAAAAGCCTGTTGATGAAAATGTTGAGAAAGCTTCTGAGTCCGAGATTTCTAAGGTTGACGAATCTGTCAAGCCTTCTGATACTGTAACTATTACTGAAGAAAAGGACGATGATGAAGCTAAAATGAAGAAAAAGATGATGAACCACCAATTGATGATCCTAAAGATGATTCTGACCATGATGGAGGAAATGATGATGATCCTAGTAGTACAGGGATAAAGGTGGTTGATGCAACAATTAATAAAAGTTTTGACTTCTCTAATCTTCTAAACGATGAGGCGAATGCTATGGATGATCAAAATTAGGGGAGTCAGGGCAAACAGGGCCAACTGATGATGTTGATATGTCTAACGCTATTACTACTGCAAATCCTATTGTTGCGGTCCCTATAAAGCCTTTGATACTTATGCTCGAACACAATGTTGAAGAGGGTGAATTCGTGCACAATTATTCAAAAGAAGATCTGGCAAAGTTGATCAGACGTTGATGCAGAATCACTTGACTTTGATTTCGAAGAGCAAGTACTTAATGTGAATACGTTTGAGCCAAATGAGTATCACTATCAGCGTAGATATGAAGCAGATGAGTACAACATAGTTATAGTTGAAGATTGGTCCTCTGATGAAGAAAAGGATGAAGCTGAGAAGTACTTCGGTCCTAATACTGATAGTTTTCCTACTTTTGAGGAGATGTACATACAGTTGAATGAGGATATGCTAAAAGAAAAGATTGAAGAATCGATATGTGATGGAAAAGTTCCTAAGCCTATGACAAAAGAGGAGATCGCACAAGCAAAGAAGTTTTGGTTTAAAGAGATGCCTCGTGAAAGAAAGTTTCGACGACCTCTAGCATTCTTTACCAGAGACAAAGATGTGTCGTTAGGTGATATTCTGAGTTGGGGATGGTTTAAAGAGCTAAACGTGTATGCCATTAAACGTGAATTTGGAGTTCAATACTTCAAATAACTGGCAGATTTCAAGACACTTCCTTACTGGGATGTTGAGGAGCTTGTTCAAACAAGAAATGTCACGTACCACATGAAATTCATTGATCAATTACTTTGGAAGATGATCAAGTTTGAAGCAACTAAGGATTTTAGATATTGGAAACCTTTCATCCCTGGACGTCGTATCAAAACAAACAAGAAGACTGGGGAGAAAGATATCACATTGATTATGAAACGCCCAAGAGCGATGAGAAACATGCCTTTGATGCCGATCGAACAAGACTTTTATCCTTTGTTTAAGTGGTGGCAGATTGATCCAAATACTTGTGAAGCAGTGATCGTACTATGGTTTGAAGATCATCTGGATATTACTAAGGAGAAAGTTGAAATGTTTGGAGCTCAAGGTATGAGAGGACTTTGGAGAACAATAAGGATACTAGACCCTATGTGGCTAGTAAATTGTTTAAGAGAAGATATCAAGTGTTTGTTCTACAGCAAGATTGTTTTCGAAGAACGTGAAAAAGAACAAGCAATGCAATATCAGAGGGTCGTGAATGTATGTTATGCATGAGAAGTTAACTCTGGTAGGATGTGGGAATCAAGCTGGAGGGATCTTGAACGGGTAGAGTTTTTGAAAGAAGAAAAGCGTCTCGAGAGATTAATGAAAGAGGTAGGGCGGCAAGGCTCAAAAGGTACCAATTCATGACTAAAGTGCCACCTACTGATCAGACGCCATATCTAAAGCTTGAAAGACGAAAGAAGCCGTACAAAAATTTCTTTGGTCATTCACGTTAAAGATTTATTGAAGACAGAGTTTTGAAGACTGATAAAAGACGAAGACGATATCTAAGGGGGTGTCTGTTGGTGCAGAATGTCTATGTCTTAGTCTTATATCGATTCTGTATAGATTAGATGTGTATAGGCTAGAAAAATCAAGTATTTATGTGTTTGGATGTCAAGTTCACCTGAGATGGTTTTGTGATGTCAAGTTCGCCGAACTTGACTATGTCAAGTTCGTCCGAACTCACCTCCTCACCAGCGAACTTGCATGCCTATATATAGCTAGCTTGTTTCAATCATTTGTAACTTTGGTGCTCTAAGTAGCGAAGCTCTGTCAAACTGGAGATTTGAAGTTTATCAATAAAATTGACATTTAACTGATTAATTCTTGTTATTTGGTAACCATGTCATAATATTTCCGCTATTATGGACATTAGATATCAAATCTAGGTTCCTATGCTATCAGGATCGGTCCTACAATATTACAATTAATATATAGGAGAACTTAACTAGGGTGAGATGATCATTCCAACTATTATCAAATCAATCTTAAAGAAGTACTTAACCCTTATAGTTGGTCGAGCAAATCGTCGATCCTGGGCTGAAATTAACAATTCTTAATCTTTACATTTTAAGCTTTTGGCAATCAATGCATGACCGCATTGAACCGTCTTTCTTAATGAAACACTACAGAGTCTCCAAAGTGACGAGCTAGGCTGCGCAAGCCTTTCTTCAGAAGTTCATTCAATTAGGATCTAAATTATTCTGTTTCCGTCAGTATTAGTTGATATGAAGCTTTTGCAATAGGTCCTGCTTCTGATATGATGCCAGTCTTAATTCCACTTGTTTTCTCAGGAGATAATTCGTGTAGTTCTACGCCATTTTAAATGAAATATCCACTTCTCGAATACATTAGGATGCCTTGGGTAGAGACACCTACTCAAGCATCTTGATACGAAATATCTCCTTGAATATGGTTTGCTGATTTTAGTACAATATGACTGTTGGAAGATCCTAGTGGTTCCATGCATTAAACCTTCATGTTGATCAGGCATGAAAGCAATCTATGGGACACACTAAGATACTGCCAATTACCATATGGCGCTTTTATCAAACTGGTTTGGCATTCATAGTCGATAGAAATCAAAGAGATTAATAAATAAATAAAATAATTTCAATAATAATAGTAATGAAAATTCGTCGTACTTCAACCGAAGGAAGAGCATGACTGATTTTAGAGTATCCATCAAAAGGAGCGATTTTCTATGGTTTTATCGGTAGGTTCTACCTTGTACTTTAATTTCCAGAGTTATCATGAACATATTCGAGAGTTTACTAGACTTATGGTTTGTGAAAACTTATTAGTGCCTGAAATTAACAGGACTCTTAACAAATATATATATAATATATATATATATATATATATTTTCTTGATCAAAGATGGGGTATGTACCTGATGACTTTATTAGGCGGTTCCTTTCTTAACCTTCCCAGGCTTTGCTGCATTATCTTTTGTAGCTTTAGGGCAGCTAGTACTGATGTGGCCTTTCTTGCCACAGCTGAAGCAGACCGCATTCTCTATGTCCCTACATTCATAAGACTGATGACCAGTTCTTTTACAGATACCACATTGCTTTGGCTTTTGGTCTGTTCGACACTGTCACCAGTGCCTTTTGTTACAGGTCTTGCACGTAGGCTTTTCCTCCGAATCTTGCTGGTTCTTATTGAATCCAAATTTCCCTTTTTTCATAGATTTCTGGGAGTTATCCTTCTCCCTTTCTCTTTTCCCATCAGTCTCAGCTTTGACCGATTTCTGTCTCACTAAATCCTGAGTGAGAGTCAGAGCTTGGTCTACAGCAGACCTATACGTGCTAGGCCTTGAAGCCCTAACATTTCCCTTAATTTCTAGCACTAAGCCACCAATAAAACGAGCAATTCTTTTTGGTCCAGGGAAACTAGGTATGGCACTAACCTAGACAAGGAGTTGTAGTCGGTCACTTACTTTTGACAATCTAATTCTTCATTGATAGAGATAAGAAATCCGTCTCTATTCTTCCAACTCATGAGGTGAACAATATGTTTGTTTAATCAGGTCCACATGAAACACCCAACTTCCTTATGGTCAAAACTCATTACTTTATCGACAACATGTTCACAAACCGATTTAAACTTTTCGCATACCATTAAGAAAAGGAAACATAGTCATCCATACTAAAACCATTCTTTAAAACATTTACAACTAACTAGGATTTGACAAAAGACATAACAACCTAAAGTTTAAAGTTTAACAACTAACCCAAGCTAATTGTAACAAAAGTATTTTGACACGTTAACATCTTTACAAAATTTACGGAAGCGCTTTAAGGGCATTTGAAGTGTGTTCGATCCGAGTGAGGCATGACCATCTAGACTTGAGATTTACCTATATCACAACATCAAGGATTAATAACATTCAAACATAATACCTTCTACTAACATAAGGGTTCCAATTCACAACCATTTAACAACATGCGTTTAGCATAACCATTCAAGTTCACTTATTATCAATTATCATCATTCTTTTGCTTAATTCCATTCATAGTGTATTCACCATACGATCATTCTTTACACCTTTATTCTAATTCATTCAACCCATTCTCAATAAGTCTTTTACATGATCATTCTTTCTAAAACTATGATTGTCACAATATGTAATAGTAAGCAAAGATATAATAAAAACCTTAAATGTACAAGTAGCAACCTGTTCTTGATTCTTTTGTTCGCGTACTTGACTTTCTTCCTTACACCTATACATAACCATTTATACTTAGAATTCATGCCTTATGCTCATTTACATACATCCTTCAATAATACATCATATATTTTAACGCCTACTTCATGAGCACATTCAAATCATGATCATTACATAGGTTTATGAATAATATGGCAAAATTCTCAATTAAGGCATTTCATCAAACACTTGGTGTGCATGACATCAACAAAGCATAAAGTACAAGTGTTCAAAGCATGGTTCTACTAATTCAATCTTAGATTATCAAAATCAACCAAATCATACAACAATCATTCCAAATCAGGTTCATCTAACATTTATTTACTAATAACAATTCTCATACTTATCCATTACACTCATATGCACATAATTCATCCTTGTTCTTCACAATATCTCTAAAACAAATGGGTTTTTACTTCAAATCATTCAAATGACTAAAATTAAGCATGATTCTTGTTCTATAGTACCATTCTAACTTATTCATACATAAATTCTCATATGAACATATGTTTGGGTCGAAACCCACCCTCTAGTAATCATCAAATCATGAAATTCGACTTACCACTAGATTGACAAAGCTTAGATGATCTCAATTAGGGTTCATGCATAAGAAATTTCTTGATTCTTTCTTCCAATTTGAGCAAATTCAGATTTATAAGGGTTTCCCCTTTTCTCCTGATTGAGATCGACCAGACACACAACTTGTGTGTGTGTTTGTGTGTTAAATTTATTTTTAATAAACTCACTTTCTAATTGTCCATATTTGGTCCCTCTACTTATATTTATTTATTTTTTTATTGTTATCTTAGACAAACATTCTACATGTATTTTAACTAGGTTAGGTTTTTCAATTGTTTTAAACACATATGCATAATTAAACTTTTGGGGTGTTACAAGTCTACCCCCCTTAAAAGAGGTTTCGTCCCCGAAACCCAGATACATAGTGCTCCCGCATTTCATCTTCTAATTCCCATGTAAGATCCGATCCTTTTCGATGTTGCCATTGCACTAAGACCTGCCTTATGGCCTTATTGCGAAAGTGTGTTACATTCGAATCTTTAATAGCTATCGGTCTTTCAACATAGTGCATTCGCTCGTCCAACACGATATCATCGAGGGGCACGTAAGTCGTTTCGTCCGCGAGGCACTTCCTCAATTGTGACACGTGAAATGTGTTGTGTATTCCATCTAATGCCGGTGGTAATTCCAACCGGTATGCCACCTTCCTAACTCGAGCTAAAATATTGAAAGGTCCTATGTAGCGAGGACCCAACTTTCCCCGTTTACGGAATCGAATTATGCCTTTCCAAGGGGAGACCTTCAGTAAGACAAGGTCTCCTACTTGAAACTCCATGGAACGTCTCCTACGGTCTGCGTATGCTTTCTGTCAGTCCTGAGCCGCTTTCAATCATGCTCGTACTATATCGATTTTCTCGTTTTTGGCCACAACGTCCTCCGGTGCAAGCTCTCTTGGACCCACTTCCCCCCAACATACCGGAGTTCTACATTTTCTACCATATAACATCTCATGGTGCCATTTGGATGCTATTATAGTAACTATTGTTTGTACGAGAACTCCACTAATGGCAGGTGTCATCCCAATTTCCTCCAAAGTCTAGAACACAAGCTCTTAGCATATCGATGAGTGTTTGGATGGTCCTTTCCGACTGCCCATCTGTTTGGGGGTGGTAGGCGGTACTTATGTGTAATTTGGTACCCATTCCATTATGAAATTTATGCTAGTAGCGGGAAGTGAACCACGTATCCCGATCCGATACAATGGACACAGGTACTCCGTGTCGGGATACAATTTCATTTACAAAAATTTCAGCCATTCTTTCAGAGGAATAAGTCTCTCGTATGGGTAGAAAATGGGCGCTTTTGGTGAGGCGGTCAACAATGACCCATATAACATCATGCCCCTTCCTTGTTCTTGGAAGTTTAGTTACAAGTTCCATGGTTAAGTCCTCCCACTTCCATACCGGAATTTCTAAAGGTTGTAATCTCCAGTACGGTTTTTGATGTTCCGCCTTTACTTAAGAGCATGTTAAGCATTTCACGACATACTTAACAATGTCACGCTTCATTCCGGACCACAAGTAATTCTTTCTTAGGTCTTGATACATTTTTGTGGCTCCCGGGTGAACTGAATACCGAGACTTATGAGCTTCCTCAAAAAGTAACTCTTTTACATCACAACGCCAAGGTACCCAAATTCGGCCATACCTTGTTTTGATCCCATTCGCATTCTCTTCTAATTTGTGTGTGAATCCTTTGGTCCTCTCTTCCTTTGGATCTTCCGCATTTAACGATTTGACTTGTGCTTCTCATATTCTTTCAAGAATATTTGACGTGACTACCATCCTCATGGATTTCACCAGTATCGGAGGCGGGTGTTCTTTTCGACTTAAGGCGTCGGCCACAACGTTCGCCTTTCCCGGGTGATAATGAATCTCACAATTATAATCCTTAATGAGCTCTAACCACCTCCGTTGCCTCATATTTAGCTTCTTCTGTTCGAAGAAGTACTTGAGACTTTTATGATCCGAATAAATTGTACTTTTCATCCCGTACAAGTAATGCCTCCATATTTTCAAGGCAAACACCACCGCTGCTAATTCCAAATCATGGGTCGGGTAATTACCCTCATGTGGCTTCAATTGCCTCGACGCATAAGCGATCACTTTACCTCTTTTCATTAAAACACACCCCAACCCTTGGTGTGATGCATCTGTATACACAACCAAGTCTTCTGCGCCATCAGGTAGAGTCAATACCGGGGAGCTGGACAGTTTCTCTTTCAAAGTTTGAAAAGCCCCATCTTGATCTATGCCCCATATAAACTTCTCATTCTTTTTCGTTAATTTGGTCAATGGCAAGGCTATTTTAGAAAAAGTCTTGGATAAACCTCCTATAATAGCCCGCTAACCCCAAAAAGCTTCTCACTTCGCTTGGGTTTTTTGGGGGTACCCATTTCATTATGGCTTCGACCTTAGACGGGTCTACAAGGATACCGTCTGCATTAATCACATGACCAAGAAATTGTACCTCTCTAAGCCAAAAAGCACACTTAGAGAACTTTGCGTACAATTTCTCCTTGCGGAATACTTCGAGAACTTCATGTAGGTGGTGTGCATGATCGGTTTCACTTCGAGAATACACTAATATATCGTCTATGAACACAATAACAAACTTGTCTAACATGGTTCTACATACCCCTTTTATAAGATCCATAAACGGCTGGCGCGTTTGTTAATCCGAAGGACATTACTAGGAACTCGTAATGTCCGTATTGCGTTCTAAATGCCGTCTTCGCTACATCTTCATCCCGCACCCTCAATTGGTGGTATCCCGACCGCAAGTCGATTTTAGAAAACCAACTTGCCCCTTGTAATTGATCGAAGAGATCGCCAATTTGGGGCAACGGATAGCGGTTTTTCACCGTTAGCTTATTTGATTCCCGGTAGTCGATGCACATTCGCATCGCGCCATCTTTTTTTTTCACGAAAAGCACGGGTGCTCCCCACGGTGATATACTCGGACGTATGAAACCTTTATCGAGCAATTCTTGTAGTTGAGTCATCAATTCTCTCATCTCGTTAGGGGCTAACCGCTAGGGCGCTTTAGCCACCGGCTTGGCACCCGGAATCAATTCAATCCGAAATTCTACTTCACGTTCTGGAGGGAGCCCCGGTAAATCGTCCGGAAACACTTTCGGATACTCATTCACAATTCTCACATCTTCTAGCATCGGGGTTTTATGGTGGGTATCCACCACATAGGCTAAGTATGCTTTACTCCCGTTTCGAACGTATTTGACTTCCTGTATAAGGGTACACAACGTAGCTTTAATGTTCCTTTCCCCATGTATAACTACTTGTTTGCCATTAGGTGCCATTACATGAATGGTCTTGCTTTCGCATTGTATTTCAGCATGATGCCCATATAACCAATCCATGCCTACCACTACCTTGAATTCCCCCAAGACCATGGGAACAAGGTCAATATCAAACTCTTCGTCTTCAATTGTTATCTTGAACCCCTACATATTTCATGTAATAGATAGCTCTTGCTATCGGCTATTTCTACTTCTAAGGCACCGACATCCTTTCTATTTTAAATGATGGGTGACTATAATATCATTCGACACAAATGACTTACTAGCTCCAGTATCAAACAATACATACGTGGGCATTGAATTTAGTAAAAATATACCTGATACAACATTCGAAAGAGCTTTGGCTTCCTCAGACGTCATCTGAAACATCCTGCCTCGAGCCTTAGGGGCTTCATCCTTCTTTCCTTCTTTGCCCGTCTTCTGTTGGAGCTTTGGACATTCAGCTTTGATGTGACCCGATTGAAAACAGTTAAAGCAAGTTCTCGAAGGACTAGGACACTTATAATAAGGGTGTCCTTCTTGGCCACAGTTGTAACATCCCTTCTTTCCCATTAGATACTCTCCTGTGTGGAGTTTTCCGCATGTCTTACATTTAGGGATGCTACCTTTCACCTTATCCTTTTTGCCAAAATCTTGTAATTTCTGCTTCTTTGATGGGCTTGAGCTGGAGGACTTTTCAATCAATCTTTTCTCACCCCTTTTTACCTTCCGCTTTAATTCAATTTCCCTATCTCGGGCCCAATTGATGAGCTCGTTCAGGGTTTCACATTTTGAAGGAGTGATGAATCCTCTAAATTCATCTTTCAACATGTCGTGATAGCGATTTATCTTCATTCTTTCAGACTTCACAAAATCTTGACAAAACTTCAACTTGTCATTGAACGTGTTTGTAATTTCATCAATTGACTCCTCCTTTTGTCGAAGACGTAGAAATTCTTCTTGAATCCTATCGATTGCTGCCTGTGGGCAATTATATTTTAAGAACGGTTCTTTAAACTCTTGCCATGTCAATGTTGAAGCTTATCCTTGCCCATCTCCTTACATTGGGCATCCTACCAATCTTTAGCCTGAAGCTGAACTTGACCCGCAACGAACATTACTTGATCCTCTTTCTCACATCGGCTACGGACAAAGACGGCCTCCATGCTAGAGATCCATCTTTGACACTTTATAGGATCGATTCTCCATTATACATCGCGGGATTGCAAGCCATGAAGTCTCTGTATGTACATCTACGGTCTCATTTCTTACTTTGGGATTCACCAATCAACTCTTTTAATTCATCCATTTTGCTCGTCATAATAGATTCCATTGTTTCTAGGACACGACTTTCCACCTCTTGAGCTAGTTTAGGTAGATTAGCTTGCATGGCTTTAGTGACCTCTTCCGCTATTCTTTCGTTCATCGCTTCTTGGCGAGCTAATTCATTGTTATTCAAATCCCTTTATCAGCCATCTACACAACCATATCTTTCTTTCGTTAGCATAAACATTCGTTAGTTCATAGTGTCTATTTATAACTTATTGACATCGCGATGCTCACTTATTCATTCATTCTATAACATGAGCAAAACGATCACAATCTTTCATATAACATCAATAAGTCGAAGGACTTATCATTATTTCATACATTCTTAGCATTCTTTCCAAGAAATCATATTCTCGACATACCTCAACATAGTTCAACTAGATTCACATGCTTTCCTTTGACTTTTGCCTTTCGGGACCTTTTAAGAGTTACGGGATAGGTTTCGGAAGGTACGGGACTCACGGCACGCCAAATAAACAAATCAGAGCTTCTGGACCAGTGAGGGGCGTCGGCGACGCACCCTGGAAACTCGCGTCGGAGAACAACTTACGTAGACAGCAAAAATTCGCGTCGGGGCAGACGGGTGCGTCGGCGACGCCAAACGCTGATTTGCTTCAATTTTGTCCATACGACTCGTCTTGGAGCCCCGTTTCAGCCCAAACTTACCCGTAACATCGCGAAACGTCCCGAAACATCCCGTAAGGTCTTGTAACGTCCCATACTCATCCCGTAACATTCCATAATTATCCCGTAACATTCCATAACATATTTCGTTAACCAAAATCACATAAATTTAATGGTACTTACTTGCCTTGCGCCTCGGAGCGAACACACACTAAGCGCGAGCTTTCGGTTTGAGTTCAAGCACCTTAGACCTTGTACTTGAATCCCTCAAACCTTGGCTCTGATACCAACTTGAAACGTCCAACTTCCTTATGGTCAAAACTCATTACTTTATCGACAACATGTTCACAAACCGATTTAAACTTTTCGCATACCATTAAAAAAAGGAAACATAGTCATCCATACGAAAACCATTCGCTAAAAACATTTACAACTAACTAGGATTTGACAAAAGGCATAACAACCTAAAGTTTAAAGTTTAACAACTTACACAAGCTAATTGTAACAAAAGTATTTTGACCCGTTAATATCTTTACAAAATTTACGGAAGCGCTTGAAGGGCATTTGAAGTGTGTTCGATCCGAATGAGGAATGACCATCAAGACTTATGGTTTGTGAAAACTTATTAGTGCCTGAAATTAACAGGACTCCTAACAAATAATATATATATATATATATATATATATATTATATATATATAAAAGATAAGGTATGTACCTGATGACTTTATTAGGCAGTTCCTTTCTTAACCTTCCCAGGTTTGCTGCATTATCTTTTGTAGCTTTAGGGCAGCTAGTACTGATGTGGCCTTTCTAGCCACAGCTGAAGCAGACCGCATTCTCTATGTCCCTACATTCATAGGACTGATGACCAGTTCTTTTACAGATACCACATTGCTTTGGCTTTTGGTCTGTTAGACACTGTCCCCAGTTCCTTTTGTTACAGGTCTTGCACGTAGGTTTTTTCTCCGAATCTTGCTAGTTCTTATTGAATCCAAATTTCCCCTTTTTCATAGATTTCTGGGAGTTATCCTTCTCCCTTTCTCTTTTCCCATCAGTCTCATCTTTGACCGATTTCTGTCTCACTAAATCATGAGTGAGAGTCAGAGCTAGGTCTACAGCAGACCTATACGTGCTGGGCCTTGAAGCCCTAACATTTCCCTTAATTTCTAGCGCTAAGCCACCAATAAAACGAGCAATTCTTTTTGGTCCAGGGTAAACTAGGTATGGCACTAACCTAGACAAGGAGTTGTAGTCGGTCACATACTTTTGACAATCTAATTCTTCATTGATAGAGATAAGAAATCCGTCTCTATTCTTTCCAACTCATGAGGTGGACAATATGTTTGTTTAATCAGGTCCACATGAAACGCCCAACTTCCTTATGGTCAAAACTCATTACTTCATCGACAACATGTTCACAAACCGATTTAAACTTTTCGCATACCATTAAGAAAAGAAAACATAGTCATCCATACTAAAACCATTCGTTAAAACATTTACAACTAACTAGGATTTGACAAAAGACATAACAACCTAAAGTTTAAAGTTTAACAACTAACCCAAGCTAATTGTAACAAAAGTATTTTGACCCGTTAACATCTTTACAAAATTTACGGAAGCGCTTTAAGGGCATTTGAAGTGTGTTCGATCCGAGTGAGGCATGACCATCTAGACTTGAGATTTACCTATATCACAACATCAAGGATTAATAACATTCAAACATAATACCTTCTACTAACATAAGGGTTCCAATTCACAACCATTTAACAACATGCGTTTAGCATAACCATTCAAGTTCACTTATTATCAATTATCATCATTCTATTGCTTAATTCCATTCATATTGTATTCACCATACGATCATTCTTTACACCTTCATTCTGATTCATTCAACCCATTCTCAATAAGTCTTATACATGATCATTCTTTCTAAAACTATGATTGTAACAATATGTAATAGTAAGCAAAGATATAATAAAAACCTTAAATGTACAAGTAGCGTACCTCGTTCTTGATTCTCTTGTTGCTTCGCGTGACTTGAACTTTCTTCCTTTACACCTATACATAACCATTTATACTTAGAATTCATGCCTTATGCTCATTTACATACATCCTTCAATAATACATCATATATTTTAACGCCTACTTCATGAGCACATTCAAATCATGATCATTACATTAGGTTTATGACTAATATGGCAAAATTCTCTATTAAGGCATTTCATCAAACACTTGGTGTGCATGACATCAACAAAGCATAAAGTACAAGTGTTCAAAGCATGGTTCTACTAATTCATTCTTAGATTATCAAAATCAACCAAAATTCATACAACAATCATTCCAAATCAGGTTCATCTAACATTTATTTACTAATAACAATTCTCATACTTAGCCATTACACTCATATGCACATAATTCATCCTTGTTCTTCACAATATCTCTAAAACAAATGGGTTTTTACTTCAAATCATTCAAATGACTAAAATTAAGCATGATTCTTGTTCTATAGTACCATTCTAACTATTCATACATAAATTATCATATGAACATATGTTTGGGTCGAAATCCCACCCTCTATTAATCATCAAATCATGAAATTCGACTTACCACTAGTTTGACAAAGCTTAGATGATCTCAATTAGGGTTCATGCATAAGAAATTTCTTGATTCTTTCTTCCAATTTGAGCAAATTCAGATTTATAAGGGTTTCCCCTTTTCTCCTGATTGAGATCGACCAGACAACACCTGTGTGTGTGTTTGTGTGTTAAATTTATTTTTAATAAACTCACTTTCTAATTGTCCATATTTGGTCCCTCTACTTATATTTATTTATTTTTTTATTGTTCATTCTTAGACAAACATTCTACATGTATTTTAACTAGGTTAGGTTTTTCAATTGTTTTAAAACACATATGCATAATTAAACTTTTGGGGTGTTACACCACAAACTTGGACTAATTCAAATTATACAGATACATCTTTCCACCAGACTGTACCATAGCTTTCCACCATATTAGGGCATCGCCCTTAAATGATTGTGATACAAATTTCACAGTATCTTTTCAGCGCAACCACTGATCTCGACTACGGTTTCTATTTCATCTAACCATCTAAGGGCTTCAACTGCCCCTTCTTCCCCATCGAAATCACGGGGTTTACAGGATACGAAATACTTATATGAACAACCGTCCTTATTTGGAATGCATCTTATCATGATGTTCCTGTCTCTCAGTCTTACTGCTCACATTTGAGGACTGTACCTCACTATCCCTAGGATTCGATTGAGGTATTGATGAGTGTTTCGATAAATGTTTGGTGTGAGAAGCGCTCGACTCCTGTTGTTTCTCAGTATAGGCATTTATAGCCTTGCCAACCTCCATGGAAATTAAAGCTTGTAAGTCCTTCTTACTTATGACAATGTTGTCATCAACATTATCGTCATTTTGCTTACTGTTAACCTCTCCAGAATTTGCCATTTCAGCTGCTTGGTACAAAACACCAATTTATATTTTGTTAGTTGGTCAATCGCTTTTGATGACTCATTTATATATGTCATGTTATTATTAAACCATATTGGCTTTAAGTTGGATATATAAATCCCTTTGCCATTTTTGGATTAGGGTATTCAAAATTACTACTATCAGGCTTTGACATTTTAAATGAATGTCTAATATTTATATATGTATAACCTATGTCTCAAAGGACCATCACAGGTATTTTAAAAGATTGGACATAGTCTAGAAATATCAGGCGGTGGATCATAAAGTCACATCTGCCTTTGTCATAATAACAATTAAGTAGCTCGTAAGCTTATCACAAAAGATTTAAAATATGGCACAAATGGCCTCGATAATAAGGATACATAGATATGGCACAAAAGGCCTTGTCATTAGGACATATTAAAATATATATAGCCCACCACCTTGGACATATTGTTTAAGAGTCTGGGCATAGCCCACCACCTTGGACATGGAACCATAATGGTCACAACCGTCATTGTCTTATTGACGATATAGCCCGTAGGCGAAACACCACCAACGGATGTTAAATCATGGCCCGTAGTACTACATCACTAATGGATGTTAAATCATGCCTAGGGACATCACTAATGGATGTTAATAGCCAGCACTACATCACTAATGGATGTTAAATCATGATCATCATATTGATTATATAAACCGAATCAAATTTGATCACATAGGCTATAAGGTTCGGACATAGTCCTTCACCCAGACGGCTAGTGTGGTTCCTCAAGTCACACTGCCAGGAGTATTAACATTACTTGAATGCTAATAAAGAATAACAGTCTTAAAATGGTTTAAATATGCTAGTCATGATTACATAGACTAGGAGGCTTAGAACGTAGTTCACCACCCCTGGATAGAAGGGATCACCAACCTTAACTATCATGGTAGAAGGGTAGTCATCCTTAACTTCCAAAATTGCCAATTAGTATGGTATTGCCACTTGGCTGAAGTAAACCATCAACAAGATCTTTTGGAAACTTATTTCGTGGATCGATAAAGTTCGAATAAAAATCAAAACGATCGCTTGAACAAAGGATGAAGCGGAATACATATATATTAACGATAAAAATTCCAAATCTTTCCAAAATCATTTAGGAAATTACGATAGTGCCTTAAGTAGGACTTTTAATAACTAACTTGTCCACCAGGGACCTTTAAAAGCACACAAGTCCACACAGGGACTAAAAAATTATACATGTCCATATAAGGACTAAAAGAAATAACATGCCCACGAGGGACTATAATGAAATAGTATATTTACAAAGAAAAATAATAATAAGTTCAAAAGGAACTTAAGTCGAAGAATATGTCCACCTAGGGACTTTAATAAAACATAAGGACTCAAAGGAAAATGAAATACAATTAAAATGAAGGATTCCTCTGCAGCTTCTTAATCCATTCTTTGTTGTTCCTCTTCTTGGCTTGCCACGTATGGCATTTGTCACAAAGGTTTTTAATAGATAGTGTAATAACTTCGAATCGGGTTTTGTTGTAAAAGTAGAATCTAAGGATTCAATGGTTAAAGAATAAAATGGATCACGGATTGGAGTTTGGCAAGCATAATGTTTTAGAATTCCATGAACTCAGATGTATAAAATATGGGTTATAAGTATCCACCGGTATTATCTTTGAAGTTGGAGACTCAGGGACCTCTGGTATGGACTCCAAAGATACAGGCTTTAAAATTTGAGCCTCAGGGACCTCCAGTGTGGACTCTGAAGTATGGTTAAAGGTTTTAACAGGTTTCGGTTTAGTAATAAATTTATAAAGGTCTTCCCTCCAAATCGATCGCACGCTTATCTTTGCCGTAGTACGAAGTATAGCATTCCATGGCTTTGGATGAGAATAATCTCCATCAACAACTTCTTTGCTTGGCAACTTGTTTCTGAAATACATAAAATCGAAAACAAGATACTTAATGGGGATGAGAGCATTCCTATGTTAAGTATGGACTCGGAAAGTTTAAGGAATATGCTATTGTGTCATTTGAGATTAAACACAAAAGGCTAGTGTTTAATTCACTCAAACATTGGCTCTGATACCAACCTGTCACACCCCGATTTCCACGTGTAACCAGGTGGGCCCGGTGGGAAGTATTGTGACGTATATTGATATCATCATAACCAAATAACACAGAATAGCACATCGGAAAGTCTTGTATTTAAAATATCATTACAACCGAAATATTCAAAGTTCAAAATATAACGACAATGGTTTGCAACAAAGATCAACAGGTGGATCGAAAATATATCCAAAAGATAATTAACAGACTTGGCATATCTAAGGACTTGCAAGATCCTCTATGTTGCTACTGAGCAGCTTCCAGCCTATTTACGTAATTGTACCTGTAGTTTAATTATTTTGAAAATACGTCAGTTTTCACTGGTAAATACAATCAACCGACACATTTTGAAAACATTTCAAAATCATTTTATGTAAGCATTGGTACATTTGTTGAATATTTAACTTGGGACAAACTATATTTCATGTTATCGGTTTTACATAACTTGACGTACATACGGGGACCGGAAACTATACCGGTGCATGATTAACCGACACACCACCTATTCCCTTATTGGGAAAACCCACATTGGGTTGTAAATTATAATTTATTCCTTTATTAGGACACCCATATTGGGCATAAATCATTTATTTAAACCGTTTCGTATCTGTCAGGTGTATGCCTATACCTCGTGCTTGGTCGTGGCCATTTACAATTAAATGAGTCAAGGATATCTAGGACACGGTCGCATTAATCCCCAATGTTTTGTTCAAGAAATACGAATTAAAACGGGTTATTTAATTTCATGACACATAGGTCTTCGAATCCCATACCCGACCATGCGGTAAATATTTTACCGTATCCCAAACCCGTACAGGGGAAAATAGGTTAAGAGTATTTATCTGAGCTTAGCAATCCTTTTAATATAAGAAATATAATAAGCACAGTCGTATCCAATTAATTAAGCGTAGGTACAATTTACCGGAAGGCCCTAGTCTGGAATGATGGTATAAATAACCAATTAGAATGCTAGCGGATCTTATTTAAGTCATTGACTTGGATGGGCTAGTTTAAAATATTAAGAACGGTACGATACGCTTGATTAAGCGATGACCGGAACAGAATGTAATTTAGACCCAACAAGTACTAAGACGTGTATAAAACGGGTAAACTACTAACATTTTGGATTTTGAGATAAAAATGATAAGGTTAAACCCGTTTTGGTTAAATTACGTAAACAGCCTCGTAAGCTTAACCGTACGCATATAAGCGATACCGGGTAACCGGATGAGTCATGAACGATTTCCATATGCCAATATACTTTAAACAAGTTATAATATCATTAAGATATCAACTTGTATGCCCGTTAAGGTTTTAAAATCAAATTATGCCTCATAAGGGCGTTTTGGTCATTTAGCGACGTATAAAAGGAACTTGCGTATAATTTGATGTTATGACCATAATTAATCTGTGAAAATACTTTATTTATGATATAATATCAGTAGGATATCAAATATATGTGTGTTTTATAGTTTAAGACCAAACGATGCACCGTAGGGGCATTTTGGTAATTTCACACATAGTTTCGAAAGCTTATTTGAGATTCCGAGTTTATATTATGTACTTACTGTACAAAATACTTTAAATGAGTTATAAAATCAGTAGTTAACAAGTCTTGGTTGGTAAATATGGTTTAAAGCCATACTATGCGCCAAAAAGGCGTAAAAGTCGTTAAATGACGATATTTGCGATATTTTATGAAAACTGAAGTTGATAGGTTTATTGTCAAATATGCTTTAGTATCATAAATAGTAATATTTCGTATGAAAATCATGCTTTAAATTCATTTTATGTGCTATAAGGGCATTATCGTCGTTTAAGAGCGTAATACAAGAACTTGTGCATAAACTCGGTTTAGAAACTGAAATGATATCCCAAAATATCCTATTTATGATATAGTATCAGTAAACAATAAGTTTGGTATGAAAAATTATGTTTAAAACCGTCCTACGCGCCGAAAGGGCTTCATGGTCATTTTAAAGCTTTATTTACGATATAATACGAAAACTTGATTTATGATCCGATTTGTAACATCAAAATATGTTAAACATGATATCATATCAGTAATTAATTCATTTTCAAGTCCATTAGCGTTTAAAACCTCATTTTTGAATAAAATGGCGAAATAGTCAAAGTATGGAATATTTGTGGAAACTCGCATAAAACTCGGATTACTATTATGATTATGTAATATAACCTCAGAGAGTTATGCTACATCATAATACGATCATAATGAGAACTTAAATCAGTAGCATACTAATCTAATTCGATTCATATCGAAAGCCAACACAGAAGTCAAACTTCGCGACTTTCGGTTGCGAATCGATCCTAAAACTGAAATTGACGAGCCGAACTTGTTTACACATGTTCTAATGTTTATTACCAAGTTGTTCATGTGTTAAAACATATTTTAGAAAGCCTTTAAACTTAGTTTATAAATATTTCTAAAATCTGACCCGTTGACTTTTAAAAATATTTATTTTTAACTCGTCAATTGATCTAGCAAACGTGGTAATTAGGAGGTGCCCTTTTTAGGGATTAACACCTACCTATTTACGGTCACATAGCCACATTCGGATTGATCCATGGCTGGACCATAATAGTTTTAATTGAAAGTCAAAGTGTTTATCGAAAACACTTGACTTTTGGCTATGAAAATCTAAACCAAAGAACAAAATATGAAAAGAGCATTTACAAATGATCCTATGAACTGAATAAACTTAGAGGGAAACTCCAAAGTGATAGGAACCTCCAGAATTGATTATTAGAGAAAGGATTAAAAAGATGAAAACTTAAACCCATATGTTCATCACATATTCATAAAGATTGAGGATTGCTAGGATCATTCCAGGTGTTATCAAGGGTTAGAGGATCAATACAAGTGTTGTAGAGGAGTCATAACCAGGTTAAGAGTGGCAAAAAATGAGATAGGTGTCGAATTGTGAGAGTTGTGCTTGATGAGCAAGTAATTTTGGTCTGTAGACATACATACGGACCGTAAGGTCCTATACATACAGTCTGTAAGGACCCAGATCAGCAGGCATAAGTTTCATTTGTTGTCAAGTTTGGCCCCAGGACTTGTTTCGTCATGTTTCGTCACCCGTAACCCCTTATAACTTGATTTCTAAGCTCAATAAGGGCGTTAGGGTATATTTGACTTGGATTATGTCCGGAAATATCCCGGATGTTAGTTTGTTCAGTTGTACGGTTGCGCGTTTCGCTAAAATGCGTAAAACGAACATAAAAACGATCCAAATTTCGCAACGATGGACATCCTTGCATCCTTATTAATAAAACATAATATTTTATTGTATACAATATATTTTGATCTATATATTCGGTCTGTATATCAAAATACAAGAATCGAAAAGTTTTCGCAGTTTGTCAAGAATAGTCCCTAGACTTCCAAACTTGCGTGAAACGTTATAATTAGTGCGTAAAGCCTTCGTTGGCATATGATAGGCACCATAAGAGTATGAATAATATTTTAAGACTCTCGGTTCGTTAAAAGGTCACTTAGAGGCTAGTTTGAGCATGTTGACACTTTTAGTCCCTTAATCATTAATTACTGTTTAGAGGTTATAAATTAACATAACGATGTATTTGGTCCCTCTCGTTTTAGCACGTGGCATACGAGAATCAGTGGGACATGTGTCGGAATTTTACAGGACGGGTTTTTACGAGGTGTTACATCTAAGGACCGTACACTTGTTACGATTCTATTGGGTCTTCGAATCCATGAAAACACACCAAACCCTTAAGGTTTCTATAGTGTCAAAAACAAGTGTTATGAGTACCGGATGATTATTTTCATAATACTATTTTCACGTTATTTTAACTCCAAATCTATAATCTTCCGTTAACTACCAATACTCATATGCCTTTGTGACTTCTTGTAGAAGGACAAGGTGCTCCAAGATAATCAACCAATCACACTCTCGGGGTTCAAGTCGGATTTAGCTTGCAAAACCGTGAGTATACTCGATCCCGTTTTCTATTTTAACATTTTGGGTGCAACATGTACAAACATCATGAAACTTGATTACAAATTTACTCTATCCGTTATAACATGAAACTTGTTTATATACTCGAATAATGCATGCTATGTTAGACTTGTGTCATATGCTCATTAACTTTGCTAGCCACCCTTAACAAATATAGCGCTTTAGGAGTAACGCCCGCCCGTATGCTTGTGGTATTGTTAAGTAAACTATTAAACACCCATTTTATGAAGATGTTGGGTAAACACCATTGCATTAGACTATGGACTGACATATAAGAGCAGGAAACTAAGTTGATGCCGATGAGGAAACATAATAGGGTGGATTAGATACATACCTAAATTTTGAACTATTGTATTTTGTTATGTTATCATGTTATGAGAATTATTGTATTTCGTTTGAACAATGTATTTCAATTAGATTATCAATGAAATTTTTCTTTATTTAATATTGTCGCAAAGTAGTGTTATAACGTTTTGAGCAATTTGTTCGTCTCATCCTGATGTTTCCGCCATCGGTTGGGGTGTGACAGATTGGTATCAGAGCCATAAGTGTAGGGAATTAGGAAAATTGCCGTGCTCTTGACCTAGTCTATAGTTCAAGTGTCCAACTTTTGAGCATTCTTTATTCATGCTTAAAATGTTAATTCTTCCTACTTTGCTTCTATCTCTTCTTTTGTCTAAATATTACAATATGTCTTTCCTAAGACATCTTTCACAAATTACACACTTGAAGACCCTCTTATTGCATCAACGAGACGATTTGCGCCAAGATAGGCCCAATGGCCTGCATTCTTGGTGAAATCCCTTATTCCGCATTTATGATTTTTACACAAAGTTACGCCATCAAGTTAGGAGTGATATCCACATCTTGATGGAAACTTCCCTTTCACAACCTAGTGGAAGCTTACTAACGAGTCAGAATTCGCTCCTCGTTTGGTAAGTACCAACCACATTTAGGGTACGATGTTATCAAGTTAGGGGTGAAACCCGCACCTTGTTAACTAGTCCCGTTCCTCGATTTTCAATCTCACCAAAGTCTCGAATTTTCGATCGACTAGGCAGATGTAGTAACTGGAAGGGTGAATACCGTTAGTCGCTTCGATGAGAGTATTCCACCTATTAGGCCTAACTCGAAAGGATTTCCGATTCACTTTGGAGTAGTCGAAGTTTCTCTACCCGAAACATTCCAATATTTTATTGAGCCTATCTTTTATGTTTAATCAATTTTAATGTGTTTTATACTTTGAACGTTTGTAACTTCGTTTCAATCACACAATTTGCACTTTCCTCGCAATCTCAAACAATAATAATCCTTCGTGAACAAACTAAATTTACACTCTTTTATGTCAATTTTTGTGATTATACAATGTGAATTCTTATTTTGCCAATGTAAACTATTTGAAACTATGTGCTACATGTTACATGCTAAATTATGCAAAAATGACTTTTCTCAAAACATTATGATCAAGTCTCATCTTTTACCATCACCCTTATAGATGTCTTCCAACCGTTTCTCCAACTCCAAGAAGAACTCCAAGTCGAACTCTAGAAAGAAGAAATTACTTGCGTTCATGGCTAAACGAATGGCTCAAGTCATCCCCGACATTGTGATCAAGGTTACGCTAATGCCGCCAACTCGTCTGTCAACTTCAAAGCTGACCAACCTAAGCCTACCTCTTTCAACTACAAGCACTTTATCGCTTGCAACCCTAGGCCATTCACTGGCAACGAGGGTGTCACAGCCATGCTCGAATGGTTTGAGAGCATCGAGGTGACATTCTTCAACAGTGATTGTCCTGAGCAACTTAAAACCCGAAGCGCAACGGGCGTCTTCCAGGCTTGAGCTCTCGAGTGGTGGACGAACAAGCGTAACATCTGCTCCAACGAAGAAGCGTATGCCCTCCCTTGGATCGAGGTTAGGGAGATAATGATGTTGGAGTTTTGTCCTCCCCATGAACAAGAAAAGCTTGAGGATGAATTTTGGCACCTCAAGCAAGCGGGTGACGATAACCTTGGTTACACCACTCGTTTCAAACAATTGAGCATCATCGTTCCCCACCTCGTGAACACGCCTGCACGTGCCATTAGGAAATACCTCAACGGCCTTCCCCCTGCCATACGTGACGCCATTCAAGCCTCAAGACCTGACAACATCGAGCTATGTTATCGCATAGCCACGGAGATCAATGATGACCGCGTGCGTGATAAAACCGAACCCTCCAGCTCCACCAAGTCTGCCAACCAAGCCACCACCGAGCCTAATGAACCTAAGTCTCAACCGCGAAACAACAATGGCAAGAAACGAAAGTTTCTAAACCAAAGTTGCAATGCAATTACACCAGCCGCAAACCCAAATCCCCCACAAGAACCCGCTAGAAAACCGTACGATGGAAATCATCCCAAGTGTACCATATGCCATCACTATCACCCAGCCAACATTGTGTGTCGCCATTGCACCAATTGCAATTGGTTTGGGCATGTAACTGCCGCTTGCCGAAGTGGTCCTGCACCACAAGGCAACCAAAACCAGCAACCTCCCCAAAACCAAAACCGTCATGCTCCTGCCAACAACGTCCGAGCTTGCTTCAAGTGCGGTGATCCAAATCACCTTCGCCCTCAATGTCCTCAAAACAATCAGGATCAGCAACGACAAGCTCCTCGTGGTCGCGCTTTCAACATCAACGCAAACCAAGCGCAGCACGACAATGAAGTCGTGAACGGTACGTTCCTTGTCAATGGCTTATATGCTTCTTTACTATTTGATACTGGTGCGGATAAAAGTTTTGTATCCATAGAATTTGAACCAATGTTAAACTGTGCACGCTCTAAGCTTCCAAAATCCTTCACGTCGAATTGCCATGGGAAGTCCATCACCGTCGACTCTGTTCTTCGCGATTGTTTTCTCACTCTCAATAATCATGTGTTCTCTATCGATCTCATACCTATGCAATTAGTTAGTTTGATATCATAGTAGGTATGGACTGGCTTCGTAAAAACCATGCTGAAATCGCTTGTCACGAAAAGTTCGTTCGATTGCCCCTTCCGTCCGGTGACACTTTGCACGTCTACGGAGAAAGACTCTCAAAAGGTCTCAAACTCATGCCATGCACCCAAGCAAACAAGTACTTACGTAAGGAGTACTTTGCCTTTTTATCCCACATTGTGGAAGAAAAGGGCAAGGGAAAAGACGTAAGTGATGTTCCAGTGGTGTGTGATTTTCTTGACGTTTTTCCCCGAAGACCTTCCCGGTCCTCCTCCTCCTCGTTCTGTTGACTTCTGAATTGACCTCATTCCTGACGCTACGCCTGTCGCAAAATATCCTTACCGTCTAGCACCCTCGGAAATGCAAGAGCTATCGAGCCAACTTCAAGAACTTCTTGATAAAGGCTTTGTACGCCCTAGTACTTTTCCTTGGGGCGCTCCCGTTTTATTTGTCAAGAAGAAGGTGGTTCGTTTCGGATGTGTATCGATTATCACGAACTCAACAAACTCCAGTCAAGAACCGCTATCCTCTTCCCCGCATCGATGACCTTTTTGATCAACTTCATGGCGCAACTTGCTTCTCCAAGATCGATCTTCGTTCCGGTTACCATCAACTTTGAGTCCTCGAAGAAGATATCCCTAAAACCGCCTTTCGTACTAGGTACGCTCACTACAAATTTGTATTATGCCATTCGGTTTAATGAATGAACCCGCCGTCTTCATGGACTTAATGAATCGGGTGTGTAGTTGTACTTGGATCGCTTTGTGATCATGTTCATAGACGATATTCTCATTTATTCCAAAACTCAAGATGAACACGAGCGACACTTGCGTCTTATCCTTGAACTCCTTCAATGTGAAAAAACTATACGCCAAATTCTCCAAGTGTGTATTTTGGCTAAACGAAGTACAATTTCTCGGTCATGTTGTGAACGAGAAAGGCATTCACGTTAATCCCGCGAAAATCAAAGCTGTAAAGAATTGGGTCGCTCCTAAATCTCTGTTCGAAATTCGCTCCTTTCTTGGTCTAGCTGGTTATTATTGTCCTTTCATTTCAAACTTTTCAAAAGTCGCCGTCCCTCTCACGTCATTGACTCAAAAAGATAAACCTTTTGTTTGGGGTCGCGAACAAGAGGAGTCTTTCCAAACGCTCAAGGACATGCTTTGTAATGCTCCTATTTCTCGCTCTTCCTGATGGAAACAATATTTTGTCGTGTATTGCGATGCTTCAAACCGAGGCCTTGGTGGCGTCCTTATGCAACAGGACAAGTTTATCGCCTACGCGTCAAGACAATCAAGATTCATGAGAAAAATTACACTACACACGACCTTGAACTTGGTGCAGTTGTTTTTGCGTTGAAGATATGGCGACACTACCTTTATGGTACAAGTGTGTGGTCTTCACCGACCATAAGAGCCTTCAACACATCTTCAAACAAAAGGAACTCAACATACGTAAACGTCGTTGGGTGGAATTATTAAACGACTACGACTGCGAGATTCGCTATCGCCCTGGTAAAGCGAATGTTGTAGCCGACCCTCTAAGTCGTCAACCTCATGCGAAGAGTATCCACTGTTTCCAGATCCTAAGTAATCTTCAGGACCGAATTCATAAGGCACAACATTCATCCATCAACGAGAACAACTTATACAATGAGATGAAGTGTGGTACCGAAGAACAACTTTCGTCCAAAGCCGATGGTATGTTATACTATCTCAATCGAGTCTGGATTCCAAATCGCGACAACCTTCGTGACTTCTTGATGAAGGAAGCTCACAAGTCTCGGTACTCTATTCATCCTGGCGCCGACAAGATGTACCAAGACCTGCGTAAGTCTTATTAGTGGCCTGGCATGAAGAAAGACATCGCTCTTTATGTCTCGAAATGTCTCACGTTCCAAGGTGAAAGCCAGACATCAACGCCCTTCTGGCTTACTCGAACAACCAGAGATTCCTGTTTGGAAATGGGAGAGTATCGCTATGGACTTCATACCAAACTTCCCCGTACATCTTCCGGTCACGACAGTATCTGGGTCATTATTGACCGTTTGACCAAGTCCGCTCACTTCCTCCCCATTTGTGAAGATTACAGAGTCGGTAAATTGGCTCGTGTCTACACGAAGGAGATTATTTGCCGTCATGGTATCCCCATTGACATCGTTTCCGATCGCGACGCTTGTTTTACCTCCCGACTTTGGCAAAGGTTTCAAACCGCCCTTGGTACTCGCCTTAATCTTAGTACCGCCTTTCATCCTCAAACCGACGGTCAAACCGAATGTACCATTCAAACTCTAGAGGATATGCTTCGTTCATGCATAATCGATTTTGGTGGCAATTGGGATTCACATTTACCATTGGTAGAATTCTCATACAATAACAGTTATCATGCCAATATTCAAATGGCTCCATTTAAAGCATTATATGGTCGAAAATGCCGATCGCCTATCTGTTGGCACGAGATTGGTGAAGCTCAAATCATTGGTCCCGAACTTATACAAGAAACAACGGACAAGGTCCTACAAATACGTGATAATCTGCTCAAAGCCGAAGTCGTTAAAAGAGTTACGCCGACAAAAGACGCAAACCTTTGGAATTCAACTTGGTGATCAAGTACTCCTCAAGGTATCCCCTTGGAAGGGTGTAGTTCGTTTTTGCAAGAAAGGTAAACTCGCACCTCGCTACATAGGTCCTTTCAAAATTCTCGAGAGGATTGGCAAGGTTGCGTATCGACTGGACCTACCCAACGGACTCAACAACGTTGATCCTATCTTTCATGTTCCGAACCTCAAAAAGTGTCTAGCTGAAAAAAGACTTCAAGTCCCGCTCGAAGATCTTCAAATCAACGAGACTTTGCATTTCGTGGAAAAACCGGTCGAAATCATGGACCGAGGAGTCAAGCAATTGAGGCGCAGTCGAATTCCTATCAGTCAAGGTTGATGGGAAGGTAAACGGGGCGCTGAATTTACTTGGGAACTCGAGAGTGAAATGAAGACCAAGTATCCGCATCTATTCGTTACATCTTCCTAAATTTCGGGACGAAATTTCCTAAAGGAGGGGAGATTGTAACGCCCTACTATTTCAAACTTTCTATATTTGGAAAGCTCATGTTGTATTTCTATTTTTAGAAACTTGTGTAATCTTTGTAATCATCTTTCCGTTGTAATCGATATTCCGAGACTTGAATCATAATGAAACGCGTGTTCTATTTTATCATGTTAAACTCGTTTATACTCTACCTATATGTTACTTGATCCACAACATACAACAATGTTGACAAAATTGAAAAATACGTGATGTAGATGATTAATACGAAACTTGTATGCAATATTTATACTCGATTTTATTCAAAATATACTTATGATACCCTTGACATGTGATGCATAGGCCTAGGAACCTTTATTTATTCTTAAAACATCAATGCATGACTTATAATTGTGTTACAATTTGGGAAAATCAAAAAAATAAAATATCCCATGCCTGGCCGGACCCTTGCGGACTGCAAGGAGTACCCCATGCGGTTCCGCATGAGGTACTGGCGGGCAGCAGGTTTGAAATGCTTGTGGGTATGCACGAATCCCACAATTTCTTCCACCTCCAATGCCCTAAAACCTCCATTAAAGCCCCACCAACTTAACTTAACTCATCCCCTATAAATCCCAAGCATTTCCCAAGCTTCATACACTTTGCAAATCATCAAATCACTCCCAAATCCTCCTCTAATCAGCTGAAATTCTTGAGTTCGAGCAGAAAGTTTATCATTCACTAAAGTGAGTGTAACTCACTCATTTCTCAACGAAAACACTCCATTCTTTTCCTCTTGCTTGGATTGACCTTGTGCACATCTCTGATGGTTTTTCATGGAAAATCAGGCCCTGGAATGTCACGAAAAAAGGCTCCAAAGTGGACTGCTTGTTTCTGTTTTCATCTAAACTTGTTTAAACTTGTTCAAACTTGAGTTATCTCATCTCAAACCTATGTCCAAATGCTTATAACCTCATCCATGGTTAGTTAGGCTTAAAAACAAGGTTGAGACATGTAAATCAGAGGATAAAACCTCACAAATATTTTGTTTTCAACTAGGGTTTACACCCACAAGTAGTGTTTAAGTTTAATCTTGATGAATGTGTGATGTAGGGACTCGCTTGGGCTATCCTAAATGAAAATCCACACACTACTTGATGATTTCTCATCACTATTCCAATGTGGTTTGCAAGTTGAAAGTAACACAACCCCGTCTAGCCTTCGACTTGTGTCAACGTCGACTCACCGGGTTGTAGCTTACTTGGCCATTTGGAATGGTTATAACCATGTATTTCACTTCTTATTATTAGTAATCGTGTAACTAGTTTGTGACCCTCCTTGTGTTTATAACACAACTCTGGTGGTGAACATCTGAGGTGCCTAAATGGAAGCTTGTACTTCCTACCTCATGCATGAAATCCATGACACAAAGAGGTACCTAAATGGATACTTTGATCTCCTACCTCCTACTTGAATAATATGTTATGTATTTTATATAATCTAAATAAGTATATGATTACGTAACAAAGACTTAATGATAACTTAGTAGTTAATTGTTAAGAAACTAGTTGCATCATCTAAGGACCATACACTTGTTACGATTCTAATGGGTCTTCGAATCCATGAAAACACACCAAACCCTTGAGGTTTCTATAGTGTCAAAAACAAGTGTTATGAGTATAGGATGATTATTTTCATAATACTATTTTCACGTTATTTTAACTCCAAATCTATAATCTTCTGTTAACAACCAATACTCATACGCCTTTGTTACTTCTTGTAGAAGAACAAGGTGCTCCAAGATAATCAACCAATCACACTCTCAGGGTTCAAGTCAGATTTAGCTTGCAAAACCGTGAGTATACTCGATCCCGTTTTCTATTTTAACATTTTGGGTGCAACATGTACAAACATCATGAAACTTGATTACAAATTTACTCTATCCGTTATAACATGAAACTTGTTTATATACTCGAATAATGCATGCTATGTTATGCTTGTGTCAGATGCTCGTAAACTTTGCTAGCCAACCTTAAAAAATATAGCGCTATAGGAGTAACGCCCGCCCGTATGCTTGTGGTATTGTTAAGTAACTATTAAACACCCATTTTATGACGATGTTGGGTAAACACCATTGCGTTAGACTATGGATTGACATATAAGAGCACATGTTTAGTATGTCATGACAATTATATACAATGTTGCCATGTTGGATATGAGACAAACTTTATTCGCTATTATACTATATATCAAACTTGTATGCTCGCCAACCTTTTGTTGATATATATTATTTTAATATATGTTGCAGGAAACTAAGTTGATGCCGATTAGGAAACATAATAGGGTGGATTAGATACACACCTAAATTTTGAACTATTGTATTTTGTTATGTTATCATGTTATGAGAATTATTGTATTTCGTATGAACAATGTATTTCAATTAGATTATCAATGAAATTTTGCTTTATTTAATATTGTCGCAAAGTATGTTATGACGTTTTGAGCAATTTGTTCGTCTCATCCCGATGTTTCCACCATCGGTTGGGGTGTGATATTATGTTAATAATCTTTTAGTTTTGATTAATATATTAGTTACCGTGTGAATATTATATTTATCCAATAAAATTTAAGTTTGGTTTTTATGATAGATATTTTTGTTTATTAAAATCATCTTTATCTTAAATTACCATTTTAAATTTGAAAATAATATTTTGTTATAAAATTAGAAAAATTATATTTCAAATTCAAAACTGAAAAAGATTTAGTATTAATTTATTATTTAATTAAGAGTAAATTGCAATTTTAGACTTTGAGTTTTGTCTCAAGTTGCCATTTTAGTCTAAATAGTTTTTTTTCTCCTCTGGGTCCCTAAGTTTTTCATTTTTATGCATTTTGATCACATTGCCTAACTCCGTCTAAAAACCTAATTTTAACCAAGGGTTTTTGGCATTTTCGATATAAACTTTTCAACTTGTCCATTTTAGTCCAAAAATTATTTTAGATTACAAAAGTAAATACAGTCTCTTCCTTCCATCACCCCTAACCCCTCTTCTTCTCAACAAATTCACCCCCACAGTACCCCCTCCGGTGGGTTTAGTTCTTTTCCGACAGCCTTGTAATGGCGAACCGTTCTTACAAGTTGATCGACAGTAAAGCGACCAACAATAGTTGATTGGTGGGTGGTGATCGGTGGATAGCAGCAGATTCACATTAGCGGAACGAAGATAAGCAACAATCGGCGGCGGTTGATCTGTGCAGCGAAAGAGACGGCAACATCAAACGTTCCAAGGTAATTTCAAGACCAAATCGCGATGTACATGACAAGTGAGATTCGGCTTGTTTTGCTGCCGTGTGGGAGGTATTACGGTGCTGAAATCGGTGCCAAACGATACCAAATGGTAGTGATTTTGGGCTGCCAAATGGAATCACCAGCGGGACAACAACATCTAGTGGTTCAATAATGGGTTTCATTCGAAATTCGAACAGCTGATCTGCAAGTTTGGAGGTTTGGGTTGGGTTCTTGTAATGTCCATTTTCAACCGGAATCACTGTTAAAATCGATCATTAGCTGCTCGTAGATGTGTGCATCACTATTGGAGGTTTGCGTTTTTCACTATAGTCACTTACCCTGTTAGTGTGAGATATAAAAACACAATTGCTACTGATAGAGAGAAAAATTAGGTTTTATCAAATACTTAATGGTCATCATCATTAGCTGATGGTAGATGTGTGAACGTCGACAGAATCGATCGTTGTCCACCAACCTTGATTATTGAACTAATTTCTTCTCTTCGATCCTTGTTTGATTTTTGTGGGATTCGTAATTTGATTAGATCCAGTACTTGATTTTTGTAATCGAAAATTAGTTTTGTACTAAATGGCAAGTTAAAAAAGTTTATAACGAAAATACCAAAAATACCCCTAGTTAAAATTAAGTTTTTAGATGAGTTAGGCAATGTGATCAAAATGACAAAAAAATAGAAAACTCAAAAACCCAGAGGAAAAAAAAAACTATTTAGACTAAAATGGTAATTTGAGACAAATGGCAATTTACTTTTTAATTAATATAAGATAAGTATGAAAAAGGGCAGTGAAACCCCTTGTATTACGCGGTTTGAATGAATGTAATTTTATATACTAAACAATCAAACAATATATCTTTAAAAGCCTTGTTTATCACACGGGTTGATAAATGTAATTTTACATATTAAATTAAAAAAACTTTAAGAACCTCATGCATTGTATAGGTTGAATAAATGTAATTTTATATATTAAATAATAATAAAAAATTATATCTTTAAAAACCCTGTTTATTACATGGGTTGAATAAATATAATTTTGTATACCAAATGATTAAAAAATATATTTTTAAAAACCTTGTATATTACACGGGTTGAATAAATGTAATTTTACATAATAATAATAATAATAATAATAATAATAATAATAATAATAATAATAATAATATAAAGGTTAAAAGTTAGGTTTGGTTTAACAAAATTAAACTCAATCAAATAAAGCGTCTTTATCTAAGGTTTAACATATGATCGAGAAGATCTGTATTTTTACATTTTGGTATAATACCATATTTATTATATTAATATAATATCATCATCAAACTATCAATATAACGTTAATGTTATATTAATATTAAAGCATGTGAAATATTAATTTACGTAATGTTATGTTAATATTTTTAATTTTGATTAATATATTAGTTACCGTGTGGATATTATATTTATCCAATAATATTAAGTTTAGTTTTCATGATAGATAATTTGGTTTATTTAAAAACATCTTATCTTAAATTAACAATTTAAATAAGATAATATTTTATTAAAAATAGAAGGATTATATTTTAAATTCAAAGTAAGATAAAATTTAATATTAATTTATTATTTAATTAATATAAGATAAGTATGAAAAAGAAGCGGGAAAACAAAGTATTAGATGGCTCCAATGAATAACATGTGTCACAAATTGGTTTACTTTATTATATAGTATAGATGTGTTTTGTTGACACACGATGTCTATTGTCTTTTTCTTAGGTCTAGTCGAGTTGTAATAGGGTTTGAAAGTGTTAGATTTTGAAGTATGTAATGTATGTATACACTTCGTACGAAGTGGACAATTCGTACGAGTTGATGTCACTTGTGCGAAGTGTGTGTGTCTATATATAGTCTCAAGGTTCATTCATTGTAAGAACTTTTGGAGATTGACAACGAAGCTCTGTCGGATTTCTGGCACGTTGTAAACGTTAATCAGTTGAATGAAATCAATCATTTAAAAGTATATCTTGTGTAATTGTCACTAATTCATAATAATTCCGCGATTATAGACTAGATAACAAATTAGGTACCTTTGTTAAGGAGGAAATCGATCCTACAAGTGGTATCAGAGCTCAGTGAGCCTGATTTGAAGACACTGACACGAGATTCACTTCTATTTCTACTGAATTCTTCTTATTTTTCATTTTTAAAATGGTTAAAATGAACTGATTTTTTAGTATAATATGTAAAATCATCATTAGATAAACCCCTGAGAAGATCAAATCTTAAACACACACGTTTTCATGTTGAAAATGACAAAAATCATCAAAATTTGATCACCAACTTGCACGATTTAACCTTACACTTCGTACGAAGTGGCTTTACAGCTCGTACGAAGTGGTCATTTTAACAATTCGCACAAGATCTGATAACAATTCGTACAAAGTGACCATATCACACCTCATACGAAGTGAGTTTTGCTAATCATTTTCAAGTTTAATCAGCTTTCAGGAAGTTTGTTCGATAAGATGGATAACACTGAGTGTTGTTAATGCTTCAATGTATATATGTGTGGGTGCTGGGATGGCAAAAGTGAAAATGCACTATTTTTAATGTTATTTTACTAATTTCATGAAAACAACGTTAAAAGATGGGGATGGTTAATCATGCATCATGTGGTGGCGTTGATAGCCGAAAGACAAGGAAGTACAAGCACCAATCGGCCTTTGTCTTAATTGTTGAGTGTTATGTGCCTTATGTCCAAGGCTTGATACAAAACTACTATTGAGCTGGGGGTCTCACTGGAAGCAGCCTCTCTATTCCTATGGGGTAGAGGTAAGCCTGTCTACATCTTACCCTTCTCAGACCCTACCTTAGCTTTGCTATTGGTGGGATTTACTGAGTATGATGATGATGATGATGCTGTTAATGCTTCAACCGCAGCCGCACAACTGAATCTAGAAAACGAAATGGGGACGACAATTAAACCCCCAAAATTGATGAATCTAGAGGTTTACGAAAGCTGGAAAGAAAAGTTCGTAAACTGGGTGCAGGCTAATCATTTCAACTGTTGGCTTGCGCTCGAAGATAAGTATACACCACCAATCGGAGAAAACAATCTAGAAAAGACCGCATCTCATTTCACACCATTAGAAAAGGAAAAGTTCATTAACGAGAAGAAGATGATGAGTTTATTACAACAGTCAGTTAAAGAAGACATCTTGGTACTTTTGCAACATGATGATCATGCTCAAACGTTATGGAATGCACTAAGACTAAAGTACATGGCAATAGTGAAATGAGAAAGAGCAAAAAGGCGTTAATAAGAAAAGAGTTTGATATCTTCAGTCTAATGAAAGGAGAGAACATGAAACAGTTGATCGAACGATACGGTCACTTAGTTGCTTAACTGAGAAGGTTCGGAGTTTTTAACACTTATGAAGAGTTAGTGGACAAGCTGGCAGATGCTTTACCAGAAGGTGAGTTGACCACATATCTAGCGATTTTGAAGAACGACATAGAGTATAGTGGTTATAGTCTGTCAAAGTTTATTGAAAAACTGGAAGGTCATGAGATGGAGTTACAAAAAATGGCAAAGGAGAAAGGTGCTCAAATGATACAAGATGTGAGTTTATACTACAAAAGAAGTTCAGCCAGTAACCAAAGCCCTAAAGTGCTAACTGCATTTAGTGCAAATAACTGTACAAGCTCATTCTCTAGCCAATCAAGTTTCTAATCATTTCCAAACTTTGAACCTAATACACCTCAAACATCTCAAACTTCACAAAGCTCTAGTAATTTCCAAAACAATCATTCAAGCCAGTCTAGTTCAAACCCGAAGGTCTTATAGTGCAACATTGCTGTTAACCTTGAAAATGCCCAAGATTTCAACGAACAAACAACCAAGCAGCACATTGCATTGCTCGCGTCTGTTTTGGAATCCTATGAAAGCCTGGTTGTGGGATAATTGGAAACCCGGATATGACCAAAGAAGTTTATGATAAAACTGATCACGAAGAACTAGAATTGATGGACATCAAGTGGTGTATGGCTTCTATAGTACGAAGAGCACAAAGGTTTATGGAAATTACATGGAGAAAAGACTTGGGATGTATGGATGGGAAGCTCGGCTTTGACAAATCAAAGGTTACTTGTTTCAAATGTCGTGAGAAATGACATTTAAAAGAGAGTGTACCAACCGAGAAGTGAGCGGCAATCAAAATCCTTTTGGCAATGATTATTACAAAAAGGCTATTTATCATTGACCATCACCTCCACAAACAAATTCCATAATAATTCAGATTGAAGATGGTACGTCGAACTCCAAAGAAAAGGCCTTAGTCGATGCTCAGGAGGATGAAGGTTTTAATTGGAACAAGTACATCACTCAAACCGAAAGTCTTGCATTACTAGCTGAGATAATTGAATATCCATAACCTGAAACTGAAGAATATTCTAAAGCAGTCTTTGATGACGAAGCAATTGAAGAAGCTATTTTGGAGGAATATTATCAACAATTAGAAGAAGAAAATTTTCTACATAGTGCTTTTAAAAATATTATTCCACCTAATATGCTTTCTTCTTTTGCAGGATACTTCGATCGAGCTATCAAGGTTCGGTAGTGGAGGAATCAAAATCAGAGGTTGTGGAAGTGATAAACGGAAATCGCCAACAAAGCAATGATGGCCAATCTCAAAGAGGTAGATTCCGACGAAGTCAAAAAGGAGTCCGAGTGTGTGAACGAAGTGATAAAAGAAGTGGTGAAAATACAAGTGGTCGAGGTTGAAAAGTCGTGCAATAAATGCACTGAGCCTTGCATTGAATGTGTCGTAAAAGATAAAATTTTGAAAGAAGTTAAAAAACATTCAGACAATTTGAAAAGTGACTATAACCCAATGAAAGAAGCATATGATAAACTGAGCTGAACCATTAGACAATATGAACAAATCAATAGATAAGATGATAAAACCCTATCGATGCTTAAGGCAACTGTTATGGACAAACAGATGGCAATTAACACACATTTAAACACGATTGCTGAACTTAAAAATGAATTTGAAAAAACGAGAATTGAAACAGAAAGGGTAAACAAACTATTGATCAGTTACTCAACCAATTCTTATGTCATCGATCATATTCTTCCTAGAATTGAAAAGGAGGAAAATGATAAGAATGAAATGACAAAGAGTGTAAGTTACGAATGAGTTCCACCACCCATGTGGGAAAGTTATGCGAGAAAGAAACCTGCAGGGGTGGAAAAGGTGCTAAATTTAAACTGAAAACTAAAAAAACTAACGAGCTGCCTGGGAACATCGACGTAACATACACTAAATCAGAAGATAACTGTGAAGCTGAATTGGTAAAAAATGTTGTTGAAAATGTGCTTGGAAGTGATTCAGATATTTCAAATTTTGAAAGTGCTGAATCAAGCTTAAAGAGTTCTGATTCAAGTTCGCAATCTGGAAGTGAGAAGGGTTTTTACAAATATTACTGTTCACCATCAGAAGATAATTGAAGTGATGATCCTGATGTAGTTGTCTATAAAATGAATGGATCTGATAAATTGCATTTTGATGAATCATTTCCGATCTAGAAGGTGAATGTTGATCATATTGAAAAACTTTTTAAACTTGTTGAAGTGAGTTTTTTGGATCTTGAAAAGAATGTAACCGCGTTTTATTCCAAACCAAAGAAGGTCTATAACAATTAACACCAGAAAGGCGGGGATTATCCTAAAAACAAGAGAGAAGCTTTGGGTTTTGAACAAAAGAAAAACAACAGAAAGTTTCAGAAACATAATTACAAAAAGAAAGTTGACTTTGTTTTTGGAACAAACACTGTTAGTGAGAAGGAGAATATTGGAAAACAATCCAAGGATGAATTTAAGAATGAAAAAGAACTTCGTGAATAGGCTAAGAAAACAAAGGTCTCAGACAATAGGACATGTTTCAAGTGCAATGAAGTTGGGCATATTGCACGAAAGTGTCCTAAATCTAAACCTGTTCACCAAGTTAAGAAATCAACAGAAGATGTGAAACAAAAGAAACCTGAGTTTGTGCCTACACAGATTTAAAAACGAAATCTTGAATCCAACAAAGATGTGAAACAAATAATCACAAAATTTTCAAACTTTGAAAAAGGTGAATCATCAAATAAAAATGAAAAATAGGATTCAAAATTTTATACGAAAAAGGCGTATTCTAAGGCACAAACCTGGGTAGCAAAGACAAAACCATCTTCTGATGTTCCAAAGTCAACAACTATTCCAGTTAAACCAAAAGGTAAAATTGAATAAAAAACTGGACAGTGGGTTGAAGTTAAGAAGGAAATTAAGGTTCCAACATTCGATATCCCAAACCCACCCAAGACCGAGAAGGCTTGGGTTTCACTATTTAAGTAATCTCTTATTAACATGTGCAAGGGCTCCCGAGGTCAATTATATCGAAGTGGATTATGGACAGTGGAGCTTCTCGTCACATGATAGGAATACTAGCCTTGCTCTATGATGTTAAATTCATTCATAGAGGCTACATAGGGTTTGCTGGAAATCAAGGAGGTCGAATCGTTGGTGAAGGAAAACTCTCGAATGGTGTGGTTTCTGTCGACATAGTAAACTACATAGCAGAGTTGGAGAAAAATTTACACAGCATCTCGCAAATGTGTGATAAGAAATTTACAACGCATTTCAATGACAAAGAATGTCTGATTGTGAAGCCGGGATTTAAGATACCTGAGAAGTAGATCCTTATGCGACCTCCTAGAGAAAATGATCTTTACGTTCTTGATATGAGCATCGCATCCACAACATCATAATCGGCTCAATGTTTTGTATCCAAAGCTATTGAAAAAGATTCAATCCTTTGGCATCGAAAAATGGGGCACATGCATTTGAGAAAGATGAATTATCTTGTTCATACCAATCTAGTGGAGGGAGTCAATCTGAAAAGTTTTCATCTGAATGACGATTGTCTTAGCTGCAAAAAGGGGAAGCAGCATAAGAAATCGCATCCGAAAAAGCTGTTGAATGCTATCAAACTACCGCTAGAGAGACTTCATATGGATCTATTCGGGCCAGTGAACGGACGAAGCATATCCGGAGCTATGTATTGTCTAGTTGTGACAGATGATTATTCAAGGTTCTCATGGGTGTTCTTTCAAGAGAGTAAGGATGAAACGTTCCAAATTTGATGATCCTCTTCCGAAAGCTCAAAAACTTATACCATTTACCAATCAAGAGAATTCGAAGTGACAATGGTACTGAGTTTAAAAACAATCGTATGCTCGAATTTTGTAACGGCAAAGGCATTCTTCATGAATTTAGCGCCCCTATACTCCGCAAAAAAATGGAGTAGCTGAACGTAAGAATGACACTCTCATCGAAACAGCATGCACGATGCTCACCTATTCAAAACTTCCTATGAGTTTCTGGAGCGAAGCAGTTGCCTCTGCTTGTTATACGTTAAACAAGGTTTTAACTGTCAAGGAACACAAGAAGACATGTTTTGAGCTGCTCAATCAAAGAAAGCCGAACCTAGAGTTCTTAGAACCGTTTGGATCACCATGTACTGTCATAGATCCGGATGGTAAATTTGGTGCTAGATCTTTGGAAGGATTTTCGTAGGCTATGCTAGTCCTCAACGTCGAGTGTATCTGCCTAGTCTAAAACGAGTCATCCTAGCTCAACATGTTGACTGTCAGAAGTACACAATGCCTACTCAAAAACCTTGTGATTCCTGGATGTTTAACTGTGAGAGCTTATGGAGTTCATTCAATCTGCCTGAACAACCTGACGAAGAGGAACTTGTATTGTTATATCAACAACATCAAGCAGCAAATCAAGAGCAAGTTCCAAGACCAGTGGTTGTTAATCAATCACCTGTTGGCACCAATGATTCTGAAGCAGGTCTGAGCAACACACAACAAGAGCCCATTGTTGAACCTGTTAACCACAATACAACAACACTCACTATTGATCAATTGGATGAATCTGATTCTGACGAAGGGCCAACGTATGATAATGGTGAAGCAAGCTCCGATGAAGGTGTCGAGGAGATCACAATTTTGCTAGATTAGACGGCGGGTCCTAGTAATCAGAATGAGGCTTCAACAAGCAATCAGGATGCAGAACAGAACATCACAAATTTAGAGGCTGCAGTGAATGTTCCTAATGAAGTTATGCCTAGGAATCTTTCTTACCATCCTTCGGAGAATATCATTGGAGAGTTGAGAGCAGGAGTGAAAACGAGAAATCAAATCAACAAGGATTTAAGTTGTTTTTATAATAAAATTGCATCAATTCAAGATATCTGCTTATATCATTGTTTTATGTCGTAGATTGAACCAAAATTCACTACAGAAGAGCTTGCCGATGAAAGCTGGGTAAAACACTGCAGGAGGATCTGCAACAATTTGAGAAGCTTGGTGTCTGGAAGCTTGTTGACCTACCAGCTAATCAGAAAGCTATAGCGAAAAAAATGGGTATTCAAGTGCAAAAAAGATGATCGAGGGGTAAATGTATGCAACAAAGCTCGACTGGTTGTCAAAGGTTTTCATCAGCAAGAAAGCATTGATTATACTGAGGTTTATGCTACACTCGCACGATTGGAAGCAATCCGCATTTTCCTGGCGTTTGCATCATGCAAAGGGTTTAAAGTGTACCAGCTTGATGTCAAACCTGCTTTCCTTTATGGAAAAGTGAAATAGCTTGTGTATGTAGGACAACCACTGGGTTTGTCGATCCAGTGCATAAGGATAAGGTATACTTACTAGATAAAGCATTATACGGGTTACATCAGGCCTCGAGAGCATGGTCTGAGACACTCTCTCAGCACTTGTTGGACAACGACTTTATCAGTGGCACTGTTGATAGCACACTCTTTACGGAGGAAGTAAAAGGGCACTTGCCGATTGTACAAATCTATGTGGATGACATCATCTTTGGCTCAACAAATGACGATTTGTGCAAAGAATTCGAAGAGGTCATGAAGAAGAAATTCAAAATGAGTTCAATGGGGGAGATGAAATTCTTCTTGGGACTTCAAGTTGATCAATTGCCTGATGGTATCTTTATCCATTAGACGTGTGATATCTTGGATAAATTCGAGATGTCGGGGACAAAACCATTATCTACTCCGTTGGCAATCAATCATGGCGTCTGTCTGGATGAGCATGGAGTCAAAGTCGATGAAACCTTATACAGATCGATGATTGGATCACTGATGTATCTCACAGCATCGAGACTGGGCATCATGTATCCAACCTGCCTTTGCGCCCGATATCAATCAAGTCCTCGAGTGTCATACCTCATCATAGTTTAGCGGATTTTTATATATTTGAAAGGGTGCCCAAGCACAGCTTGTGGTATCCGCGAAACAACAACTTTGACCTCGCTGGATATTCTGATTCAGATTTTGGATGCTGCAAACTGAACGCCAAATCTACAACGGCCTGTTGCCAGTTCTTCAAAAACACGACTTGTAACGTGGTAGTGCAAGAAGCAAACCATGGTCGCTCTCTCTACATGTGAGGCTGAATATGTTTCAGCATCCAGCTGTTGTTCCCAGATACTGTGGATACAACAACAAATGAGAGACTTTGGATTGCAGTTTCTTGACACACCCATATACATAGATAATAAGGCAGCCATCGATATAACTAAAAACCCAGTTCAATACTCTAAGACCAAACACATTGAAATACGATATCACTTTATCCGTGATAGTCACGAGAAAAGGCTGATTTGAATAGAAAGATCCACACTGATGAACAAAAAGCTGATTTTATACCAAACCTTCTACTCGAACCAGATTTAAATATCTTATGAGACTTAATGGTTTGAAAAATCTTTCATCAGATGGGGAAATGGAGGTTGAATACGGATCAGATGACGAGTTTTCGTGATCCACATCGGTTTGTCACTTTTATAGATGTTAGAATTTCTTTCTTTGAAAACAAAAATACAAAAATATGTTTTTGATTTTAGGGGGAGAAATGTTGTAGAAAATACAAAAACATAGAAAATACAAAATGTACAAAAACATGAAAAAGGCAAAAAGAGTTTTGTGTGAATAGAGGAAATGATAGTACATCCGTGGAGACTATCACAGTACGCTAAAGAAATGCAGTGTTTAAAAAGTTTAAACAAGTCTCACTAATGATGTGCCAGTAGGCTTCACACATTCAGTAGATTGTTTCTGAGATATAAACATAAAAAGTTTAACTTCTTAATTAGTGGTTTAACATCTCTTGGATATATGGATTTGGTACTCCGAAATTTCGTTTGAGAGATTGCTGGTTCTGAGATACTAGGTCTTTATAATGAATTGATATATGGGTATTATACAAGTTCTTTTGATTTTTCTCGGCAATGGTCTAGAACTTGTAGAATACTTTTGCTTATAAATCCCTAAACTGCAGCAATGGTAAGTATCGAAAGATCTAACAATTGCAGTAAAAAGATTCCAAATTGGAACACTACTTTTAAGGTGAGCCTTCATCTCTTTGTCTGTACGATGGTACTAACCTGAGCTCTCAAGGTCTCACATTACACTGATACAGATATCAGTTAAGCTATATTTACTTGTAAGATGAAATCTAGGGAATCCTGATATGGGAGTATATTCTGAGGTGGGAGACACAGTTAATCAAGTTTCTTAAAATTACCTAACATATCTTGGAACAATTGATAAATGTGGTGAAGTTAAAGTGGACAAGTATATTGGCAATCTAAGTGAATTTGTTTAAAACTTAAAGTCTGTCAACGGTACTAGTGATATGTTTCAAAAACTTATATGATCCTCTAACACGAACTCACAAAATATGTATGTAAATATTTTGTACATAGTTCTCACTATTTCAGATAAAACCCAAAAAGATTTTAAGTGTGTTTTAGCATAAACCTTTGGAAATTTCAAAAAGGATTTTATTTCTGTCTTATTTTCGACAATGGATGATGGAAAACGGATCTTCAAACTCCAAAGGTGCTGAATGTGAGAAATATGGAAGACAACGGGTTGGGAGCTAATCTGACGTGATAAAATGTTTTGAAAAGCTTAAAAAGTTCATTAATTAGAAACTTTACATTGCCGAAAATATCAGTTTGTTCTTAAAGTGTCCAACCAAGGTCATTAACTTGGACTTGGTAGACAAATCAGTTAACCAAGGTCATTAACTTGGACTTGGTCAACTGAGTAGATTATTAAAACTAAAAATGAAATAAAAAAATTGGAAATTAAATTCTCAACTCGTACGAACTGGGACAAATCAGACCACATACACTTTTCATACGATGTGATACAATTCGTACGAAGTGTCACTAGTTATATATAGAGTCAACTCGTACGAATTGCTCATTAGCACTTGTGCGATCTGAAATGTTATCCTCTTGTGCGATTTGAAGAATTTGATAGATTAACGTCGACATATTGTCAAAATCACTGTTGTGGAGGTTGGTTTACACACCTCTAACAATGGGCAAGGTATTGGACCAAGTTGAACTGTTGATTTTGAACTTTTGAACTTAAAATCTTAGATTTAGGAAGTTTGAACGGATGAAACTTAAAATTGATAACAAATTCATGTTAATCGGCATCTTTAACATATAAATGAACCTTAAATTGTAAAAACTTACAAGGTGTTGATCATAACAGGCTTTTGGAGAAGATGATCACCTTGTACAAAATGTGATGCATACTTTGAACGAAGTGCAAATGAAAGCTTTGTTTTTGTATAACCAATCCGTACAATGTGTCTTAATGTTTTGTATCTCAATTTGTACGAAGTGTGTATGAAAATGTTTTAATTGTTTGAGAGACAATTCGTACGGAGTGTATATGTCACACCCCGACCCGCAGCGGAAAAAGGTGATCGGGGCATGATTGGGTTATCATCAAAGCTCATGAAATTTATTATAACGTTTCATATTTATTATTACAATTTAAAGGGAAACATACAATCATAATTACATCATGTCCTACACATCATTCTAGACTTCATTATTTTCTTCTAAGGCATTTCCTATGTTTTCTTTGCTTCATCCTGTTCACCTGTATCATGTGTAAAAATGGTTTTTGGATCAACAAAAAGTTGGCGAGTGAATCCTATGAAAAACATTTAAACAAGTTTATTGAATTGATTATAAATAAAGTGCGTAACCACATATGAGTAAATATGGATGTAAACTTATTCACAAAACCCTTAATATTAAATAATGCACAACATACAATAATAGATTGTTTTGAGGCACGCGTTGCTCAACTCGTCTCCCACGAGGAACTGATGGGCCTAATGAATAATTTGCATACAACTTGACAATATGAAATACATAACTACAAACAATATTTACATTCTAAGTTTAAGTCATAATATGGTATGGCACGAGTTTGAATAAACGAATTAGTTTTAGTGACACATGATACACCCCAAAACGTGTAATTAAAAAGGGGAGTTGTAAGATTCACTCACAGTGGGTGCGTTCGGTTGATGATGTTGATTGCGCACGGAGTTGGATTTAACCACGAGTGAAACTAACCTAGATAATAACATAATGGTTCGGTAAATAAGCGGATTTTATTAATCAATTTTAGTAGGATTATTGGATATATTTTTGTGAGTTTAAGGCTATTTTCTAACTTTAAAAATGTTATTTTTAAGTATTTTTAATTTAAATAAATAGATAAAAGAAATAAAAAAAATGTTGATTTTTGACTGTTTGACCATTGACTTGTTGACCGTTGACCGTTGACTTGTTGACCGGTTTTATTGTCTGTAAGTATGCGCCGGGCAGGACTCGAACCCGAGACCTCCCGTTCGCGTGCACGCAGCTCTACCAACAGAGCTACGTGTCTAACCCGAAATATTTCTGTTTTTAATTATATTTATATACTAATTAGATTAATCTGAAAATCATTTATTTAAAAACGATTTAATTGCATGACTCGGTGCTCGCCACAGGTCTCGAACCCGGGACCTGTGGTTTAGTTTGACACACAGTCCACCGCTGGACTGTGTGTCTAACTTGGTAATTAATCTGGTTTTTATTATACTTATATACGAACTAGCTAAATTCATTTCTGTCCTTATATAAAAGGTTTGATAATTGTCAGAACCGGTGCGGTAGCCTAGACTCGAACCCGCGACGTATGATTTAAACTCGCACACAGTCCACCACTGGACAGTGTGTCTATTTTGGTTATTATTCCGGTTTTCGTTAAACTTAACATCTATTTGCGAGTGGATCCGGTTCAGTTAAAAAAAGGAACATTTTTATTAAGGCGAGTGTGCGTGTGTCAGGGATCGAACTCGGGACGTATGCGTGTTTATTTGCACACAGTCCACCACTGGACAGTGTGTCTAACCCGAGATATAACTTGATTTAAATTAAATATATATACAACTAAAAACTTCATCTTCTTCGTTAATCTTAACCCAGAACCAAAGTCCGACTGTTTCGACAAATTAATCAATTTCTTCGGTAAGTTGTGATTAAATACATATGAAATTAATAAAAAATGAGAGAGATTAGGTATAAGATATACCGACAGAGATCCCCTGTTTCGCCGGCGAGATTCCGATGACAGCAGGTTATTCCGGCGACGTGTATCTTGCGGCAGAGGGTCTTCAGGAAGCTTGAGGTGAGTGTGGGTGGCTTCGGTATGAGCTCTAGATGTTATGTTTTTAGAGTAAGGCACATAGGTGAAGGGGTTCGGTTTTCCGGCGAGTTGCAGAAAGTTTCCGGCGAGTGAAATTACGTCGAGGATTTGTGTGATTGTGAGCGAAAAAGTTATCAGAAGCTTGTGGGTGTATTTATAGGGGAGAACATCGATGAATTTAGTCTGATTATCGTCTTGATTCGTCGGTCAATAATTTCTCCGGCGGTTATGACGGATGTCGCGGACTGGACATCGGTTATAACTGATGTTAAGGTTAATGCTTCGGTTAAATCAGAAGAAACCGTCCAATCTCGGCGAAATCGTCGGGATTTCCGACGACTGCGATTGGGCGCGTCGATTTGAAATCGAGATTGTGATATTTGAATTAATTGTTTTGATATAATACTAAAGAACACAAGTGGCGGAGTGGTTGGAAGTGTGTGTGTTAAGGCTTTGCTGATAACTTGTTAACCCGGGTTCGAAACCCGGCTTCAGCCTTTTATTTTTATTTCATTATTTTTAATACTTTTTCAAATGTAACTTTTATATTCTAATATACTTATTAATTATGTATCGTTTAAAATTAATTTGGGCATTAAATACGCAACGAAATTTTTAACTGATTGTTCGGTTAATAAACGAAGCGGGTTTGGTAAATCCGGTTTTTGACGGATGTTACAGTATAACACAACTCGTACGGATTGCATATAAATTTGTAAATTTTGAAATTTTTCTAAGTGTCGATTGTTCTGTGGTTTGCAGGAAAAGAAGACAAATTTCTCGCCGATTCACAACATTTGTTGTTTGACTGATAAGGAGAAGTTTCCAGCGTTAACGACGTTTGCTGATCCTTACAAGTTTATTCAGTATCCGAGATTCGTCCAGATGTTATTAGACGATAAATTCAATAATCTAAAGCAAGACAAGACCGATATATTGAAGTTAGATCATATGGATAATGAGACGTTGCAAAGATTGAATCAATATCTGAGGCAAATGTTGAAGTTCAGACAGAAACCGATGATCAACCTGAAACAAATGTTGAAGTTCAGACAGAAACTAATGTTGAACACAATGTTGAGGAGGAGAAAAGTGCTGATGATGTTATTTCTACTACATCAGATACTGAGAAACGTACAACTGGTGATAATGAGGATTCTGAAGATTCTATGGATATAAGGTTAAAACAGTTTCAGAAGGAAAAAGAACAAGAGGTTTTGAAGAAGAAAGGTGTTGATGACGATGTTTAAGTACGATCCGAACATGAATCAGAAGAAGAGAGACCGATAAAGAAATCAAGACGTGTGAAAAGCAAGTCTGGGATTCAACACAAGTATACTGGGTCTCCAAATGTTAAGAAACCAAGAAAGTACATAAATAATAAAACACCAGTGATTGAATCAGAAAGCGTTCAACAACCACTTACTTCACCAATTCATACATCACCAACTACACAAACACCACCTGTCACAAAGAATATCAAAACTGTTATACCTCTAACTCCACCCTCACCATCACCACAAATAACATCAACAATACAACCACCACCCACTACTCCACAAATACAAACTGTTATACCACCAATTCCACCACCACATCCAATCTCACCACAAACAACACCAAAACAACCAACACCTCAAGCACGTCAAAGTTCTACACCTCATTCTGAACCGAGAAAAACATCTGCTGAAAGATTTGCTGAAGCATTTGGTGATATTCCACTTCTTGATATGCAAATGAGGATTTACTGTTGAAAATATTGCTGATATGTTTAATGATCCAAAGATTGTTGAACTTGAAAGCCGAGTAAAAGTGTTAGAAGAAAAGAATAAAGCACTCGAAGAAGAAAAGGCAGTTATGGATGGAAGGATGAAATTCATTGAAAACGATCGAAAATATATGAAAGCTGTGATTGAAAGCCTAGTGACAGATAATGGGAGATTAAGGAAAATGGAGACTGAGTTAGAAGAGGAAAGGGCTAAAGTAATTCAAGATCTGATATGCTTTAAAAGTTCTTGCTAATAATATTGGTATTGACTTCAAAGCTGAATATAATCATGTGGAAGCCCAGGAAGCAAGACAACGAGTAGCAGAACGTGAAAGAAAAGCTGAAGAAAATGCTGCTGCGTTAGGGAAGGGTAAAAAGGTTGTTGAAGGTACTATTGCCAGAGTCAAGTTCTAAGATTGATGAGGTAATAGGGTCAAGTTCTCAAGCTGAGAAAGACAAAGACGTCAATGCTAAGAATGAAAAAGATGATGATGTTGAGGAAGATAAAGACGATGATGATACATCTAAGAAAGACGACAAAAACGATGATGACAGCAACGGTGATGATGATGATAACACCCAGGGGGAACAGGGTTAATAGTTGAGTCTGCAAAGATCAACGAATCATTTAACTACGATGTTTTTCTTAATGATGCAGCTAATAAAGAAGAAGAAGCACTAGGTAAGGGGGAGCAGACATGGCCAACAGAGACTGAAGAATTATCAGGAACCCTCACAGCTAATCCTGTTATAGCTGTTCCTGATAATTACAAGCCCAAGATCTTATACTTAGAACATAATGTGGAAGAAGGTGAATTTGTCCACAACTATACAAAGGAGGAGATTGCTGCTATGCTAGAAGTTGATGAAAATTCATTTGATTTGATTTCGAAGAGGAGCTGAATAACATTAGTGCATTTGAGCCGAATAACTATGTTTACAAGCATATTCCAGATGTAGATTTTGATGATCATGTAGTGGTTGAAGATGCTTCAGATGATGATGAAGTAACAAAGTATTCGGGTGTTGATACTGATAGTTTTGCAGCGTATGATGAATTATTCAGTGAATTAAATGATGATGTATTGAAAATTAAGATTGAAGAAACTGTTAACGAAGGAAATGTGCCAAAGCGCTTATCTAGAGAAGAAATTGCTAAAGCTCAGAAGACACGGTTTTGAGATGTTCCAAAAGAAAGGAAGTTTAGACGATCGCTAGCATTCTTTACGTGTGATAAAAATAAATCATTGGGAGATATACTAAGCTGGGGTTGGCTTCTAGAGCTGAATGTTTATGCGATTAAAAGAGAATTCGGTGTTCAGTATTTTAAATATTTGAATGACTCGAAGAGTTTACCGTATTGGGATGTGGAGGAGCTTGGTCAGACAAGAATGATTAACTTTCAGATGAAATTTGTAGGTCCGTTGTACGGATCGTTCCGATCCTAATTTGGCTAACCTAATGTAAACGTGCGGAATCCGTTTGCATAGGCGACAATGGAGACAAGTTCTTTAATGTTTAATCTCTGTTTCATTGATGTGTAGACCTTACAGATCCTGGAAACACTTGGACAGAGCTTCGCCTCTGTCGTGACAAAATCTCTGAATCTTACAAATGAAATGACAAGGCTCCTATTTATAGGATGTCAAGTTCGCTGGTGGGATGCAAGTTCGGGCGAACTTGCTTAGTCAAGTTCGCCCGAACTTGACTACAAAACATACATTTCAAGCGAAGTTGGCCTAAAACATACATAAACTTCATCATTTCACTCCTAAATACAGACTCGATATTATACGATGACGTAGGCAACAGACATATGCATCAACAGACTCCCCCTTGGATGTTGTCATAGTCATCATTCTTCAAATAAGTTCCTGAGTCTTTAATGTTCTCTTGATCTTTATTTCTTGAATAACTTTAACTTCCTTGATCTTCATAGCATCTACAATCCTTTTCTCTTTTCTTTTCGAGCTTGTCTTGATAAAACTTTAATCACCATGCTCCCCCTTACTTTAAGCTTTATGGTATTTTCAATCAACGTGTTTTATCTAGCTCCCCCTTAAAATCAACTTCCTGTTTCATAGTTCTTTAAACATTCAAATAAACATTTAGATTCAAACTTTGAAATTTCTAAACACCAACATTTCAAATTTTAATCTCCTCTTCAGTTTTTGAACTCTCTCAGTTATTCAATTCCAAATTAATGACCTTGAATATCTGATTCATGTATCAAGTTCAACTTAATGATCTTGATTAAAACGTTTTGACACTAAAATGACGCATTTACTCAAATGTAAGTTTCAACTTAATGTACTTTTAAACTTTTCAGATCAATTTTCAAAATTTTATTAGATGTTGTTTAGCAACTCTAGACTTTGAAAATCAGCTTTTCATCATCAGTGGTCGAAACTCAAAGATAATATAATCTTTTTATTTTTATGAAATGAATATCAAAACACTAAGTATGTACAAACATATTTACATATATATTTTTGTTGAGTTTGTGTTAAAGGATCATATCAGTTTTTGAAACATATCACTAGTACCGTGGACCTTTTTATGACACTAAGTTTTAAACAAATTTACCTAGATTGTCGATATGTTTGTCCTCTTAAACTTCAACACATTTCTCAAATATTCCAAGATATGTTAGGTAGAATTATAAAACTTGACATAACTATGTTTACTACTTCTTGAATATACTCCCGAATCCAGATTCCCTAGATTTCATCTTACAGGTGAATATAGCGTAATTGATATCTGTCTCTGGGTTGTGCGAGGCCTTGAGAGCTCAGGTTAGTACTATCGTACAGACAAAGAGATGAAGGCTCGACTTAAAGGTGTGTTCCATTTAAGGAATCTTTTCAGCACTGCAAATGATTAGATCTTTCGATTCTTTTCAAGTTTGCATGCAGTTTTAGGTTTTTTTAGCATAAAGTATTATAGAAGTTCTAGGCTATTGCTTCCGCAAAATCAGAAGAACTAATATAACACCAGATATCAACTATCTATAAAGACCTCGTATCTCAGAATCAGGCAATCCTTCACTCGAAATTTCGGAGTACTAAGTCCATATATTCAAGATGTGTTAATCCACAAGTATAAGCAGTTGTGAAATTTAGTTTATATCCCGGAAACAATCTACTGAACGTGTTAAGCCTATCGACACATCCATAGTAAGACTTGTTTATTATTTTTGAACTTTCCATTTCTTTAGTGTACTGTGATAGTCCACTGATGTACTACCATTTCCTTTTTACACAAAACTCTTTTTCCTTTTTCATTGTTTTTGTACTTTTTGTTTTTAATATGTTTTTGGATTTTCTGAAAAAAATTTCTCCCCCTAAAATTCAAAAACATATTTTTGGAATTTTTGTTTTTTTAAGAAAAACATTGGCCAACTGATGAGAATCACTTCACTTCTCCATCCATTACTACTTCACATTTTTTCTTTTAAAGCTCTCTCCCTCTCATGATGACAAAAACCTTGACACTTTTATGTTTATAAAACATTTATATCCATGAATTTTGTCTTTTCAGCAGTGAGGGTTCTGTGAAAAAAAATTTAAAATTTTCTTCAAAATTTGTAAAATTTTCAAGTAAACGTTATTAGAACATGTTTTTCAAAAAAATTTCTCCAAAAATTTTCAAAAATTGTAAAGTAAACGTTATTTGAAATGTAATAAGGCCTTTATATAGAACTTGATAACCCGGTCCGTTTTCTTCATTGTGTGCTACAGAACTCCATTCTTAGTAATTTGCTTTCATCTCAGAAGTTCCTGCACAAAAATTCAAACAATTAGTTGAATAGAGACACCCAAGCCTTTGCAGTCTTAGGCGTTGTTTCTTCAACCTTAATTTTGATTTTCTTTACACAATAAATTTATTTTGGACTTTCTCACGTTTTGAAAAGTCCTCTAAACTTTCAATTTTCACTGATTGTGTAAACACTTTTTCTTTTACCAACCATGTTTGATTTTTCATTAAAGCTTTCTTGAAATACAATGTAGAAACTCTTTGTTCATTACCATTAGAGGATTCACCAGTTTCAAAATTTGAAAACTTAGTAATAACTGGTTTCACCTTGTTTGTAGTTTCTGTGTAGCATTGTTTCATAACCTGAGTTGATACTCCAGAATTTTTGTTATCAATATGAGCATGTTTAGGTTTAATTTGTAAACATTTACTAGCAATGTGTCCAGTTACTTCACATTTATGACACTTCCTGTTCTCATATCGATCTTTTCTATCAAACCATACACTCAAATCATAACATTGATTTGATGTGTGGTGACCATCCTTCCTGTTTCTTCTAAAAGCATGATTTGACGTTGAAACACTGTGGTGCGACCTGCACTACTTATTTTCAGATTTTTGTGAGTTTTTATAATGATTGGATGATTGTACCAATGAGCTTTTATTTTTCATTTGAAAATTTTTAGAATTTTTAAAACTTTGTTTTTCTTTTTGTTTTCATTCTCCATTCTGCTTAGAAGGTTTTTGCGTTGAGCATTCACCTTTTTCAGTAGATTGTAGAACAGTTTGTTGAATTTTTCTTTTAGTTTTAAAAATATTTCATTTTTCTCTTTTTTTAGCATTTTCATCATCGGTATTATCGTCACAATCTTCAATTATGACATTGTCATAATTTGTAACAATGTTACTTATTGGAATTTTCTTTTTATTAACATTGATCGGTTTTGAACATATATGATCTAACTTTAATGAGGAAGTCACAAAACTGTCAATAACTTTTCTGAATTAACAACTTTATTTTAACAGTCTCAACTTCTTTTAGAAGTTGAGCAATTTTCTCAATATGAGAATTTATTTCTTTTTGATTTTCTATATTTAATTTTTCAAAAACATTTTTTCATTTTTAAACATTTTTATTTCATTCTGAAAATCTACTACCATTTGTAATTTTTCATTTTCTAAAATTTTTATTTTATTTTCAAAATTCTTTTCATTTTCTTTTAATTTTTTATTTTCTAATGTCAAACTCTCAATCTTACTCAAGAGTTTGGCATTTTCTGCCCGATAGATATCTACATCATAAACTGGGCAAACTGGTTTAGAACTTGAAGACTCATTTGTAGATGTACTTGAAACTTGTTCTTCCCAGTTCTTGGCAATTATACTTCCTTCTCTCTTCAACTGAACATTTGAACTGTATGCTTCCCGATCATTTCCTTGATCAATAACACGATCAGACTTCTTCTTGATTAGCACCTTCTTGTTCTTAATCATCTAAACATTTTCCAAATATTTGCGCTTAGAGATTTCCGCAAATCCTGTGCAGTTTTGTACTCTGGTAACAAAACCAAGATATCTTCTTTTATCGATTGTTGTAACGAGGTTAGGATCTTCTTCTCATGGGAATATGCAGCATTCAGTTGAGTTGTAAACTATGATACTGAAAGCTCAGCTCCACGTTCATCAACAGGCCATTTAAATCCAGTTTGAATAGCAACCCAACCATAGAGGTGATTTGCCCATACCCAGTCCTCGAATTTTTCATTCCAGCCTTCATACTCTTCTAATCTCATCAACATTGGCGGCTTCACAGACCCCATTTCGTTTTCCAAACTAATCTGTCGTTCAAAACACTAGAAAAATGATTAGCATACAGACAATTTTTAGAAAATTTGACTTATTAATCGACAATATTAACGTATCGGTTTGCTACAAATGTTTAAAATTTTTCGGAAAACTGTTTTTACCATATTAGAGCTTTAAACTCGTCTCGTCGATACGAATCTGACGATATATGATGTCTGAGAAGTTTTTCTGAATTTTCATGCCTTTTTTAGAAACCCTTAGACAAGTTCGGGCGAACTTGTAATAGCTAGTGAGACAAGTTCGGGCGAACTTGTGCTAACAAACAATCAGATTTAACAATTTCGGGCGAACTTGTATGAAAGTTCAGAAAAATTTCACCTTTAACCAAGTTCGGGCGAACTTGTATGAAATTTATACAAGTTCGAACGAACTTGTGATGATTTTCAAGAGAGATGACAAGTTCGGGCGAACTTGTATGAATTTCAACAACTTTGATCAAGTTCGGGCGAACTTGATTAAAATTGATGAAAAATAGCTAAGTTCGAGCGAACTTGAGTGAAATTTTTTGAAAAATCAGTCAAGTTCGGGCGAACTTGATGAAAAATCACTCAAAAAGTGAGTTTTTCAGTCAAGTTTGAGCGAACTTGCTTACAAGTTCGAGCGAAGTTGTTATTTCAAACATGGCTTTTTTCAATTTTTCGGCATGAATTCGTTTGTTTTAAGCTCTGATCTTTTCAAGGGTTTTAGTATAATGGATTTTACGTATTATACTTGAAAATCAGTCCATTTTGTCCCTGAATTGTCCAAGAAAAGTTAAAAATAGAAGAAATGAGTAGAAGATGAGATGTTCTATGTCCAATGTCTTCAAATTAGGCCAATCCTGCTCTGATACCACTTGTAGGTCCGTTGTATAGATCGTTCCGGTCCTAATTTGGCTAACCTAATGTAAACGTGCGGAATCCATTTGCATAGGCGACATTGGAGACAAGTTCTTTAATGTTTAATCTCTGTTTCATTGATGTGTAGACGTTACAGATCCTGGAAACACTTGGATAGAGCTTCACCTCTGTCGTGACAAAATCTCTGAATTTTACAAATGAAATGACAAGGTTCCTATTTATAGGTTGTCAAGTTCGCTGGTGGGATGCAAGTTCGGCCGAACTTGACTACAAAACATACATTTCAAGTGAACTTGGCCTAAAACATACATAAACTTCGTCTTTTCGCTCCTAAATACAGACTCGATATTATACGATGACGTAGGCAACAGACATATGCATCAACAAAATTCCATGATCAACGTCTATGGAGATTGATTAAATATGACGCGATTCATGGTTTCAACAAATGGAAACCATTTATACCAAAGAAGCAAATCAAGATTGATAAAGTTACTAAAAGAGATGTTACGCTTGTGATGAAACGGCCAAGAGCAATGAAGAATATGCCATTAATGAAGATTGAACAAGATTTCCCTGAATTCAAAAAATGGTGGCAGATTGATCCAAAAACTAGTGAAGCAGTGATAGTATTGAAAGCTGATGAACATCAAAAGATCACTGAAGAAGCCACACCTGAATTTATTGAACGAGAAGAATATGGGGATTATGGAGGACGATTCGTATACTAGACCTTATGTGGCTATTTAATTGTTCTACAGAGGATGTGAAATGTTTGTTCTTCAACAAAATTTCTTTTGAAAACAGAGAAAAGACTCAAGCGTTTCAATACCAAGGCGTGATTAATGTTTGTTATGCACACGGTATTAACTCTGGAACGAGAAGAATTTTTAAAGGAAGAAAAAAGACTAGAAAGAATTGAAGAGAGAGGACGTGAAGCTTGTCTTAGAAGGTTTCAATTCATGAAGTGGGCACCAGCGATAGATAAAACACATATACCTTCTGAAGAACGAAGAAAGTCGAAAAAGCATTTCTTTGGACGTTAATGTTTTACAAGGTTGCGGACTGACCAAGATGACGGCAACATCCAAGGGGGAGTCTGTTGATACACGATGTCTATTGTCTTTGTCTTAGGTCTAGTCGAGTTGTAATAGGGTTTGAAAGTGTTAGATTTTGAAGTATGTAATGTATGTATACAGTTCGTACGAAGTCGAAAATTTGTACAAGTTGATGTCACTTGTGCGAAGTGTGTGTGTCTATATATAGTCTCAAGGTTCATTTCATTGTAAGAACTTTTGGAGATCGACATCGAAGCTCTGTCGGATTTCTGGCATGTTATAAACGTTAATCAGTTGAATGAAATCAATCATTTAAAAATATATCTTGTGTAATCGTCACTAATTCATAATAATTTCGCGATTATGGACTAGATAACAAATTAGGTACCTTTGCTAAGGAGAAAATCGATCCTACAGGTTTTCTATTTAAAATATTTATATAGGGTAGGGTTCTAGAGTGAACACTAGTGTATTTGTGAATTGAGTGAACAACTCCTGGCCATTGATTTACAAAAGTCAAATCGTAAAATACACCAGTGTATTTTCTTCATAAAATCATGCCATTGATTTACACTTGTGTATTGATAGTCAAGGCCTGAGATTAGTTCACTAGTGTTCACAATCAAGGGGGTTGTTCACAAATAAACCCAACCCTATATATATATATTGTGTGTGTGTGTGTGTGTGTGTATATATATGGCGTATAGGCCTCGCCCAGAGCCTAGGCGCAAAAAAGACACACGTAGAAGAAAACTAATTAAATAATATATTATGCTATGAAAATTAATACTGTTTTAAAATCTTAATAAAACTAACAACATTAGAAATTATAACCATCTAACCAATATTACAAGTTTTGAAAACCTTTAAAATCAATTAGATTAAACTTTAACAAAGCTAGTTCTATATTTTTTAATAAAACCTTTTAATTAGATTAATTTTAACCACCTAACAAAAAGAAATTTCTAAAATAAAATAAATAAGGCCTTCAAAAATTAATGAGAAAGACAAAAACGAGGATAATGCAGTGAAGCTTTTCTGGAGCCTTTTTATTAAAATGTGTTGTCATTGTTGTTGAAATTTTTATCGACGTTTAAGCTATTTTGACGCTAAAACGTTTATTAAGAGTACGGGGGCCTCATTTTCTTTCTATCTTCTTTATCTCGAGGTTTTTTTTTCATCTAACTACATGTGACACTAATTAAAATTAAGACTTGAGGATATAAATGTAAATGCATCAACAATTCAAATAAGGAAAATGGTTAGGACATATGACACAAATATGGAGGTCTAGATACGAATCTGGATGATTTTCAGGGTTTGATAACCCATTCGCATATACATCATTCACTAATTCATAACATGGTGTTTTAATAATTTTGTTGTTAAATTCATGGTGTTTTACAACATGCGTTCTAGATGATGTTCTTAGTATGGTGTTTTATTCACCCTTAATAACAAAACATCAATTTATGGTGTTTTAATCGCGTATGGTGTTGCTATATATATTTATACAACAATGTATTTTAATAAAGTTTTAATTCAATTCATGGTGTTTTACAACATGCATTTCCAGAAGATGTTAATAGTATGGTGTTTTATACATAATTAGAAGATGTTGTTAGTTTGTTTTTAAACACGCGTTAACACATGGTGTTTTAAACCTGCATTTCCAAAAAAAAAATTCTTATATTTTATACCTTTTTTCAGAATGTGTTTTATTCATGCATTCCTACAATGTGTTTTTAGTGTATAGTGTTTTAACAAATAGTGGTTTAAAACATCACAAATTGAATCACAATATAATGTTCCCAGATGTTTTAAAACACCACGCCTTGAATCTTAATGCAGTTCTTCCAGATTTGCAATGTGAACTAAAAAGGAAAAAATTAACAACATTTGAATGGAAAGTTAAGTCCCAAAAATGAGAAGTTAGTCGTGTTCCAATGGCTTTTTGGAAACTTTCCCAAAAATTACCAATTTTTTTTTGGAAACTAAGTGAAAGTTAAGTTCCAGGTTTGTTTTGTTGGACCATTTGAAATGATTAAACGAACTGTACCAGTAGCTTATCAGTTAAAGTTACCAGAAGAGATAGCAAGTATACATGATGTATATCATGTATGCAGTTTAAGAAAATGTTTAGTCGATGAATCCCAAATCGTACCTTTTCAAGATATAGAGGTAAATGAAAAATTGAAGTTTGTTGAGAAGCCATTACAAATCGAAGATAGGAAGATCAAGAACCTCAAGCATAAAAGATTAATTCTAGTCAAAGTGAAATGGATTAAAAACGAGGACCAGAATATACTTGGGAATTGGAATCGGAGATGAAACGAAAATACTCATACTTGTTCTAGTGAATCTCGAGGACGAGATGAAAACAAGGATGGGAGGATGTAACAAACCTCATAGAATCTCCCGAGCCATTCATAATCAAGATATTGACTGCATGCGATGAGAACCGACCCGAAAAACAAAGAAATAAACGCGATTAGATGAATTTTCGACAAGGGACACATGTCACACCCGGCCACCACGTGGCAGGCCTATACTGGTGACAAGGCAGACCAAGGTCAGGGCGACCGCCCTTGCGCGTCGCTTGAGAATCAAAGTCTCCCCGCGTGACGTGCAGGAGAGGTCAGCTTGAGCTATATAAGGGCAGCCTCAGGAGTTGTCTAACTACTCAAAAAAAAATTTGAAATCGAATTCTCTAACTCCCATTCTTCTGTTTCGTGTACTAGTGTGTTAAAACCCGTGAATCACCGGTACGATACCCTGTCCTATAGATCACAAAACCAACCAACGAATGCCAAAGTTGTGCCTGAATAAGACGATACTTTGTTAACTTACGTTGTGGTTTTGATCTCGTGATTATCTTTAGGTTTGATTTGGTTTTACATTACCTGTTACATTCTGTTTATTAGGACTTAGAACTAGAAGACCGGATTAAACCAAAAATATAGCAAAGTGAGTCATTCTCTTTTATCAAATGCTTTCAAAACCCTAAGTGTTTTCCAGTTATTACTTATATTATAGTGATTAAATCTTTGTATTCTTACGGGAAAATTGTTGTCAGCATGTGGGGTTTTGTGACATTTGTGGTGATCCAATCATGTAGAATTCCGAACGAATCATCGATCAATGAAATTTTTGTGTTTTCTTTCTGAGACTGTATTTTTATCATGACAATTGCAGTATTCAATTCTTGCACGATTCTGAACTCTTAAAACAACTTCTGGAAGTGAAATCGCAAACTATTACGCAAACGTAATTAGTTTATCGCGACTACACTCCGGAACGATGACATAAGCTAAAATACCCTAAATACCCTTTACATAACTTAGAAATAAGTTTCGAGGGCTTCCGTATGGCAAAAACACGCTTATGCAAGCTCAGGGGCTATTTTGCAAATCCTGCGAAACTATGCCAATTCGCGTATATCGTTATCCGAAACATGTACGCACATCCAAAAAATTTTGTAATCATTAAAATATAGTATTTTAATGATTGGAATGCAAAAATATCATTCGTTACGGCTTACGGTCATTTGCGTGTTTGTTACGATTTTCATCGTAATTAACCAAAAACAGCAACCGTATGACCAAACGAAACCGACGTCCGAAATGTTTCCGAGCATTTTTTAAGTTCCCTACGATTTATCTTCATTATAAAGCTTAAAAATGGGGTTGACGGGTGTTAAAAGTGCCAAAACGCATCGAAAAACAAGTTTTTAGGCTGCAGGGTCCTGTCTTGCCAATTCTGAAACTTAGGAATCCCAGGCGCCACGCAAGAGACTCACCCTGATCTCCGCGATGCGTGGGGATGCCCTGTTACAGCAGAAAATGGCAGACAGCTGTTTTACAGCTTTGAAACCCAAGATTAGTGTTCTCCAAGTTCTAGCCTGGTCTTGACACGTCTTTGAACATGTGGAATGATCCTAGAATGACCCTTGACACTTGTGATCATCAAATTCATCCTCCACAACTATAAATAGGTCCTTGATCTCACATTTCAACTTGCTCATTCTTTCCCTTTCTCTTAATAACTCTAAGAGGATAACTCCCACTTTGTTCGAGGTCTCCCAACTGAGTTTTCTAAGTCATTTTCTCCATCCTTGGCTGCCTTGTGCACAAGTAAGTGTTTAACTTAGCCTTGTTCTTTTATTTTAGCTATTTCAAGCTAAAAAGTCAAAACAATGTTTGACCTTCATCTTTGACCATTAATTGGTCAAAACAAAGTCCAATTGGACTTTGCAACGTGACCGTAATCACGATGGTTATGATCCTTAGCGATAATACCAATATTGTAATCATGTTACTAGTTGAAGTGACGAGTCAAAGTTTCGGTCAATAAAGCGCAAAATGCGCATTATACGACGGAAATATTTTCGGGTATCAAAACCCTTTGTTTTGATACCAAATCAGTTTTATAAACCTTGTTAGACATGTTTAACATGTCTAACTCGTCACTTTTAGTTTAGTGCTTATTTAGGGTCGTAAGTCGAGCGGTCTTGACAACCGCTTTGACTTTCGAATCCAACCCGTTTGGTCAATCTTAGGATCTGACTAAACACATATTTGTGACCATAGTTGTATAGGGAATAATCCTCTGAGGTTATACCTTGTGGTCACGTCGTTTGGTTAAAATTATGTTAAGTCGCTAGTTATGCCTTATAAATGACCAAAATGCTCTTTTTGCGCATTAATCAACTTTAAGAATATGCAACCAACATTTTGACTTATACACTGATGTTATAACATGATTAAACTTATTTTGGCATATTAGACTTATCATAACACATATCTAACCATTCGAACACGTTTTTTACGTAAATGATCCGTTAAAGTAGCGTAAACTACCTTAACTAGTCATAACGGGTCAAAAGCACTTAGGAATCTTTTCAAATAAGAATGTAGACTTTGTTAAACCATTTCATATGAGTACCAACACTCATTTGGTTTACAAGACCTCATTCTATCCGATCTGTCGATTAAAATCCCGATACTTTCATGTTATCCGACTTTAGGACACGTTTGACTTCTCGGACTTTTGAGCTTCTTTGATCTTTAATTCAAGGTTACTTTGCAATCCCAAGTAGTACATAGACCCCTCTTTTTACATCTTTTGTGGTGACTATGTGAGTACATAGCTCCCCTCTTTTTACGTTTTGCAAATATTTTGGGGTGATTCATATGTGCTAAATTGTTTTCAAGTTTTCAAATTACAAATGCTATGGTTTATATAAACACGACGATTTCAATAATGTGAACGAACTTGTTGGTGCGTTATATACATGACACGAATGACATTCATTAGCTTTGGCCAAGCCGACCAGCAGTAAGTTATGGTACCATAGGACTGACAATCCCGTTACCAAGTTTCCCGGTGTTTGTGGGGAAGTTTGGGGAACGACTGAAACTATTTACTTTAATAAACCCTTTGGTGGTTTGTTATTGCAATTTAAAGATACCCTTTGGTGGTATAGACGAGTCAACACAGGTTTGAATGTATTCACTAAAACGACCAAAAGTTTTCACAATTAAAACAAGGACGATTTGTTTACACGGACGATGAACAATTGGTTAATGACACGAACAATGGACGAATGCTTTATGACACGAACAATGGACGATTGGTTTATGGTAAGTGATTTAGATAACGGTACTGTGTAATGTGATAAAAGCATGGTGGATACGCCGCTGGTACTTCATATATATAAGTGCTTTTATCGTATTACATTCGTGGCGTTATTTGCATCACTTGAACAAATGTTTTCAAACAATGACACGCAACGATTTCTATTAAAGATATAAACCATACAAAGTTTCTTGAAGACGATTTACTACTCGAATTTTCAAAACAAATGTTTTGGTCAAGATTCATGGCTACAAGTCTTGTTATAAACTATAACTAACTTGTTTTAGTTGGTTAGTTATCATTGCAATACCAAATACCTTTTGATAACACGGTTTTCAACTAACGACTCTAGTAGTCTGACAAGGTATTGCAAATACATAATCAAGGCCATGAATTTGACACACTCACAAAACCTATGTACTCGCCGGCATATTTTTGCTGACTCGTTTTTCACATATGTTTCAGGAAACCAAGTTTGATGTTGATGCATGCTCACTTAGGATTGGACGTGGACTTAGTGCCTTAAAATATGAAAGACAATAGTTTATTTAGTTTGTTATAATTTCCAAGACAATGTAACTATGAAATTTCAATATTCAATAAAACATAACTTTAGTTACCACGTGTTGTTGAAACAATTGTTAACGTGACTCCCCGACGTTTCCGCCGCGGTTTGTTGTTTTTACACGGTCAGATTTTACAGATTGGTATCAGAGCACTGGTTATAGGGAATTAGGTTATTAGTAATGCTTTGACCTAGACTATAACCTTCCTAGGACCCTAACGCGAGTTTACTTGCGTTTAGATTCTTAGTACACTAGCATCACATATCCTTAGGTGATTACCAAAAACAAGACAAATTTGAAGGCATAAAGTCAAAAATGAATCATCGGTCTCTTTTAGCCTTCAAGGTTTTCAAATCTCGTCAAAGTTTGGGTTTTAATAATGCGAACACATGCAATCTGGAAGGGTGGATGCCTGTACCCCGAGTTTTCTGTCCAAGGTTAGAGTGTTCGTACAAATCCACTTAATCGGACCAGTCACTCTTACTTGGGAACTCTTGGGGTGAGTGTCCACTTATAGTCTAAAGCATGTCTTCGCGATATATTATAAAGACCCATTTATTTTGATTAGTCACTGTGTGTCGTTTGTTTGTTTCGAGAAACGAACAAATGACCACCATCCTTATTTCGTCGATATTTTCAACACCTCTCTTGATTTTCTCACATATATTCCCCCATGTTTTCTTTTAGAATGCCTCCTAGACGTGATACGACTCAAAATGCCGAAATGGCAGCTATTATCGCTCAACAAATTGCTGCGGTACTCCCAAATCTCGTGACCCAACTTAATCAAGCGAACAACAACAATAACATTAACAATGCACTAGCTCCATGCAACTATAAACAATTTTGTTCGGCTAAACCACTCTCATTTTCTGGGTCTGAGGGAGCTACTGGGCTTTTGCAATGGTTTGAGAGCCTCGAAAGTACTTTTCATCATGTGCAATGCCCAAACGAGCAAAAAGTTGAGTTTACGTCGAGCGTATTCAAAAAGAGAGCTCTTACATGGTGGAATGGTATTATGAGAGACAGAGGTGCTAATGTAGCCTTAGCTCAAACTTGGGAAGAGCTTAGGGCTCTAATGATGAAGGAATTATGTCCTCGTCACGAGCAGATGGCGCTCGAAAACGAATTCCATGGATCTCAAATAGGATAGTGGTGAGCATCGTGCTTATACTGACTGGTACGAGGAGTTGAGTTTACTCTGTCCTTCGATGGTGATGCCTTTGGATAAGGCAATCGAGAAGTATATCGATGGTTTGCCTGACCTTTTCAGGACATTGTTACCGGAAGTAACCCAACCACTATCCGACAAGCCATTGAGCTAGCTGCAACTTTGACCGAGTCTCAGGTCAAAAAGGGTAACCTTCATCGCAAAGGCGATAAGAAATCATCCACCAAAACCACTCAAGAGAAACAAAAGGGAAACAAACTTGAGCCTTCTAAACGATCAAAGAAGCGTAAGGCTTCTCAGAACTTTGCTGTTACTACACAACCCGCTCCAGCCGCTCAACCCAATCAAGCTCCCAAAACCAACCAGCTCAACCTCCTGTGAGAAAGCCATATGCTGGTACACCGTTGTGCAATCGGTGCAACGGTCACCACCAAGTTCATCAACCGTGTCGTCAATGTACTACTTGTGGAAGATTTGCTCACTTGGCCACGTTTGTCGATCTATTCCAAACCAAGCTGCACATAACCCTGTCCAACCTCAAGCAAATCCCATTCGACCTCACTTTCCACCTGGGTCATGTTTTAACTGCGGCGAGATGGGCCATTACAAGAACAACTGCCCAAAATTAGCCAATGCCAACAAAGCTCGTGGACGAGCATTCAACATTAACGCCAACGAGGCCCGTGCCGATAACGAAGTCGTTAACGGTACGTTCCTTGTCAACAATCATCCTGCTTCTGTTCTTTTCGATTCGGGTGCCGATAGGAGTTTCGTGTCCTTAGCCTTTGAACCATTACTTTCAAAGCCAAGAACTAAACTAGGAAAGCCCTTGATGGTCGAAATAGCTAGTGGCGAACCTCTTAAACTAGATTCTATCATTCGTGATTGCCAATTGAACCTCAATAACCACCTTTTCGCCATTAACCTCACACCGATGCAACTCGGGAGTTTCGACATCATCATAGGAATGGATTGGTTAACCAAGCATCATGTCGAAGTTATTTGTTTTGAAAGATAGTTCGAATACCTCTTCCCTCTGGTCAAGTCTTAGAAGTTCATGGAGAAAACCCGCTAGTAATCTTAAGCTCATGACTTGTAACCAAGCCCAAAAATACCTACGAAAGAACTATGTTGCCTTCCTGGCACATATCATAGAGGAGAAAGGCAAAAATAAAACTGTTCAGTATATCCCCGTTATTAAAGATTATCCCGAGGTCTTTCCTGAAGAATTACCCCGTTTACCTCCTGTACGTCAAGTTGAGTTCCGCATTGATCTAGTACCTGGTGCCAACCCTATTACTAAATCTCCTTATCGTCTTGCACCGTCCGAGATGCAAGAGTTATCGAGACATCTTCAAGAAAATCTGATAAAGGATTCATTCGTCCGAGATATTCACTTGGGGCGCTCCTGTCCTGTTTGTGAAAAAGAAGGACGGATCTTTCGTATGTGTATCGATTATCGTGAGCTCAACAAACTCACAATCAAAAATCGATATCCTCTACCTCGCATTGATGATCTCTTTGATCAGCTACAAGGTGCTAGTTACTTTTCAAAGATTGATCTGCGTTCTGGGAATCATCAACTTCGTGTGCTCGAAGAAGATATTCCCAAGACTGCTTTCCGCACAAGATACGGCCACTACGAGTTTACTGACATGCCTTTCGGTTTGACAAATGCTCCAGTTGTTTTCATGGACTTGATGAATCGGGTTTTAAACCATATCTGGGACAAGTTCATCATTGTTTTCATCGATGACATTCTTATTTATTCAAGTCTCGAGTCGAACACGAACAACACCTCTGATTAACTATGGAACTACTAAAGAAAGAACAACTTTATGCCAAATTCTCCAAGTGCGAGTTTTGGCTAAAAGAAGTTCAATTCTTAGGACACATAGTCAACAAGAAAGGTATACATGTGGATCCTTCCAAAATTACTGCGATTAAGGATTGGAACACACCCACTACTCCCACAGAAGTTTGCTCCTTTCTTGGTCTTGCTGGGTATTACCGTCGATTCATCGCGAACTTCTCAAAGATCGCGGTTCCCCTCACCGCTTTGACTCAAAAGAATAAGCCTTTTGAGTGGGGACCCAAACAAGAGGAAGCTTTCCAAACTCTGAAACAAAAGCTCTGCGATGCACCTATTCTATCTTTACCCGATGGCAACGATGATTTTTTGTCTATTGTGACGCATCGAATCTAGGCCTTTGTTGTGTTCTCATGTAGAAGATAAAGTCATAGCCTATGCGTCAAGACAATTGAAAATCCACAAGAAGAACTACACGACTCATGATCTTGAGTTAGGTGCTGTAGTTTTTGCCCTCAAAATTTGGAGACATTACCTCTATGGTACGAAATGCGTGGTTTTCACGGACCACAAAAGTCTCCAACATATATTCAATCAAAAGGAGCTGAACATGAGACAACGACGCTGGGTCAAACTTTAAACGACTACGACTACGAAATTCGCTACCATCCTGGCAAGGCGAATGTCGTAGCCGATGCGCTTAATCGTAAGGAACATGTCAAACTTCATTGTGTTTGAATTCAATCCGATAATTAGACACGTATCCTACAAGCACAAAGTACATGTGTGAACCAAAGCTTTTGAAAAATGAGCTACCTCAAAATCTCGAACTTCAACTCGAAACGAGAGACAATGGATTACTCTATTATTTGCACCGTTTGTGGGTTCCAAGTCAAGACAACCTTCGCACCTTATTGATGAACGAAGCTCATAAGTCTCGTTATTCAATCCATCCGGGTGCAGACAAAATGTACAAGGATCTTCGTACCAAGTATTGGTGGCCGGGTATGAAGAAAGGCATTGCCTTGTATATATCAAAATGCCTAACTTGTCTTAAAGTCAAGGCTGAACATCAACACCCATCTGGTTTGCTTGAACAACCAGAAATTCCGATACGGAAGTGGGAGAACATTGCGATGGATCTCATCACGAAACTATCACGCACATCTAGAGGCCATGATGCTATTTGGGTAATCATTAACCGTCTAACAAAGTCAGCACACTTTTTGGCAATTCGTGAGAATTACTCTGCTGACAAACTCGCCAAAATCTATGTCGATGAGATTGTATATCGTCATGGTGTTCCTTTGGACATCATATCTGACAGAGATGCTCGTTTCTCATCTTATATTTAGAAGACCACGCAATCTGCTATGGGAACCAAACTCAATTTGAGCACTGCTTACATCCTCAATCGGATGGATAAACCGAAAGAACAAATGAAACATTGGAGGATATGCTTAGAGCATGTGTGATCGACTTTGGTGGTAGTTGGGATTCGCATATACCGTTGATCGAATTCTCCTACAACAACAGTTATCACACTAGCATCAACATGGCGCCTTTCGAAGCTTTATACGGTCAAAAATGTCATTCACCTGTCTGTTGGAATGAAGTTGGAGAGTCTCAGTTTACTGGACCTGAACTTATTCATGACACAACAGACAGTCAAGAAAATACGCAATAACCTTTTCACAGCTAGAAGCCGTTAAAAGAGTTATGCGGACAAACGACGCAAGCCCTTGGAATTCCAAGTTGGAGCACGTCCTACTCAAGGTATCCCCTTGGAAAAGAGTGGTCAGATTTGGAAAGAAAGGAAAACTTGCACCACGATACGTTGGACCATTCAACATCGTTGAAAGAATCGGAAAGGTGGCCTACCGACTTGAGCTACCTCCTAAACTTGGAAACGTTCACCCAACATTCCACGTGTCCAATCTAAAGAAGTATTTAGCCGACATAAATCTTCACGTCCCTCTCGACGAAACTCACGTTGATGACACTATGCACTTCGTCGAGAAACCTATGGAGATTTTGGACCGTGAAGTCAAGAAACTCAAGCGCATACGAATTCCGATAGTCAAAGTTCGCTGGGAATCCAAACGTGGCCCAGAATTTACTTGGGAACAAGAGGATCAAATGAAAACGAAATACCCACATCTGTTTCCACAAGTTTCCTCGAATTAAATTTCGGGATGAAATTTCCTAAAGTAGGGGAGACCTCGACATTTGTGGTGATCCGATCATGTAGCGATTCCGAACGAATCATCGATCAATGAAATTTTTGTGTTTTATTTCCGAGATTGTATTTTTGTCATGACAATTGCACGTATTCAATTCTTGCACGATTCCGAACTCTTAAAACAACTTCTGGAAGTGAAACCACAAACTATTACGCAAACGTCATCAGTTTTATCGCGACGTACACTCGAAATGATGACATAAGCTAACCATACCCTAAATACCTTTACATAACTTAGAAATAAGTTTCGAGGGCTTCGGTATGGCAAAAACACGCTTATCCAAGCTCAGGGGCTATTTTGCAAATTCTGTGAAACAATGCCAATTCACGTATATCGGTATCCGGAACATGTACGCACATTCAAAAATTTTTGTAATCATTAAAATCTAGTATTTTAATTATTGGAATGCAAAAATATCATTCGTTACGCGTTTACGGTCATTTGCGCGTTTGTTACGATTTTCGTCGTAATTAACCGAAAACCGCAGCCGTATGACCAAATGAACTGACATCCGAGATGTTTCTGAGCATTTTTCAAGTTCCCTACACTTTATCTTCCTTATAAAGCTTAAAAATGGGGTTAACGGTTGTTAAAAGTGCCAAAACGCATCGAAAAACAAGTTTTTAGGCTGTAGGGGCCTGTTTTGCCAATTCTGAAACTTAGGAAGCCCAAGCGCCACGCAAGAGACTCACCCTGATCTCCGCGATGCGCGGGAGATGCCCAGTTACAGCAGAAAATGGCAGACAGCTGTTTTACAGCTTTGAAACCCAAGATTAGTGTTCTCCAAGTTCTAGCCTGGTCTTGACACGTCTTTGAACATGTGGAATGATCCTAGAATGACCCTTGACACTTGTGATCATCAAATTCATCCTCCACAACTATAAATAGGTCCTTGATCTCACATTTCAACTTGCTCATTCTTTCCCTTCTCTCTATAACTCTAAGAGGAGAACTCCCACTTTGTCGGAGGTCTCCCAACTGAGTTTTCTAAGTCATTTTCTCCATCCTTGGCTGCCTTGAGCACAAGTAAGTGTTCTAACTTAGCCTTGTTCTTTTATTTTAGCTATTTCAGGCTAAAAAGTCAAACAGTGTTTGACTTTCAGCTTTGACCATTAATTGGTCAAAACAAAGTCCAATTGGACTTTGCAACGTGATCGTAATCACGATGGTTATGATCCTTAGCGATCATACCTACGATCGTAATCACGTTACTAGTTGAAGTGATGAGTCAAAGTTTCGGTCAATAAAGCGAAAAATGTGCATTATACAACGAAACTATTTTCTGATATCAAAACCCTTTGTTTTGATACCAAATCAGTTTTATAAACCTTGTTAGACATGTCTAACTCGTCACTTTTAGTTTAGTGCTTATTTAGGGTCGTAAGTCGAGCGGTCTTAACCACAACTTTGACTTTCGAATCTGACCCGTTTGGTCAATCTTAGGATCCGACTAAACACATACTTATGACCATAGTTTTATAGGGAATAACCCTCTGAGGTTATACCTTGTGGTCACGTTGTTTGGTTAAAATTATGTTAAGTCGCTAGTTATGCCTTATAAATGACCAAAATGCTCTTTTTGCACATTAATCAACTTTAAGAATATGCAACCAACATTTTGACTTATACACTGATGTTATAACATAATTAAACTTATTTTGGCATATTAGACTTATCATAACACATATCTAACCATTCGAACACGTTTTTTACGTAAATGATCCGTTAAAGTAGCGTAAACTACCTTAACTAGTCATAACGTGTCAAAAGCACTTAGGAATCTTTTCAAATAAGAATGTAGACTTTGTTAAACCATTTCATATGAGTACCAAAACTCATTTGGTTTACAAGATCTCATTCTATCCGATCCGTCGATTAAAGTCCCGATACTTTCATGGTTATCCGACTTTAGGACACGTTTGACTTCTCGGACTTTTGAGCTTCTTTGATCTTTAATTCAAGGTTACTTTGCAATCCCAAGTGAGTAGCTAGACCCCTCTTTTTACATATTTTGTGGTGACTATGTGAGTACATAGCTCCCCTCTTTTTACGTTTTGCAAATATTTTGGGGTGATTCATATGTGCTAAATTGTTTTCAAGTTTTCAAATTACAAATGCTATGGTTTATATAAAACACGATGATTTCAATAATGTGAACGAACTTGTTGGTGCGTTATATACATGACACGAATGACATTCATTAGCTTTGGCCAAGCCGACCAGCAGTAAGTTATGGTACCATAGGACTGACAATCCCGTTACCAAGTTTCCCGGTGTTTGTGGGGAAGTTTGGACGACTGAAACTATTTACTTTAATAAACCCTTTGGTGGTTTGTTATTGCAATTTAAAGATACCCTTTGGTGGTATAGACGAGTCAACACAGGTTTGAATGTATTCACCAAAACGACCAAAAGTTTTCACAATTAAAACAAGGACGATTTGTTTACATGGACGATGAACAATTGGTTAATGACACGAACAATGGACGAATGGTTTATGACACGAACAATGGACGATTGGTTTATGGTAAGTGATTTAGATAACGGTATGTGTGTAATGTGATAAAAGCATGGTGGATACGCCGCTGGTACTTCCTATATATGAGTGCTTTTATCGTATTACATTCGTGGTGTTATTTGCATCACTTGAACAAATGTTTTCAAACAATGACACACAACGATTTCTATTAAAGATATAAACCATACAAAGTTTCTTCAAGACGATTTACTACTCGAATTTTCAAAACAAATGTTTTGGTCAATATTCATGGCTACAAGTCTTTTATAAACTATAACTAACTTGTTTTAGTTGGTTAGTTATCATTGCAATACCAAATACCTTTTGATAACACGGTTTTCAACTAACGACTCTAGTAGTCTGACAAGGTATTGCAAATACATAATCAAGGCCATGAATTTGACACACTCACAAAACCTATGTACTCGCCGGCATATTTTTGCTGACTCGTTTTTCACATATGTTTTAGGAAACCAAGTTTGATGTTAATGCATGCTCACTTAGGATTGGACGTGGACTTAGTGCCTTAAAATATGAAAGACAATAGTTTATTTAGTTTGTTATAATTTCCAAAACAATGTAACTATGAAATTTCAATATTCAATAAAACATAACTTTAGTTACCACGTGTTGTTGAAACAATCGGTTAACGTGACTCCCCGATGTTTTCGTCACGGTTTGTTGTTTTTACACGGTCGGGGTGTTACAGGTTTTGTATATATCACTTGATAAGTTTTGTTATTGGACAATTGAGAGCTAATAGTGATATGATAACAGTCACATGGACTGCCGAGTGACAAATACCATTGGGTAGTTGTAAGATATAAACAAATGTAAAACTGTTAATGTCGCAATTGTAAGAATGCGTCATTTTATAACAAATGAATGAACTCACAAGTATACTCCGCTTATCAAATGTTTTTAAACGCATTTCAGGTGATTTACTGTGAAGGAAAGGAAAAAGTGTTGTGAGGCACTAACGCTTAAATAAGTGGCTACGTCACTTGAATAAGACATGTGTTTTGTAATGAAGGGTTTATCCCGTGAAAACCTTTTATGTAAATATGGGTTTTATCCCCAAGTTATGAAATAAAACTTCGGTGTATTGAAAACTCTGATATTTTTTCTAACACCCGTTCCTAATGAAATTTCCGCTGTAAAAGTTTTAATAAACACTTGTAATTCTAGAATCTGTTCACAGCTCCCATCCAGGTTAAGGTCGGGTGTTTTGACACAGTGTTTTGTGTTGCATGATAAGCTAAATCTAGGAAGATGAACCATCTTTTGGTGTTACTGGGATTCCTAGTCTACTTGCGCAAATCTTGGTCACAACAACACAGTATTTGCAGGGTTGTATGAACTAGTTTGTTCATAGTCGCGCGTTGCGTGATTACAACACAGCTTTGCGTATGAGGATGTGCAAGATGTTAATTTTGGGTGGTCTTTTGCAGTGTCGAATGTGATTTGTAGCAAACAATAAATGGAAAGATGTTATGTCGCCATCTCTTTTTACCCTCATAGAGTTTGTTGCGAGACATGATATCATTCCCTTTTGATATATTCAGGGTTTAGGGAAATTATATGATTTGTGTATGTAGTGCGCCAAACCTGTTTCCAGCAAAAAAAAGATCAAGCTGGCAAAAAGGCATATATGAAGTACTTTTACCACATGAACAAAAAGATTTGAACTTGTTTAAAAACAATCGTAATAAAAAAAAGTGAAACCAAGATGATGTTATTCAATGTTAAATGGTTACCTTCAGTTAAATTTAATTCTTTGATTCCTTCCCACTGACCCAGGATGTAAAGACAAACAAAGAGAGATATAATAAGGTATTAAATTACTTCCAAAAATGACAGTTGAATTTGAGTAAGAATTTGTTATAAAATATTTTTTAATTTTTTTTTTGTAACAGAGAATAAAAGCATTGAGCTTTTGAACCGTGAGAGAGCACAATTACATTGGGCCCATCGCATTCCCTGTTAGTTGTTATGGCCTCCCATGTTTTTTTGGTTCCCAACTGGTTGTTGACTTTGTTGACCAAACCCAGGCCCAGTTTTGATTATAAAAAAAAACATTTTATGCACCTCTAAATGGAGTTACCAGCCAAAAAAGGAGGCGTACCTATGTCTATGCAAACGAAACACCATAGTAGTAAATATATTTCTACCCTGCATACAACACAAAATGAATGATAAGCCTTAAAAATCATGGTTCCATTGAAGACTTATATGCAACTCCATAAAATTAGCACATGTGAGTTACCCTATTTTAAATAAGATGCCTAACATAAAACACAAAATATTAAATTGCGAGTAAAATCATTATGTAAAACTATGAAAACATGAAACTGGTCAAACTACTATCTCGTCAAATCTTCTATATGAAAGAACCAAAACCTCAAATAACGTTTTTGTTAGCAGCTAATGGCTGAAAAAAACAGGTATGATTCATTTAGATAGCATATCTATGTGAGCAAGAAATAACAAATAAAACATAATGAATCAACTATCTCTACAAAGTACAAATTAATTAACTAATTACATAATCATATAAAGAAAAAAGATTAGGCTCACATAAAAGCAAACAAATTTTATCTTAGAACCATTTATGTTATTGCTTACTTCCTATCAGAAAAAAAAAAACGAATAATGGTATCTAAAGGATAGTGTACCATTTAGTAATCTGTACCAAACATGAATATTATTTTGGGTTATTTTTGGACCAAAAGAAAAACTCCCATTTAATATATAATATGCACTTGAAAGAGTCACACTATAAGAAATTGAAGTCATAACAAAAGACTGACTTGGAAGAATCCCAGAATCCCAACTGCGTCTACTCAATTTCCAAAAAGACTTCACCGCCTAGGAAGCCCAGACACTACCCTTAGCAACCACAAAAGCCCAGACATGTCCTCAAGTTACTTTTCACGTCCTCAAGTTACAATTCGTTCCCTTTGTCTATTATTATATAATAGTATAATCTCTTACCTAAGAATTTTATTCTTCATTACCACTTCAGTATTTTAAAAGTAAAAAAATGTCACCGAGGCTCAGAGTTGGTGAAACGATGACACCACCATGGTTTCAAGGGGGTTGTAGGACAACACCCACCATCCTCTAACCACGCCACACCAAAGCGACATCTTCATCTGGTATTTTACTCAGATTATTAAACTCATCACAATCTTATCAGCTTATCAAAAACTGTAACCGACCAAAACGCAGAGCACGTGAAATCCCCTAAATACAACCACCAATTGCCCCTGTAAAACATAAACATGAACATAGTTTAGGAAGCTAAATCTCATAAACTTCAACAATAATGAAACATGCCTATTGAATATGGTTTCTTTTACTTAATTAAAAAAATCAATATCAAAGTTTATGAACCCAATCTGAACTTTATAAAGTATAAACATTTCAAATCAATTCCAAGTATTTAAACACTTCAAATGAAACCCCTTAACTAACCAGTGATCCAAATTTAAAAGGCATATTAAACCATGAAATTATAAACGATTAAGTTTGGTACCTGTCAAGCCTGCACCCAAACTTCAACAAAAAATGAGTATACTATATAAGTAATGTTGTAAATCTGGGTCGTTAACATTATGATCAATCAGAGCCACAAACCTAATTTGATTTCTTTCCTTTTTCTTCTTTATAACTTCATCAACATACATGATACCTTTGCCTTATAAACTTTAGGGGCTTACAAGTACGAACCGTAGCAGCAAACTTTGTCTATTCCAGTGCGACAAACAATATTTGGTTTGAAACAAAATACTCGAACATCAAGGGGAATAGTTAATTCAACCTCATGACTGTAACCCAATTTCTAAAACAAAAAGATGGCCTTCCGATTCAGCTCTTGCTTTGAAACTAAATCAAACTATCTTCAGAAACCAAAAGAACTGAGCTTCCATTTGAGGTGTTTCTAAAGGAAAACCGAAAAGGTAAACAATTATTAAATTTTGAATTGTATGCATATTTTTGTAACAAAATCAATCAATGTTCTAACAAAATGCTGAAAGGATGCTATAATTTGTGAGAATGAGTGTGTTCGACAACACTCGATTTGTTCTTTAAGAAAAATCCCTAATTTGCAATATAAATCCAGCAAGAACAAAAAGAGACGCTGAATCTCAAACTGGTTACAAGCAACAAAAATATATTCTGTTTTTTTTTTTTTTTTTGGGTAAAGGGTTACCCCGGTAAATATTATATCAATCAATCCAAAAAATAACAAGTGAGGTAGACAGAAACCTCAATTCTCAAGTATGACAAGCCATACTAGAGTTCATCAAGCGATCATCCTACAGCCGCTAGATACCTATTTAATAAGCACGTCACTCGACAATACACGTAATACTACATTACAAAAGGAAAAACACATGTAACACCATTAGCCATATTCATCATCATTTATCAGCAAACCTCTAGGAAGGCTCCATTCCTGTAGAAGATCTCTAGTGTGACTCGTGTCTTTAAATTTCATCAAATGTAGCTTCATCCGAACTGTTAGTAGAATAACCTCAATGAGTTGATCTGCACTCCTTTTTTTCGTAGAAAACAATCTCTGATTTCGTTCCTGCCACACGAAGTAAGTTGCCGCACTAACAACAAGCTTTCCAATAACATGAATAGCATGCTTTGATTCCGCATATTGCACCAAACGATCAAAAATCCTTTCCCATTTGTTAGGTAGCGATCCCATTCCTGCTTTATCTCGAATTCCATTCCAGACCTGAGCAGCATATAAACACTCGAAAAAAAGGTGGTCATGAGAATCCAAACCACCCATACACAACGAACAGCACATGAGGTTATAATTAGGACTACCCGCCGAAGACCATCGACTCATGACATCCTGCGTTTTTAGTTTTTTGTTCACGAGAAGCCACATTAAAAAAGAATGACGAGGAATTGATTGGGGATACCAAATAATACTCGCCCATGGGACTTCATTCTGGTGTAGTCGAAATTCATCCCACCCTATAGCGGCACTATAGTTCGTCTCCTTTCCTGATCTAGTTCTCCATACAACTCTATCATGTAAACCCGGGGTCAGTATTATACTTGGCATGTTTCGGATAGCCGGAAATCGGTTTACCCACTCGGTCGGCCATCCCCACCCCCATGGTCGCATACATCCGCAACCTTCGAGTTCATATAGAGTCCAGCATTTGATATCATACGTGGCGTAATAAAAGAATTCAAAGGGCATATCTCATCCCACTTATCAAACCAAACAAGTGTTTTGTTACCATCTCCCAGTTTCGTCCATACATGTTGTTGAATAATCGGCCTTAGCTGTAGCATTTTCCTCCAGCTCCATGTTGTGTTATTTCGGATTGGTACGTCCCAAAAACTTCGGTCTCGTATACGATATGAATGGATCCACTTTACCCAAAGAGACTCTCTATGTGTAAGAAGACTCCATACATGCGTAACCATAAGTGCTTTATTCATATCCCCAATCCTTCGAATACCCAAGCCACCCTCCCGTTTAGGAATACATACTTTTTTCCAACTCACCTTAGCTTTCCCTTTTATGTTATTACCTTGCGCCCACAAAAATCTTCGCATTCTTTCTTCCAAGTCATAAATGATGCGCTTTGGTAGAATAAACACCGACGCCCAATATATATGCACAGAAGACAGGACCGACCGAATCAATTGAAGTCTACCCGAAAATGATAGACTCTTATTTTTCCAATCGGTCATTCTTAAATCCATACTTTCCAGAAGGCGCTTACAATCATTGTAAACAAGCCTGGAAGATATGAGGGGAACTCCAAGGTAGCGAACTGGCAACACTCCTTCATCAAATGGGATGATACTTTTAATTCGGTCTTTCTCTATGTCCGGAACATTACCAAAAAAGACCGTACTTTTAGTCATACTAGGAACCAGACCTGACATGTTCTTAAATAAGTCTAACGCCTCCAATAGCACTTTTGCTGATCTATGATCGCCACGAGAAAACAAAAACAGATCATCAGCAAAACAGAGATTAATTATTCGCTGATTTTCACACTTATCATGGTACCTGAACTCAGCAGACAAAGAACTCTGTTTTTGCAGAAGCAATGTAAGAACCTCCATAACCAGCGTAAAAAGGTACGGAGACATTGGGTCCCCTTGTCGTAATCCCCGTTGCCCTCTAAAATACCCATACAGATTACCATTTATAGCCAAAGAGAAGGACGTGGTTGTAACACAAACCATTATCCACTTCACCATTCTCCGATCAAATCCAAAACCAAGCAGTATCTGTTCAAGAAAGTTCCAGTCTACCGTGTCGTAAGCCTTTTGAATATCCACCTTAAAGGCACACCTTGGTGGCCCCTTATCATGATGATAGTTATGCATTAACTCCTGTGTTAGAAGGATATTATCAGAAATTCTTCTACCTGGAACAAAGGCTGACTGGTTGATGCTCACAATATCACCTAACCCTTCTTTTATTCGATTTGTAATAATCTTGCTGATACACTTATATAGTGTGTTACAACAAGATATAGGGCGATACTCAGTAATGGAAGATGGTGAAGTAACCTTAGGGATTAAAGAGATTATCGTATGGTTAAGTTGACGGAGTAGTTTACCATTTCGAAAAAACTCCTATACCGCACTGCATACATCCTTCCCAACTACATCCCAAGACTTTTTAAAGAAGACCGAGGTGTAACCATCAGGACCTGGAGCTTTGTTCCCATCAATTGAAAACATTGCCTGTTTAATTTCATCATCCGTAACAATCCTAACCATAGCAGAAGCTTTATCAACCGATAATACATTATGGAATAGATCTGGCGTAGGATGCAAATTTATACTTCCAACACTACCAAAAAACTGGGTATAGTGCTCCACCATGACTTGTGGAACCGACATTCCTTCATGTAGTATACCGCTACTATCTCGTACCGAGAAAATTCTACTCCGATGATTTTTTGCTTTGACCGTGTTATGAAAGAACTTTGAGTTCTTATCACCAAGCGAAAGCCATTGTAATTTAGATTTTTGCTGCAAAAAAGAACACTCATCAATTACCACTTTCTTATACGCTTGAAGTAATCGACTGTGTTCATCAAGAAGCTCATTGTTGAAAGGATCATTATCTATAGCAATCTGGTTGTCTTCTAGATCCTTTCTCATCGTCTTAACCTTCTCATGCAGATTACCCTGTATATATAAGAGTTTCCTCATCGGGTTTTTTAACAGCTTGAGCTTTTTAACAATCTGGAACATGCGATAACCTTGAATTTCCATATTCCAAACCTTTTTAATTTCCTCCATAAAACCCTTCTTATCGGCTACCAAATTCACAAACTTGAACGGCTTCGGTTTTCCACTAGTCACATTAGGCAATTTTAAGATACACGGAGTATGGTCTGATATGCGGTACGGAAGAAAACATGCTGCCGCATTAGGGAATGTATCGATTAATTGCATATTCCCCAATATTCGATCAATTTTCTTAACAATGATACCCTTTTGCTGCTTATTTGTCCATGTAAAATGTAAACCCGTTCGATTAACATCAAACACCTCTATCTCATCAATGCATTCCTTAAATTCCCTATTCCCAATGCTAAGTGTGGATGGCCCTTGAGCTATATCTTCATGAAACAAGGAAGAATTAAAATCCCCCATAATAGTCCATGGTTTATCATGCATATAAGAATGATGAGCACATAAGTTCTGCCATAGGTCCCGTCTATTTTTGTAGTAGTTGTCAGCATAAATAAACGAACAAAAAATAGACTTTTGATCGAGTTTAAACCTGATATGAGTATGCACAACCTGATCAATTTTAGAAAGGATCATAACATCCACAATGTCAGCGTCCCACCCTACCATAATACGAGTACCTTTCTCACAACAATCAGCATTAGTCGCCCAGCTCCATGACGAGCAAACTTTCTTACAAACATTATAGACATTAGACGAGTCACCATGAGTTTCCATAATTGCACATACCTGAAGATGATTGTCCATTACCACCTGACGAACCTCCTTTTGTTTGAGGGGCCGGTTCAAACCCCTTATGTTCCAAGAAGCCAAACTACCCATGGACACTAGTATCACCAGGTGTGCTTGCACCCTCAGAATTTATATTTTCTTCTTTCTGATCCATTAATTTTGAGATATCACCTAAAAGCTCCTCGATTCCAACTGCATCAGCAATTATTTCCTCCAAATTGGTACTTTTATTTTGTTGGTTATCTTTTGAAGTCATACCATCTATTCCACCAAATTCATTAGAGTTATTTTCCTCTTTTTGAAGTACAGAAAATGGGTTAGAGGTAGGCACTTGGTTCTTCGGTTGCCCCTTCTCATCAGCCTTGGACTTAGGCTTTGCTACCGGACGGTACACAAATTTCGGCTTCTGATTCTTAACATGCAGCCCTTGATTGATCCCTTTCCTACTCTTCGATAATACCTCCTGAAAATCATTAGTATTTTCCATCTTATCATCCATCTGCACTGTTGTTTGTTTCTTTGGGCACGAGTTATCATCATGACCAAACACGCAACATGTTGAACATCTCAACGGTTCCCAATCATATTCTATTTTTACCTCCGCTTTAGAGTATCCTTTTCCATCGAGTGCCGGGATTGCAACCGTAACAACTCTCTTTAATTCAGACCCTGCTTGGACTTCAATTAACGCCCTAGCATAACTGCTTCTTCCCCATGAATCTACACCCATTGTTGTTGTGTAAGAATCCAGCAATTTTGGAACACCTATTTTCGAGGCCAGTAAACTCAACCCGTCCTCAGTAAACGCAGCCAAGGGTACATCATGCATTTTTACCCAAACCGGTATAGATGTTATATCCTTTTTCTCAACCATAACATCAGGAGTCCATTCAGTAAGAATAATTGGAACATTTCGTATCATCCATGGCCCATCCCTTGTTTTGTTTGAAACTTAAAGAAGAAGAACCCCTTAGCATTCATCATCATCTTAGATAATCCATACTTCGACCACTTATGTTTAACAAAATAGTCTACTACACGGAAACGCTAAGCGCTTTCCCAAAAAATATTCATAAAGAGTGTTCGAGTATCTATCATTCACCTGCTTTACCGATGATAAAGGAATAACAACATCTGCCCCATCAATTATTTCATCAGTTTCCAAAGACCGAAAATTAACCTTAATATCATCACTATTATGCTGAACTACTTTAGCAAATGAAAGAGGTTCTACAATTTTAGTAGTCGTTACCTTCGTGGACTCAGCTGATGAACCACCACCATCCGAATCAGGTGCAATATCCTCCAAATTACCATGCAAGTTAGCCCCTTTTCCAGTGTTGTTTTCCGAGTCCTCCTTTATATTATTCACCACGGTTCCCGCACCCTTATTCTTGTTTCGTTCTTCAGTGACTTTAAGTAGCTTCGGATCCGAGTTCACTTCTTCTACTAGTGCGTTATGAACATTCCCTCGTCGGGCCAGCTTAGGATTACCGTCAATATTCAGCACACGGTGTCCAAACCCCTTATTAGGTAACGGACCTTTGCCTCGATCAACATGCACACCAGGTTTCTTACGTTCATCCATGGCAGTCTTAACAACTCTCTCCTTACTCAGTTTTGGATACCCATCACCATTCAGAACTTCATCACTCTCCATACCGCAAACACAACAAAACACTAGAAATAAACCAAAAAGAAAAACCTAGAATCCGTAATCAATCCTTAATCGATTAGAAAGGTTGTATCAATCTAGCTAAATTAACCTCCGTTAACCGCGATCAACACAATCTTAATAATAAATCAGAATTTCCTACTAAGTTCCAGATCGACGATTATCAAATAAACACGCGCACAAACCCTAACCTGATCGGATTTATCCGAAACACAAGAAACAATCGGCCGGCGATAAGAACAAACCGAAAGAAAAGCTACAATCCGATCGATCCTATGTGCCACCAGATTTCGTGTTAAGATTTGATTACTCAAACCCTAATAACAGATCTGTTGCACACACTTGCCAATCGAAATCGTAGGAATAAAAAGAAGATCAAAAGTCGCCGGTCCGATAGAGAGCAATCAGGTGAAAAAAACGAAATTAAACCCTAGATTAATCTTTCTTTGGATGCTAACAAGTTCGTATTGCTATTTGGAATATCAAACAACAATCACAGACTGTTATACATCTAAGATTGATGAAACAAATCGGGTTTCATGAAGAACAAGAGAAATCGCCCATTAGGGTTTGCGGCCGCAAAAGGATTGCAATAAAAAAACCACATTGATTCCGATTGACCAACATCAGTACTAGTATTGGTTTATGGTATAAAAAAAAATATTCTGTTAGCTCAATACTGGCATTGATTCCATAACGTGAAACATTTTTCGACCAAAAAAAATATATTTTTGATTACCCATTTCACAACCATTTCGATCAAACAAAATATATTTTTGATAACCCGTCTCACAGCCATAATTAAAGAAATGAACTGCAAGTTATAAACGATTTGATTCAAAAGTGGCTTTGAGAAATGTTGGTTATTTGACGTTATATATTGAAGCAAACCAGTTGTTCGTCGTTATGCCATAGAGACATCCATGCATAAGCAGTTAATTTTCATATGAAGATAACTATAAGTCTGCATACAACGGTCGCCTCTGTGATTTCATCTGATAATTAATTGCAACTTTACACATCAGAAGTCAAACTCTCGATACTTGAAATTTCAGTTTAGGGGAAGTTTTCAAGAAATCTAGCTCAGAGTGATACGGGAACAATCACGAAGAATAACAATAAAAAATATGCCAAACTGTTAACACTATAAAAAAGATTTGTTTCATAGTTGGAAGATTTACACTTATTGATGTATCGATTACGCAGTCATTGCCGATTCTGATACTAAGAAGCGAGTAGAGTCCGGCGAATTGAGGATCCAAACCACCGAAATCAAGCGTCTTGATCAACGACGTGATTGCTCCGAGCTATGCCATACAAGGCTCCATGGTTTTCCTGAGAGGTCGATTAGGACCCTTGCTTTGTTGAGGGATCGATTTAGATTAGGAAAATTGAAGAAGGAAGCAAGTGTTGAGTACTAGGATCAAAGGTGATGACTTCACGTAGTACACGCGGTGATGTTTCATGAAGAAAGATAGGGTGGAGCTATGATGTAACAACTCCCAAAATATCATAAGTGCACCACATCGATTTTAAATGGGCGTTCTCTTCTTTTTCAAATCTATGTTCAAAGTCCCGAGCCCCTAAACCCTTAAACTATGCTCCGTACTCGGCGTGTTAACCTAAATTACTGATACGATACCCTGTCCGATCGATCTGTAAACAGTTCCACAAATGTTTAAGTGCTGCCTATATAAGACTATACTTTGTCATCATGTTGAGGTTTTGATCTCGTGATTATCGTTAAAGATGAAATGGGTTAATACACTAATACGTGTGCATTGTGTGTTTAATTAGGAACTCAAGATCTAAACCAGAAGGCTAATACAGATAAACCTAAATCTGCAAAGTGAGTCATTCTTTCTTTTTACCAAATGTATTGCAAAACCCTGAATGTTTTTCAGTTCTACTAATAGTGATTAATTTTCTATATTTTAAAGTTATTGCTGGTATGTGGAGTTTTGTATACACTACTAGTCCACCGTTACTATTGGACAAAGAGTTAGCCAATAGTAATATGACCATAGTCACTGAATTGGGTGTGTCATAAATATTGATTGAGTAATTGAAAGATATAAAAGATGTAAAAATCCTTAATGTTGTAACTATAACATTGTATTTTTTTGCATTAAATCTGAATGAACTCACTAGTATTTTTCGCTGACCAAATATTTTTAAAACGCGTTTCAGGTAATTTACTATGAAGGGAAGGAAAGTGCTAGGAAGCACTTGAGCTTAAATAAGTGGCCATAAAAGCCTGAATACAACGTTTTTTTTTAATCAATGGTGTATCCCGGTAAAAAGCCTTTATGTAAATATGGGTTTCATCCCACATTTTATGAAATGAAAACTGCTGTGTTTTGAACTCTGGTATTTTTCCTGACACCCGGTCCTAATGAAAATTCCGCTGCGACAAATTTAATAAACACCGGTACCACCCGCGTCTGCTCGCGGCTCCCGCCCGGGGTGGGGTCGGGGCCTCGGGGGTCCTGACAGAAGGTGGTATCAGAGCACCTAGTTTAAGCTAATTAACTATTGTGAAAATACTTAAAATTAGTAGTAAGGGAACACATGAAATAACTTCTGTAATCAACGTGATGCTAAAAAATATTATAAATAGGATTTTCGGAGTTTGTTGTTTTTATTGTTTTTGACTAACAGTATGAGCGATAAAGAGTTGGTTGAAGCTTTCGAGCACATATCAGTCAGTAATTCAGATATGGAAGAGGATCAAGCCGGTAACCAAACCGGATATGAAGCTGACAAAGAAGGAACAATGATATTTCAGGCTCCGCGGTTAGAAAAAGTACCTTCGAAAAAGAGAAGGTTTGATTGGAAAGCAAAGAGGGACAAAAAGAAAAAGAAAAAGCCAACGACCAAACAAACAGGAAACCCAACCACTAGAGAAAGTTCCAATCCAGGAACCGTACCACTAACCTGGGCAGAAATAGATCAGCGCCGGTCAAACTACCAAATGTTCAGGCCAATAAATAAAATTGACCTAAACATGCCCCCTCACTCAACAACACCTGGAAACTTAGAACATGTAAATCATGAAACCGTGATACCAAACCAACCACCTCAAAACCCAATGGAAGAGTGGTGGACTAATGATTGGGCATTTGACGACTTAATTACTGACCCTTACCAATTCTACCCAAATTACGAACGTGCACCCCCAGCCTTTCCCTCAATGAACCCTGAAAACGTGGCTGAACTACGCCACTATGGAAAAGAGTTGGTGGACACTAGCAACAGATTACGCATTATGTGGTAGTATTTGTATATATATAAAACTAAAACTATAATATATATATATATATATATATATATACATATGTGGTAGTATTTGTATAATATATGAAGCATAATAAGATATCTAAAAAAGAGTAAAGTCACAATGATCGACGTTTTTGGCAATATGATTTGACCAACTGTGTTTACGATATTCTGATTATTTTATTATTTATTCTGTGATATCAATATCTGAAATATGTTTGCAATTCTGATGTCAAATGAAGTTAATTAATTGGTCCAGAACCATCATGAAAACTCTTTGCATAAATGTACCATAGAGAGTATAGTAGCTCAGGGAATAGCTGACACAATACCCTTAATTATCCAAGCTATTAGAAACCCTACGCCTACAGAAAATAATAAAGTTGTGAGTAGCAAACGTAACCATAATAACAATGATAGTCAAAGCGTTAATGGAGATAATGATATCTTTCTCAAAGCCCCCCATCCTAAAAGAATGAAGGCGATAACTTCTGGATGTACGTATAAAGATTTTCTAGCCTGTAAGCCAACTGAATTCGCAGACAGTGAAGGAGCCATGGCTGCTCTGCGATGGTTAGAAAAGCCTGAAACTGTTCTTAAGATCAGTAAATGTTTCAAAGAAGATAAGGTAATGTGTGCTTCTAATCTCTTTAGAGATAAGGCATTAGAATGGTGGAACACGATTCTTTGGGCAAAAGGAAGTGACATGGCTTATGTTATGAATAGGAAGGAATTCAAAGAAATAACAGAAAGGAAATTCTATCCTCCTCATGAAAAGGAACAAATGGCTAACAAGTTCCTAAATCATAAAATGATTGACGTAAACTGTCGTGAGTATACGACGGCATTCTTCGGATCTGCAAGAATGGTACCAACCCTGGCATCACCAGAACCTGTACTAATTTCTCGTTATATCTGGGGATTAATTAGTGAAATTAGCGATACGGTCAAAGAGCTAGACCTCAGACTATTGAGGAAACAATCGAGTTAGCTAATAATTTGACTGATGGATTAATCCGCACAAGAGACGAAAATAAAAAGAATGAATTAGCTCAGAAAATTTCACAAGAATTTCGCCCTAACAGTACCTACAAAAGGAGAGGAGTTGGGCAGTCTTCTGCACCTTTCTGTAAATTCTGTAATAGGAAACACTCGGGGAGATGTGCTAAATACTGCTACTTCTGTAAAAACCCTGGGCATAAAGAAGAAGAATGTAGAAGAAAAATTGAACCCAGAGTTTGCTTCAATTGCGGAGAAGCAGGCCATATTCGTCCAGATTGCCCAAAGCTGACTAAAGTTCCTGACAACAAGGCAAAAGCAGCAGATGGAGCTAAGAAGAACGCACCAGCATTCATACTTACAGTGCAGGAAGCAACAATGATTCTAGAGGTGATTGCTGGTACGTTTCTTGTCCATGACGTATATGCTAAAGTATATTTGACTCTGGTGCAAATCAAAGTTTTATAAATATTGCATTCTGTCAAGCACTTAATCAACCATTGACTGAGCTTAGTCAAGCTTGCACGGTAGAAACGGCACAAGGAAACTCTACCAACATACGCGAAGTACTTCAGGAGGAAAGATAGAATTACTAGGACATAATTTCACGACCAACTTGCTACCTATGAATCTAGCCGGACTCGATGTAGTATTAGGAATGTATTGGTTGGTAGAAAATCATGCTCGAACCTCATGTGATCAAAATTCAGCTGAGATCCGTACTCCAACAGGAAAAATGATAATGATTCAAGGAGACGAGACAAGCAAACCAAGTCAACAAACTTCATCTCTGTAATGAAAGCTGCAAGTTATGCATGGAAGCAAGGCGTAGTGTATATGATTTCTGTAATCATTAACACTAAAAGCAAGGAACTAAAAGAAATTCCGGTAGTATCGGAGTACTCCGACGTTTTCCTAGAAGATATACCTGGACTACCGCCTGATCGAGAAGTAGAATTCAAATTCATCTGATACCGGTAACTGCACTAATTGCTAAAGCACCTTATCGATTAGCACCGACAGAGATGCTGGAATTAAAGAAACAATTAGATGAATTGCTAGAAAAAGGTTTCATACAACCAAGTTCATCCCCTTGGGGAGCACCTGTGTTGTTTGTCAAGAAGAAGGATGGTTCGATGCGTATGTATATTGATTATAGGGAATTGAATAAGGTCACAATCAAGAATCGGTACCCATTACCAAGAATGTATGATCTATTTGATCAACTCCAAGGAGCTCAATATTTTTCTAATATTGATTTACGCTTCGGCTACAATCAACTAAAAGTACAGGAAGAGGACATTCCTAAAACTACTTTCAGAATTAGGTATGGTCATTACAAGTTTACAATAATGCAATTTGGATTAACAAATGCTTCAGCAGCATTTATAGACATGATGAATAGGATATGTAAATCGTATCTGGATAAATTTGTAATTGCCTTCATAGACTATATACTTGTTTATTCCAAGAGCGAAGAAGAGCATGCTAAGCATCTACATGTACTTTTAAAACTTTTGAGAAAAGAAAAGCTTTATGTTGAGTTCTCTAAGTGTGAATTCTGGTTGCAAGAAGTTCATTTATAGGACATCTAATTAATCATGAAGGAATTCATGTGGATACCACAAAGATCGGGGCGATTACCAAATGGAAAGTCCCTAAGTTACCTACGGAAGTCAGAAGTTTCCTAGGACTAGCAGGATACTATCAACGCTTTATTCAAGATTTTTCACGAATAGCAGTTCCGTTAACCAAGTTAACGTGTAAGTCGGTTAAGTTTGAACGAAGACCCAAGCAGGAAGAAGCTTTTACAACCTTATAGCAAAATTTAACGAATGCACCGATACGTGCATTACCAGAAGGAACTGAGGATTTTGTAATCTTTTGTGATGCTTCTAGATTAGGATTAAGATGCGTATTGATGCAACGTGAGAAGGTGATTGCTTATGCGTCTAGGCAACTGAAGAAACATGAAGAGAACTATAAAACTCGTGATTTAGAATTAGGAGCAATTATGCCCTCAAAATTTGGAGACATTATTTGTATGGTAGTAAGTTTACCATCTTTAAAGATTATAAAAGCTTAAGATATATTTTTGGGCAAAAAGAATTAAACAGGAGACAAAGACGATGGATGAAGATTTTAAGTGACTACGATTGTGATATTCGATATCATGAAGGTAGAGCTAATGTAGTAGCTGATGCTTTAAGTCGTAAGTATCATGAGAACCGAAATGAGTACGCGCTCTCAGATTAAATCTGCAGATAGATTTGTGTCTACAATTTGATGAATTTTGCAATTTTCATCAAGAATTCGTTTGTTTTTCGATCTGAAACTTTCAAGGGTTTATCTATAGTCAATTTTACACATGATACTTGAATATCAATCCATTTTAACCATAGATTTGTTTTAAAAGTGAAAAATGAAAAGAATGGAGTAGAAGTAGAAGTAAATCTTGTGTCAAAGTCTTCAAATCAGGCTCCCTGAGCTCTGATACCACTTGTAGGACCGATTCCTCGTTAGCAAAGGTTCCTAGATTTGTTTCTAGTCCATATATGCGAATTTATATGAAATAGTGACAATACACAAGAATTATTGTTTAAACATTGATTTCATTCATTAGGTAAACGTTTACAATCAGTCTAAAATCCAACAGAGCTTCGTCGTCTACTTTGCAAAAACTGTTACAATGAAAAGACCCAGTGAACCTATATATGGACATTTCGTACGAAGCATGTTCAATTCATACAAAGCTGCCACTTCGTACGAATTAGATACTTCGTAAGAAGTGTGTACAAAACAAACATAAGCTTAACCTTTGACTCTTCTAACCCTGTACAATCAGACTAGACCTAAGACGCAGACAGTAGACATCGTGCATCAACAAGATTTAATGGAACAATTGAAAAGTACCTAGGAGACAGCAATTAAGGATGATGCTAAAGAACTAAAAGGAATGATAAAGGAATTAGAAAAAGGAACGGAAGGAATTTGGAATTCAATAAGAAAAGAATTTGGGTACCTACCCAAGGAAACCTATGACATAAGATTCTAGAAGAATCTCATAAGTCTAAGTATACGATGTATCCTGTTAGTGACAAGATGTATCAAGATTTGAGAAAGAATTTTTTGTGGATAAGAATGAAAAAAGATATAGCTAGTTACGTCTCTAAGTGTTTAACTTGTTTGCAGGTTAAAACCGAACATCAGAAACCTTAAGGTTTACTTCAACAACTAGAAATGCCAACATGGAAATGAAATTGATAACAATGGACTTTGTTACCAAGTTACCCAAAACCAGGAAAGGTAATGACGCAATCTAGGTGATTGTGGATCGGTTAACCAAGTCAGCCCATTTTCTACCAATTAGGGGCGTAGCTTTCAAGGGGCCGGGGGCGGCCGACCCCTCGAACTTTTCACTCAGTAGTGTCACGTATGTACGATTCGAATAGAATTTTAGGTATATACGTTTTCGACCCCCCGGTTTTATAGAACTTTTTATGTCCGATGACTTTCGACCCCACGGTGAAAATTTTCAAGCTTCGCCACTGCTACCAATGAAGGAAACCTTTAGTATGGAAAGATTAGCTAAGCTATATGTAGATGAAATAGTTTCATTACATGGAATTCCATTATCCAACAAGCTATGAGAACACGACTAAATCTAAGTACAGCTTATCATCCTCAAACAGATGGACAGAGTGACAGAACAATCCAAACATTGGAAGACATGCTAAGGGCATGTGTAATAGATTTTGGAGGAAGTTGGGACGATCATTTGCCATTAATGGAATTCTCCTATAATAATACTTATCACACAAGCATTAATGTTGCTTCATTTGAAGCACTTTATGGACGAAAGGGCCAAACTCCAGTATGTTGGGCAGAAATATGAGAAAAACAATTATCAGGTCCTGAAATTGTACAGGAAATAACTGATAAGATAATTCAAGTCAAGGAAAAATTAAAGACAGCACGAGATCGACAAAAGAGTTATGCAGATAATAGACGCAAGCTATTAGAGTTTCAAGTTAGAGACAAAGTACTGTTAAAAGTTTCTCCTTGGAAAGGAGTAGTTCGATTTGGTAAAAAAATGAAAGTTAAGCCCAAGGTATGTTGGACCATTTAAAGTTCTTAAGCGAATTGGTCCAGTAGCCTATCAGTTACAGTTACCTGAAGAAATGGCTGGTATACATAATGTATTTCATATATGTAATCTAAGGAAATGTTTAGCTGATGAATCTTTGATGGTACCTCTTCATGATATAGAGGTAAGTGAAAAATTAAAATTTGTTGAGAAGCCTCTACAAATCAAAGATATGAAGGTTCAAAATCTCAAACATAAAAGATTGATTCTGGTTAAAGTAAGATGGGACTCAAAACGAGGACCAGAATATACTTGGGAATTAGAATCAGAGATGAAACGGAAATACCCATACTTGTTTCAGTGAATCTCGAGGACGAGATTTTAAACAAGATGAGGAGGATATAACAACTCCCAAAATACCATAAGTGAAACCCCGGACACGCACGACGAGAACCATCGCGAAGCGAAAAAATATTTTTTGGACCTCCCATGTGCCATGCGAGAGAATCCTGGATTCTCTCGTGATGCGCGGAAGAGTACCAGACCACGTGTGTCGTAACCCCCGACCCCTACCCGGGGAGTGGGAGCCGCGAGACACAGAGCCGGTGGTATCAGTGTTTATTAATTTGACAGCGGAATTAAAACATCAGGATCGTAGTTAGGAAATATTATCAGAGTTTCAAAACACCAAACTTTTATGAGTAAACAATTGGGATAAAACCCAAGTTTTAAGTACAATACATTTTGTAGAGATAAACCCTAATTTATGTTAAACATAAACTCCTGTTTATTTAGGTAACTTTTATATCCACTTTTCTAAGCCTTAAGTGCTCTCTAGCTGGCTTCTATTAGCTTCACATTAAGTTACCTGAAACGTGTTTAAAAACATTTTATCAGCAAGAAATAGTAGCGAGTGCATTCCAGTTTAATCAAAACAAGTTTTTATAACTTTACAGGATTGAGAGCATCCGCATTTACAATGTTTATATCTACACAATTACTCAATTAGTACTGTCAACACCTGACTTGTGGGTTATGTTACTCATTGGCAAACTCCCTTGTCCAATAGTAACGGATTCAAATTTTGTATACAAAACCCCAACATACCGGCAGTAATTGTAGAATACATAAACTCAATCACTATTAAGCATAATTAAAACATTTGAGGTTTTGGTAAAATAGTTTGACTCACAAAAAGGATTTACAAAAAGAGAATGTACTCACAAAAGATTTACAAAAAGAGAATGTACTCACAAACGGTGAGAAAAAGATATTGTACTCACAAACGGTGAGAAAAAGAGAATGTACTCACATTGAAAACTTAGGTATTCCTACGACCTTTCTGGTGACAATTCCTGATTACTTCCTGGAATTTCTACTAAAACATACAATGCACAGCCTTGACATACGTCGGTGGGTCCTAAATCAATCGGGTAGGATGCCCATACAACACGAGACAGAACCCCAACGAACTTAGTCAGTCAGAGCCTTGACATGCCGTCGGTGGGTCCTAAACCAATCGGGTAGGGTAACGAATTAGTGATCGGGGGTTAAGATACTTACAACGGGCAGCGTTTCGCAGGTTTAGGGGTTTAGGGGGTTTGTTCAGAGAAACGGGGATTCGAGAGAGAGTGTTCGTCAAAAGTCGATCGAACAAGTGCAACTGCTTCAATCCCACGCTGCCTTTATATAGGCCAGTTTGGCCTCTCCCGCGCATCGCACGGGATTCCTGGTCCCCTCTCGCATGGCGCCTGAGACACCTAGCTAGGCTAGGTTAGCCTAGTATAGGCTGGCCACTTGTCGCGAACGGAGACAGGTGTCATCTGACCTCTCCCGCACGTCACGACAGAGACCGGCGACTCTGGCGCGTGTCGCCTGGGCTACCCAGGTGGGATTTCCTCATTTTACGTGCCGTATCTCGATTTACGTGTCCGGTTCTTTGTTTCGGCTCGGTTTGGGGTGTTTTGGAGAGTTGTTACATCCTCCCCAACTTGGTTTATATCTCCTCGAGATTCACTGGAATAGGTGTGGATACTTCCTATGCATTTCTGATTCTAGCTCCCATGTGTATTCTGGTCCTCTCTTTGAATTCCATTTTACTTTGACCAGAAGCAATCTCTTGCATTTGAGATTCTTGATCTTTCTATCTTCAATCTGAATGGGTTCTCTACAAACTTAAGTTTCTCATTTACCTCTATATCTTGAAGAGGTATCACCAATGATTCATCCGCTGAGCATTTCTTGAGATTACATAAATGAAATACATCGTGTATTCCTGCCATTTCTTCTGGCAATTGTAGCTGATAGGCTACTGGCCCTATTCTTTTGATAATCTTAAAAGGTCCAACATACCTTGGGCTTAGTTTTCCTTTATTACCAAATCTTACAACTCCTTTTCATGGTGAGACTTTTAATAACACTTTATCTCCAACTTGAAATTCCAAGGGTTTACGTCGGTTATCTGCATAACTCTTTTGACGATCTCGGGATGCTCTTAGTCTTTCCTTGACTTGAACGATCTTATCAGTTGTTTCTTGCACAATTTCAGGACCTGATAGTTGCTTTTCTCCAATTTCTGCCCAACATACTGGGGTTCGACATTTTTGTCCGTAGAGTGCTTCAAAGGGTGCAGCTTTGATGCTGGTATGATAACTGTTGTTGTAAGAAAATTCAATTAATGGTAAATGATCATCCCGACTTCCTCCAAAGTCTATCACACAGGCTCTAAGCATGTCTTCAATGTCTGAATCGTCCTTTCACTTTGTCCGTCTGTTTGCGGATGATAAGTTATACTTAAATTTAATCGAGTTCCCATAACTTTTTGAAAACTTGTCCAGAAATGGGAAGTAAAACGGCTGTCTCTGTTAGACACAATAGATAAAGGAATTCCATGCAATGAAACAATTTTTTTTACATATAACTTGGCTAACTGTTCCATACTGAAAGTTTCCTTCATTGGTAAGAAATGAGCAGATTTGGTTAATCTGTCTACAATTACCCAGATTGTATCATTACCTTTTCGTGTCTTGGGTAGTTTAGTAACGAAGTCCATTATTATCAATTCCCATTTCCAAATTGGCATTTCCAGTTGTTGTAATAATCCTGAAGGTTTCTGATGTTCAGCTTTAACATGTGAATAGGTTAGACATTTGGCAACGTAATTTTCTACATCCTTTTTCGTTCCTATCCACCAGAAATTCTTTCTTAAGTCTTTATACATCTTATCACTTCCAGGGTGCATTGTACACTTAGTCTTATGGGCTTCCTCTAGAATTCGATTTCGTAGGCCTCCTTGGATAGGAATCCAAATCCTCTTATGGAATCTCCAAATTCCATCTGTTCCTTTTTCTAATTCCATAATCATTCCTTTTAATCCTTCAGCATCGTCCTTGATTGCGGTTTCCTATACCTGCTTAATTTCCTCATTCAAATCTATCTGGAGGTTTAGTCTAAGATGTCACACCCCGACCCGCAGCGGAATAAGAGTCGGGGCATAATTGGGTTATCACCAAAGCTCATGACATTTACTAATATGTTTCATATTTAATAAAGTCAAAGTTATATTTCCAAATATCCAAACATGTTCATTCAATACAAAGAAAATAAACCAAACATAACAATCCCAACTCTAAATCGTTTTATTCTTCTAGTCCAAGTCCTATGTGTTCCTAGCTGCTGCTAGTTCACCTGTATCATGTGTAAAAATGGGGGTTTTTGGGTCAACATAAGTTGGCGAGTGAACCTTATTAGATAAACATTTATTAAAGAATTACTTTTAGTTTATCAATGAAAAATTGTGCATAATCATAGATGAGCAAATGTAAATAATCAAGCAGTGGCAAATAGCAATCACATCCATAACATACAATATCATATGACAGCCTACATTAACATACCAACAACATACGATAAATAACATAAATGAACTGTGCGATCAAGGCTCAATCAAACGGAGCCGATCGTATTGCATGTACTGAAAATGAAAATGTCTGTGCGATCAAGGCTCAATCAAACGGAGCCGATCGTATGTGGGCACGCCAGGTTCAACCTCATAATGAAATGGGGAACATGCTCAACGCTCATAATGTAATGGGGAGCGGCGGCCTATGAAATTGCATGTACTGATAATAATAAATTGCATCCAACAATAACTACGCAACAGAAACAAATGAATACACAAGTTCATGATATGATGTATGCACAATGGTTTAAGTATAATATATATATCAAGACACATGATAATGTGATTAAACGGGGAATTTGTAAAGGTTCACTCACATTGGGTGCGTTGGATTGGAGATGGTGAGATGCGCACGAATTAGATGAGCGGAACAACGAGGAATACTAACCTAAATAATAACGGAAAAATATATTAAATGAGTGGATTTTATTAAGGATTTTAATGAAATTTTTAGATATATTTTTGTGAGTTTATGGCTATTTTCTATCTTTAAAAATGTTAATTTTATGTATTTTTAATTGATTTTTAAATTAAATTAAATAAATAAAAATATAAAAAAAATTGTTTATTTTGCGTTGACCGTTGACCGTTGACCTGTTGACTTGTTGACCGGTTCGGTCAGGGACTTGGTTTGCGCTGGGTGAGGCTCGAACCCGAGACCTCCCGTACGCGTGTACGCAGCTCTACCAACTGAGCTACGTGTCTAACCCGAAATAATCTTGTTTTTAATTATATTTATACACTTATTCAGTTTAAACCGAAATTCTCTTAATTGTAAAAACATTTTAATTCAACAACTCGGTGTTAGTGACGGGTTTCGAACGCGCGACGTATGGTTTAATGTTGCACACAGTCCACCGCTGGACTGTGTGTCTAACCTGGTTATTATCTCGGTTTTTATTATACTTAACAACTAACTGAGTTAACCCGGTTTAGTTTTTAAATAAAAAGGCATTTTATTATATAAGGAGTGCGTATAGCAGGAATCGAACTCGGGACATGCGTTTGTATTTTGCACACAGTCCACCGCTGGACTGTGTGTCTAACCCGTTCATTTTACTAGTTTTAAATATACTTATAATTTAATTAGCTTCATCTTCTTCATTCAAATTACAGTCAACTGATATACTAACCCGTTCCTTGTTTTTACGATTTACAAACATTATTAAAGCTTAAATGAAAAGGCAGAGACGGTAATTAGAGATGAACATACCGATGAACGGTTTATTTCAGATTTCCGGCAATGTATCGGTCCCTGTTTTTATGCTCTTCAACTGAACGAGATAATTAACTGTCTTGATTAGTCGAATGTGGAATTGAAGTCATAAACAAATGTTAACGATGTGTTTGAAGGTCCTTACCGTTTCACAGACGAAAATAAAGACTTTCAGGGGAGTTCCGTCGAACTGGAATTAGTTGAATACAGTGCCTGAATTCGATTTCAATTGAGAGGTTTAAGTTAGAAATAGTCTAATAATTGTTGAACTACAACGAATATTGAAAGATTTACCGTTTGAGGATGAATACGGTTTTCCGGCGACTTTTGCAGAAAATTCCGGCGAGCTGTTTTAAGCGTTCTGATGGTCTGAAAATGTGACGAAAGTGAAATGGGATGCTAGTATGATATTTCTGAGTCGCGAGAGTGATCTTGGGTTGAAGTATTCTGGTTTTGATTACTTTTCGGTTATGAAGACCGATAATGATGAGACTTGATGCTCAATCAATTCTGAATTGAGTAAAGACATCGGTTCATCGGTTATGAACGTGAATACGCGAGAAATCAAACGATTTGACTATTGATTTGCCGATTTCAGTTTCTCAGTTGGCGAAACCGGTTTAACCTAGTCTGTATATAAATCTCATTTGTTTCCTAGAGATTACAGAAAACACAAAGTGGCGGAGTGGTGATGTGAGTGTGTGTTAAGGCGTTGGAGTTGTTCTTGGCTGACCCGGGTTCGAGTCCCGGCAGCAACATAATTTTTTTATTTACTTTGTTTTAACTTTTTATCAAATATAATTTTTATAGTTCAGTTTATTTATTAATTATGTATCGTTTTAAATCAAAATAATCATAAATATTCAACGTAACTTTTATAACTTGATATTCGATTACAAAACGGAGCGGGTTTTGAAAACCCGATTTTTACAAATGTTACATAAGAGAGCGTACTCTTTTCGGCTTCTCATGATACTTTCGACTTAAAGCATCAGCTACCACGTTCGCCTTTCCTGCATGATACTAGATATCACAATCATAATCACTAAGGATTTCCATCCATCGTCTATGTCTCGTGTTTAATTCCTTTTGTCCAAAGACATATCTTAAACTCTTATGATCTGTGAATACAACGAACTTACCACCGTAAAGATAGTGTCTCCAAATCTTAAGGGCAAAAATTATTGCTCCTAACTCTAGATCATGGGTCGTATAATTTTCTTCATGCTTTTTAAGTTGTCTAGGGGCATAAGCAATTACTTTTTGACGTTGCATCAGCACACATCCATATCCTAACTTAGATGTGTCACAATAAACTACAAAGTCTTCAGTCCCTTCTGGCAAAGCGAGTATTGGTGCATTGGTTAACTTTTGCTTCAAAATCCTGAATGCTTTTTCTTGCTTTGGTCCCCATTCAAACTTAGCTTATTTGCAAGTTAGCTTGATTAATGGGATGGCTATTCTGGAAAAATCCTGAATAAAACATCTATAGTATCCTGCCAATCCAAGAAAACTTCTTATTCCCGTTGGTGATTCGGGGACCTTCCATTTGGTGATTGCTTCGATATTTGTGGGATCTACATGAATTCCTTCGTGGTTTACCAAATGTCCAAGGAATTGTACTTCTTGTAACCAGAAATCACATTTTGAGAATTTCGCATAAAGCTTTTCCTTTCTCAGCAATGTCAGGAGTATACGCAAATGCTCTGCATGATCTTCCTTACTCTTAGAGTAAATTAGAATATCATCTATAAAGACAATTATGAATTTATCCAGGTATGGTTTACATATCATGTTCATCATGTCCATAAATGCAGCTGGGGCATTGGTTAAACCAAATGGCCTGTAAATTCATAATGACCGTATCTTGTCCTGAAAGTAGTTTTAGGAATTTCTTCTTCCTGTACTTTCAATTGATGATATCCTAAGCGTAAGTCGATCTTAGAAAAGAATCGGGCTCCTTGGAGTTGATCGAACAAATCATCAATTCTTGGTAACTGGTACCGATTTTTGATTGTCACTTTATTCAATTCTCGGTAATCAATGCACATACGCATTGATCCGTCTTTCTTCTTGACAAATAACACCGGTTCTCCCCATGGCGATGAGCTAGGTTGTATAAAACCTTTCTCTAATAATTCGTCTAGTTGTTTCTTCAATTCCTGCATCTTCGTCGGTGCTAGGCGATAGGGTGATTTGGCAATCGGTGTCGTTCCAGGTATTAGGTGAATTCTAAATTCAACCTCTCGATCTGGCGGTAATCTAGGTAATTCTTCTGGGAAAACATCGGAGAACTCAGATATTATGAGAATATCTTTTAATTCTTTTCCTTTAGTGTTAATGATTATGGAAATCATATATACCATTTCTCCTTTCCGTATATAACTTGCAGCTTTCATTACTGAGATGAACTTTGTTGGCTTTGTTGACCTATCTCCTTTAATTGTGATCATTTCGCCTGTTGGTACATTTACTTTTACAGACTTTTGATTACATAATATTCTTGCTTGATTGGCTACCAACTAATCCATTCCTAGGACGATATCGAATCTGGCTAAATCCATTGGAAAAAGGTTAACAGTAAAATTATGACTTAAAATTTCTATCTTTGCTCCTTGCAGGATTTCGCTTATTTTGATAGAAGTTCCATTTGTCGTCTCCACCAGACAGTCTTGGTGAAGTTTAGTTAATGGTTGATTGAGAAGTTTACAGAAGAAACTATTAATGAAACTTTGGTTTGCACCAGAGTCAAATAATACTTTAGCATAAACATCATTAACTAAAAACGTACCGGCAATTACATCCGGGATCATCTTGGCTTCTTCGGCGGTCAACAGGAATGCTCTGGCATTCTTCTTGGGTCCTTCAGTTGTCTTTGCTTTGTTGTTTGCCGCTAGAGCTAGTTTCGGACAGTTTGTTTTAATATGACATGCTTCTCCACAATTGAAGCATAGCCGATTGCTAACTTTCTTTCTGGAGTCTTTTTCCTTATGCCCTGGCATTTTGCAGAAGTTGCAGTATGTAGAGCATTTTCCTCAATGTTTCCTTTTGCAGTACTTACATGGGGGTAAAGAAGAACTTGCCCCTTTTCCGCGATAGGAATTACCACAACGTAGTTCCTGGGTGATCTTTTGAGCTAGGTTCCTTATCTGGTTTTCTTCTTGTGTACGTACCAATTCATCTATCAAGGTGTTTGCTAGTTCTACTGCTTCTGCTATGGTTTGTGGTATAGCTGCCTTGACTACATGTCTGATCTCGCTGATTAATCCCCAGATGTAACGGGAGATTAATACTGGTTCTGGTAAAGCCATGGTTGGTACAATCCTTGCATATTCAAAGAATATGGTAGCATATTCTCTGCAATCTACCCCGATCATTCTATGGATTTAGGAATTTATTAGCAATATGCTCCTTTTCATTAGGAGGACACAATTCCCTTTCAACTATTTCCTTAAAGTTGTTCCATTCCATACTGTAAACTCTGTCACTTCCTTTGGACTGAAGAATGGTATTCCACCACTCTAAAGCTGCATCTTTAAAAAGATTAGAAGCCTACATAACATTATCTTCATTTGCACTTTTACTTATCTTTAAGACTGATTCTGTCTTTTCTATCCAGCGCAAGGCTGAAATAGCTCCTTCATTTCCTGAGAATTCTATCGGTTTGCATGATAAGAATTCTTTATAAGAACAACCATATGAGATGGTTCTTCTTCTTTTTGGAATTGGAACTTGGATTAATAATTCGTGATTTCCATTCACGCTATGATTTGATTCAGGGGGTACACGTTTATTTCTGGGATCACCATTTTTGCCTTTTTAATATTATCGATAATATATGACATAGCATCTATGATTCCTTGGGCCATTATGTGTTCAATAGCACTTTTATTCATTTGATTCTCGTTATCATCGTTATTATGGATTTCCTTATTTACTTCGTCTACATCTGAATTGTAAACATTTATCAGGTATTAATATCACAGAATCAGTTAAGTAATAATCACTCAAACACAGTGAACCAAAATCGTTGAGCATTGCGACTTTTACTCTTTTCATATATATGCATCTATTACAAACATTGCTGGGATTCAAACATTAGTAACTATGCATCGATATATATTACTTTATATCTATTTTAGTTGATATAGATATATGTTTTTTTTTTCAAAGTAATACCACATACACACATATATAAATTGTAACAACCGACTTTTAGTCATTCTGCTTATCGTCTTTATTGTTTGTAGATACCTTGTAATCAGAGTTTGATATTAATGAAGACTTATGTTAAACTATATATATTTTGTCACAGAATAACATACTACTCTTAACGCTTATTACTCTAACGCTAATGCAACACAAACTACAAGTAACTATATTACTATTAAGGGCCGAGTGTGTTGATTGTTCGTTAACCACTCAGGCCTTCAACCTCGCTTATCTCATCGCGTCACATCACAGTTAATTAAGTTATATTATTTGGATATGTTTGTTATGTGTATTATGTGGTTAAACGCTCGCTAACCACTCGCACGCTCACGCAACTCGCTCCATCGCATTATTATGGTATTACAATGCTTAAACGAAACTAACTAATATGAACCGAATCACCAAATGAACACTTAACAAACAAATGGCAAACAAAATTAGCCCAAAGGACAACTTCGCACGAAGTTGGGTATCCCCAACTTCGCATGAAGTTGGGTATTCCCAACTTCGCACGAAGTTGGCTAGGGCAGAACAACAGGCAAGTTCGCCCGAACTTGTCCAAACCAAGAGAAAAAGGCCAAGTTGCCCGAACTTGTGACAAGTTCGCCCGAACTTGTTGTCTGCCATCTTGTTTCTCCCTCACCTATAAATACTCAGCACCTCCATTCATGCTCTCCTTGCTGCAACTTCGCTCCAGAGCTCCCAAAACCGAATTTCTGTGACTTCCAAGTAAGAATCACTCGTTTTATGCAAACCACAATGTTTTCCACTACGATTTTACACAAGGATTACCTTCGTTTTCATCAAAACTCATCTGTTTATGAAAATCTTCATCTTTTTTATAAAACTTCTTATTTTAGCTTAGATCACACTTAAACGGCATATTGGACTTAGCCTTAGCCTTCCAAGCTAAAATATTGATGATTTCGACTCACCAAGTGTTAGATCTGAGAAAACTGTTTAAAGTACTGATTTTTACACAAAAAAACAGATTAACCGACGTGTGTTTCGTTCACTAAGTAGTGGACGAGGCATTGTTAACAAGATACATGAAATGGATCCGAAATTACGTCTGTTTCAAGCAGAAATCGAGATCCGGATGCACAAGGACGTTACAGTCACTTCGCATGAACTGGACTAACTTGTATGAACTGAAAAAATTCGCACGGATTAGCCCAAGTTCCTGTAAAATGGCTAAAACTCGCTCTCAAAGACCTCCCCAGCCTATGGTTTGCTCAGTAGCTCAAGGTTGGAGGGATGAACACTCGATTTCCTCAGCAAACGACGCGAAAACAAACGATTTGGAACCAAAACAGGCAACTTCGCACCAAGTAGGGAAGTTCGCTCGAAGTTGTCATCTGACTGGTGCAACTTCGCCCGAACTTGTACCTGACCAAAGGAAGGAGTGCAACTTCGCCTGAAGTTGTTCTCTAACCTGAATTAAAGCACAACTTTGCCTGAAGTTGGCTAATTGACCTAGGTTGAGTACAACTTCGACCGAACTTGTTGCTTGACTGAAGTCTGTTACAACTTCGCCCGAATTTGTCTACTGCCCCTTGCATTTCGACCAGTTTCAGCACTTCGGAAGACTGATGCACTTCTGTTCTCGCTTAAAGGCTGATCCCGCGCTCCCGTAAATCCACAACAGTTTGTGTTTCTTCGTTGAGCACCGACTTGTGAGTATACTTGAACCCTTTTATGCTTTAACGCACTTTTGGGTGTTACATACGTTCTTATATCAAAACACATCACACGACTCTCAATGCTTTATCGCAACCCGCTCTTACATGAGTATACGTGAAGCGATGAATTGTATGTTTGCTTGATGACTTGTGTGCCACCCTTAACATGATAGCTTGCTAGAGGTTGACCCGCCACCCGGAGGCCCGGGGTTGTTAAGGCTCGCACTTTTATTTCTCATTTATTTTCTCTTTAGTACGTGGACACTTGTTCGCGTGACTCGACTCGCGGTTTGTTGGTTTACTCGTATCGATGCATGTTATATAATTCACATCTCTTACGTATGTTCATGTGGTGTTTGCTAAACGCTTTTACTACTATACTTATGCAAAACTTGTATGCTCACCTTTACTTTATTGTATTGATTTTATTTTAACGTATGTGACAGGTTGATGATATTGTCATCTACTCGAAGTCGAGAGCCATACACGCGTGACATCTCCGTTTATTTCTTGAACTCCTTCAAGGAAATCGCCTTTACGCCAAATTCTCCAAGTGTGAATTTTAGCTTAAGGAAGTCCAATTCCTCGGTCACATTGTCAATGATCAAGGAATTCATGTTGACCCTGCAAAGATAGAAGTTGTAAAGAGTTGGATTACACCGAAAACTCCATCTGAAATCGTTCATTCTCTTACCTCTTTGACTCACAAGGATAAATCTTTTGTTTGGGGTTCCAAACAAGAGGAAGCCTTTCAAACCCTGAAGCATATGCTTTGCAATGCTCCCGTACTCGCTCTACCCGACGGAAGTGACAATTTTCTCATCTATTGCGATGCCTCTAACCTAGTCTTGGTTGTGTTCTCATGCAACAAGATAAGGTTATCGCATATGCATCTCGACAACTCAAAATCCATGAAAAGAACTACACAACCCACGATCTCGAACTCGGTGCAGTTGTTTTTGCATTAAAGATATGGCGACACTACCTATACGGTACTAAGTGTACACAGGCCATAAGAGCTTACAACATATCTTTAGTCAGAAGGAGCTGAACATGCGCCAACGCAGATGGGTTGAACTTCTTAATGACTATGATTGTGAGATACGCTACCATCCCGGCAAAGCAAACGTCGTAGCCGATGCTCTCAGCCGACAAAGCTATGTGTATAGCATGCGTGATTTTCAAGCCCAGCACCATCTAGAAACCCTGATTCACGATGCTCAGCATGCTTGTTTCAATGAAAATACCTTAAGTGAATAAATGAATTGCGGAATCGAAACCAACTTGTAGCTAAACCCAACGGTATTTATTATTATCTCGATCGAATCTGGATCCTAGTCGCAACAATCTTCGAGCATTATTAATGACTGAAGCTCACAAATCCGATATTCCATTCATCCCGGTGCCGACAAGATGTACCAGGACCTCCGTTCTAGGTATTGGTGGCCGGCATGAAAAAGGATGTCGCTCTATATGTTTCGAAACGCTTAACTTATGCGAAAGTTAAAGCTGAACATCAACGACCCTCTGGCTTACTTGAACAACCCGACATTTCGATGTGGAAGTAGGAGAGTATACCCATGGATTTCATTACAAAACTCCCTCGCACTTCATCTGGCCACGATAACATTTGGGTTATTGATGTATAAGAATTTATACATCTTTAAAACGTCAAATAGACCCCGTTTACGCGAGAACTTGTCGATTTCTCATTTAAGTTATTTGTGAAATGCATGTCCGGGCTTCAGCCCGGTAAAGAAACAAAGGCTTTTGGAGCAAATTGGAGCAAAAACGGAGTTATCCAGCAAACTGCCAGATATGGCACGACCGTGCCAGGCCAACCCTGATCAGCACTCTCATCAGCACGCTCAGATTCTAGGCGAACCAGGAAGATTTGACGACTGGCACGACCGTTCCAAAGCTTGGCACGACCGTGCCAAGCCAAACCACTCTGATATCAGCTTATTCTCGGGATCATTTCATCCATTTTCGAATACCTTACCGAGAAGCACAACCATGCCAATGGTTGGCACGACCGTGCCAACTCAGAAACATTTGAGCGGGATTTTTCCCAAAATGGCTAGCAAACAAGTCAAACACTCGAAAAAGGCACCTTACACTTACCAAGCATGACTGTGCCAAATGGTGGCACGGTCGTGCCAAATGCCCAGTAGCTTAAATACGTGAATTCAGCTCATTTGAAGGGGAGTTGGAGCATTTGGGCGGATTTTTCTCTCAAGAAGCTGATCTTGGAAGCTTGGATATTGAAGAAAGGAGCCTTTAGGAGGTTGTATCACTTGATAATCCAACTCATTTAGCTAATTATCTTGTCTTAAACATTAGTATTCACTTGTTATTCATGCACAATCCATATTACTTTATGTTTGTCTTAGTTATCATGAGCCTTGTAGGCTAAACATTTGGTGTTGTCTAAACTAGTTGAAGCTTATGAATATGTGATAATCATGGAAGTTGATGTGGTGATTGTTTTTGTTAATCTTCATAGTAGTGCTTGAATCTTGTTCTTGGAGTTTTTATACATGCTTAAAGTTCTTGTTCTTGAATGTTTGGTCATAAATATTTAAATGTTGTGTTGGAAAGCCCATGCAAAGATTATGATTATTGAATCTTAGTAACTTGTTAGCATGATTCATAACATGAAACTAGGAATGGTAATTGTTAACATGACTTGAATGATGATTTGAACATGTGTAGGATTCTTGCATTTAGATTTGGAAAAATCATAATAATGTTTACTTGGATTCTATAGTTGTGTTTGTGTTAGATTGATGATTTTTTGGCCAAGATTGTTATCTAGCATGACCATGCTTGTAGTTTTTTGTCAAGAACATAATATAGTGGTACTTACTTGAAAGCAAGTTAGGGTGATTGTTATGTTGTTCATGGTAATTTTCCTAAACTTGTAGAGTTAGAAGTTTTGACAAACAAATAACTCTTGTTTAAAGGTTAACATTAACTAAGCAAGTGAGCTTCTAATAATAATTTATAGGTGATTAGAGTGATTATTTCATTTTAGTTTTCCTAAGGTTTATTAAACTAGGAAACCTTGATTGGAGACTTAGTTAACTTAGAGCTTGTATCACCATTGATCCTCCACTTAGTTGTCACATGTTTGTTGTGGGATACTTAGTTTAGGCACCCTTTCTTAGATATTGTCATTCTCTAGTTTAGTAGTAGTTTATTATTTTGCATGATAAATTAGTAACAAAACCAACTCATCAATTAGAAAGGTTTAAAAGTAACAAAATTTAGTACTGAGACACCGAGTCCACGGATTGATATCTGGTTCTTACCAGTGAGCTATACTACCACCTGACGGGTACACTTGCCCTATGTGTGTGTAGTTGGTTTTAAGTAAAAACTATTTTAAAACCTAATATGTGTGAACAAAAATTATAATAATAAAAATATATTTAATTCACGTACATCATGTTTTTGGCGCCGTTGCCGGGGAACTCGGTCTTCTCAAGAATTGTTGGAGTTACTTGTTAAATCTTTGTGAAAAATGTACAAAATTTTGTCTAGTTGTTTTTATTTGTCTCACATGATTAATTGAAAAAAAATTATGTTGTTGTACAACTCGCGTCTCAAGCTGTTCCCTGGCAAGCTTAAATCTCGTAGGTCAGGACCTTACACGATGCGGTCTGTGTTTCCATACGGAACAGTGGAAATAGGTCACGAGGATGGCCGGTTGTTTAAGGTCAACGGGCATAGGTTAAAGGCTTATGTTGGAGGGCCCGTTGATCAGAGTGAGGAAGTTGTTACCCTCCACCCTCTGAACAAATGAATGCGGGGTGGTGAGTCTAGCTGAAGACTCATATATAAACTTAGCCCGTTTTTGTATATATAATGTGTCGGTTGTTTGTTTTTCTTTTTTTTAAGTTGCGGTTCGTTCTGGTCACGAGGGATGTTAGTGCTTGTTGCCGGCTCTCAGGTATGTTAGTTCGGCTATTTTCTTGGTAGGAGATGCTTCGTGAGTGTCCCGGGTTCAAGGAGTCCGTTTAATTCTCACTTTTATTTTCACCCTTTAGTTTCTAAATTAATTTTTGTACAAACTATGTTTTCAAAAAAAAAATCGAAATCGAGCACTATCAACCGAAAAATCTGGCACTACCAGACCTGCTAGTGTCAGCCCCTTTGCAGAACCAATAATAGCACCCACCAATAATACATTCAACCACTTTCCTTTAACCTCTCCTTCTTACTCTCTTGAACCCATTCAAAGCACTCACGAATCCCTTGCATCTCCTAGCTTCCTCCAAGAATACTAGTTTCTTTCATCCCAACAATCATTCCAGGTACGAATCCTTCTCCTTCTTTGTTAAGTTCTTTAGTCTTAGGGTTTGTTCTTCATGGTAGTTTATGTTTTGTTTTCAAAGCTTGGTCTAAATCACCCGATTCAAGCCCGTTTTTAGTGTTTTTTGTGTTGTTATTGACCATAAGTGACTGATTTACAAAACCCCTAAGCAAAAAGATGGAAAAATCGGGTTTTTGGGTGCGTTTTGAGCGATTTCGAGAATCTGGGTTACATCACGCACGACCATGCCAAGGGTTGGCACCATCGTGTCGTTCATAATTTTGTGACTGTCTTCATAATTTGCCCAGAAAATCGGTCAAGCACGACCGTGCCAAGGCCTGTCACGATCGTGCCCTTCATAAGAAATTCCAGATCTCCAACACTCGCCCAGAAATAGGTCAGAACCAGGTCAAGCATGATCGTGCTAAACCCAGGCACGACCATGCCACTTGAAGAATAAACCCAGAACTTCATAATTTTTCAAGAAACTTCATAAAATTTGTTGTTGTTCATCCACGCACGACCATGCCAAACCCAGGCACGACCGTGCCAACTGTCCAGAGGTCCGTTTTTGTTTTAATTTTGTTGCTGATTAATTCTGGTTGTCTTGCAGATGGTTCACCCGTTCATGCGGTTTAGAAACAATGCCAAGGAAGGGCACTGTATACAGAAAGCGGAGCGGTTATGGGCTTGGAGGAACCAAATCGAGCCCATGAGGAGGCTTCAAAAAGTACTTAGATTTGCTCGGTCAATCCGAGCGGTTCGAGGACTTGATGACACCTCCATGGAACCGCCTGTTTGACATTGTTGAGCCAGCAGGAGACGAGACGGGATGTCGGTCTGATTCGCACGGAGGTACATAGGCAGGGTAATTTTCTGGAGAACATGTATGAGCAAAGCCAGCGGAGCTTTGACTGGCTCTTCAGTTCACAGCAGCACATAGCGAACTCAATGAATGCTCCATACACGCAGCCGCCTCCCCATTTCACGCGCAGATCACGATTCGACCGCAGAGACGACACCGGTCCTTCTGGACCGAGTGACAGGTCTTAGCCCCATCTCCATTTTGTACTTTACTATTTCGTGTTTGAGGGGTGTGCCATTTGCACCGTCCGTACACCCCTCCGTTGTGATCTTTTATTTCTTTTTATTATGATTAGTAGTTTAAATAAACAAGGCAAGGGTACATGGGTTGGGTAATCTTTTGTGTATTTGATCTTGTTTGCTAGTGTGTAGTTGCTTGGTTGAGAGGTTGGTTTGTTGGTTGCTTGGCGGTTCGTTGCGGTTGCTCCTTACTTGTCACTTCGCTCCATTCATGTCGTTTCATTTCAGGGGAGTTTTCGTGTTCCCATTTTCCTCCGCTTTCATTATATATATTTTCATATATTTGTTTTTGTGTACATCAAGGGCGATGTACATTTCAAGTGTGGGGAGGTGATTTAGCACTTGAGCTTTGTTGTCATGTTAAAAAAAAAAAGAAAAAAAGAAAAAAAACAAATAAATAAAAATAAATAAATAAATAAAATAAAATAAAGCTCTCTTGAATGAATTTTTGTGGCTTAATAATCAACCCAACATAAGTTTTTTTATAAAAGCACTAATTTTTTGACAAATATACAAAGGGTGAACGCAAAAAGGGCTCGCTCGCGTGAGGATTACCACAAAAAAATTGTATACACTTGAGCATGAGAAATCAAGCGATTGACCTACTTGTTTGCCTTGCATATTTACCCAATACGCCCATTTCCGTGAGTTATTTTTGAGCCTTTGTAGCTTTAGAATTATTTTTGCTCATGTTTTTGCAGGCAAAGATTGAGTGAACCGGATGACTTTTGTGATTTAGAACTTATGTTAGGTATACATTTCGAGGCCGCAAGGCGAATATATAGCATGAAAATGATTGAGGCACTAGGAAACCTTTTGTTTTTAACCAATTTTTATGTATTCCCTCACCCAAATCATTCCCTTAGTTAAACCAATTTGAGTCTTCCCCTGTCATTTCTTTTAAACCACTAAATAATAGCCACTTAGCCAAATTAAGCCTTTTATATTTTAACCCATTTTTGTTTGGAAGCCCGGTTTGGTTAGCGATTAACTTATTACTTTTGTATAGTATCTTAGTTTATAGTTGCAACATCATGGGGTAGAGTTTTTATCTAAGTAGACGTACTTAGTTTCCCTCTCAAGCATGTGGTGAAAAAAAACTGAGAAAAACGATTATAGTTTAAAAAAAAAAAGCCTTACCAAGTGGCTTCATTAGAGCAATTTTGGAGTGAAAAGCTAAATCCGTTGATTAGCTCTCGGTTAGATAATATTAAATTGTATAGTTCTTATTTTCTTTTGTTTCATAGTTAGTCGAACCGCGGGTTACAAACGTTTTAGCCACTTTAAATATCCACTTCCATACCCTTGACCCTAGCCAAGTTACAACCCGAATAAGACCTCATGATTCTTGTTATGTTTTTGTCGAGTGATTAAATTTGATCCTTTCACAAGCTTATGATATCACATAGTCATCGTCGTGCATCGAGTGTTTAACACATACGATTACCGTAGTATGTGCACCCATATATTAGCCGAGTGTGTGTGAACATTATGAGGATGTGAGGTAGACTTGTAGGGATCTACCAAGATGGACCATTGCTCATAAACTTATTTTATATACCTTTTTTTTTTTTCATCATGTCGAGTAGTCCTTGATTGTTATAGCCCGAGTAATTTGTTTGTGCGTATAAAATGCTAGTTGAGGTTATTGCTATTTAGAGAGTTTTAGTTTGTTTTAGTTTGCTTGAGGACAAGCAAAGTTCAAGTGTGGGGATGTTTGATGTATAAGAATTTATATATCTTTAAAACATCAAATAGACCCCGTTTACGCGAGAACTTTCGTATTTTCATTGATTTAGATACTCATTTAAGTTATTTGTGAAAATGCAAGGTCCGGGCTTTGACCCGGTAAAGAAACAAAGGCTTTTGGAGCAAATTGGAGCAAAAACGGAGTTATCCAGCAAACTGCCAGATATGGCACGACCGTGCCAACCACTGGCATGACGTGCCAGGCCAACCCTGATCGGCACTCTCATCAGCACGCTCAGATTCTAGGCGAACCAGGAAGATTTGACGACTGCGGCAACTTGACCGTGCCAAGCCAAAACCGATCAGCTTATTCCCGGGATCATTTCAGCCATTTTCGAATACCTTACCGGGAAGCACGACCATGCCAATGGTTGGCACACCGTGCCAACTCAGAAACGTTTGAGCGGGATTTTTCCCAAAATGGCTAGCAAACAAGTCAACACTCGCAAAAAGGCACCTGACACTTACCAAGCACGACCGTGCCAAATGTGGCAAGGTCGTGCCAAATGCCCATAGCTTAAATACGTGAATTCAGCTCATTTGAAGGGGAGTTGGAGCATTTTGGTGGATTTCTCTCTCAAGAAGCTATCTTGGAAGCTTGGAGATTAAGAAGGAGCCTTTAGGAGGTTGTATCACTTGATAATCCAACTCATTTAGCTAATTATCTTGTCTTAAACATTAGTATTTTTACTTGTTATTCATGCACAATCCATATTACTTTATGTTTGTCTTAGTTATCATGAGCCTTGTAGGCTAAACATTTGGTGTTGTCTAAAATAGTTGAAGCTTATGAATATGTGATAATCATGGAAGTTGATGTGGTGATTGTTTTTGTTAATCTTCATAGTAGTGCTTGAATCTTGTTCTTGGAGTTTTTATACATGCTTAAAGTTCTTGTTCTTGAATGTTTGGTCATAAGTATTTACATGTTGTGTTGGAAAGCCCATGTAAAGATTATGATTATTGAATCTTAGTAACTTGTTAGCGTGATTCATAACATGAAACTAGGAATGGTAATTGTTAACATGACTTGAATGATGATTTGAACATGTGTAAGAATTCTTGCATTTAGATTTGAAAAAATCATAATAATGTTTACTTGGATTCTATAGTTGTGTTTGCGTTAGATTGATGATTTTTGGCCAAGTTGTTATCTAGCATGACCATGCTTGTGTTTTTTGTCAAGAACATGATGATAGTGGTACTTACTTGAAAACAAGTTAGGGTGATTGTTATGTTGTTCATGGTAATTTTCCAAACTTGTAGAGTTAGGAGTTTTGACAAACAAATAACTCTAGTTTAAAGGTTAACATTAACTAAGCAAGTGAGCTTCAAATAATAATTTTTAGGTGGTTAGAGTGATTATTTCATTTTAGTTTTCCTAAGGTTTATTAAACTAGGAAACCTTGATTGGAGACTTAGTTAACTTAGAGCTTGTATCACCATTGATCCTCCACTTAGTTGTCACATATTTGTTTGTGGATACTTAGTTTAGGCAACCCTTTCTTAGATATTGTCATTCTCTAGTTTAGTAGTAGTTTATTATTTTGCATGATAAATTAGGAACAAAACCAACTCATCAATTAGAAAGGTTTAAAAGTAACAAAAATTTAGTACTGAGACACCGAGTCCACGGATTGATATCCGGTTCTTACCAGTGAACTATACTATCACCTGACGGGTACACTTGCCCTATGTGTGTGTAGTTGGTTTTAAGTAAAAACTATTTTAAAACCTAATCTGTGTGAACGAAAATTATAATAATAAAAATATATTTAATTCACGCACATCAGTTATTGTCGGTCGTCTTACGAAATCCGCTTACTTTATTGCCATACGAGAAGACTATAAGGTAGAATGATTAGCATGAATTTATACCGATGAAGTCATTTGTCGACACGGGACGCCTCGTGACATCATCTCTGACCGCGATGGTCGCTTTACATCACCTCTCTGTGATACTTTTCAATCCACTCTCGGTACTACTCTATATCTCAGTACCGCATTCCACCCGCAAACTGATGGTCAGACTGAGCGCACGATTCGCACCCTCGAAGACATGCTTCGTGCGTGCATTATAGATTTTGGTGGTAATTGGGATACGCACTTACCTTTAATAGAATTTTCGTACAATAACAGTTATCATACTAGTATTCAAATGGCACCTTTTGAGGCACTATACGATAGAAAATGTCGATCGCCTATTGTATGGCACGAGATCGGAGACGCTCAGATCACTGGTCCCGAGTTAATACAAGAAACGATAGACAAGATTCTCCAAATTAGTGACAATCTCCTGAAAGCTCAGAGTCGTCAAAAGAGTTATGCCGATAAACACCGCAAGCCCTTACAATTTGAAGTTGGAGATCATGTTCTCTTAAAGGTTTCACCTTAGAAAGGAGTGATCCGATTTGGAAGGAAAGGGAAACTAGCGCCACGATTAGTGGGTCCCTTTAAAATTCTGGAAAGAATTGGCAAAGTGGCCTACCGACTTGAACTACCAGCGGAACTCAACAACGTACATCCTACTTTTCACGTCTCAAACCTCAAAAAGTGCCTAGCAGAAGAAAATCTTCTGCAAATAAATGAAACTCTACATTTCGTGGAAAAGCCAGTAGAAATCATGGACCGAGAGACCAAGAAACTTCGGCGCAGTCGCATCCCGATTGTGAAAGTCCACGGGAAGGCAAACGTGGAGCTGAGTTCACTTGGGAACTCGAAAGTGATATGAAAACTAAATATCGACATCTCTTCGTTATAGCTACTACCTGAATTTCGGGACAAAATTCCCTAAAGTAGGGGAGACTGTAACAACCCGACTTTTAGTCATTCTGCTTATCGTCTTTCTCGTTTGTAGATACCTTGTAATCAGAGATTCGATATTAATGAAGACTTATGTTAAACTATATATATTTTGTCACAGCATAACATTACTACTCTTAACGCTTATTACTTGCAATGCTAACGCAACACAAACTACAAGTAACTATGTTACTATTAAGGGCCGAGTGTGTTGATTGTTCGTTAACCACTCAGGCCTTCTACCTCGCTTATCTCATCGCATCACATTGCAGTTAATTAAGTTATATTATTTGGATATGTTTGTTTATGTGTATTATGTGGTTAAACGCTCGCTAAACGCTTGCACGCTCACGCAACTCGCTTTGTCGCATTATTACGGTATTACAACGCTTAACGTAACTAACTAATACGAACAGAATCACCGAATGAACACTTAACAAACAAATGGCAAACAAAACTTAGCCCAAAGGACAACTTCGCATGAAGTTGGGTATCCCTAACTTCGCACGAAGTTGGCTAGGGCAGAACAACAGGCAAGTTCGCCCGAACTTGTCCAAACCAAGAGAAAAAGGCCAAGTTCGCATGAACTTGTTGTCTGCCATCTTGTTTCTCCCTCACCTATGAATACTCAGCACCTCCATTCATGCTCTCCTTGCTGCAACTTCGCTCCGAAGCTCCCAAAACCGAATTTTTGTGACTTCCAAGTAAGAATCCACTCGTTTTATGCAAGCCACAATGTTTTCTACTACGATTTTACACAAGGATTACCTTCATTTTCATCAAAACTCCTCTGTTTATGAAGATCTTCATCTTTTTTCTATAAAACTTCTTATTTTAGCTTAGATCTACACTTAAACGGGTATATTGGACTTAGCCTTGGCCTTCCAAGCTAGGAATCTTGATGATTTTGACTCACCAAGTGTTAGATCTGATAAAACTGTTTAAAGTACTGATTTTTACACCAAAAACGGATTAACCGACGTGTGTTTCGTTCACTAAGTAGTGGAACGAGGCATTGTCAACAAGATACTTGAAATGGATTCGAAATTACGTCTGTTTCAAGCAGAAACCCAGATCTGGATACACAAGGACGATACAGTCACTTCGCATGAACTGGACTAACTTGTATGAACTGATAAGTTCGCATGGATTAGCCCAAGTTCCTGTAAAATGGCAAAAACTCGCTCTCAAAGACCTCTCCAGCCTATGGTTTGCTCAGTAGCTCAAGGTTGGAGGGATGAACACTCGATTTCCTTAGTAAAGACGCGAAAACAAACGATTTTGGAACCAAAACAGGAAACTTCGCACCAAGTAGGCAAGTTCGCTCGAAGTTGTCACCTGACTGGTGCAACTTTGCCCGAACTTGTACCTGACCAAAGGAAGGAGTGCAACTTCGCCCGAAGTTGGCTAATTGACCTAGGTTGAGTACAACTTCGCACGAAGTTTTTGTGTAACATTCGTCGAAAAACGGGTTTCCAAACCCGCTTCGTTTATAAATCAGATACTCAGTTATAATTTTTCGTTGCGTATTTATTGCTCAGATGAATTTTAAACAATACATAATTAATATATATATTAGAATTTTAAAACATAATTATTGAATCACAAAAAAATAATGAATTAAAAAGAATATGGAGACGCCGGGTTTCGAACCCGGGTCAACCACAAACTCAAACACACAACACACCGCTCCGCCACACACTGCTTTTGTGATAAACATGGAAACAAATAATATATATATTAAAACCCAAAAGTCAAGTCCGGTAATCAGTTCGCCAGAACTCGCAATCACCGGAAAATCCAGCAATCCGCGATTTTGGCCAAATTCCTTTTGATTGAACCGCACAAATTGATGTCGACGTCGGTTATAACCGTTGCCGGCAGTCAATTTCCGTCAAAATCGACGGAAATCTTCAATCGCGAACCTTGACCCAATTCAAACCCAATTCAGCCTGTTTCCACTATAAATACCCACTTGAACACTCTGGAAATCCTTTCGCTCAGAACCACGATCGTTTCCGAAGCTTTATTCATCCCAAAACACGTCGCCGGAGATATTCTGCATTCGCCAGACTTTCACCGGAAAACCGAGACTTACTTCAATTCGGTAAAATTCTCGACTCTTTTGTTTGTAATCCATTATTCGGCATGTATTAACTTTAATCATTCAACCAGAATCTGTCCCAGACAACGTTGCCGGAAATTCCCGCACTCACCGGAAAATCACTGAAAATCCGAAGTCTCACTGTCGATCGGTACAATCATCTAAACCCTCTTGATATCTCTTGTTTAGTAACTTAATTGCACAACACATTGATCAAAACTGTTAATCAATTCACTCAGCCGGAAGTCACCAATCAGAGCCGACGACTCTTGCCGGAAATCTGAGAAAACATTCTGTTTTGGTACATTTTATTCCATAATCTTCTTTATCTATTTCATTCCAACCAATTATAAGTCTTGATGATCGATTTAAACAGAACAGTCGGACTTCACTGTTCTATGTTTTTGTAAACGAAGAAGATGAAGTCGAGTATAGGTTTAAATATAATTAAAACTGGATATTCGAACGGGTTAGACACACAATCTAGCGGTGGACTGTGTGCACAAACAATACACACGTCCCGGGTTCGAATCGCACACGTTACCGACTTTCAGAAATAAAACCAACATTTTTAAAACTTAATCAGATCAAGTCACAGAATGTTTATAAGAATAATATAATCCATAAGTTAAACAGATTTGACACACAGCCCAACTGGTTGGGCTGTGCGCACTCGAACCGAAGGACCGGAGTTCGACTCCGGGTCCCTGCAACCGGTTCGGCCATATAAATCATTTTTAATAAAAACCAAATAAGTTTAAAATTAATTAGTATATAAATATAATTAAAACAGAGAATATTTCGGGTTAGACAAGTAGCTCAGTTGGTAGAGCTGCGTGCACGTATACGAGAGGTCCCGAGTTCGAACCTCACTCAGCGCATATAAAAACACAGTCCGACCGGTCAACGGTCAACGGTCAAAAAAGTCAAATTTTTTATTTCTTTGTATTTATTTATTTATTTAGAAAATTATTTAAAAATACTTAAAAATAAGATTTTTAAAGTTAGAAAATTTCCTTAAACTCACAAAAATAAATCTAAAAATCCCATTAAGAGTATGAATTAAAATTATTAATCTCAAATAAAATCCATTTATTTACCGAATCATTTCGTTATTAATTTAGGTTAGTTTTTCCCTCGTCGATCAAATCCTAAAATTCGTGCGCATCCAACGTCATCAAAGAACGCACCCAATATGAGTGAATCTCTACCAATTCCCCGTTTTAATCATGTTTTGGGGTGTATCATGTGTCGTTTAATTCTTTATTATATTTAAACGCTTGTGCATCCATCATATCCGTGATCAAATGTGTATCAATTGTTGTGTGGATTATATGTAGTTTGGATTTATCATTTTCAGTGCACGCATTTCTATAGTCCCATCAGTTCCCCGTGGGAGACGGGTTGAGCATCAGGTGCCTCATAAGATCGGCTCCGTCTGATTGAGCCTTGATCTCACATTCATCATCATTCATATCATATACTCATTCAAAGTGGTTTGTGTTTGTTTACTTATATATGTTTGCTCACATGTGATTATTGCACAAATTTTCCATATTAAATAAAACAAGAAATTAATAACAATGTTTTATCAAGGTTCACTCGCCAACTTTTGTTGACCAAAAATATCCCTCGTTTTACACATGATACAGGTGATCCAGCTGAGGCAAGAAACACATAAGAAGGCCTAGAAGAATAAACCAGTTTAAGCTTTGGATTATTTACATAGTTTCATTTCCTCATAATTGTATGAACTTTGATTTGGATATTTAAGTTGTTATTTGAATTTGATAAATATGAAACATTTTAGTAAACATCATGAGCTTTGGTGATAACCCAATTATGCCCCGACTCTTATTCCGCTGCGGGTCGGGGTGTGACAGATTGATATCAGAGCCATGACTATAGGGATATAGGATAGGTTATTAGACCCTTAGAGCCTATACTATAGTTGATTAAAATTTTAAATTTTTATGCGTTACATACAAAATTCATGATGTTTATATGCTTTATGTTTATTTTTACACTCAATGTTATGCAAGCATGCTCACAAATACATGTTATTATACAATGCTCATCATAAATCATATCATCATAACATATCATATCCATGAGAGCACACACCTCACAATTCCCATGATTTTTGCAATGATTTTCGTATTTTCAAATCACATCAAAGTGAGTTCTCATGACGGGCATGTAGTAACTGGAAGGGTACGAGTACCGGTAGTCGGAACGTCCTGTCTAGGCTTGGCATTCGTATAAATCCAAAATAAAGGACCAGTTTGCCTACCTGGGGACTAAAGATGAGAGTACGAAGGACCTATTAGGGCAAAGCATGCTATACCAAACGTCGTGTGAGCTAACCCCACTTTGAGTTGTCATTGTGTCTACACCTAGACACCCTCCTACCATACATCTCGCAATCATATTTTACGGTTTTCATTCGGGTGATGCGAGTGTTAATCCGCCAACACCAATGTGAATCCTACCAAGCCCAATAGTCTTGGGGGCCCACATGACTACACAGGCGATGGTATGGGGGACATTGGAGGCCCAAACATGAGCAAACCCAAGACATCCTATGGATGTGGTTGCATTATTGTTAGTTATGTTATTTTTATTCTTTTAACGACACATGACACCTAGAAACTTCTTAAACTCACAATCTTCCTATGTATGTTCCTGTAGATGTCGGCTAGGCAACTACGTGGAGGTAGAAAGTCAGGAAGGTCAAACGAACGCTTGGCCACACAAATTGCTAAACAAATGGCCGTAGTGCTTCCTGACATCGTGATTCAAGTTCAACAAGCCCTCACCGCAAATCCCATCAACCCTCCCAATCAAGAAGACCAGAGCATCGCCAACCCTCCCTCCAAAAAGTGCTCCTACAAACACTTCAAATCTTGCGATCCCCCAAAGTATGAAGGGACCGAAGGTGTTACTGCTCTCCTTCACTGGTTTGAAGAAATGGAGAACACTTTCCTCAATTGCGATTGTCCCGAGGATCGCAAGGTACGTTATGCAACAGGAAGACTGTTTGGGGTAGCCCTTACCTGGTGGAACACGCAAAAGGGTAAACGAGGAGTTGAAAATGCCATGGCCTTAACCTGGGAAGAGTTAAGGGAACTCATGACAAGACGCTTCTGTCCAAGAAGCGAAATCAAAAAGCTGGAAGATGAATTCCACTCACTAAAACAAAAGGAAAGAGATCACACTTCCTATAATAAAAGATTTCTCGAGCTAAATCAGATGATCCCAAATTTGTTCACCCCCGTGTACCGCTTGGTTGAACATTACATTCGAGGTCTTCCCTCGAAAATTCAAGACTCGGTTCTAATCACTTCGCCTGCAACACTTGAAGCCGCAATGGAACTAGCTACCGAACTCACTGAGAATCGCATCCGAAACGGCAAATTTAAAGATGATAAGAAGAAAACACCCATAGAGACCTCAACTACAAACCACTCAGTCTCCTCCTCAAAGTTTGCTGGTAAGAGGAAACGAAACAGCAAGAATTTTGCTGTCACACAAACCAACCTTCCTATCACTGCTGCACCAATCACCCAAATTGCTCCTTCGACTGCACCATTTAAAAAGCCATACACCGGCCCACACCCAAAATGCAACCGTTGTCAATACCATCACCCTCCCGAAACTCTTTGCCAACATTGCACCAGCTGTGGCTGTGCGGGTCACACCATTCAAACTTGTCGCACTCTGCAACGAATGAACCGCAATCAACCCCCAACCCAAACCCACCATCAGATAGTGGGTCAAGCCCAACAACCCTCACTTCTACCATCTGCACAACACATAGCCCAATCCTACTACCAACCCAACTACCCCATGATGCAACCCATGCGAGCTTGTTACAACTGTGGAGACCCAAACCACTTCAGGAACACTTGTCCACGCTTGGTGAACATCATTCATGCCCAAGCTCAAGTGAACCCAGTAAACCAAGCTAACTAAGCTCCTCTACCTGCCAGAGGAAGAGCTTTCAACATCAATGCCAACCAAGCTAGGGCTGACAACAACGTGGTAACGGTACGTTTCTCATCAATGGTAGTTATGCATCCATGTTATTCGATACTGGCGCGGATAAGAGTTTTGTGTCCTTAGAATTCGAACCTATCCTCAACCAAACTCGTGATAATCTCATGGAATCTCTAACGGTGGAAGTTGCTGACGGAAAGCCCGTTTCATTAAATTCTATTATACAAAATTGTACCCTCACTCTAAACGATCACGATTTTCCAGTTGACCTCATTCCTATGAAGTTGGGAAGTTTCGATGTTATAATCGGTATGGACTGGCTCAGCCAGCATCATGCTGAAGTAGTGTGCCGCGAAAAGTTCATTCGCATACTTCTTGCAAACGGTCATACCCTACGTATTTTTGGAGAAACCCCTTCGAAAGGACTCAAACTAATGTCCTGCCTTCAAGCTCGAAGATATCTCCGCAAGAACTATGTCGCATTCCTAACTCACGTCGTCAAAAAGGGAAACAAGGAAAGGAAACTCGAAGATATCCCAGTTGTGAAAGAATTCCCACAAGTCTTTCCCGACGACATTTCAGGACTCCCTCCTGTGAGAGAAGTCGAATTCCGCATCAATCTTGTACCTGGTTCTACACCAGTCGCAGAATCTCCTTATAGGTTAGCCGCATCCGAAATGCAAGAGCTGGCCAGTCAACTGCAAGAGCTGACTGACAAAGGATTCATACGTCCTAGCTCCTCGCCTTGGGGTGCACCTGTTCTCTTTGTGAGAAAGAAAGATGGAACGTTTCGCATGTGCATTGATTATAGAGAACTCAACAAGTTAACGGTTAAAAATCGCTATCCACTACCTCGCATCGATGACCTCCTAGACCAACTTCAAGGCGCCACCTGCTTTTCAAAAATCGACCTTCGTTCTGGTTATCATCAACTCAGAGTACATGAAGAAGATATCCCAAAGACCGCTTTCCGGACTCGTTATGGTCATTATGAATTCATGGTCATGCCATTCGGTTTAACCAACGCCCCCGCGGTCTTCATGGATATAATGAATAGGGTATGCAAACCCTACCTCGACCGTTTCGTCATAGTCTTCATCGACGATATCCTTATCTACTCCAAGTCTAAATCCGATCATGAACGACACTTTCGACTCATCCTTACACTCTTAAGGACTGAAAAGCTCTACGCTAAGTTCTCAAAATGCGAATTCTGGTTAGGAGAAGTACAATTCCTTGGACATGTCGTCAATAACAAGGGAATACATGTCGATCCTTCAAAAATCAAGGCAGTGCAAGAATGGCAAGCGCCACGTACCCCTACCGAAGTAAGGTCATTTCTCGGTTTGGCTGGTTACTATCGCCGCTTCATTGCCAATTTTTCCCGTATTGCTGTACCACTCACGGCTTTGACTCATAAAGGAAAACCCTTCATATGGGGACCTAAACAAGAAGAAGCCTTCCAAACTCTAAAGCAAATTCTTCGTGACGCACCTATCCTCACACTCCCTGAAGGTTGCGATGACTTTGTAGTATATTGCGACGCATCAGGGCGACGGCTAGGCTGTGTATTAATGCACAGAGGAAAAGTGATAGCCTATGCTTCTAGACAACTCAAAGTTCATGAGAAGAATTACACCACCTACGACCTTGAACTTGGAGCCGTTGTGTTCGCTCTCAAGATATGGAGACATTACCTCTACGGTACTAAGTGTGAAATATACACTGACCACAAAAGTCTCCAACATATCTTCAACCAGAAGGAGTTGAATATGAGGCAACGAAGATGGGTCGAACTTCTTAACGACTACGACTCTGAAATTCGGTATCATCCTGGCAAGGCAAACGTGGTGGCTGATGCACTCAGTCGAAAAGGTTATGCGAACTCCATTCGTCTTCTATGTTCGCAAATCATAACCGACATCAAAGATCAAATCCGAGCAGCTCAACATGTTTCTGTAACAGAAAATGACGTACGCGATGAGCTGTCATGTGGAGCTGAACTCAAAATCGAAGCCAAATCCGACAGTATTCTATACTATTTAAATCGCATATGAATTCCTGATCGCGATAACCTTCGTGATTTCCTCATGAATGAGGCGCACAAACACGATACTCTGTACACCCAGGAGCCGACAAGATGTATCAAGACCTACGATACACCTACTGGTGGCCGGGCATGAAAAAGGATATCGCTGTTTTGGTTTCCAAGTGCCTTACCTGTTCCAAAGTAAAAGCTGAACATCAAAGACCTTCAGGACTTCTAGTCCAACCTGAAATACCTGTATGGAAGTGGGAAAACATAACCATGGACTTCATTACCGGGTTACCTCGCACCTCCAGTGGGTATGACACCATATGGGTAATCATAGATCGTCTTACAAAATCAGCTCACTTCATACCGATTCGCGAGGACTTCAAAAACGAGAAGTTAGCTCGTATCTACATCAGCGAGATCGTAAGCCGTCATGGTGTACCTTTAAGCATCATTTCAGACCGTGATGGTTGTTTCACTTCACGAACATGGCGAGCCGTACAAACCGCCTTGGGTACACGATTAGACCTCAGTACCGCTTTTCATCCTCAAACTGATAGACAATCTGAACGCACCATCCAAACTCTTGAAGACATGCTTCGAGCATGTGTCATAGACTTCAAAGGGAATTGGGACGCTCATCTACCATTAGTTGAATTTTCGTACAACAATAGCTATCATTCAAGTATCGGCATGGCTCCTTTCGAAGCTTTATATGGTCGTAAGTGCCGATCTCCAGTATGTTGGCACGAAATTGGGGAATCACAAATCACCGGTCCAGAGTTAATTCAAGAAACAACCGACAAGGTCATTCAAATTCGAAACAATCTTCTAGCGGCTCAAAGTCGTCAGAAGAGTTATGCAGACAAACGACGAAAGCCCTTGGAGTTTGACATTGGGGATCAAGTACTTTTAAAAGTATCACCATGGAAGGGAGTGGTTCGTTTTGGCCAGAAGGGCAAGCTAGCACCACGCTACGTAGGACCTTTCAGGATACTCGAAAGAGTAGGTCCAGTAGCATACAAGCTTGACCTACCAGAAGAGCTCAACAGAATTCACCCCACATTCCACGTATCAAACTTGAAGAAGTACCTCGCCGATGAAAACCTCCATATTCCTCTAGAAGACATTCAGATCGATGAATCTATGCACTTCATTGAAAGACCAGTAGAAATCATGGACTTCGGAGAGAAGCGTTTAAGACGAAGTCGTATTCCAATTGTCAGGGTGCGTTGGGAGTCGAAACGAGGACCTGAGTTTACTTGGGAACGTGAAGACTCAATGCGTGAAAAATACCCGCATCTTTTTCCCGCTACCACTACTTAAATTTCGGGACGAAATTTCTAAAAGTAGGGGATACTATAACATTCGTCGAAAAACGGGTTTCCAAACCCGCTTCGTTTATAAATCAGATACTCAGTTATAATTTTTCGTTGCGTATTTATTGCTCAGATGAATTTTAAACAATACATAATTAATATATATATTAGAATTTTAAAACATAATTATTGAATCACAAAAAAATAATGAATTAAAAAGAATATGGAGACGCTGGGTTTCGAACCCGGGTCACCCACAAACTCAAACACACAACAAACCGCTCCGCCACACACTGCTTTTGTGATAAACATGGAAACAAATAACATATATAATAAAACCCGAAAGTCAAATCCGGTAATCAGCGCGCCAGAACTCGCAATCACCGGAAAATCCGGCAATCCGCGATTTTGGCCAAATTCCTTTTGACTGAACCGCACAAATTGATGTCGACATCGGTTATAACCGTTGCCGGCAGTCAATTTCCGTCATAACCGACGGAAATCTTCAATCGCGAACCTTGACCCAATTCAAACCCAATTCAGCCTGTTTCCACTATAAATACCCACTTGAACACTCTGGAAATCCTTTCGCTCAGAACCACGATCGTTTCCGAAGCTTTATTCATCCCAAAACACGTCACCGGAGATATTATGCATTCGCCGGACTTTCACCGGAAAACCGAGACTTACTTCAATTCGGTAAATTCTCAACTCTTTTGTTTGTAATCCATTATTTGGCATGTATTAACTTTAATCATTCAACCAGAATCTGTCCCAAACAACGTTGCCGGAAATTCCCGCACTCACCGGAAAATCACTGAAAATCCGAAGTCTTACTGTCGATCGGTACAATCATCTAAACCCTCTTGATATCTCTTGTTTAGTAACTTAATTGCACAACACATTGATCAAAACTGTTAACCAATTCACTCAGCCGGAAGTCACCAATCAGAGCCGACGACTCTTGCCGGAAATCTGAGAAAACATTCTGTTTTGGTACATTTTATTCCATAATCTTCTTTATCTATTTCATTCCAACCAATTATAAGTCTTGATGATCGATTTAAATAGAACAGTCGGACTTCACTGTTCTGTGTTTTTGTAAACGAAGAAGATGAAGTCGAGTATAGGTTTAAATATAATTAAAACTGGATATTCGAACGGGTTAGACACACAGTCTAGCGGTGGACTGTGTGCACAAACAATACACACGTCCCGGGTTCGAATCGCACACGTTACCGACTTTCAGAAATAAAACCAACATTTTTTAAAACTTTATCAGATCAAGTCACAGAATGTTTATAAGAATAATATAATCCATAAGTTAAACAGATTTGACACACAGCCCAACTGGTTGGGCTGTGCGCACTCGAACCGAAGGACCCGAGTTCGACTCCGGGTCCCTGCAACCGGTTCGGCCATATAAATCATTTTTAATAAAAACCAAATAAGTTTAAAATTAATTAGTATATAAATATAATTAAAACAGAGAATATTTCGGGTTAGACACGTAGCTCAGTTGGTAGAGCTGCGTGCACGTATACGAGAGGTCCCGAGTTCGAACCTCACTCAGCGCATATAAAAACACAGTCCGACCGGTCAACGGTCAACGGACAACGGTCAATGGTCAAAAAAGTCAAATTTTTTATTTCTTTTTATTTATTTATTTAATTAGAAAATTATTTAAAAATACTTAAAAAAAGATTTTTAAAGTTAGAAAATTTCCTTACACTCACAAAAATAAATCTAAAAATCCCATTAAGAGTATGAATTAAAATTATTAATCTCAAATAAAATCCATTTATTTACCGAATCATATCGTTATTATTTTAGGTTAGTTTTTCGCTCGTCGATCAAATCCTAAAATTCGTGCGCATCCAACGTCATCAAAGAACGCACCCAATGTGAGTGAATCTCTACCAATTCCCCGTTTTAATCATGTTTTGGGGTGTATTATGTGTCGTTTAATTCTTTATTATATTTAAACGCTTGTGCATCCATCATATCCGTGATCAAATGTGTATCAAATGTGTATCAATTGTTGTGTGGATTATATGTAGTTTGGATTTATCATTTTCAGTGCACGCATTTCATTAGGCCCATCAGTTCCCCGTGGGAGACGGGTTGAGCATCAGGTGCCTCATAAGATCGGCTCCGTCTGATTGAGCCTTGATCTCACATTCATCATCATTCATATCATATACTCATTCAAAGTGGTTTGTGTTTGTTTACTTATATATGTTTGCTCACATGTGATTATTGCACAAATTTTCCATATTAAATAAAACAAGAAATTAATAACAATGTTTTATCAAGGTTCACTCGCCAACTTTTGTTGACCAAAAATATCCCTCGTTTTACACATGATACAGGTGATCCAGCTGAGGCAAGAAACACATAAGAAGGCCTAGAAGAATAAACCAGTTTAAGCTTTGGATTATTTACATAGTTTCATTTCCTCATAATTGTATGAACTTTGATTTGGATATTTAAGTTGTTATTTGAATTTGATAAATATGAAACATTTTAGTAAACATCATGAGCTTTGGTGATAACCCAATTATGCCCCGACTCTTATTCCGCTGCGGGTCGGGGTGTGACATTTTGCTTTACTGAAGTCTGTTACAACTTCGCCCGAAGTTGTCTACTGTCCCTTAGCATTTCGACCATTTCAGCACTTCGGAAGACTGATGCACTTCTGTTCTCGCTTACAGGCTGATCCCGGCACTACCTTGAATCCACAACAGTTCGTGTTTCTTCGTTGAGCACCGACTATGAGTATACTTGAACCCTTTTGCGCTTTAACGCTTGGGTGTTACATACGTTCTTATATCAAAACACATCACACGACTCTCAACGCTTTATCGCAACCCGCTCTTACATGACTATACGTGAATCGATGAATTGTATGTTTGCTTGATGACTTGTACACCATCCTTAACATGATAGCTTGCTAGAGGTTGACCCGCCACCCGGAGGCCCGGGGTTGTTAAAGCTCGCACTTTTATTTCTCATTTATTTTCTCTTTAGTACGTGGACACTTGTTCGCGTGACTCGCACTCGCGATTTGTTGGTTTACTCGTATCGATGCATGTTATATAATTCACATCTCTTACATATGTTCATGTGGTGTTTGCTAAACGCTTTTACTACTATACTTATGCAAAACTTGTTGCTCACCTTTACTTTATTGTATTGATTTTATTTTAACGTATGTGACAGGTTGATTATCTTCGCTGTAATTGACTTAGGGCTTATCTTTAGAAATGCATAATAGAAATCTAGGTTGTCGGATTGGTTTTGTTTAAGGGATTATATGTTTTGTAATAATTGTTATGAAATATTGTTTGATTTTATGGGAAATCGGACCTTTAAAATATTGTCACTTATAGTTGTTATGGAATTTCTCTTAAACAATCTGATTCGCCTAGTGCTGCGCCCCGATGATTTCTCCATCTGTTGGGGTGTGACATATGTATATATTAGGTAACTGTTTAAAACTGCATCTCCCACTCGTCATATTTCTAGACGAGCTTCTCCCCGATTTGACAGATTCAGTTTCCTTCCTCAACCAACTCTTCTCCGTATTGGTGGAGTTCCTCCACATGATCTCTTGGTAGCACTGGGGCTGGTACTGGTTCAAGGTAAGGTAGACCTGGTTCTTGGTAGGGAAATGGGTTTTCTAGTAGGTTCTGAATTGCCCAGTTGTTAGCCCACCACTGATCTAAAGGGTTTGGTGCTGGAATCCTAGGTATCTCATTAGGATCAAAAGCTGGGATTGGAAATCGATTTCCCTGATTCTGTCTAAGTTTATGGGTTGGTCAGGAAATAAAGGAAGTAACGGTGGTTCTGGATTTGCTACTTGGTTGAAATTTGGCTCTCCTCCTATATTTCCAAACATGTGAAAACCAGCTAACTGCCTACCCAACTCTTCTTCCCATAGGGGTCTAACTTCTGGGTTTTGGGTATTTCTCTCAGTTCTAATTGCTAGGGCTTGCTGTTGTGCTTGTCTCATTCTTTTTCTCCTTTGGCTCTACTAAACTAACCTCTCTTTTTAGGCGGGAAAGGTTCTGTGGATTTGGCTTTGAAAACAAAGATATCCTCGAAATCGACAATGTATTTGATGGTTGGCTGGGATGTTCCTTCATCCATGAGAGAATGAGGTAGATGACGATAAGCGTCAGAAGTACCCTGATCACTCATACTGTAAACTAAAGAAATTGTCAAAATAACACAAAATAATATTATACATATTTACACAGAATAGCGTAGAAGTCACGGATATTTCCTAACACAATTTGGTTAAAACTTAGGTATTTTAAGAGAACACCTAAACGGCTTAAACCAATGGCATAGCTCTGATACCACCTTCTGTCGCAACCCCCGACCCCTACCCCGGGAGCGGGAGCCGCGAGACACAGAGCCGGTGGTATCGGTGTTTATTAATTTGGCGGCGGAATTAAAACATCAGGATCGTAGTTAGGAAATATAATCAGAGTTTGAAAACTCCAAACTTTTATAAGTAAACAATTGAAGAAAAAACCCAAGTTTGAAGTACAATACATTTTGTAGGGATAAACCCTAATTTATGTAAAACATAAACTCCTATTTATTTAGGTAACTTTTATAGCCACTTTTCTAAGCCTTCAGTGCTCTCCAGCTGGCTTCTATTAGCTTCACATTAAGTTACCTGAAACGCGCTTAAAAACATTTTATCAGCAATAAATACAGGCGAGTGCATTCCAGTTTAATCAAAACAAGTTTTATAACTTTACAGGATTGAGAACATCCTCATTTACAATGTTTATATCTACACAATTACTCAATTAGTACTGTCAACACCTGACTTGTGGGTCATGTTACTCATTGGCAACTCCCTTGTCCAATAATAACGGATTCAAATTTTGTATACAAAACCCCAACATACCGGCAGTAATTGTAGAATACATAAACTCAATCACTGTTAAGCATAATTAAAACATTTGAGGTTTTGGTAAAACAATTTGACTCACAAAAAGGATTTACAAAAGAGAATGTACTCATAAAAAGATTTACAAAAAGAGAATGTACTCACAAACGGTGAGAAAAAGATAATGTACTCACATTGAAAACTTAGGTATTCCTACGGCCTTTCTGGTGACAATTCTTGATTACTTCCTGGAATTCTACAAAACATACAATGCACACGTGTTAGAAAATTAACCCAAGTCACTTTAGCCATACAACGCGAGACAGAACCCCAACGAACTTAGTCGGGAAGAGCCTTGACATGTGTCGGTGGGTCCTAAATCAATTGGGTAGGATGCCTATACAACACGAGACAGAACCCCAATGAACTTAGTCAGGCAGAGCTTTGACATGCGTCGGTGTGTCCTAAACCAATCAGGTAGGGTAACGAATTAGTGATCAGGGTTAAGATACTTACAGCGGGCAGCGTTTCGCAGGTTTAGGGTTTAGGGGAGGTGTTGTTCAGAGAAACGGGGATTCGAGAGAGAGTGTTCGTCAAAAGTCGATCGAACAAGTGCAACTGCTTCAGTCCCACGCCTGCCTTTATATAGGCCAGTTTGGCCTCTCCCCGCGTGTCGCGCGGGATTCCTGGTCCCCTCTCGCGTGGCGACTGAGACACCTAGCTAGGCTAGGTTAGCCTCGTAACGAGTATAGGCTGCCACTTGTTGCGAACGGAGACAGGTGTCATCTGACCTCTCCCGCGCGTCGCGACAGAGACCGGTGTCTCTGGCGCGTGTCGCCTGGGCTACCCAGGTGGGATTTCCTCGTTTTGCGTGCCGCGTCTCGATTTACGTGTCCGTTCTTTGTTTCGGCTCGGTTTGGGGTGTTTTGGAGAGTTGTTACAACGTGGCACCGTTTCGCGACAAGTGGCAAGCCTATGTGGTTGACGAGGCTGACCTAGCCTTAGTAAGCTGTTGTCGCCCACGTAGGGGAGACCCCTGATTCTCTCACGACGCGTGGGAGAATCCTAGTTTGTCTATAAAAGGGCAGCCGTGGGAGATATCTCAGTGCACCACATCGATTTTAAATCGACGTTCTCTTCTTTCTCAAATCTCTGTTCAAAGTCCCGAGCCCCTAAACCCCTAAACTCTGCTCCGTACTCGGCGTGTTAACCCTTACTGGTACGATATCCTATTTGATCGATCTATAAACAGTTCAACGAATGTTTAAGTGCTGCCTATATATGGCTATACTTTGTCATCATGTTGAAGTTTTGATCTCGTGATTATCGTTAAAGATGAAATGGGTTAATACACTAATACGTGTGGATTGTGTGTTTAATTAGGAACTCAAGATCTAAACTAGAAGGCTAATACTGATAAACCTAAATCTGCAAAGTGAGTCATTCTTTCTTTTTACCAAATGCATGGCAAAACCCGTAAATGTTTTTCAGTTCTACTTATAGTGATGAAGTTTCTGTATTCTAAAGTTACTGCCGGTATGTGGGGTTTTTATACACTACTAGTCCAGCGTTACTATTGGAAAAATATTTAGCCAATAGTAATATGACCACAGTCACCGAATTAGGTGTGTGACAAATATTGATTGAGTAATTGAAAGATATAAACAGATGTAAAAACCCTTAATCTGTAACTATAACATTGTATTTTTTTGTATAAAATCTGAATGAACTCACCAGTATTTTTCGTTGACCAAATGTTTTTAAAACACGTTTCAGATAATTTAATGTGAAGGGAAGGAAAGTGCTAGGAAGCACTCTAGCTTAAATAAGTGGCTAGGAAAACCTGAATAAAACATGTTTTGTAATCAAGGGTGTATCCCTGTAAAAAGCCTTTATGTAAATATGGGTTTCATCCCACATTTTATGAAATGAAAACTACGGTGTTTTGAACTCTGATATTTTTGCTGGCACCGGGTCCTAATGAAAATTCCGCCGTGACAAATTTAATAAACACCAGTACCACCCGCGTCTGCTAGTGGCTCCCGCCAGGGTGGGGTCGGGGTCGTGACATATGAGGGAGATAACACGTAGCAAAATGCCCAGAAGCCCAAATACCGTCCTTAGAAACCTCTAAAGCCCAAACACTTGTAAAGTCACTATTCATTCACTTTATCTATAATCAGATTAAGATCTTCCAATAACGAGTTTCTATGATTAAAAATACCTATAACCCAATGTATAAATATTCCTAAGATTAATTAATAACTTGTTTTCTTAGTTTAACGTTCACTTTTTACAACTTATTATGCTTTATGTACTCGTATTTATTACATAGCTATTATTTTGTCTACTTTGTGGGTAATAAACTCTTAGAGAAAATGGTGGTGTGTGCGCCCTTAACGTGATTTAAGACATTTGTTTTTATGTTTTTGAAAAACTATTTTACCTTTTTCATTTTTACAATTTATTATTCTTTTAACAATGTGTCACATTCACGGATGCGTTGAACGTTTAATTGTTGTCAGTAATTTTAGTAGATGGCCACATTCATAAATTCTATAACTATATCGTATATTAAAAAACAATCCCAATGAATAGTACGAATAGTATTTTTATTATTATAATAATATATAATTTTTTATTACTGTTATTATTTTAATACTATAATAATAATAATTGTTTTCTTTATTATTTTTTTAACTCTAATAATTTTTTTATTATGGGTTGGATAAATGCTATGCGGTATCATTTGCTCATCCCTGATCACGGGTATCGTACGAACAATAACGGTATCACACAATTTTTTTTTCATTTTCTTCAGTTTTTAATATTTTCTTTTTTTAGTTTCAGGGGTGGGGATGAGCTTTGTGCCAACCGATTCTCGTACCGAAAATACCAGTATATGAAGGTAAAAACCGATAGCGAACCGGTACTAAAACGCCAAAAGTCGGTACCGAATTGGTACTTAAGATCTTTTGTTTTCGGGAAATTCGGTACCGGTACCCAGTACCATTTGCTCATTTCTGACCATGAGTTTCATATGAACAACAACATTACCATACAACTTTTTGTTGATTTTCTTTTGGTTATCTTTTAGTGTTTTTTTCTACATTTTCTTTTTATTCTTGTCAGTGGTCCCGTGCGCAACAATGTGACGAATGATGATAAACCTAGTTATGTTAAAATTTGCAAATCACAAAAAGACATCAATACATACACATTTTTATTAGACTTGCACTAAACACAGTTCATAATAAGCGTGAATTCTATGTATAATACAAGACACATCATTGTAAACTCACTCTTGATAAATTGTACTCAGTGACGGAACCAGAACTTTATAATCGGGGGGTCATAATATAACTTCATTAAATCCCTTAGCATTCTACATTTAAGTTAACCAAATGCCGTACAACCATGGAGAACAAATGCGTCTTAGTGGCAAATGTAACCCTTTTTTATCAATCATCAATATGATATAAACCAAAACCCTTTCTCTATTATGTTCATAAAAATTTAAAATATTCTTAACGTAGAGTCCGTACTTTTTTTCTTGTATTCTACAAATACACATCCCCACTTGATAAAAATGTTCTTTATTACATTTATATAACAAAAAACTAAATCAAGTACTAGACTATAAACAAATAACAATCAAATAAAATGTAAACAAATAACATAATAAGAAAACTAGATATTTTCGCACTGAATCGAATCAAACAAATTAATAAAGAGAAAGCCAAATAAAAACTACTCATAAATATTTACGTTTAACCAAAAATCAAGTGAAATATCTAAACTTAAATAAAATAAAATGATAACAAATAATAAACAATAAGTATTTACGTCTAACCAAAAATCAAGTGAAATTTCAAAACTTAAATCAAATAAAATGATAACAAATAATAAACAAATAAGAGATCTAGATATACTTTCACTTCAAATAAATAAAATAAACTAATAAAATTCAAATCTTATAATTTTGGCATTTTTCTCTTCAGATTATTGAGTGTTTAGGAGAGTAGCTAATTTTTTAAACAACCCTACCAATTATCTGGTGGGCCAAGCTTGTTAAAAAAAACCTAAAACACTAAAATAATATATTGCATTTCATCCGTACATCTTCTCTATCCGAAAAAGTAACCATCTCCTTCTTCATCACCGGCAACCTGAAATATTATCTGAACATCCTAATTGCACTTTTCTATTTCATTTAAATGACTTGGAAATGGGCTAGCTGTTAAAAGAACGAAACTTTGAGGGGTCAAGCTGAAAAACCAACCACTTCCGATACCCTGTAAAACTAAAGATTTCGCCTGCCGGAGGGTCAATTGACCCTCCTAACCCTCCTGTGGTTCCGCCCCTGATTGTACTCTCACTTTTGATAAGTTGACAGCATTTCGACACTAAATCAGATCGCATTTGAATAACTTAGATTCATGGAACGTAATTTCAATGAAATGTTGTCTACAAGCATGATAATTTGGCACACTAAATTGTCATGCATCACCTTTTTTTGTTTGGTGTATGACGAGTCGTGCTATATCTTTATGGTAAGTTGATAACGTCATGTAAATCACTTTTCTAAAATATTTTCGATGTGTTTTGATTAACATAATGGATAGATTACATGTAATGCATATTGAAGATCGCTCTATCTCTCTGTACATATTATGTGTCATAACTTCATCCCTATGCAAAAAATATAAAAGATATGCAAACCGAATTCATGTTTGAAAAAAAAATCGTTAATTTAACGTAACATCATGATTTTTGTTCTCGCTCGATGGAAAAAAAGAGAGATACACGAGAAACAATGGTTACGTGATAATTGTGTCTAGTAACTATCATATATAGACATAATTCACGAGTAAGATTACAGATTACTACAAGAGCATTTCATATCACAAAAATACTACTTTCATGATATCATATAGTTTACTTTGCTAATTTATTAATTTACAATAAGTATGCTATAAGTAAATTTAGGCTCTCGTCAATAACTTAATTTTGTTTACTAAAGTGTTATCATAATAATTTTTTTTCAACGACCAACAAAAGCTTGATCCGGTCTGTTACAATTTAAGAAGAAATCACTGTTCGAAGACGCACAATAATAAAATTTACGAGGTCATAACTTAACGCAAATATTTTTCTTTTAGACGAGACTTGAACCTTTTAGGAATGTTGATACACATCATGAATCAAGTAGTGTCTAAAATATTTTTGTTTTTTCTAGAATTAAGATTTGTGTCCACATATATCTAACACATTAATTGTGGCAGCCACCAAATCCTCACCAATTGATCGGGCCAAGCCACAATTGTTAAACCTGGCTTGTGGCCAACACGACGTCGTTCCACAACTCGGAGTGTGGACAGCATATTATCCATACCCCCTGTCTTCATTTATCCCACCTACTCTTCAATCCCCCTTTGATTCTTTCACCTGTTTTCTTCTTATCTAATAATATTAGATCTCATACGTGTTGTAAGGTACGATTAGATCTGTTCATGTTGTCAATTGCATAATTTGGCGTTTTTATTCAATTATTGATCGGTTTTTGATGAATTTTTGTTGAAATTGAGAAGTAGGTTGACTTTTGGTGTTTGATTGAGATTGTTGATTCAATGCTGTTTATATGATATATTTTGATTAGGTTATGATGTATGACGGTGTTTGATGATTTGTGTCATTATGTTCATTTCTACATGCGTTTTTGTGTGGATCGGTGAATTTTGATCGAACTTAGACCTAGGTTGTGTTGGATTGGGATTAGATGCTATAGTTTATGAAGAGTTGATTTAGTAATAGTGTAATACTCAGGTTTTTTTTTTTTGGAATTTGTGAAGGAACTGCATCTTTTTTTGTGTGAATTTGTAACTTGATTGTGTTGACGATTAACTTTTTGATGAAATTGAGAAGTAGGTTGACTTTTGGTGTTTGATTGGGATTGTTTACCCTTCCGTTTGCTGTTTATTTCATAAATTTTGATTTGGTTATGATATACGGCGATATTCTGTGATTGATGTTCATTTCGACATGCATTTAACCACATGGATCAATGATTTTGATTGAATTTAGAACCAGGTTGTGTTGGATGAGGCTTTAATGCTAAAGTTTATGAAGGGTTGATTTTGTAAAACTCAGGTTTTTGGCTTTTTTTCTGAAATTTATGAAGGAATTATATATTTTTTAAATTGAATTTGTGACTTGATTGTGTTGAGTTTAACTTTTGGATGGGATTGGTGATGAGTTTTGATGAAATTGAGAAGTAGGTTGACTTTTGGTGCTGTTTATTCCATAAATTCAATTAGTATATGATATACGGTGGTAATCAACAATTTATGTTCATTTCGACAAGTTTTTTTTCGTGTCGATGGATGATTTTGATTGAATTTAGAACTAGGTTGTGCTGGATGGGGCTTTTATGCTAAGGTTCATGATTACTTGATTCACTAAAACTCAGATTTTTTGCTTTTTATCTGAATTTATGTAGGGATTACATCTTTTTTTAGGTGAATATGTAACTTGATTTTGTTGACTTTTAACTTTTTGAGGAAATTGAGAACTAGGTTTACTTTTGGTGTTTGATTGGATTTGTTTACTCTTTCGGTTGCTGTTTGTTTCATGATTTTGATTAGGTTATGATATAGATGATGTTCGATGATTTATGTTCATTTCTACATGCATTTTCGTGTAGATTGATGATTTTGATTGAATTTAGAACTAGGTTGTGTTGGATGGGGCTTTGATGTTAAGGTTCATGATGACTCGATTCAATAAAAGTCAGATTATTCACTTTTTTCAGAACTTTGAAGGAATACATATTTTTTAATGCAACTTTGAATAGGGAAAAGAGTGGATCTGCAGGGTCCCAACTCCCAAATGAATTGGCTTATTCGAAAAAGGAATTTGTGACTTTATGACGTTGAGTTTTAACTTTTAGATGGATTATTAATGAGTTTTGGTGAAACTGAAAACAAAATTGATTAGATGGTGTTTTGACTTTTGGTTTGGAGTTCATAATTTGGATATCTGATATGGTGAAATTTTTTGTTTCTACTCTGAACTCTGGACTTTGTATATGTGAATTTGTAACTTGCTGGAGTTAACCTTGAGTTATAGATTAATTTGATGTAGTTTTGATGAAATTGAAATCTAGGTTGATTACATGATTTACAATGCTAAAGCATGATTTTGTTTCTTGATTTGGGAAAAAAAGCTTTTTACTCTTCAAATAATTATTTCTTCTTTCCTATCTAGTACTTTCTTTTGAGGATTAGGTTTTTGAGTTGATAACTTGACTAAGTTGACTTTGAGCTCTATATTAAGTTAGTATAGGGTTTTGATGAACGGGAGTATAGCTATGATTTGATGACTTTCTGATGCTAGATATTGGAAGATTTGTTATTTGTACTTTGTAAAACAGCCTACTTGTTTTTATCAATTAAGAGCCCAATTAGATTAAATCTATAGATGGTTGTCTTTTGTATAGATTTTTGGTTATCGTATAACATGGATGGGACTTGTGTTTGCGTATAATGAATTAATATTTCAACATGCATGTGTCAGTGTACTCTCTTGATAACCGTGAAAACCCGTACCAGTAACTCTCGGGCCCGCACGAATACCCTGCTGGCTAACCAGCTAAAACATAGCTTGTGCTGGGCAAGTGGCCGGGTGTATGTCTGTTGTGCTGTATTCATACAAATTTTTACTAAACTTATAGTTATTATTTGTGTGGTAGATTTTGATGAGGGACGTTTAACTCTAGTTTTGTTACCTAATTTGTGTTGTTTTTTTTGAATCTTTGTTTGGAATTTATTGATCCAAAACTGGATTTAGCCACATAATAGAAAGATCTTATAATGGTATTAGGTATACAACCATCTCATGATCAACACAAGTATATTTAGACTTGTTATGTTTCTAACGTAACATGGTGTAATGTCTTACTCTATAAATCACATGACTTAATAATAAGATTACATGCTCATGGTTTCAGCACGTGGTAATTGATTGTAGTTTGAATATCTTCAATTCAAGCCTTGTAATATTTAATCTTTCTGTGTGGTGTAATGCTTAATTTACATGTCTTATATGTGCAGGGCATCCTGCTGTCAAAAGATGAATTTTTTCTGTAGGAGTATGGCTGATGAGTCTGCACCATCACAGCATGATATTGTTCGATGCCCATTTTTGCGCAATATTAATGAACCAACTAACTTCTCATTTTCTTCATCCATGGCTTTCCCATCGCCCGTAAGTTTCTTATATTTCTTATTGATTTCACTCGGAGGGGCAAAAACGGGTCCAAACGTGTGGGTTGGGTTGGAGTGCGTATGGACTAAACTTCGTCATTGTTTTCTTATTAGGCCCGTGGAACAAAAGGTCCTATATTCGAGGACGGTCCCAATTTTGATATGGCATTTAGGCTTTTTCATGGACAAAATGGTGTTGTCCCGCTTTCCGAGGGAACATTGCAATTTCCCCAAAAGGTGAAGCCCGAACAAGTGTCACAACAGTTTAACCCATTAGCAGCAAAGGCTGCCACTATTAGTCTTTCGAGTTTAGGAGGGTCCTTCGGTTTCGACGCGTTCAATGAGATGTTTAAGAATCATCAAAAGAAGAACAAGAAAAACTCTTCTCAGGTATATGATAAAGTTGCTGATTATTTATAATTTTATATCATGTGATCACTTTGTTTAATTTTTAAATGATGTTACAGAAAGGAGACTTGAATCACGAGGCAACGGGTGAGGAGTGGCTGAAAAGTGGGAACTGTCCTATTGCCAAGTCATATAGAGCAGTGAGTAACGTTCTACCGCTTGTGACCAAGGCATTCAAACCACCATCAAACTTTAAATACCAGTGCCCGCCGGCAATCGTGGCGGCCCGGGCGGCTCTAGCACGAACCGCCTTTGCAAAGAATCTCAGACCGCAACCCCTGCCTGCAAAGATAATGGCGATTGGGGTACTGGGCATGGCGGCTAATGTCCCATTAGGGATATGGCGGGAACATACTAAAAAATTTTCACCTTCTTGGTTTGTAGCCGTTCATGCAGCGGTTCCTTTTATAGCGATGCTCAGAAAGTCTGTTTTGATGCCAAAACACGCCATGGCGTTTACAATTGCGGCCTCTATTCTGGGACAGGTTATTGGATCTAGAGCTGAGCGTACCGCCTCAAAGCTATTGCGAGCAGACCACCGGTTGTGACAGAAACTTTTGTTAGTGAGGTTGACTTGGCAGCTAGTGGGGTTGACCCAGCGGCGGCCAGTGTAGGCAGGTCCCATTTGGGAGGTATGGCCAAGCATTGTGGTGAAGCTGTAGAGTGGAAATCATCCCGTCTGCAGGTTGCCGGGCCATCTGCTTAGTATGTGTATCGTTGGTTGGTTGTGTTAATGACTTGAAAATAATAAAAGATACAGAATTCATTCATGTTATTATAAATGTTGGCGAATGCTTGTAAGGACTCACTCGGCCCATGATCTAATATTAGTAATGAGTAATTTGGCGTGTTATTTGTCTTGTATAAATGTTTGCTTATCCCAGGGGCCAGGGTTAAACCATCTTCTTGCAACAAGATTTCTATATAAGCCTACAGGGGCGTTTAGATAGCTTGTTGCTAGAAGCTTGCTGTTTCAAGATAGCTTGGTGTATGAAAACGAAATATGAATTCGGTTTATTAAAACTAATAGTAATAGAGCTTGGGCTTGAGTTGTTTCGAGCTTTATGTCTAAATTTGAGTAGTGAGTAATAAGTTTGATCCTCTAGTAATCTCAACTAGCTAATGGGCGGGTAGACTCGTTTCCGCTATTAGCACTCTACAAGGACGAATTTATGTATTTTAAATAGTAAATTTAAGGTTTTGAGATATAATTTAATTTTTATAGACTTGCATACATTCTCTCCCTTTGCATTGCTTCGGTGATAACCTTTGACTTGTTACAACTCTTACCAAGATCGATTTACTAACAACGTCAAGATTGATTGTCAAAGAAGGTGCATCAAATATAAAATAAACATACACGCACTCTTGAATGAAGGTATTAACTTGAACTATACGTACAATGTAACATTTTCTTTAAATTATAATTTTTATTTATGTATGTACTAGTTTAAGAACCCGTGAACTTCGCGGGTGGACTAACACACAAATATATAACTTAAAATTGTTGAAATAATCCTTTGAAATAAATAAACATTCAAGTACTAATACTAATCAAATTAGTTAAACTACAATGAACTGAAAAAAAGAAGTAACGCAAAAATCACAAGTCATTAAAGACTTCCTTTTATACACCACATTTGATGTTTTATTTATTGGCTTCCCATCTTTGTCTAATATTAGCAGTTTAACACCATCTCTTGTTTTAACTCTATTGATCAAAGCATTTGAGGAGGAAACACTCCTTTCCAAGTCCCAAAAGTTGTCCCATACCATAATGTACTGTCGAATCAACATGTCTATATACCTTATAGAAAACATAATATCAACATAATTCATTCATCATCACATGAAAAATTGCATGATTAAAGATCTAACTTCAAAACTGCATTGTGTATTAAAACAACATGCCTAACAATAAAAAAACAAAGTACATAGTTAACACTGATTGTTAACATAAAGTTTATAAAAATTACACTCAATGTTATAACATAGTCACGGGTACAATGTAACTATGTACCCGCTCCATAGCATAAAAACTCCTTTAATTGTGCTTTTGTTTATCACGTAGCCAGTGATATTCCGGTGCAGGAAAGTGAATCAAACAACTCTTCGGCAACTCTTTAGAATCTTTACACAGCCCTACCATATAATTTTTTTTTATATAAAACCTATTAATGAATCAAACCAAAGATTAATAAGAAAAAACTCAAAATTGCCCAAAAAATGTATTATCAATGCATTTACGAAACGTGACTGTAGAAGTAGGCTTTGGTGTCGCTGGTGAGTCCATCAAACCGCTTCTCGTGGGCAGCCTAGGCCGCATCGCCGTACTTCTGGTTGATCCAAGGCAAGAAAAAAAAAGTCAACCATACGAAGGAAGTTGTGTTAACGGAGCCCATTATAGCTATAAATGTCACACCCCAACCGACGGCGGAAACATCGAGGCGCGGCACTAGGCAACCAGATTGTCTCATGTTCCGTAACACTATTTAAGCGACAATATTTAAATGTCAATATCCCATACTATTAACATATAATCCTCAAATAAATTACAAAATATCAAGATTCTCATAACACAACTTCAAGTTCGATCTTCCCTAGATTTATTACAATGCGTTTCTAAAGTAAACTAAGTCCATTTGATCCAAATGAAATTCCTCAACCTACCACATATGTTAAAATAAAATGTCAATACAATTAAGTAAAGGTGAGCATACAGGTTGCGTATATAATAGATATAAAAGCGTTTAGCATACACCGCATGACATACTAAGAGTTGTGAACTATGTATCTACTTAGATTCGAGCAAACCAACAAACCGCGATTGATCGATGCATGCGAACAAGCGTTCACATCCTAAAAGAGAAAATAAAATGCGAAATAAAAATGTGAGCCTTAACAACCCCGGCCCTCCGGGTGGCGGGTCAACCTCTAGTATACTATCATGTTAAGGGTGGCGTACAAGCAATCAAGTAATACATACAATTCAGCAGATTTCACGTATAGTCATTTAATAGCGGGATTGCGAATAAAAGTTGAGTTGTGTGATGTGTTTTGATATACGAACATATGTGACATCCAAAAGTGCGTTAAGCGTAAAGGGGTTCAAGTATACTCACAGTCGGGGCGAATTGGGAAGTGAGACGGGATCTGAAAGGAGTTGCGGAGAGCGCCGGATCAGCCTGTAAGCGAACAAAAGTGCATCAGTCTTTTAAATTGCTGAAACGGTTATCGGGTGACAGGGCAGTAGACAAGTTCGAACGAACTTATGCCTTTGGGTACAAGTTCGGGCGAACTTGACTAACTAACTTACTGAATGCACAAGTTCGGGCGAACTTGTCCTGTTTGATGAAGGGGGATACAAGTTCGGGCGAACTTGTGTGATTTCTGAAAAACGTTGATCAAGTTCGGGCGAACTTGGTCACCAATCTAGGACAAGTTCGAGCGAACTTGACTGTTTTGGCATCAAAATCGTGCGTTTTCGCGTCATTGATGAGGAAATCGAGTGTCCATCCCTCCAACCTTAGGCTACTGAGCAAAACCAAGGCTGAAGAGATCTTTTTGAGCGAGTTTTAGCCATTTTACAGAAACTGGACTAATCCGGGCGAACTTCGAGGTTGAAACGGTTTAGTCCAGTTTGTGCAAAGTGACGACTTCGTCCTTATGCTTCCGGATCTGAGATCTATCTTGACAACGCCTCGTTCCACTTCAAAGTGAACGAAAAAGGGTCTTACTCAGATCTAAGCATAGATCTGAGTGAAAAACAGAAGTTTTGCTAAAAAGATGAAGATTTTCGTAAATAGAAGAGATTTGATGAAAACGAAGGCAAAGCCTTGTGCAAAATCGTTGTAAAACGTTGTTGTAGCTTGAAAACGAGTTGAATCTTACTTAGAACACAAAGGTTTTGGTTTTGGGGAGCTCCGGTGAACTTGCAGCAAGTTCAAATGAGAAGAAGAGCTGGGTATTTATAGGTGAGGTGAAATAATGGGCTGAAACATCAAGTTCGGCGAACTTGCTACAAGTTCGGCGAACTTGCTACAAGTTCGGGCGAACTTGTTTGTTTCTGGTGAGTTTTGAGAACAAGTCCGGGCGGACTTGTTGGATCTTGAAGACCTTGATGGCTTAGTCAACTTCGGGCGAACTTGTGATACACAAGTTCGGCCGAACCTTGACCTATCAGTCAAGTTTTGTTTGATTATTTCGCGTAAAGAGTTTGTATGGCGATTCGGTTTGTATTAGATAGTTACATTAAGCGTTTTAGCAAAGCGTTAAGCATTATATTACCATTGAATTGAGAGGGAGAGCGAGTTATGAGTGTGTGCGAGCGTTTTAATGATATTAAACCATAACATAAATAAATATAACACACATAAAACATAATTCCACATAATTAACTGCGTTTTGCGATGCGATGAGATAAGCGTTGTGATGGCACAAGTTTTATTAAACAATAACACACTCGGCTCATAAAGTAGCATAACTACTTGTGATTGCGTCTGAATTAGCGATTAATAAGCGATTAAATGCAATATAGATGTGACAAAATATAATTCCATTAACATAAACTTTTCATAATCCAAATCTCGGAATACAATTGATTGAGATAAACAAAATAAACGAAAAAGTAAATAACTAAATAACAACGAAAATTTGGAGTTGTTATAGTCTCCCCTACTTTAGGAAATTCCGTCCCGAAATTTAAGTAGTGGCCGTAACAAAGAGATGCGGATATTTAGCCTTCATGTCATTTCCAATTCCCAAGTGAACTCGGCACCGCGTTTGCCTTCCCATCGGACCTTCACGATAGGGATGCGAGAGCGCCGTAGTTTTTTGGTTTTCGGTCCATGATTTCGACTGACTTTTCCACGAAATGCAGAGTCTCGTTTATTTGCAAGTCCTCAAGAGGGTCGTGGAGATTTTCTTCAGCTAGGCATTTCTTGAGGTTCGACACATGGAAAGTCGGATGGACGTTATTAACTTCCGCCTGTAGTTCGAATCGATAGGCCACTTTTCCGATCCTTTCCAGAATCTTAAAGGGGCCTACGTATCGTGGTGCTAGCTTTCCTTCTTCCCGAAGAGGACCACTCCTTTCCAAGGTGCAACCTTTAAGAGAACGTGATCTCCCACTTCGAACTGTAGGGGCTTGCGGCGTTATCGGCATAACTTTTTTGACGACTCCGAGCTTTCAGAAGATTCTTTCTGATCTGGAGGATCTTGTCTGTCGTTTCTTGAATCAGCTCAGGACCGGTGATTTGTGCTTCTCCGATCTCGTGCCATGCAATAGGCGATCGACATTTTCTTCCATACAACGCCTCAAAAGGATCCATTTGAATGCTTGTGTGATAACTATTATTGTATGAGAATTCAATTAAAGGTAAGTGCGTATCCCAATTACCATCGAAATCTATGATGCACGCACGAAGCATGTCTTCGAGGGTGCGGATCGTGCGCTCAGTCTGACCGTCGATTTGGGGATGAAAAGTGGTACTGAGATTAAGCGTAGTACCAAGAGCGGATTGAAAAGTCTCCCAGAGACGTGAGGTAAAGCGACCGTCGCGGTCAGAAATGATGTCACGAGACGTCCCGTGTCGACATATGACTTCGTCGGCATAGATTGGTGCTAATCGTTCTACCTTAAAGTCTTCTCGTATAGCAATAAAGTGTGCATATTTGGTAAGCCGATCAACGATAACCCAAATGCTATCGGGACTAGAGGAGGTGCGAGGGAGTTTCGTTACGAAGTCCATAGCTATGCTCTCCCACTTCCACATCGGGATCTCGGGTTGTTCGAGCAAGCCAGAGGCCTTTGATGTTCGGCTTTAACCTTCGAACAAGTTAAGCACTTTGAAACGTACACGACGATATCATTTTTCCTGTCCGGCCACCAGTACTTAGGACGAAGGTCCTGGTATATTTTGTCGGCTCATGGATGAATGGAGTATCGAGATTTATGAGCTTCGGTCATTAGCAGATCACGAAGATTATCACGGCTAGGAATTCAAATACGATCGAGATAGTAATAAATACTTTAGGTTTAACAACGAGTTGAGTTACGGCATCACATTTCATTTCTTCCTCCAGGGTATTCTCGTTAAAACAAGCGAACTAAGCGGAGCGAATCATGATTTCGAGATCATTCAAAGCTTGAGAGTCACGAACACTATACACATAGCTTCGTCGACTTAGAGCATCGGCTACGACGTTTGCTTTCCCAGGATGGTAGCGTATCTCGCAATCGTAGTCGTTGAGAAGTTCAATCCATCGGCGTTGGCGCATATTCAGTTCCTTTTAATTGAAGATATGTTGTAAGCTCTTATGGTCGGTGAAGACCCTACACTTAGTACCGCAAAGGTAGTGTCGCCATATCTTCAATGCAAAAACAACTGCACCGAGTTCGAGATCGTGGGTTGTGTAGTTCTTCTCGTGGATCTTGAGTTGTCGAGACGCATACGCGATAACCTTGTCTCGTTGCATGAGAACACAACCAAGACCAAGGTTAGAGGCATCGCAGTAAACAACGAAATCGTCATTTCCGTCGGGTAGAGCGAGTACGGGAGCGTTGCATTGCATACGCTTGAGAGTTTGAAAAGCTTCCTCTTGTTTGGAATCCCAAACATAAGGTTTGTCCTTATGAGTTAAAGCGGTAAGCGGAACGTGATTTTTGAAAAGTTGGCGATGAATCGATGGTAGTAACCCGCCAATCCAAGAAAGGAATGGATTTCTGATGCATTCTTCGGTGTAATCCAACTCTTGACGCTTCAATCTTTGCAGGGTCGACGTGAATTCCTTGACTATTAACGATGTGGCCGAGAAATTGGACTTCTTCAAGCCATAATTCACATTTTGAGAACTTAGCGTAAAGATGATCGCCTTGGAGAAGTTCGAGGACTAAACGGAGGTGGCGCGCGAGTTCGTCTCTCGACTTCGAGTAGATAAGGATGTCATCATAAACACAATGACGAAACGATCTAGGAAAGCTTTACACACACGGTTCATCAAAACCGCGGGTGCATTTGTGAGACCCAAAGGCATGACCACGAATTCAAAATGGCCATAACGAGTACGAAAGGGTAGATCGATTTTAGAAAAACAAGTAGCACTTGAAGCTGATCAAATAAGTCGTCGATTCGAGGAAGAGGGTAGCGGTTCTTTATCGTGAGTTTGTTAAGTTTATGATAATTGATGCACATCCGAACTCCCATCTTTCTTTTTCACAAAAAGAACGGGTGCGCCCCATGGTGAAGTGTTCGGGCGTACGAAGTCCTTTATCAAGAAGCTCTTGAAGTTGGCTTGATAGCTCGCGCATTTCGGATGGTGCGAGACGATAGGAGCTTTTACAACGAAAGTAGCACTGGGAATCAAATCGATATGGAATTCAACATCCCGAGTAGGGGGTAAACCGGGTAAATCGTCAGGAAAAACTTTAGGAAATTCACAAACAACTGGTACATCTTTCCAGGTTTTCTTTTCTTTCTCTGGGTTCACGATGTGGGCTAGGAAGGCAACGCATTGCTTGCGCAGATGCTTGCTCGCTTGAGTACATGACATAAGCATCAACTTCTTTGAGGGAGTTTCACCATAAACATGGAGTAATCACCGTTAGGGAGAGGAAAGCAAATCATTTTATCGAAGCAAACAACTTCAGCATGATTTTCACAAAGAAAATCCATGCCTACTATGATATGAAGATACCTAATTGCATAGCTATGAGATTGATCGAGAAGACATGGTTGTTGAGATCGAGAGTACAACCACGTAGGACGAAGTTAACAATAACACTTCTTCCGGTGGCGAATTCCTCATCGAAAGTCTTTGGGAGTTTAGCGCGTTTACATTTTAAAACCTTTTCGAATTCTAACGATACAAAACAATTATCGGCACCAATATCAAATAAACATAAAGCATAAATACCATTGTCAAGGAACATACCGTTGACAACATTGTTGTCGTTCCGAGCCTGGCGATGATTGAGGTTAAAGGCTCGTCCACGCGAGTCTGTTGTTGCTGCTGAGGCTGTGGTGGTGGCTGCTGCTGAGGTTGAGGCTGCTGTTGCTGCGGCTCTTGTTTGACAGCTCGGTTATGGCAGACATTGCTGAAATGATTTGGGTCCCCACATGTGTAGCAAGCACGGGCCTTTGGGGCTGGCGCTTGCTACTGGTACTGCTGCTGATTAGCCTGAGGAGTGCGAGGGGAAGCTGGGAGAGCTGGTGCTGCTGGGCCTGAGGAGCTTGCTGACGAGGGCCTGAACGGCAACTGACAGTAAAGTGACCGTAAATGTTGCAGTTGGTGCAGAAGCGACAATTGCCTCCAACTGCATGGTGATAAGTGCATTTCGAGCACAGCGGATGAGGACCAGTATACGCACGCTTTGCTGGCGGTGCATTTGGTGCGGCTGTCTGAAGCGGCTGAGGGTTCTGAGGTGCGGTGAGGGCAAAGTTCTTGCTCGGGTTTTCCCTTTTGCGACCTCGGCGGCTAGACTTTGACTCTCGAGTCTGATCGGTAGGAGCTGCTGATTTGGTGATGGCCTAGTTTGCGACCTTGTTGTTCTTAAAGTAACCAGACTGAACCCGTTTGTCATTGATCTCTGCGCTAGCTGGTAGGTCTCCTCAATAGTAGCAGGGCGTGCTGCTTGAACAAAGTCAGGGACGCAGTCGGGCAGAGCGTTGAGGTATTTCTTGATTGCTTTCTCGGTCGTGTCCACTTGACCGGGACAGATAATGCTCAACTGCTTGAAGCGAGCTGTTAGACCAGCATTGTAGGGTCCGTCTTGCTTAATTCCCCAAAACTCGTTCTCCAACTTCTGGATTTCATAGGGGGACAAAATTCTTTGATCATGATTGCTTTAAGTTCTTCCCAGGTGAGTCCGTAGCCTTCATCGTTTCCCCTCTTATTACGCTCCGCGGTCCACCAGTCGAGAGTCCTGGACTGGAAGACGTCGGTAGCGTTAATAGTGCGAAGGGGTTCGGGACACCCACTCTGACGAAATATGACCTCGATAGCATCAAACCAGTGGAACATGGCACTTGGTCCTTCAGTGCCGGTAAAAGTAAGGGGTCCACAAGCTTTGAACTGCTTAAAGCTGAAGGAAGTCTTGGGCGAGTCGACTTTCGAGTCCACAGAAGTGTTGCTGCTGACCGCGTGGATCTCTCTGACGATTTGCGGAATCACCTTAGCCATTTCCTTGGCTACAAGAGAGGCGATACGTTTGTTGGCACTGTTACGCTGGAGATTCCTCCTGGTGTGTGACCCCATAAAAGACATCTACACAAATGATTTGTTTGGATGAGATTTGATTATGATAGGTTTATGTTCAAAAGTTTATTATTATTATTATACAGTTAAGGCATATAACACATAGACACGTATCCACATAAGCACGTAAGCACATAATCACGTAAGCACATAATCACGTAGGCCATAAGTACACATTTTGCACGTATTCATCTTTAAACTAAATCATGCGTAGCGCGTACGAGATGCGATATAATAGCGTAAATAGCGAGTAGAGCTACGTATGAGACACGCGAATGTCCCCATGAACCTAGGCGAGTTGAGCGATTAGTTTGGTTGGTGAATTAATTAGCGTTTTAGATTACGAGAGTTGTGCGACTTGTGCATATATCGATGGAGCGTAAAAGCGATAAATCGAATAAGCGTAAAATTCATAAATTTAAACTCATAAATAATAGATAAACTCGATGATGCGTAAAATCGACGATTGTAGGCTTAAATCAATTGGGAGCGTCCTGGGTTTTGAGACAACGACTACCCAAAGTGATTCGAAAATTCTCTGAGTTCGAACACACGATTTGGCCTAATAGACAAATGCTCTCGCCGTACAACGGTTAACGGCATTTATCCTTCCAGTTATGTCGTGTCCCGAGTCATCGAAATAATCGAGACTTTGGTGAGATTGAAAATCGAAGAGCGGAACTAGTTATTAAGATGCGGGTTTCACCCCTAACTTAACAACTTCATTACTAGTTGTGGTTATGCTCACCGAACAAGTCGGGAGTTCCACTAGATAGAAACAGAGACTTTCGTCGAGGTTCGGATATCACTCCTAACTCAAAGAAGATATCTCGTGCGAGAGAATGCGCGGAGTGAATGATCTTATCGAGAGTTCTTGGTTTTCACACCTATTCTCGACTTGATTACTCGTTTTGTGTGATACGAGCGTTCTTCAGCGTGTGTTGTGGTTGCTTTAGGAAAAGCTACATTTGAAAGTTCAATTCAAGCGTTCTGGTCAATTCGGGCGAACTTGGCATCAGCCTGATGTCAAGTTCGAGCGAACTTGTTCAATCCTTGATGAACTTTGTTTGATGTTGAGAGGACAGACAAGTTCGAAGCGAACTTGGTCAAGTTCGGTCGAACTTGGTCAAGTCCGGCGAACTTGTCAAGGGTCATCGGGCGAACTTGATCAATTTCGAGCGAACTTGTCCCCCAAGTTCGGGCGGACTTGTATGTTCGTATTCGTTTTCAGCGTTAATCGATGTGTAACGGTCTGATTTGGTATCCTAACTATATTCTAAGGCAAACATGTCAATTCTACCTAAATTTCTCTATAGTTATGGCTCTGATACCAATATGTCACACCCCAACCGACGGCGAAAACTTTAGGGAGCGGCACTAGACGAACCAGATTGTCTCATGAGAAATTCATAACACTATTTAAGCGATAATATTTAAACGTCAATTTCCCATACTATTAACATATAATCCTCAAATAACATTACAAAATATCAAGATTCTCATAACACAACTTCAAGTTCGATCTTCCCTAGATTTATTACAATGCGTTTCTAAAGTAAATCTAGTCCATTTGCATCCAAATGAAATCCTCAACCTGCCATATATGTTAAAATAAAACTCAATACAATTAAATAAAGGTGAGCATACATGTTTGCGCACATAATAGATATAAAAGCGTTTAGCATACACCGCATGACATACGTAAGAGTTGTGAACTATGTATCTACTTAGATTCGAGCAAACCAACAAACCGCGATTGATCGAGGCATGCGAACAAGTGTTCACATCCTAAAAGAGAAAACAAATGCGAACTAAATTGTGAGCCTTAACAACCCCGGGCCTCCGGGTGGCGGTCAACCTCTAGTATACTATCATGTTAAGTGTGGCGTACAAGCAATCAAGTAATACATACAATTCAGCAGATTTCACGTATAGTCATTTAATAGCGGATTGCGAATAAGAGTTGAGTTGTGTGATGTGTTTTGATATACGAACATATGTGACACCCAAAAGTGCGTTTAAGCGTAAAGGGGTTCAAGTATACTCACAGTCGGTGCGAATTGGGAAGTGAGACGGGATCTGAAAGGAGTTGCGGAGAGCGCCGGATCAGCCTGTAAGCAAATACAAGTGCATCAGTCTTCCGAATTGCTAAAACGGTTAACGGGTGAAAGGGTAGTAGACAAGTTCGGGCGAACTTGACTAACTAACTTACTGAATGAAGCCACAAGTATCGGGCGAACTTGTCCTGTTTGATGAAGGGGGATACAAGTTCGGGCGAACTTGTCCTGATTCCTTGGAATCAGTAAAGTTCGGGCGAACTTGTGTGATTTCTGCCCAATGTTAATCAAGTTCGTGCGAACTTGGTCACCAATCTGGTGACAAGTTCGAGCAAACTTGATGTATTCCAAGTGAACTTGACTGTTTTGGCATCCAAATCGTGCGTTTTCGCGTCGTTTGGTGAGGAAATCAAGTGTCCATCCTTCCAACCTTAGGCTACTGAGCAAAACCAAGGTTGAAGAGGTCTTTTGGAGCGAGTTTTAGCCATTTTACAGAAACTCAGACTAATCCGGGCGAACTTGGAGGTTCGAACGGTTTAGTCCAGTTTGTGCAAAGTGACAACTTCATCCTTTTGCTTCCGGATCTGAGATCTATCTTGACAACGCCTCGTTCCACTTCAAAGTGAACGAAACATACGTCGTGTAGCCCGAATATTGTGTAAAAATTGATGTTTAAAAGGGTCTTACTCAGATCTAAGCATAGATCTGAGTGAAAAACAGAAGTTTTGCATAAAAAGATGAAGATTTTCATAAACAGAAGAGATTTGATGAAAACGAAGGCAAAGCCTTGTGCAAAATCGTTGTAAAACGTTGTTGTAGCTTGAAAACGAGTTGAATCTTACTTAGAACACAAAAGGTTTCGGTTTTGGGGAGCTCCGGGCGCAACTTTACAGCAAGTTCAAATGAGAAGAGGAGTTGGGTATTTATAGGTGAGGTAAATAATGGGCTGAAACATCAAGTTCGGGCGGGCGAATTTAAAGCGATCACAAGTTCGGGCGAACTGTTTGTTTCTGGTGAGTTTTGAGAACAAGTCCGGGCGGACTTGTTGGATCTTGAAGACCTTGATGGCTTAGTCAACTTCGGGCGAACGCACCAAAGTTCGGCCGAACTTGACCTATCGGCCAAGTTTTGTTTGATTATTTCAGCGTTAAGAGTTCGTTTGGCAATTCGGTTTGTATTAGATAGCTTACATTAACGTTTTAGCGAAGCGTTAAGCGTTATATTACCATTGAATTGAGAGGGAGAGCGAGTTACGAGTGTGTGCGAGCGTTTTAACGATATTAAACCATAACATAAATAAATATAACACACATAAAACATAATTCCACATAATTAACTGCGTTTTGCGATGCGATGAGATAAGCGTTGCGATGACACAAGTAAACAATAACACACTCGGCTCGTAAAGTAGCATAACTACTTGTGATTGCATTGAATTAGCGATTAAATGCGATATAGATGTACAAAATATAATTCCATTAACATAAACTTTTCATAATCCAAATCTTGGAATACAATTGATTGAGATAAAACAAAATACACGAAAAAGGAAATAACTAAATAACAACGAAAATTTGAAGTTGTTACAATAACTATCATACTCAACAGGTATGATTACCTTGTGTAGTAAGCGAGACCGAACATACGATGAGCTGCATAGACATAGATATAAAAATTGAGTTAAATATGAACCTAACTATAGATAGTTAGGCAGTTGGCACAAAGTGTCTCAACCCGAACCATAACTTTACCTCTAAAGCGACCACGACCTCCACCATGACCCCGCCACCTGATCATTTTCCCCAACTGGAATGAAATGATATCCCCCAACTGTTTGTAGGCATGCTACATATCATTTTCCCCAATTAACTATGAGATCTTACTTATCCCCCACCCTAGCCCAGTTGGTTGTTGGGCCGGTTGTTCTCCTTGAAGACGCCGGTTCGACTCCCGGCTGTGGCGAAAGGTGCGGGACGCCCCAATGATGGATCGTTTCCTACCGAGGCATGGTTCGATTCGGAGGGCAACCCGGTTTTACCCAGCTGTTACCCCAGCGAGGTTCTCGTGTGGGAGCAGTATGGTTTCGGGCGAAGGTCAGTCAGAGTGGCAACCGAGAACCCGATATGAGGAACCGTCCTTGACGGGAATTCGGTGACCAATGGTCATGTACATATTGAAAGTCACCCTTCAAAAAAAACTATGAGATCTTACTTGAATCAAAACAGTCATTGTCAATAAAAAAGTTGTAGCATATACAAATAAGCAGAATCAAATCTTTAAGAAATATGGCAATATAGAAAACTTCTTCTATTCAAGATGATATATCAATTTAATAAATCAACTATCCTGACTTTCTATAATCAGTTGTAAAGTTTTAAGATGCATTATATATATAAAGTGTTCATGTAAAGCATTCCCAATCATAAAGTAGGTGGTTCCATTATTCAGTACCGAGATGTAATATAATAAATACGGCCCAATAGAAAACTTTCTTTTATTTCAAATAAATATGAGATTGAACATATTTAAATCAAAATGGCCAGTTACTCACTCATTGTTCCGTAGTGCAACATAAAATTTTCAAGACGAAAAGCTTTGGATCAACTATACATCATAAAATTAAACGAAACTTTTATGACCCATATCGGGTCTTTTCAATAATAAACTTGTTGCTAGATAACATGGCTTAGTTGACCCATGTCCAAGACTTAATCACTGAAATAAGCCATTTCAGTCAATTGGCAGGTTCTCAATTCATATGCACTCGTATTCACCAAACATATATCATTCACCATGATACACATTTGATAAAACTAATAACATATAATATTCAAATCATGACAGTTTGAACGTACAATGCTCAACCATTCTTTTCTTTCTGCAGCTCAATCCTTTCCCATTATTTTGCTTTAATAGCACTTGTAACCAACATTATATCCTTTGGTAAATTGTAATAACCAATTTTTTTTAATTATGTGTGGCAATATGGTGGGCAGATGTGTTAAGAACAAAAGGGTACTTTCTACACAGGTCCGATACTTCTTTTTTATTTAAAAATAGTTGACGTATTAATATTTATATTCCTAATTTTTTTTTGCTAAAAATCAAGTATAAGGAAGAAAATACCAACCTCATATGCTTGCTATCAGCCCACTTCTTCTTATGGAGAACAAATAGCATCTTCTCCTCAAACTCACTCCTCTTGTAATTAATAGTTATTAAATAGTAGTGTCTGTTCATCCCATGGATCAGTGCCTGAAAAACCAATATGAAAAAAAATCACTAAATCATCCTCAATTTGCCAAAGATTTGAACATGTCAAGGACTCGCTTGGATGATGATTATTGGATCACCAAGATTGGAAGTTGTTTGGCGTGGTTCTTGGCCACGCATCATGATATCACAAAACAATAACCCAACCCAGATTTGAATCCGAGACTAATTGCAGTTGTAAGGAGCCTCTAACCTAAAAAAGGCGTTTATTAAGGATCTGATAATGTAATATTATTGTTTGCAATCATAATCAGTTGTTTAACACATTAAATTTATAGAAAAAGATGAAAAGAAGACAAAGGGTGCTGCAAGTCAATCCAAACCTAACCCGACCCATTCGGGTTTGTACTGAAATTTGACATGTTTCGACCCAAACCGTTCTGACCCCAGCAACTTGGCCCACTAACCAAAATTCCACTTTTTTTTGGTTATCCAACCAGCATGATAAGAGTTATCTAAGATTTGTCTAATTGGAATTTTAAAAAATGGCACTGGAATTAAAAAAAATGGCACTGGTGCATGATAATTATTAAAAGGATAAAACAAAATAAATGTATTGCACCTGAAACATTGCTATGAAGCATAGCCTGCAACGATTAGAAATATGTTTAGTATTTTGTAATCAATTTTAACTAACTAACACATTGTGTGTAAATTAATAAAAATAGAACCGGGAAATTATAGATAATTCACAACCCATGTCATTTGTATCTACGCCAAAAACTTCATGAAATGGTCCTTCACAACATATGTTCCTTCTATTGGCCGAATGGTACAGAGATTATGTTGATGAATGTAACTCTAAAGTTGTTTAAAAACATACAATTATAATGCTACCGTAGAGTATACATATCAAGATATATAAATCGGACACAAACAATCATCAAAAAACTTTATAAAACAAATCTATAAAATGCTAATAATCAAGGAAGAAGAATATATGGTTAATCAATAACGACTTCTGCATATCAAACAAATACCCACTGTTGGAGTTGTGAGCAATATGGGTAGCAATAGTTTAGGTGGACTTTCAATAATTCACGATAATATTCACCAGGAATTAAACAATCTTCCTAATTTCAATTATTAACAAACAAATTCATGTGATTCCCCTGATTTCCAACCATCAACAACCAACCAGAAAAGTTAAAAGTATCAAAATGAGCAAAAATTAATAAAGATTCAAACAAAAACAAACTCAATCACCAAAACATGCATACCTTCTTATAATTCATCGCAAAAGAAGGCCCTAATTGCAGAGAAACCGAAAAGCCCTAGTTGCATCGAGTTAATTGTGCCCCTTCAACCGAAAAGCCCTAATTGCAGAGAAACCCTAAATCTTTATAATTCATCGCAAAAGAAGGCGGTGGAGAAGAAGACGATTCAAGAAATAAAAGATCTGGATACAGATTTGAAACCCTAAATCTGGATTATAGAGATATATGAAACACAAATCATAAAATAAAAACTTACCTTGTTGAGATTAATCAAATCTGGTTGAAGAGATGGTAAATCAAATCGGGAAAATTGTAGCGGTGGAATATGTTCATAGATTACAGAGAAACCAGTGGAAGAAATGGGGTGTTTGCGTGTTATGAAGAGGAGAATAAAGGAAAAGGAGAGTTGAGAATTATCTGGTCAAAGAGGAGATAGTCCACCTTACCCAAATGATGGCAACAAGTGAATTGTTTTAGATATAATTAAAGTTTGATGTGTGTAGGTTACACTTATTCAGATACATACAGATTAATAATTCCATAGATTTTCCATGTGATTCTTCTTAACTTTTAAAAACCCTATAATCTATTTACCAATCCAATCATGCAAGAGTCACATAACTACGTGCCCATTCTTAAACATAATGACTAAGGAGATGGAAGAAAAACCGGTTTGGATTTTCAAACCAGTTCATAACTCAACCCGATCAAACTGGTTTAAGCCAAACCGATTTCAACCCCGTCAACTTGTATAGTGGTTGCTCCTCCCGTAACCTTTAGAGCTAAACATGCTTTAACCCGGCCTGGGTACCAGTTTATGAGCCAAACTGGTTTTAACCAAAACAAATTAGGGCCCAAAAACAAGCTGCAGATCTTCGGATCCAGGTATGTCGACCCGACCCGAACTAACCCTTGGTTTTCTCACCTGCACGAAATCTGCCGAAAAGTTCAAACCCTTTTGCCCAAACTCTCTCTCTCTCTCTAAAACCTCACCCGCCATGGACGCTTAAACGAAATCTGCCGCCACCATCGCCGCTGCTTAAACGCCGGAGCAAGTTGCCGCCTCTTACGACTCCGTTGACTTGAAATACACCGGTAACGGCTTCTGAGATTTGATCTTATCATGCGATTTATAACATCACTGATGTTCTCAATCTTTTTTTAATGCTAAATCTGCATCTATTTCTGATTATATTCAACGATGATTTCGATTCGGTCTATTGATCTCTGATTTTGAGTGAACTGGATACATTTTGTTTTGAATTTAGTGTATTTTATTTACAGCTTTGTATTGAGGAATTTAGGTATATGGCAATTGTATTCGGTTTAACTGATTAATATTGTGGTTACCTTTACAGTCTATAACATTGATTATTGCTTATTATTTTTTTCCACACTTAGGTTACTGTAAATCCTCTATCTGTGTACTTAACCTAAGGCATGTGTATACGCAGAGGCGGGTCTACGTTAAAACATCGGGTTCCAAGAACCAGTCGGTTTGTAATTTTTAGTGAAAACCTATGTAGAAAATTCAGTAGGAACCCATAAATAAATTGTGGGTGAACCCGATACATAAAAGTGTCTAGTGTTTAACTGGTAAGGAGCGTTGTTTCCAAACTTGAGTCGGTTTTTTGTTTCTAAATTGTAAACCCATATTAGGGTAAACTATAAAACCAAAGCGTGAACTGTCAGCCCATTATCCTCATCAGACCACACCTCCACAGTCCATCCTCCTTGCCCCCCTCCAGCGAACAGCCCACTCGCCAGCCGCCTCCAGGCTCCACCGCTCCGGCCATACACGCTCCACCGTTCCGGCCGTCCCCGTCGGTTTCACCTCTCCAAATCTCTCTCACTCTCTCAGGTCAATGTTAAAATTTGTTGATATTAATCATGTTAATTTTCAGCTTTTTGTCTTTTAATATGTTTTAAGATGTTAATTTTATAGGATGTAATATGATTATTGAAACTTGAATTGATTAGTGATGTTAAATGATTTCAGTTTGTTGTCTCAGGAACTTGTCTTTTTCTATGATTAGTGATGTGAAATGTTAATTTATAGGGTGTAATAAGATGATGATTTCAGTTTATAGTGTGCAAACTAAATTAAATTAAACCTCACCAAAATTAAGCACTTATATCCAATCCAAAACTTTTTAGTTTATGCTACTGCCACAAAACCAAAGCAATGTACCATCCTGTTACCTACTGATTAACTTAAAAACATTGTGGAAGTTCTTAAAAGGGTCTAACTTGCAACCCACAACTAATACTACCTTCCCCAGCTTTTAACAAATTTCATAGAAGCATAACTGAAAAAGCAGAAGACGAAAAACATGAGTGCCATAATTTAAAATTTCAGATATAACTTGTAGCATAAACTGAAATCTATAAGAAAACAACAGCAATACTTAAAACTTAGAATACCTGAAGCTTGAGAACACTTCAAGTTTTCACGACCATCATCATCATCTTATTACCTGTTGTTAACTGCTGGACTTTACCCAGGTACAAACCGACTGCGGCTACTCGATTTTTCTCAACACAAAACCCCGATTGAACCACCATAAACATAAGTTTTTGCTATTTAAAGCACCTTCGAAACTGCTGCAAAAACCAATATCATGACCTGCTGCAAAAACCAACCGTCGCCGACCCAAACTTTTTTATGTTCAGTCGTATGAAATTGGAGCATATAAAAAAGTGAACCCAGTGAAAAAAAATCCTGGATCCGCCACTGGTCATACGTTGTTGAATAAATTTTTTTCATCTTCCTTAGTCGAAAAACTGATGCGCTGTGCGTGATGCGTGAGCCCTGTGCGAGGGGCTTGTTATAAAAAATACTAAAAAAATAATTATACATAGCAATATTTGTATTGTTAGTACTTAAATATTAAAACGTCAGGTGATTTAAACAATATATAATTTATAAATTTAATTTACATTATGTAAAATTGTAAAGCAATATGTAAACGACAAACTAATTTGTTTAAATACTTGCCGAATGAGGCCGCATCGTATCATCACCTGCGCTTTATGGAATCACCCGCCTGATGCATGCATACTTAAACCGAACTTACTAGTTTCAAAAAATGCAATGTTTATGTGTTATGCTTGATTGTCTTAGTCATACGTGATGATTATCTAGTTTTTAATTTGCATGAGTTTATTTGTAATAAGATCTGATGTTCAACGCTGGATTACCAAGATACTGATGTATTTTTTTTTCATTTCTTTTGGTTGCAGTTGTAAGACACTCTTGTGAGAAGATCATCACTACCACTTTCTTGGTTTTGCAACTAATAAGATGTATGTTTAGCTTTCTCTTTCATTCTTTGTTTTTGGAGGATGCATTTTCATGTATTAAACTTTTTAAAGCAAATTTTTATAATGAAATCAACATATATAAAGGTTATGTATGTACAACTGACGAGTTTATAACTAATTTATATGTGTCAGAAACTCTAGCTATCTTAACATCTCAACAATGGATTTTGACCCGCATGCATCAACCATGAACTCAAGTTCCGCTGATGATATTGTTCATGATGTTCAGAATTTGGGGATTAAAGAAGAACCTAGTACTAATATCACATGTTTCTCTGACGTCTTTAACGACATTCCCATCCATTTCCAAATCATTTGTTTCCCAAAACAGGTTTGTTTCTCTAACGTTACTAGTTTTATATTAAAATGATTAAGTCAATTCTGGTTCTTTTTATAATATGGTGTCCCTGAGGGGTTTAGTTATTGCTAAATTGCTGATATTGATCGTAGATATATGCATGGATCGGTTGTCAAACTGCTAGATTTGGATGCTTGTATGCTGCTGCATCCACAAGACCGGTGAGTTTTACTTTTGTTGTTTTATTCTTTTCGGTTCAAGTTAGGGTTCTATAAACGTTTATATCATACACCGTTCATGTGGGTTGTGATGGATGCACGTACATAGCTTGAAAAATGAAAGACGGCTGCCATTGCGAACAATAATGTTGTAAAAATACGTCACGTCCGTCAGTAGCTGCTTAACTATTATAAAAGGTACTATTTATAAACTGTTTTAACGACTGAACCAAGCAATTCGGCTGATATATACAGTTTGGTTTAGCGGTCCTACCGTCTAGCTTTCAGTTTGGAAGGAATAACTGGCTGTATGAACTGTAAACTGAAGATGTTGCTCAACCTTTTTGTTATGTTAATTGTTTTTCGTATTTTAGGATATGCAGTTGTGTATATGTATTATGTCCATGAATCATTTTAATACAAACTAACGTTTTGGCCTTAGATCATATTTAAATGGATGGTGAGATCCCCTTGTCATCTCTCTTTCACTCCGTGTTGAATCTCAAAGACCTCTCTTTTTTTCGTCCGCTCAATGATCAAAGGCTACTTTTTGGTTTTCTTAATTGGTTAATTATTAATGATTCTTCTTCGAACTCACCCCTGCAAATAGGTTTGTTACAATACTCTGATGTTTTTTTTCTTTTCAGAATAACATAGTCAGCGTAACTTCCTTGCTTGGTGGAACTTCTGATAATACGGGAGCTGGTATTGCTCGTCGAATAGGTCACCCTTATATACTTTTAGAATTATTTGAAATTTTTGCTTTTTGTCTACGGGCTGATTGAACTTATTCTAATAGTTCTGAAGACCGGTGTTCCAGTAACGTTAGCGTGTAATATTCCAAAAGATAGCCCCATGCTTGAGGTTTCCCTCTCTCTCTCTCTCTCTCTCTCTCTCCACACACACCCACAAGCATAGAATGACACTACTCTGTATCTTTCTTATCATGGTTTGATATACTGTTTAGTTTTTATAATAAACTCTATTTTAATTGGGCATTTTAGGCACATGTTGAAAAGAAGCTGATACAAAAGCTAATCATTCTTGGGTACACAAAGTCAAAATATCAAGCAGTAATTTCATAGGGAAAAGGTTAGATACATTCACCATCAAGTTCATATATGTAGCCATTGTTCTATGCTGTAGTAGGCAACTTCTGAAACATGGTACCTTATTAACTTCTTCAAATATTGTTAAACTTTGCTTTTTATTATTCATGTAGCTTATCTAGAAAAGTTTCTACATATATTGTTTTAAAAGGCATTTGTTTTTTCAATTACACATTTTTTTTGAATTGATGATGTTTTAGTCAAATTAACTCACTATTTGAAGTGTAATGGTGTCATGTCGCGCTTGAGTTTGACTTATTTAACTTGAGAGAGCTTGATGTTGTAGACTTATCCTCTTGTTTGACTATCTTTCCTAGCTTCATTTTCGAGATGGATTATCGCTTGCCATGCAATCGAAGTTACATGGTTTCTACCATTGAGTTATCCTTAACAATCTTACACGTTCTCATGGTTCTTCTTTGCCTTAGCTTCTACAATCGACAACTTTTTTGTAACATGAGGATATGCAACAATACCCAAGATTTGTATACTCTTTTAAACTTTACATAACCACTTCAAATTTTTATGAAGTTTGTCACTGCGGCAGAAGATTTTATAAGTTTACACTGCTAACTACTAGTCGTTATAATTGTACAGTACTACTTAGGTTTGAACATAGAATAATGGGTGAGTTTCAGTCCCATCTCCATACTCTCATTCTTGATCATTCGTCGAGTATTTGTACCTAAAAGTAGGGATGAGCTCGGTACCAACCGGTATCGAAATACGTGGTACGGTTCGGTATAGGTATTTGAGGTTTAAAACCGGTATCGAAAACGTCAAAAGTTCGTACCGAAAGTAATTTGGTTTGGAAAATTCGGTACCGATACCCGGTACCATCTGCTCAACCCTACCTGAAAGCATACATTATAATAACATGTTAGCAATACAATATGATCTAATGTGACAAATTCAAATAAAACTCTGAATATTGTTACATAAATCTATTATTTTACCAATCAACGACAACTTGATTTAATCCTGGCTTTTGTTCGGTTAATCAAATAATGAATTTGGACTTGAAAATTTAGCCCTCACAAAAACGGGCCTAAAACATGAATTTGGGTTTCAGGCTTGGACTTATTGATTAATCAATTTTTTTGAGTATGTCGTTACCATATTTTTATTTTTTTTTAACATTCAGATTAGAGATGGGCATAATAAAAGGTTTCACAAACGCCAGTACCGATAGAAGAACCGGTTCCTACAGTACAAATGACAGCTTTTCTTTGAATTATCTAACGAAACCGGTTCTTCAGAGGAACTGGTTCCACACTACCTGAAACCGGTTACATTCGATTCCAGTATTTATGCATACAACCTGGGTACTAACTGGAACCAGTTCCTCAGAAGAACCGGTTTCATTCACTATCATCAGGAACTGGGTACGGGTATAAAAAATAACCGATTATGCCCATCTCTAATTCAAATATAATCAAAATAACAAACATATAACCAACAACTTTTATCCCAAACATTCAAAGCAAAAGCATAAATCATCGAAAACTGTGAGAAGTTGATAATGATCTAACTTGAAAAATGTGAGAAGTTGATAATGATCTAACTCAAAAAATGTAAAAAATGTGGGTAAGGGAATTGAAAGGGATAACTTCAATTGACCCCTTCTCTTGGTCTCTTGTGCGTGAAGAACCTCTTGCGTTTGGATCACCCTCCTGGGCATGGACCCTATTTTTGGTAATTTTTTCGCAATTTGAATGTGAAAATGGTTGAATTCAGATGAGATCTTCTGACATGATATTCAAAAACGAATAAAGAAGATGTGAGATGAATTTGAAGACTTTTTAACCGTGAAATCTAGTAGAAACTTGAAAAACAATGTTTTTTCAACCAAAATCTTCACAATCCAAGCGTATCACAAGTAGATATCCATTCTCCTGCTCTGATATCATTTGTAGGACCGGTTTTGACGTGTATAAGGCTTGAAATGACTTGAATAGCACACATATGGAAATCTACAGATTCAATATAAGTGCGGAATCCATATATTGAACTAGTGAACACGTGGTTTCATAATATATCTCTTTTATATAAATTTGACAGCATAACGTTTCTATTACAATCCTTTTCAAAAGCTCCAAAAAGTCAAAGTTATAAGCTCATGCGCATGGAGGTCTCTATATATAGACCTTGCCCTCCATGCAGGACTCTTACGCACGAGTGTGCTCGTGTGCGTGTATGACTCATCTGCGCGCATGAGTTCACTTTACAACATCAAACATAAACCTTAATTGATGTGCTAAAAGTTGCCTATAAAAACTAACTAATTTTAACCCTAAACTAGACACTCTAAGTTTTAAATTTATAAACTAAGACTCTCTAAAACCAGACCACACAATCGACAAGTGTACCGATCAATGCAATGAAGCCTAAGTAAGTCCGAGTATCGAACCCACAAGACTCTATTGACTACGAATACTAGACTCGACTAACTTATCTAAGACTATGTCGACTTAATTGTTTTTATGTTTTGAGGGGGGGGGGGTTCTAATAATATGCAATTTATTAAAATTAACTAAATTAACTAAAGCGGACGGAGACACAAGCTAAGACTGAGGACAAATTCAAATGATGATGAAAGACTACCTAGACTGGAATCCTGGGTTGTACTAGTAATGATTTATTAAGATCTTAATTATTATGGAACCTGGATCTTTAATGCTAAACATGTCGAGACACACAAGACCCCCTCGACCCTTCTTAGGAAGACACTTATGGAGCTTTACAGGCTGTTATGGACACCGGTTGGTCTAGACTCCCTCACAGGCTATCTAAGTGGTTTACGAAAATATTATAATTCGATCTACTCCCTCACAGGCTATAAACCTAGGATAGACTTGGGTTCTCAATTTGACTTGTTAGACAACGGTCAATAGGGAAACTAGTTCAGACTCCTCACGAAGACCTTACCTAGCAATTTACTAACTTAGACCTAATAATAAACTCACACCTCACAGCTATTGAGATTAGTAGAACACTTAGACTTGTCTAACTATCAAATATCGCTTCTAAGGTATATTTAGGGTGTGCAATTAACCGAACTGTTAACCGAAATCGAACCGAAAACCGACAACAACCGAACCGAAATTAAATGAAACCGAATTAACCGAAAGTCGGTTAACGGATAATTTTTTTTACCATCGGTTAACCGAAATTAACCGAACCGAACCATTTTTATTTTTTTATTTCTAGTTTTTATACCTCCATTTCATATATTTCATGTTTTATATCATTTCATTCATTCATTTCATTTATTTATACCTTTATTTCATTTATTTATACTTCATTTCATGTACTTAAACATCTATTTCATGCATTTATACCTCCATTTCATTTATTTATACATCAATTTCATGTATTTATACATCTATTTCAAGTATTTATCCCTCCATTACATGTATTTCTAAGCACAAAATTTAGCCCTTGTTTGAATTGATTATTAACCGAAAATTAACCGAACCGAACCGAAAACCAACAAATTAACCGAACCGATTAACCGATGACCTCGGATACGGTTACGAATAATGCTAATAACCGAGCCGAACCGTGTACACCCCTAGGTATATCGGTCAATTAACCAAACAGATCACAAAAAAATATTATAATCTAGCATGAACCTATTATGTGAAAGACATACGAAGCACTAAACGATAATTAAACAAAACTCAGCATGCATATATATCGAACCGATAATCAAGTCGACTACGATCATGAACAATCCATAAAATAGTTAAACATCCATAATAAAAAGCAAAACATAACGAATCCATTCATCCAATCTAGGCAGTGTAAAAAGTCTAGCTAAGAACCATAGTCAAGAACGCGATACAAGTCTTAAACAAATAACAAATCATAGTCATGAGTCGAATAACATAAAGTATATCAAACTAATAAATTAATTATTTGCCAACCTGGAATCGAATCTTAATCTCTAGCTTGAATCTTCAACCAAAATAAATTTCTCCTTCTTGATCGTCCTCTTCTCTGTTTCGTCTCTGATGTCGTCAAAGTCTTCTTCGTATGATATGTATATCCCCTTTGATCCTTTTTGTTCCTCCTTCTTCGAACAGTAGATATTATAATATATATGATTCTCATGAATTAATTCCCTATATAACGGATGATATATTATTATAATATATGTTTCAAATTAGATAGATTGTGTTTGTATATATTGCATTAAAATACCAAACAGCCACCATTCCATTGTGTTCGCCCATCTCGAAGTGGGTCGCTCATGTAAATTACTAAACAATCAGATGATGGGCTTAGCTCCAACACAATATCATAGCCCAATTCAAATGTTAGTGATTTAATTTGTTCAATAGATCCTAGTTTCGGTCAACACCATTCATGAAATTGCTTTCTCTTTGTGTTGTAACTTTGAAGGATTAATTCCAACTTTCCAAATGATGATATTTTTAAGTGTCTTTCCTTTTATAGCAATTTTACCCTTCGACTTTCAGCTTTATTTATTCTAAACTCCCAGTTCTTCATTTATTAACTGTGTTAGCTTGATTCCGTACTCGATCAAGCATCTTCAATATTTCTCTGTTTTAGCTCAAAATTTCACAAACACCTATAAAAATATAAAATTAGTAAAACCGAACAAAACCGACTTGAATACTAATAATAATACATTAAATTAAAATATTATACAAAATACAAAATAGATAGTATGGTCTACACCATATCAAATATCCCCACACATACTCTTTTTTCGTTCCTGAAAAACTGCAATGGAATCAGAACTAGGATTGTTGGTTTCAAAAACTTCAGATTTTTTATTTAAAAGACTCGAAACGTTTAACCACAACTACCGGTATGTTTATCCGTTTAAACCCAACCACCGACTCATCAAGCCCCTATCATGTTAGCAGCAGGTTCAAGTGAACAATCCATCCAAGGGTCTCACACTCACGGTCAACAAATCCACCTAATCCCATCTCGAGCTTATAAGGCAAAGATAACAAATCTACCATCTTTTATATATATATATATTATATATATATATATATATATATATATATATCCCTTATGTATTTTAAAATTAAATTTTCTTTTAATGTAATGATAGATGATGAATAATGAGCTATTAAACAATTTTTTTCCTGATCAACTCAGAAGGCATTATCACCAAGTCTCTATCCCGGTGAAAACACCATAAGCTTCACATTTTTCTTTAACTTTCACTTAGCGGATATACCCCACCTAGGAATGGCAATGGGTCGGGTTCGGGCCGGGTATTGGTAATCCCAAGCCCATACCCGGTTGTAAATCTTTGGCCCATACCCTGCCCGCTACCCGTCGGGTATTTATCGGGTAATTACCCATCGGGTATACCCGCGGGTATCGGGTATACCCGTTAATTTGCTAAAAATACAATTAAGACTATTTTGAATAAAATATGTGTGTTTTTTTTACTCTAATGTTTATAAAATTGACTATTTTAATAACTACAATAAAGGAAAATATGACCAACAACATACATACATATCATATTCAAATGCATCTTTGAAACATAAACCTACAAAATTAACTAATTAAGTTACTGCTACTTTGGAACACATAATGTCAGTTTATAATTTTTGCATTTAATCGAACACACGACATGAAAAATAGTAGCATTAATGTCAACTTATATTTCTTGCATTTAATCGAACACCAGACATGAAAAATAGTAGCATTAATCAGGACCCATGTAATCTCTCTAACAACTTGAAATGTAATTAGAAAATCCCAAACCTAACACACGTCTTTAATCTGCATAGAAACAATATATCTAACTATAAAATCTTGTATGTGTATATTGAAGTCTTGACGACAAACAAAATCTATGAATAATGAATAACTGTATGTACAAAGTTTATATAAATGGAAAATTAAAATTAAATTAATATGTTTATCGGGTATAATTCGGGTAAACGGACTGGGTATCGGGCGGTATCACTAAATCCCATACCCATACCCGTACCCGGTTTTTTTTATAATTTTAATCCCATACCTGTCGGGCTTTGGGTATATCCAGCCCATATGTTTCGGTATACCCGTCGGGCTTGGGCTTTTTTGCCATTCCTAACCCCACCGAGTCACCATCCCAGTGGTTAATACCATAGGCTTCTGTTTATTTATTTTTTTATAAAATAGCTCATATAGATGGATGATGAAAATTTTTTAGGCGCCACCAAAATCCGGATTTATTCTCATAAAAAGGATAAGGTGTGTCAATTTAATTTAAAAATACTTATAGATTATATATTTATAATGGCTCCTTTTCTACCCTCGATGGTTTCAGTTTTTCCATATCCCCTAAGATGATAACCCACAAGACTTCATGATTTAAATATAAGGTATATTAAAACAATCTAGGGAACTCTCTAAGTCGGCTGTACTAGTACATCATGAAAAATACGACTTTTATCTATTTTAACTAATATTATCATTATTTTGAAAACCAAATAATCACAATTTTTCTATCATCTTCCCCTATTTCCAAAAATTAAACATTTTCTATTTTTAAACTTTTTCAAATTTTTTTGACTCAAAAGACTCATTATAAAAGATTCAAATAACAGTTTCTCATCCCCACACTTAAACTCTCCATTGCCCTCAACGTCGGAATAGAAACCGACTCAAAACTAAAATAAATAAGAATAAAAAGACTAAAGGCAAAATTGGAAAGGACTTAGTTGGTTAATAATCGCGTAAGCTCCAAAACTCTCGTCCAATCCAGCTCGATCGTATAACATTCATTCACGATCGGCTACTATGACAAATTGACATGCTCACGATTGCTTTGACAAATAATAAGCAGCTCCAAAATCGCCCGAATGGAGATTGAGAACGGATGGTACGATCCAAACCTACACAATCACAAACAAGAAAAAACCAAAGCAGTATCGACTCTAAAAAAACTACTCAAAAACTACAAACCATGACTCTATAACGAACTATACGAAACCTCCCCACATTTGAACTTAATTAGGAGGTTTCTTGTTTACAAAAGAAGCCAAAAACGATAGTACCTCCTTCGAGTCCCCAAGCATAGCAACGATAACACCATCAATCGCATCCTGATTCTGTATCTGTGATGCTCGAGCAACCATCGACACGACCATATCCTTGTCAACGTCTTTTTCAAAGACCTCAATCATGCTATTGTCAACCGTAAGCTTGTTAAGTGTTAGGGTACTTTTTTATCACTTGCCTTTAAATAATGTTGCACCTATTGCAAGAGATCTAGTGACCCCGATACAACCCCTTTATAAAAACCTAATAATGAGGTATCAAGGAAATTTTAGCAAATGGATGATAGAAACTTCCAGGCGTTTATAGCAAAATACTTAAAAAAGGCTTAGCATGTCATTATAGGCCACATGTTGAGTCAAATGAATGCATATGCTTAACAGTTATGTTTATATAGACAATGTTCAGCATATCATTCAACTGTCTGCACACAAATAAAATAGACAATGCAACACTCCCATATGAAAAAAACTTATGTTTATATGTCTTTTAATTGCATGTTACGATCCCATCATTGACAAAGCCTGATCATCTAGGTACAAGAATATACAAATACACATAAGTTTTAACAAAATAGTGCAATAATCTTACCATCATCACTATGATCTAAAAGCTATATTATCTCATCACATCCATTATCAACCTGTTAAGAAATATGACAAAAAACCGAACATAAGTATATTATCAAGCCGCTATTGCAATGTATTAATGTCCATGCTAAACATTATAATCCTTCTTTTTGAAGGAAAACTATGTAGCTCGGTTTTATAATACTTTACAAACATCAAGTAGCAAGCACACCACATTCACAACATAACCTAGAAGAGCAGTGATCAATAACCAAAACTTAACACACAAAGGGACGCGTGAGACGGGTTTCGAACCAGGGCACCCACGTTGAACACACGCACACACAACCAATTGGGTTGTGTCTCCTTTGAATCAGGTATATTATAAACCCAACCGTGACGCGCTGTCCTCCCTTCTTCTTCATTTCAGCATTTCGCAACCCTAACCCAACTTTATATGACCCGACCCGTTTATTTCATTGAAATCCCATGTCTTTTAGATACCTTTACAATCCCAAACGACATTTAGTGATGGAGATGATAGTTCTTGAGTTCCTAATCGTTTTATATCATCCAATAATTGATACAATTAAACGCACCTTTAAACACCATTAATATACATTGGAGCTTCAAGAAACCAAAACGATTTTAATAGAATTTGGTATCCAAAGTTTATAAAAGTGATATCAAACGAATTTTGGAAACATTTCTTATTATTCCTCGTCATCAAATCTCGTTCAACATCATTATAACTCGTGAATTATTTCAAAGAGAATTCTTGGGCTCCAAACTTAAGTGACGATTTCTCCTTCAATTCTTATCCAAATCAGGTGATTCCAATACCTAATATTATTTATTTTTCATCCTCTACAAAAGCATTCTATCAATTCCAGTGATAGAAGGCTGATTCATACGAATTTAATTATAGTTGAAATAAGGGTTCTTCGTACCTAGAATTTGGGGCTTTTAGGTTTAAACTTGTGTTTTGATGAAATTGAAAGTAAAGTATTTATACATATCATATTAATATATTTTGCGTAAATTTTGGGAATTTTTAGATATCAATTTGGAATTTTGGTGAATTATTTAAGTTCTAATCATTAGATAAATCAAATAAAAAAACAAGATAATCTTTAAAACTCCAATAAATATTTTTTTTAATATTTTTAAGATCATTTAAGCACTAAGGAATTTTTATAGAATTTTTCTTTAAATTTTGAGAATTCATGAACATGATTTTAATTATTATAAAAATACCAGACTTTTTCAAGTAAATTCTATAAATATTTTTACTATTTTTATGGGTTATTAATGTATTGTGAATTTCATATAAATTTTTCCATAATTTTAGATAATCATTTAACTAAAGGATTTATGAAAGTGTTAAATAAAAAATTATTTTAAATTAAAACATGTGATATCATGAAATCTAATGTATTTTCTGATAGATAAATTTTATTAATTAATTAAAATTTGTAGCATTTAAAGATTATGATGACATTATTATATAATTAATCATATCACTATTTATATAAATATCGATTTATCTAGTATATTAAGTAATCATTTAAGCCCTAAAATAGGATAAGCCAATTTCCTAGAAATTGGTATCTTGTCTTTTCAATTAGTATTTCGATGATTTACATTGTGGTTAGTAATATAAACCGTCCCTTATCGTGCGGTGCATTCTCGTGGATTATATCTTCAACTAGTGAGTAGATCTATTTCTCTCCCCTTTTTAGTCATTAAATATTTTTTGGGTGTATCATGTGTCATGTTTTCTATTGTTTTCTATTTGATTAAATAACATGCAAGGTCAATGTATCACTATGTGTACCGCATTCATTGTTTCTATTATTTATAGTATTTATATTTGCATATACGTGTATCTATGTGTTTACTCGCTTTATGTCATATGTTTCACGTGGATCCACCTGGTTGACTAGGTTCCCCACGGCCACGTGTTGTAGCCTAGTATCGCCACTAGTATTAGACTCACTCTTCGGGGCTTGAGACTTATGCACACTATAGTGTTTGAGTCTTATTGTTTCTATTGTATCTATATTGTGATTGTGGTGATTTGTTGATTGTTGTTTGTGGTTGAGGTGATTATGGATGTTTCTACAACACATGGAATTACATGTTAAATATATTTTTAAAAGATTTCAAAGTAAAATAAATCAATTAATAAAGCAAAACGTTTTATTTAAAATCCAGATCTATTCACCAGCATTTTGTTGACCGAAACCTTTTACGCATGATGCAGGTACACAAGTAGGAGATACAGTTGAAAGCGATGACACGTATGACATGCATTGGTAACAAATTGGACCTTTGTTTATAACTTTATATCTTATGAATAATGTATTCTATGATTATGGTGACAATGTAATTTGGTGACCTTAAATATCTAAACTTATAATAGTGTCATAAGCTATGGACAATCATCATGGCCTGTTCCATTTCCACTGCGGGTCGGGGTATGACAGATTGGTATTAGAGCCAATGACTATAAGGAACTAGGTTTAGGTTATTATACCCTTAGCCTTAGACTATAGTTGATTAGGTACCTTATGAGCTTAATTGTTTAAATTGTCTCAGCTTATAAATATTAATGTCACACACAAATGCATGTGAGTTTTATATGCTTTACATGACAATATGTGCTTTATTATAAAACCATATTCTATTATTTCTTTTTCTTCGTCACATATGCACACAACCTTATGCTATATACGAATATTCGATATTCTAATTCTTATTTAAATTTAAAGTCTTGAATCGATTTGTTTCTTTTAATACATTTCAATTATTCTTAGGTTTGATTTTATTTTTGAGTTTCAAATTTCAATTAATATTTCATTCTCGTCAAAATGAGTTCTTGTGACAGATATGTAGTAACAGGAAGGGTTACGTACCGGTAGTCTGGAAGTCCAGTCTAGGCTGGCATTCATATAAATCCAATTAATAGACCAGTTTGCCTACCTAGGGACTATCGATAACCGATACCTATTAGGCCATAACATGTTACAACAAACATCACGTGAACTAACAACCCTTTGATACGTCAAATGCGTGCATGTTAATTCATGGATACAATCCCAAACATCGTTTTATAACAACCCCAAAACTCAAGTCATTTATTTAATCACATTTACTTTGGGTTAAGTTGTATATCAATGGGCAAACGTATGAGCACCATGCAATAACTTGGTAATTGCGGGCACACGTAATTACGAAAGTGACGTGCGAAAGTCATATTAAACCCTATGATGTGCCAAACCTGTGATTTTTAATATTTTGTCATAAGTTTTATTATTTTATCATATTACATGTGGTTGTAATATTGTTTCGTATATAACCACCGGAATAAATCTACAATATTCCACGAGATTCTAATGATTTTAAAATAGAGTTAAGTGCCATTTACGTCCTTGTGGTTTGTCCACTTTTGTCATTTCAGGCCGAATTTCAAAATTGCACCATTTTCCTCCTGACATTCTCGAAACGTGCCACTTCAGTCCAAAAAATTAACCCAGTTAAAAAACTCATAACTCAGTTATCCCATGGACGTAAATGGCACATAACGTATAGGGGCGAAAATGGCACATAAAGTATAGGGACGAAAATGGCACATAACTTCAAGAATTTTTTATTTTTTAAATTTCTTCTTCTTCTTCTTCTTCTTCTTCTTCTTTCTTTCTTCTTCTTCTCTATTATTATTATTATTATTATTATTATTATTATTATTATTATTATTATTATTATTATTATTATTATTTATATATAACACAGTTAGGGAGAAGCATTTGGTACCAGGTACCGAAATTTCCAGTATGAATTATTTTTGGTACATGGTACCCACTCTTATGTTTTCGGTTCCATTATTTTACTGAGTTTTACCTTTAAATACCGGTACGTACTATACTGAACATTTTCGTTACTGGTACAGAGCTTATCCCTACACCCATACACTAGTCTCTTTCACCCCCTACATCACCACCACCAAGCCACCGTCGCCACCACCAGCCACCACCAAACCGTATCTAGAGTGAGAGCTATTATGATCTAACGTGGGTTTTAATTTTTTTTTGTAGAGGTGGTGGTTGTCTAGTGGTGGCGACAGGGGTTGTGGTGGTAGTGAGAGAGGGGGTTGAAGAGATGGTAGGTGAAATGAGCTCGGTACCGGTATCGAAAATCGCCAAATATAAGTACCGGTACCTAAAATATTTGGTGGTGGTGACGGTTATTTGGTGGTGGTGGTGATGTAAAGGGTGGGAACAGACTGTGTGTATGGATGTACGGATGAGCTTTATACCGTTACGAAAATGTCCGGTACAATATGTACCTGTATTTAAAGGTAAAATTGAATAAAAATTTGGTACCGAACCGAAAATGCCAAAAAGTGGGTACCAAATCGGCACCAAAAATAATTTGTACGGGAAATTTGGTACCGGTACCCAGTACCAAATGCGTCTCCCTAACTGTTGATTAATATAATAATAATAATAATATATAATAATAATAATAATAATATAATAATAATAAGAAATTTAAAAATAAAAAAATTCTTGAAGTTATGTGCCATTTTCGTCCGTATACTTTATGTGTCATTTACGTCCCTAGCATAACTGAGTTATGAGTTTTTTTAACTGGGTTAATTTGTTGGACTGAAATGGCACGTTTCGAGAATATCAGGGAGGAAAATGGTGCAACTTTGAAATTGGCCTGAAATGGCAAAAATGGACAAACCTCAGGGACGTAAATGACACTTAACTCTTTAAAATAAATCACCCTATCTTTTGTACCTTGTCGAAGGGTTCAACTTTTGCTACCCTTTGATACTCCATAATATATTCATGTGATTTGTATTCTTGAATCATGGGATTTCCCCTAAGTTCCATGATGTCACAAATCCGTGACTTCCCCATTTGAGAAAGCAAACACCCACCTTATGACCCAATGGTATGTCCAACTAGACTTTCCATCGATGGATCAATCGACGTATGATACCCAACTCGTTCCTTCTAATCGAGTCGTTCAAGCCGAGAATCAGGATAATATGAGGCACGCGAACAAGCACTCATCCAGTTCCAAGACAACCAGGAAGCGGTCAGTAACACGACACCGTTTTATGCGACGAGTTTGTCTTGAATAAAACCTTTTCGAGTTTGAATTTGTATGAGCTAGTTTAAATCAAATAAGATTGTTACGAATCTCCGAAAACAAGTGTATGATGTGATTTTTGATGATTTGTTTTAAATTTTAACGGGTCGTCCATTAGTCCATTATAACTTGAACGTCACAACCCTAATCACTTTTGTAACCTGTGCCAGTGTTCGGCAAATTCAAGTCGAGGGCACATGGTGACGATGAAATTTTCTGACCTCAAAATTTGAATTTAGAAGAATAACAATAATAAAAAATTTAATAAATATTTTTTAGTAAAATTTTCTACTTTAGATCAAAAATATTTTCCTAAACTTAATGAAAATATATTCCAAATAAACCAAATTGCTTTTGTACATGAAAAGTTTAAAATACTAATATTTTACACTTGGTAATGTATAAATATAGTTAACAAAATGAAATAAACATGGGGCAAATTAACAAAGTATGGTTAATATAAGACTGTTTGACAATTAAAATATATTAGTAGAACATAGGAAATTTCTCCTACTACTCCCCCAACACTCAAGACGCATTTTCAGATTGTCGATCCAAGATGTCACGCACCCCGACCCCACCCCGGGCGGAAGCCGTGAAGCAGTCAACTGTTGGTATCGGTATTTATTAAATTTGGCAGCTGAAAATATCATTAGGATCATAGTAAGGAAATTATTTCAGAGTTTATAACACATCAAAGTTTAATATTAAACAAATGGGATAAAGCCCATATTTCATTCAAGTGTTTTTGTAGGGATAAACCCTAATTGTGAAAACATAAAGTTCTTCTTTTAATTAGGTAATCATAGCCACTTTATTTAAGTCTTAAGTGCTCCATAGCTGGCTTCTATGACTTTCACAGTAAGTTAAAACGCGTTTAAAAACATTTGGGTCAGTTAAAAATTACTAGTGAGTTCATTCCAATTTGTACAAAGATAATTTGTTATTACAGTATCAAGGATGATTGCATTGTTTTTATCTAACAAAACTCAATCAGTATTTGTCACCCGGTGGCAGTTCCGAGGTGATGGTGGTCATATCACTCATTGGCTAACTTTCGTCAAATAGTGAAGATTATCAAGTAGTGTATACAAAACCCCACATACTAGCAGTAATTGTAGATTACAAAAACTTAATTATTGTAAATACAACTGGTAAAAATATTTAGGGTTTTGCAAAAGCATTTGAGAAAAAGAGAATGACTCACTTTGTGGTTTTAGGTTTTTAACTTTAGATCTTCCTGGTGCTATTTCTGAATTCCTAATAAAATTACAATACAACACTTGTTAGTGCAATAACCTAACTGAAACTTAAACGATACATCACGAGACAAAACCCCAACGTAGTTAACAAAGTATAGCCTTATAACGCACTTTGGCATCCGTTGCTGGGTTTAGATCAATCGGACAGGGTATCGAATCAGTGATTAGGGTTAAAACACTTACAACGGGGTAATGCTACGCAGGTTTAGGGGTGTATTGCAGAGAAAACAGGGATACGAAAGTTTCTGATCAGAGAAATTCGATTGAAAATGAGCAACGACTTCAGTCCCAATCCACTGCATTTATAGGTCAGTTTGGCTTCTCCCGCGCGTCGCGCCAAGATCCGGTGAACCCCTCGTGTGGCGCCTGAGACACCTAGCCAGGGCTAGGTTAGCCTTTTAACGGGTATAGGCTTGCCACTTGTTGCGAAACGGAGACATCTGTCCCTGGTCTCTCCCGCGCGTCGCGCCAGATACAGGGGGTTTTGGCGCGTGGCGGCTGGGAGACCAAGGTGCGATTTCTTCGTTTTGCGTACCGAGTCTCGTGTGCGTGTCTAGTTTTGCGTTTACAGCTTGTTTTAGAGTGTTTTTGGAGAATTGTTACATCCTCCCTACCTTGTTTTAAATCTCGTCCTCGAGATTCACTGTAATAAGTAAGGATACTTTCGCTTCATCTCTAATTCCAGTTCCCATGTATATTCCGGTCCTCTTCTTGAATCCCATTTAGTTTAACTAGAACTAATCTCTTGTGTTTGAGATTCTTAATTTTTCTATCTTCAATATGTAAAGGCTTCTCAACAAAGTTCATTTTCTCATTTACCTCTATATTTTGAAGTGGTACTACCAATGATTTGTAGCTAAACATTTCTTTAAGTTACATACATGAAATACATCATGTACTCCTGTCAATTCTTCAGGTAACTGTAGCTGATAAGCTACTGGTCCTATACGTTTGATAATTTCAAAAGGTCCAACATACCTTGGGCTTAACTTTCCTCCTTTACCAAATCTAACGACTCCTTTCCAAGGTGAAACTTTTAGCAATACCTTGTCTCCGACTTGAAATTCTAATGGCGTTCGATGATTATCTGCATAACTCTTTTGACGATCTCGAGCCGTTTTCAATCTTACCTTGACTTGGATTATCTTATCAGTTGTTTCTTGTACAATCTCAGGTCCTGACAATTGTTTATCTCAAATTTCTGCCCAACATACAGGTGTTCGACATTTTCTTATATAGAGTGCTTCAAAAAGTGTAGCATTAATGCTTGTATGATAACTATTGTTGTAAGAAAATTCTATTAATGGCAAATGATCGTCCCAACTTCCTCCAAAGTCTATACACACAGGCTCTAAGCATGTCTTCTAGAGTCTGAACCGTCCTTTCACTTTGCCCATCTGTTTGAGGATGATAAGCTGTGTCACACCCCGACCCGCAGCGGAATAGTACGGGGCATGATTGATTGCTCAAATCTTATAACATCTATTAAAAGTTGAAGTATTTAAAGTAACAATATTAAATTGTCACACATAACATAGAAATCAAATATTATTACAATGTTCCGAATTTCAAATAATAGAAGCAACATAACATATCCGGTTTATTACTAAGGCAGTCCTATATGTCTTCAACTCAAATCCGCCCACCCTTGTGTACCTGTATCACGCGTAAAAAGAGTTTTGGGTCAACAAACATGTTGGTGAATAGATTCGGTTTTTTTATTTGAAAACGTTTTTGTGTTATTAATATTTTTGAAAACATTATTGGTTAACATGCATAATCAAATGTGAAACCATGTCCTTCAATAGAACGAGAGTTCAACACATATAACATAAGCAACCCAAACATACTGATAATAGAAACCATAGAGACATAGAGATTCAAGCTCCGAAAGGCGAATCTGCGAAACAATGATGGCGATACCGAGTTCAACCCATGGCCGTGGGGAACCGGTCAGCTAGGTGGATCCACACGAAACCTGTGACACAAAGCGAGTAACACATAGATGCACGTATAGAGAAACAATAGAAATTAGCAACAAGTGACACATAGAAACACATAGAATAGCATGTCATCAATTAAATAAATTTGAAATCAAGCACGAGATACACCCCAAAAAGAGTTAATAGCAAAAAGGGAAAAGAGTCGAATCTACTCACTGGTTGCGTTCCTGTTTAATCTTGTGAAAAATCACCGCACGATTTGGAAATTCCACGGAAGATGAAAAGTCACCCTATTAAAAATAAAAAACTAAATTTCGCCTAACAAAGCGAACCTAAGTAATATGCAATATATTTATACGATTTCAAATCCTAAAATTTAACAACTTGCCTAAATATCTTTTGTGATAATTATTAAAGATACAATAAAATCCCTAAGTCCATAACAAATTTTATATTATGATAAATTTAAGCAAAACATTTCAATTTATACATTGAAAATGAGCAACGACTTCAGTCCCAATCCACTGCATTTATAGGTCAGTTTGGCTTCTCCCGCGCGTCGCGCCAGGATCCGGCGAAGCCCTCGTGTGGCGCCTGAGACACCTAGCAAGGGCTAGGTTAGCCTTTTAACGGGTATAGGCTGGCCACTTGTTGCGAAACGGAGACATCTGTCCCCGGTCTCTCCCGCGCGTCGCGCCAGATACAGGGGGTTCTGGCGCGTGGCGGCTGGGAGACCAAGGTGCGATTTCTTTGTTTTGCGTACCGAGTCTCGTGTGCGTGTCCAGTTTTGCGTTTACAGCTTGTTTTAGAGTGTTTTTGGAGAATTGTTACATCCTCCCTACCTTGTTTTAAATCTCGTCCTCGAGATTCACTGTAATAAGTTAGGATACTTTCGCTTCATCTCTAATTCCAGTTCCCATGTATATTCCGGTCCTCTTCTTGAATCCCATTTTAGTTTAACTCTAACTAATCTCTTGTGTTTGAGATTCTTAATTTTTCTATCTTCAATATGTAAAGGCTTCTCAACAAAGTTCATTTTCTCATTTACCTCTATATTTTGAAGTGGTACTACCAATGATTTGTAGCTAAACATTTCTTTAAGTTACATACATGAAATACATCATGTACTCCTGTCAATTCTTCAGGTAACTGTAGCTGATAAGCTACTGGTCCTATACGTTTGATAATTTCAAAAGGTCCAACATACCTTGGGCTTAACTTTCCTCCTTTACCAAATCTAACGACTCCTTTCCAAGGTGAAACTTTTAGCAATACCTTGTCTCCGACTTGAAATTCTAATGGCGTTCGATGATTATCTGCATAACTCTTTTGACGATCTCGAGCCGTTTTCAATCTTACCTTGACTTGGATTATCTTATCAGTTGTTTCTTGTACAATCTCAGGTCCTGACAATTGTTTATCTCAAATTTCTGCCCAACATACAGGTGTTCGACATTTTCTTATATAGAGTGCTTCAAAAAGTGTAGCATTAATGCTTGTATGATAACTATTGTTGTAAGAAAATTCTATTAATGGCAAATGATCGTCCCAACTTCCTCCAAAGTCTATACACACAGGCTCTAAGCATGTCTTCTAGAGTCTGAACCGTCCTTTCACTTTGCCCATCTGTTTGAGGATGATAAGCTGTGTCACACCCCGACCCGCAGCGGAATAGTACGGGGCATGATTGATTGCTCAAATCTTATAACATCTATTAAAAGTTGAAGTATTTAAAGTAACAATATTAAATTGTCACACATAACATAGAAATCAAATATTATTACAATGTTCCGAATTTCAAATAATAGAAGCAACATAACATATCCGGTTTATTACTAAGGCAGTCCTATATGTCTTCAACTCAAATCCGCCCACCCTTGTGTACCTGTATCACGCGTAAAAAGAGTTTTGGGTCAACAAACATGTTGGTGAATAGATTCGGTTTTTTTATTTGAAAACGTTTTTGTGTTATTAATATTTTTGAAAACATTATTGGTTAACATGCATAATCAAATGTGAAACCATGTCCTTCAATAGAACGAGAGTTCAACACATATAACATAAGCAACCCAAACATACTGATAATAGAAACCATAGAGACATAGAGATTCAAGCTCCGAAAGGCGAATCTGCGAAACAATGATGGCGATACCGAGTTCAACCCATGGCCGTGGGGAACCGGTCAGCTAGGTGGATCCACACGAAACCTGTGACACAAAGCGAGTAACACATAGATGCACGTATAGAGAAACAATAGAAATTAGCAACAAGTGACACATAGAAACACATAGAATAGCATGTCATCAATTAAATAAATTTGAAATCAAGCACGAGATACACCCCAAAAAGAGTTAATCGCAAAAAGGGAAAAGAGTCGAATCTACTCACTGGTTGCGTTCCTGTTTAATCTTGTGAAAAATCACCGCACGATTTGGAAATTCCACGGAAGATGAAAAGTCACCCTATTAAAAATAAAAAACTAAATTTCGCCTAACAAAGCGAACCTAAGTAATATGCAATATATTTATACGATTTCAAATCCTAAAATTTAACAACTTGCCTAAATATCTTTTGTGATAATTATTAAAGATACAATAAAATCCCTAAGTCCATAACAAATTTTATATTATGATAAATTTAAGCAAAACATTTCAATTTATACATTGAAAATGAGCAACGACTTCAGTCCCAATCCACTGCATTTATAGGTCAGTTTGGCTTCTCCCGCGCGTCGCGCCAGGATCCGGCGAAGCCCTCGTGTGGCGCCTGAGACACCTAGCAAGGGCTAGGTTAGCCTTTTAACGGGTATAGGCTGGCCACTTGTTGCGAAACGGAGACATCTGTCCCCGGTCTCTCCCGCGCGTCGCGCCAGATACAGGGGGTTCTGGCGCGTGGCGGCTGGGAGACCAAGGTGCGATTTCTTTGTTTTGCGTACCGAGTCTCGTGTGCGTGTCCAGTTTTGCGTTTACAGCTTGTTTTAGAGTGTTTTTGGAGAATTGTTACATCCTCCCTACCTTGTTTTAAATCTCGTCCTCGAGATTCACTGTAATAAGTTAGGATACTTTCGCTTCATCTCTAATTCCAGTTCCCATGTATATTCCGGTCCTCTTCTTGAATCCCATTTTAGTTTAACTCTAACTAATCTCTTGTGTTTGAGATTCTTAATTTTTCTATCTTCAATATGTAAAGGCTTCTCAACAAAGTTCATTTTCTCATTTACCTCTATATTTTGAAGTGGTACTACCAATGATTTGTAGCTAAACATTTCTTTAAGTTACATACATGAAATACATCATGTACTCCTGTCAATTCTTCAGGTAACTGTAGCTGATAAGCTACTGGTCCTATACGTTTGATAATTTCAAAAGGTCCAACATACCTTGGGCTTAACTTTCCTCCTTTACCAAATCTAACGACTCCTTTCCAAGGTGAAACTTTTAGCAATACCTTGTCTCCGACTTGAAATTCTAATGGCGTTCGATGATTATCTGCATAACTCTTTTGACGATCTCGAGCCGTTTTCAATCTTACCTTGACTTGGATTATCTTATCAGTTGTTTCTTGTACAATCTCAGGTCCTGACAATTGTTTATCTCAAATTTCTGCCCAACATACAGGTGTTCAACATTTTCTTATATAGAGTGCTTCAAAAAGTGTAGCATTAATGCTTGTATGATAACTATTGTTGTAAGAAAATTCTATTAATGGCAAATGATCGTCCCAACTTCCTCCAAAGTCTATCACACAGGCTCTAAGCATGTCTTCCAGAGTCTGAACCGTCCTTTCACTTTGCCCATCTGTTTGAGGATGATAAGCTGTGTCACACCCTGACCCGCAGCGGAATAGTACGGGGCATGATTGATTGCTCAAATCTTATAACATCTATTAAAAGTTGAAGTATTTAAAGTAACAATATTAAATTGTCACACATAACATAGAAATCAAATATTATTACAATGTTCCGAATTTCAAATAATAGAAGCAACATAACATATCCGGTTTATTACTAAGGCAGTCCTATATGTCTTCAACTCAAATCCGCCCACCCTTGTGTACCTGTATCACGCGTAAAAAGAGTTTTGGGTCAACAAACATGTTGGTGAATAGATTCGGTTTTTTTTATTTGAAAACGTTTTTGTGTTATTAATATTTTTGAAAACATTATTGGTTAACATGCATAATCAAATGTGAAACCATGTCCTTCAATAGAACGAGAGTTCAACACATATAACATAAGCAACCCAAACATACTGATAATAGAAACCATAGAGACATAGAGATTCAAGCTCCGAAAGGCGAATCTGCGAAACAATGATGGCGATACCGAGTTCAACCCATGGCCGTGGGGAACCGGTCAGCTAGGTGGATCCACACGAAACCTGTGACACAAAGCGAGTAACACATAGATGCACGTATAGAGAAACAATAGAAATTAGCAACAAGTGACACATAGAAACACATAGAATAGCATGTCATCAATTAAATAAATTTGAAATCAAGCACGAGATACACCCCAAAAAGAGTTAATGGCAAAAAGGGAAAAGAGTCGAATCTACTCACTGGTTACGTTCCTGTTTAATCTTGTGAAAAATCACCGCACGATTTGGAAATTCCACGGAAGATGAAAAGTCACCCTATTAAAAATAAAAAACTAAATTTCGCCTAACAAAGCGAACCTAAGTAATATGCAATATATTTATACGGCTTCAAATCCTAAAATTTAACAACTTGCCTAAAAATCTTTTGTGATAATTATTAAAGATACAATAAAATCCCTAAGTCCATAACAAATTTTATAATATGATAAATTTAAGCAAAACATTTCAATTTATACATTAGAAATTCTAAGTAATAATTGTGTGGTTTTATTAGAAATTTATCGCGTGACAACTTAAAACTATTTATTATATTTGACTAGCCTTTACAACTGAAACATATATAATATATATCAAACCATTAATGTGGGTATACCAAAATATCCGTCTATTTAAGTTAAATTCATTAGCCATGTTAAAAGAGGTTTAGGTAGTATTCTCATTAACATGGCAACATGATTTAAAATATCTAGACTCTAAAAAAAAAATTCATCCAAACCTCACAGTCCATGTTCAAAGCTTCTAATATATATAGCTCGTTTCATTATTAACATTTTGGTGAAACAATTCATTTTGTGTGCATCTCTCTTTATTTTACTATATTTGCTAAAATATTGATTAAAGATATTTACTCAGTGTAACTCCAACAGAACTGGTATTTCTAATCAGATTTAAAATTGCCAGTTCTTATAAAATAATATTATAATAAACTCATCCATGGAGCATGTTTAGGGATTTTTAAGCTACTGTATTATTATTATTATACGAGCAATGTGCAAAGAAATCTAAACAAGGTTCCAACGATGAAACAAAGTGGCTGGCACATTTATTTTTAGGAAAACAAATGATGAGTTGACATTCTCAAATGGACCGACGGTCATTGAAGGAATGTGATGATCAAAACAGTTTGATTCAACGTATAGGTTTATCGTAGAAAAAAATGCTCGTAAAATAGAAATCGGTGACTAACCTCGTATAGAAGTACAAAGAACCGGTTTATCCAAAACTGAAGCAGGCGTTGTGATGGTTCTTGCTTTGTAAAAAGAAAAGGGCGTGAGGGTGTGAGATGCAGTGAATGGCGTATGTTTGATATTATATTTGGTTTGTTTAAAAGGATGATGATGATCATCATTTACAATCTAGCCCTCCACCCATACTCTAGAATACCAAAGGGTTTCAGTTGATAACTAGCAGTAGAAACGTATCAAAATAAATTCATATGCAATTAGGACTCTTTTAAGTTTTTCTTTTTATTCAATTGCAATTAATGGCATGAAGTAATTTTTGAAACTCAATTTTAGTATTAAACCATTGACTCAAAACTTACATACGTTCTTTTTCTATCTCATATGTAGTTTTTAATATTTTAATATATCTAGCATTAATATTTTTAAGTCTCGTAATTTGATTATTTACCATAATCGACTAATAAAAACAAATAAGTATTTGAAAATTTCGCATTTTTATGCAATTACTTCGGATCCGATTAATAACACAAGTCGGGTTTTGGGGATCCGTTTTTTACGGATGTTACAGTCTCCCATGCTTTAGAAATTTTCGTCCCGAAATTTTGAGTAACCGTCCATATAGAAAGGTGTGTAATGTTTTATTAGATGGAGGTGATGCTGGTTAGAATTAGGAATCACACTAAGAACTCAAGTCTTAGATTCATTCCGCTTCTTACGAATGTCTGGTAACGAGTGGTAAACACAAATCGTGAGGATGCTACGAGTACACTCGAGCTACGATACAGTTAGGATTACGTCTAGATCTGTCTGAGGCGGCAACGTTCCTGGGAAGGGTTGAATACCCAGATAAGGAATCGTTTTTAGTGCCAGAGACGTGGGAGGGATAAACGTGTAAGATAAAGTATAAAATAGCCAGTTGTAAACGATACGAGTATTACATTGTGACGCCAAGGAATGGCATGTTGAGAATTAATTGTTACTTTAAGGGAAAATCTTGTTCCAAAGATGACTTGTAACACTGGGTGTTCACAATCTTAGAAAAAAAAAATTTCCCTATGAAACGTCAAGATGATAAGATTAGACTCGCAACGCCATAGAATTAAATAACCAAACATATAAAAACAAAACTAACACATAATCTCTCATGATTAGTCTAACGATACTTTTGATAATTTGACAGAGGCACTTATATATAGGAAGTACCAGCGGCGTATCCACCATGCCTCTACCAAATTCCATCCACATCGCTATTCGAATCATGATTGCTTACATAACAAAAATTACACAGAACTTTGCATGACCAGTCTAGCGAGGCTTTTGAATTTTGATAAGCATACTTACATATAGGAAGTACCAATGGCGTATCCACCATGTCCTTATCAAATTTCATCTGCTTCGTTATCAGACCATGTTTGGTTCTATGTGACGACACTACTTACTCACGCACATAGTATACCACGAATAACCAAAGCATGACAGAGTGATACTTGCGTCCCTAACCTTTATGGGTTAGGCTGTGACAACGTCCTTGTCCCTTGCGGGTCAGGTCGTGTATTTGTATGTAATGAAATAGTAATAATTTTTGAAATAGCAACGACCTTATCGTGGAATAATAATGATAATAAGAAAAGACAAAAAAATGATGACTTTAGCATAAAATGCCTAAGTCAGCAATACATTAACATAATTGTCTGAGTACAAAAAGAAAGTGACGATAATTCAAAATGATAACTTCGGAACTTCCCAAAATTTCTTGAGATAAAATAGTAAAGAAGTTTCATTTATTCGGACTCAGACTACACGTTTCCAGCATTGTTGTTAGCCCCGACTTGATTTGCATTGTTGTTGACGGCTCTACCCTCAGTTGCCTGGTTGGCTTGATTAATCGGATTAGCCTGAGCTTGAGCATAGATGATGTTCACCAGTCTTGGGCATGTGTTGCGAAAGTGAGTAGGGTCACCACAGTTGAAGCATGCTCTAGCTGGCGGCATCATAGGGAGATTGGGTTGGTAGTAGGGCTGGATCATGTTCAGTGGAGGTGGAGCCATGATTTGGGGTAGTTGGTATAGGGGTTGGGTCACCGGTTGGTTATTAGGGCAAGTTTGGTGTTGGTTAGGTGCTTGTCGAGGAGCAGAGACAAACATGAGCTAAGTGACCAAGGCGTCCATAACTGATGCACTGCTGGTATGGGGTATGAGCTTGGTGGTGAAAATTGCAACGGTTACACAAAGGGTGGCACAAAGGGTGGGGGCCAGTATAAGGTTTCTTGTTTGGGCGCCAGTAGGTGCGACTTGGTTTAGTGGGGTGGCTGGTATAGGTGGGTTTGTAGTAACTGCATAGTTTTTACCATTACCCTTACGCTTCTTATTTAAACCAGAGTGAGAGGAAGATTCGGCCTTAGTTTCCTTTGCCTTTTTTGATTCTTCAACATGTGCCTTGCCAGCTGACCCCTTGCTCCCTTCACGATCCAGATGCTTCGACTTTATGCGGTTTTCAGTGAGTTGACCTGCCAGCCGCATAGCTGCTTCAAGAGTTTCTGGGTTACTACCTTCCACTGTGTCTTTGATAACAACAGGCAAGCCACCGATATATTGCTCTATAAGTCGAGTGAGAGGGGTGAATAGGTATGGGCATATCCTATTCAACTCATGGAAGCGCTTGTTGTACGCCACGTTGTTACCACTATCTTGCTCCAACGCCCAGAACTAATCCTCAAGTTTCTTAATTTCATGTCGAGGGCAGAATTTTTCGGTCATAAGTTCCTTCAGTTGTTCCCACGTCAAAGTCACTGCGGTTTCAGCACCGCGCGTATTCTTTTCAGCATTCCACCAAGTGAGTGCGTTTCCCAACAGGCGGCCCGTTGCATAACGAACCTTGCGATTGTCAGGGCATTCGCAATTGAGGAACGTACTCTCCATTTCCTCAAACCACCGGAAGAGTACAGTTGCACCGCTAGTGCCTTCGTATGTAGGGGGATCACATGATTTGAAGTGTTTGAATAAACACCTCAAGGTATTAGTCCCATCATGGGTCTCTGGGTTATTGAGACCTTGTTGAACTTGTACGACGATGTTGGGAATAACGGCGGCCATCTCTTCAGCGATATGGGCTGCCATGCGTCGGCTGGAGTTCCCAGCATGTTTCCTGATACGATGACGTCTAGCCGACATCTACAATATTGAACGCAACAATCCGTGAGTTTGTGAGTAGAAATTAGTGACAAAATGTATAGGGTGACAAAGTGAAACTTATGATTGCAAGAAATGATAATTCGAAATGTGACAACAAATAAATCAAACATAACCAACTATAACCAGCTAAAGTCACATGAAACTCGAGGATATAAGCAAACTTATGATAAGTTGAAATTTCAAAATGAAATACTGAAAATTATTAGGCTTGATGCGTAAATAGGGTTGTTGTATGTTTTCCATGCATCACTTTCGTAATTACGTGGGCCCCCGCAATTACCGAGCTTTCGCATGGTCAACATATGTTCACCCATTAACATACACTTAACCCAAAAAGAAGAAATCATGAAATTGATGTATGAACTAAAAGTTGGGGTGATAAGAAATGATGTTGGAGGGTATCCATGATTTAACACGGACACGTTGACTTATCAAAGTTTGTTAGTTTAAGCGACGTTTGGTGTGACATGCTTTGGCCTAATAGGTATCAGTACTCTCATCGTTAGTCCCCAGGTAAGCAAACTGGTCCATTATTGGATTTATACGATTGTCAGCCTTGACAGGACGTCCCGACTACCGGTACCTAATCCTTCCAGTTACTACATGTCCACCACATAAACCCACTTTGACGAGATAGAGAAACTCGAGTGAAATTTGAAATCAACACAAAATGAAATCCAAAAAGTAATTGAAAAGAAAATAAATTAGATTGAAACTTTAGATAAGTAGATATAAAAATTACATATTGAAAAAATATAATAATTATACCATATGGTGTGTGTAAAGCGAAAGGAGGGAAAATATTAGAATATTACTATAGATCAATAATATAACATATAGCGCATAAATTTATGCATGTGACGATTAAAGTGATTATGTGCATGTGTATGCTTTGAATATATAAGCTAAGACAATCAAATCAAGTAAACACATAAGGTACCTAAGGTACCTACTAAACTATAGTCTAAGTCTAAGGGGTCTAGTAACCTAAACTTAGTTCCCTATAGTTATTGGCTCTGATACCAATCTGTCACACCCCATACCATTCTGCTGCGGGTCGGGGTGTGACAAGCTGTACTTAGATTTAATCAAGTTCCCATAGCTTTTTGAAAACTTGTCCAAAAATGAGAAGTAAAGCAACTATCTCTGTCGGACACAATAGATAAAGGGATTCCATGCAGTGAAACTATTTCATCCACATACAAGTTAGCTAATCTTTCCATGTTAAAAATTTCCTTCTTATTTACAATCACCCAGATTGTGTCGTTCCCTTTTCGAGTCTTGGGTAGTTTGGTAACAAAGTCCATTGTTATCAATTCCCATTTCCAAACTGGCATTTCTAATGGCTGCAGTAAGCCTGAAGGTATCTGATGTTCAGCTTTAACTTGTGAGCAAGTTAAACACTTAGAAACATAACTTGCTATGTCATTTTTCATTCCTATCCACCAATAACTTTTCTTTAAATCTTGATACATCTTGTTGCTTCCAGGATGCATCGTATATGCAGATTTATGAGCTTCTTCTAAAATTATGTCTCGTAAATTTCCTTGAGGTACCCAAATTCTTTTCTTACAGAATCTTCACATTCCATCTGTTCCTTGTTCTAATTCTTTTATCATTCCCTTCATTCCTTCATAATCATCCTTGATTGATGTTTCCTGGGTATTCTTTAGTTGTACCATTAGATCTGTTTGTAGATTTATTCTGAGAGCACGTACTCTTTTTGGCTTCTCATGATACTTTCGACTTAAAGCATCAGCTACTACATGAGCCTTTCCTTCGTGATATTGGATATCACAATCGTAATCACTGAGGATTTCCATCTAGCGTCTTTGTCTCATGTTTAATTCTTTTTGCCCGAAAATATATCTTAAACTTTTATGATCACTGAAGATAGTAAACTTACTACCGTAAAGATAATGTCTCCAAATCTTGAGGGCAAATATTATCGCTCCTAACTCCAAATCATGTGTTGTGTAGTTTTCTTCATGTTTCTTGAGTTGTCTAGAGGCGCAAGCAATCACTTTTTGACGTCGCATCAGTACATATCCAAAACCTAATTTTGAGGCATCCCAGAATACTATGAAATCTTCAGTTCCTTTTGGTAAAGCAAGGATTGGTGCATTAGTCAGTCTTTGCTTTAAAATCTTGAAAGCTTCCTCCTGTTTTGGTTCCCAATTCAAACTTAACTGATTTACATGTTAATTTGGTTAATGGAATGGCTATTCTAGAGAAATCTTGAAAAAACGTCTATAATATCCTGCCAGTCCAAGAAATTGCCTCGATCTTTGCGGGATCCACATGAATTCCTTCATGGTTAATCAAATGTCCTAAGAATTGCACTTCTTGTAACCAGAATTTACACTTTGAGAATTTAGCATAAAGCTTTTCTTTTCTCAATAATGTCAATAGTACATGTAGATGCTCGGCATGTTCTTCCTTGCTCTTGGAATAAATAAGTATATCGTCTATAAAGACAATTACAAATTTATCTAGATATGGCTTACATATTCGATTCACCATGTCCATGAATGCCGCTAGAGCATTTTTTAAACCAAATGGCATGATTGAAAACTCATAATGACCATATCTAGTCCTAAAAGCGGTATTAGGAATATCTTCTTCCTATACTTTCAATTGGTGATATCCTGAACGTAAATCAATCTTTGAAAAGAATCGAGCTCCTTGAAGTTGATCGAATAAATCTTCGATTCTTGGTAGCGGGTACCGATTTTTAATCATAACTTTATTCAATTCTCTGTAGTCAATACACATGCGCATCGGTCCATCTTTCTTATTGACGAATAACACAGGTGCTCCCCAAGGTGATGAGCTAGGTTGTATGAAACCTTTTTCCAATAGTTTGTCTAGTTGCTTCTTCAATTCCAGCATCTCCGTTAGCGCTAGACGATAGGGTGTTTTGGCAATCGGTGCAGTTCCTAGTATTAGGTGTATTCTAAATTCAACCTCGTGATCAGGTGGTAGTCCAGGCAGTTCTTCTGGAAAAACGTCTAAGAAATCTGATACTACAGAGATATCTTTTAATTCTTTTTCTTTAGTGCTGATGATCGCAGAGATCATATAGACTACTCCTCCTTTCCGTGCGTAGCTTGCAGTTTTCATTACAGAGATGAATTTTGTGGATGTTGTCGGTTTGTCTCCCTGGATTGTGATGCTTTCTCCTGTTGGCGTACGGACCTCAATAGAATTTTGATCACACAAGATTCACGCATGATTGGCTACCAACCAATCCATTCCTAATACAACATTGGATCTGGCTAGATTCATTGGTAATAGGTTAGTTGTGAATTCATGACCTAAAAATTCTACCTTTCCTTTTTGAATGATTTCACTAATGTTGATAGAATTTCCGTTTGCCGTTTCCACCGTGCATACTTGACGAAGTTTAGTTAGAGGTTGATTGAGAAATTTACAGAAAGTAGTATTTATAAAACTTTGGTTTGCACTAGAGTGAAATAATACTTTAGCATAGACATCATGAACTAAGAACTTATCGGTAATCACATCGGGAATCAACTCGGCTTCTTCGGTTGTCAGTACGAAAGCTCTTGCATTCTTCTTGGGTCCTTCGGTTGTTTTTGCCTTGTTGTTAGGTGCTGGGGCTCGTTTTGGGCTGTTTGGTCGGATATGGCCTACCTCCCCGCAGTTGAAGCATATTTTAGTGTTACTTTTCCTTCTACACTCTTCTTCCTTATGTTCCGGTATCTTGTAGGAATTCCAATACATCGTACATTTTCCTGAATGTTTCCTTTTACAGAAAGGTGAAGAATATGAGCCTGCTCTTTTCTTTTGGTAGGAATTAACGTAGTTCCTAAGTAATCTTTTGGGATAAATCCTTTTTCTGATTTCTTCTCTTGTGCGTATCAATCCATCTGTCAGAGTGTTAGCAAATTCTACTGTCTCTTCAATTGTTTGTGGTATAGCGGCTTTGACCATGTCTCTTATTTCGCTAATTAATCCCCATATGTAGCGAGAAATTAATACCGGTTCTGGCGAAGCCAGTGTAGGTACTATTCTTGCATATTCGAAGAATTTGGTAGTAAATTCACGAAAAATTTACTCCAATCATTTTGTGGGTTAGGAATTTGTTAGCTATCTGTTCCTTTTCATGAGGAGGACAAAATTTCCTTTCAATTATTTCCTTAAAATTATTCCATTCCATATTATAGACCTTGTTACTCCCTTTTGATTGAAGAATTGTATTCCACCATTCTAATGCTTCATCCTTGAAAAGATTAGAAGCATACATTATATTATCTTCTTCAGCACATTTACTAATAGTTAATATGACTAGTCTTTTCTAGCCAGCGCAAAGCTGCAATGTAACATCCGTCAAAAACGGATTTACCAAACCCGCTCCGTTTATCAACCGAACAGTCAGTCAAAATTTTCGTTGCGAATTAAATGTCCAAAACATTTTTAAACGATCCGTAATCAATTATTATACGCGAATATATATTTAGTTTTTGAAAAACTGTTGAAAATCGCAAAATAAAAATGAAATGCTTCTGCCGGGTTTCGAACCCGGGTCTGTACCGAATCAGTTCAACACTTAACACATAACACTGAACCACTGCGCCAACTACTTTGTTTGTGATATAATAGAATCATTTAATTGATAAAGTGTCGTTACGAATTCAAAATCGGCGCCCAAACGATTCAGTCGTCGGAATCCCGGAAATCCCGCGAATCTTAACTACAATTTACGTTATAACGTAAACCATTAACCAGATATCGGTTATAACCGATGTTTGAAGTCCGCGACCAAAATCAAAACCGCCGGAAAATTTAAATAACGAACACAGTCCGAAATCAGACCAAATACATTTCGATTATTCCCTATAAATTCACCCACAACCGACGACAAACACTTTCGCTCAAAAATCACACCTTTTCTCGGCGTAATTCCACTCGCCGGAATAAACCTGTTCGTCGCCGGAAAACCGGTTTCCCCACTGCCGAGTTTTTCTGAACCTCCTAAGTTTATACCGAAGTCACCCTTACTCTTTCCAAGATTTCCGGAGACTTGCTGCTGCAAGACACCTGACGCCGGAGTTGAATTCTGTCGCCGGAGTTCTGCCGGAAAACAGAGAGTCCTGTCGGTATACTTTCTCCGCCCAGTTTCTTTTCCGTTTCACTTTTATATTACCTTAATCAACTGTAAAACGCTAATAAACTGATAAGAATCTTAAACCCGTCGATTTCCGATTCTGGTTCAAACTAGATGAAGAAGACGATGAATTTCAGTATGTTATAAGTATAATATAAATCATGAAATTAATCGGGTTAGACACACAGTCCAGCGGTGGACTGTGTGCACATAAAACGTTATACATACAAAGGTCTCGAGTTCGATTCCCGTCTCACACACGCTGCCTTAATAAAAATCCATTTTTGTTTACTGAACCGGTGTCGCCTTAGATATATGTTAAGTATATTAATAACCGGAATAATAACCAAGTTAGACACACAGTCCAGCGGTGGACTGTGTGTTTGTTTATATCGCTGGTCACGAGTTCGAGTCCGGTCTTCAGCACCGACTCGGACCATTATCTCTTCTTTTTAATTAAGGCAGAAAAGGAAATAAATAATTAGTACTTAAGTATAATAAAAACCGAATGATATAACATGTTGAACACACAGTCCAGCGGTGGACTGTGTGTTGGATTAAACCACAGGTCCCGGGTTCGAGACCTGTGGAGTGCATGACTGTTTCGTTTAAACCGTTTTTAAAATAAAAAGGATTTCTGTTTAATTCTAATTAATGTATATATGTAATTAAAATCGGATATATAACGGGTTAGACACGTAGCTCAGTTGGTAGAGCTGCGTGCACGCGTACGGGAGGTCTCGGGTTCGAGCCTCACTCAGCGCACAATAATCTGCCATTGAACCGGTCAACGGTCAGGTCAACGGTCAAAGGGTCAGTCAACGGTCAGAAAAAATAAAATATTTTTATTATTTTTATTTAATTATTTTAATTAAAAATCAATTATAAATACTTAAAAATAACATTTTTAAGATTAGAAAATAGCCTCAAACTCACAAAAATGCACCCAACCATCCTACTAAAATAGTTTAATAAAATCCGTTTACTTACCAAACCATAATGCAATTTATCTAGGTTAAATCTCACTCGTGGTTTAAAACCACTTCGCGTGCATTCAACGTCATCAACCGAACGCACCCACTGTGAGTGTATCTTACAATTCCCCCTTTTAAATTACACGTTTTGGGGTGTGTCATGTGTTATGAAATTAATTAATTTATTTATTTAAACTTGTGCCATACCACATCATGACTTAAACTTAGATTGTTTTTATTGTTGTGATTCACTTATTGCCATTTGTCAAGTCATATGAAACTCATACATTAAGCCCATCAGTTCCTCGTGGGAGACGAGTAGAACATCGCGTGCTTCACATCAAATTCATTATTATTCATGTGTGTATCATTGAGTTTATATTGTTTGTGGTTGTGTTATTCATATTATCATGTTTATGCAATTCATTCATCAGGCCCCTCAGTTCCTCGTGAGAGACGAGTTGAGCATCGCGTGCCTTTAATTGTTCCATTATTATTCATGAGTGTTTCATTTAACATCTTATGATTGCCGATTAAGTTACATCTATTTTTACTCATGTTTGGTTGTGCACATATTTCATAATCAATTTAAATAAATTGTTCAAATGTTTTCCATAGGATTCACTCGCCAACATTATGTTGATCCAAAAACCTTTTTACACATGATACAGGTGAACAGGTTGAAGCAAGGATAACATAGGATATGCCTTAGAAGAGAACAAAGAAGTTAGATTGTTAGTTAGATCATGTTGTAACATTATTGTAAATTTCCATTTAATTTGTATTAATGAATATGAAACGTTTAATAAATGTCATGAGCTTTGATGATAACCCAATCATGCCCCGATCACCTTATCCGCTGCGGGTCGGGGTGTGACAGATTGGTATCAGAGCCATGACTATAGGGATATAGGATAGGTTATTAGACCCTTAGAGCCTATACTATAGTCTGCCTAAATTTTAAATTGATTAGGTGGTTACATACAAACTTGTGATATTTATTTGTTTCATATTTGTTTACATTTCAGTCAAACATACATGCTTATATACATATTCATTATACATATATACATATTCATTATACACATATCGATATTCATGAATTCAATTTATTTTCATATTCTCATTATCCAAAGATTTTGTGCAATTTTCAAATCTCATCAAAGTAAGTTCTGCGACGGGCATGTAGTAACTGGAAGGGTACGAGTACCGGTAGTCGGAACGTCCTGTCTAGGCTGGCATTCGTATAAATCCAATATAACGGACCAGTTTGCCTACCTGGGGACCAACGATGAGAGTACGAAGGACCTATTAGGCCAAAGCATGCCACACCAAACGTCGTTCGAACTAACCCTACTTTGAGGTGTCACCGTGTCTACACCTGGACACATTCCGAACATCACACGTTGTATACATATTTCTCGATTTTCTCCGGGTTTTTGTGTACGCAACCAGGCAGAAACCGTGCGAACCATATGAAAAACCGGTATTCATGGGGGCCCACATGATTACACAGGTAAAGTATGGCGGCATGACGGGCCTAACAGCGAGCAAAGCCCAAGACATCCTATGGATGTAGTATTTTTGTATAATTATTTTATAAATGATCATTCTTGAATGCGACCCATGATCCCAAAAGCATCCAACTCATACTCTTGTCATGTATTCATTGTAGATGTCTTCTAACCTCGCCCGTAGGAAGACGAGAGCAAGAAAAGCCCGCGAACGCATGGCTACCTTAATCGCTCAACAAATGGCTGCCGTAATACCCAACATTGTAATCCAAGTTCAACAAGCACTCACCGTTAATCCTGTCAATCAAGCAAACCAAAACATTTTCAACTCTCCCCCAAATACCACTAAATGCACCTACAAGCATTTCAAATCATGCGACCCTCCGAAATACAAAGGGACTGAAGGTGTCACCGCACTCCTCCATTGGTTTGAAGAAATGGAGAATACTTTTCTAAATTGCGATTGCCCTGATGTTCGCAAAGTGCGTTATGCTACCGGTCGACTATATGGGATAGCACTTACTTGGTGGAATACAGAGAAGGCAAAGCGAGGTGTTGAAGATGCTATGACCCTAACTTGGAATGAATTGAAGGAAATCATGACCAGACGATTTTGCCCAAGGAGCGAAATCAAGAAGCTAGAAGATGAATTTTATTCATTGAAGCAAATGGAAGGAGACCACACCACCTACAACAAAAGGTTCCTCGAATTACATCAAATGGTTCCCAACATGTTTACTCCCCTCTACCGTTTGATCGAGCACTACATTCGTGGTCTTCCGTCAAAGATTCAAGACCCTGTAATAAGTACCAAGCCTGCAACTTTGGAAGCAGCAATGGAGCTAGCAACAGAGCTCACCGAGAACCGAATCCGAAACAAAGACTTCAAGGAGGAGAAGAAGAAGGATAAAGAATCAACTGAAACCTCCGACTCCACTCAAACAGAATCCCCTTCTCAACCCAATCCTAAGAGAAGAAGAGTCGGGCGACTTTTCGCTGCTACTCAACGAAATCAACCCGTTTTTCATGCCATACCCATCCGAGCTATCCCAATCACCCAAGTGGCACCCAACTCAGCTTACCCAAATAAGAAACCATATCTTGGACCTCACCCTCGATGCAACAACTGTTTTTATCACCATCCCCTTACTTTACCTTGCCGGCTATGTACAACTTGTGGACGCTATGGTCATGTGAACAATGTTTGTCGCACCTTTCAAGACCAAACCTTTTCCCCTACTCAAAACATGGCCCAAACTTATCACCAACCCCAATACCCCATGTTCCCATATGCGCGAGCCTGTTTCAATTGTGGCGACCCTACCAACCTTAGAAACACATGCCCTCAATTGGTTAACGTTATCAACACTCAAGCCCAATCAAACCCAGTTAACCAAGTAAACCAAGAAAACCCAACCACTATGCCACCAGCAAGAGGAAGAGTCTTCAATATCAACGCCAATCCTGTCGAAGATAATGACGGCCCAAACGAAGATACTCAGCTAGTCCTCTTCGCCGAAGATCCAGATTCAACTCCTATTGTTTAGTCTTATGTTTTTCTTTATCACATGTGTAGACTGTTAGAGAAATTATTGGATATTATATATTATATATTGTTTTCAGTATATGCTTTTGCCGAGGCCGTAGCTCCCCATCCATCGAGGTTGAGTTTGATCCCCATTTTATTATGGGTTGATCAGGGCGTGCCCGCACGATCGGCTCCGTTTGTTTGAGCCTTGATCGGTTATTTATTTTACATTTCAATACATGCAATACGCTCGGTACCGTTTGATTGAGCCTTGAGCGCACATTTCAATTTACATTTCCAGTTCATGCAATACGTTCGGCTCCGTTTGATTGAGCCTTGAGCGCACAGACAATTTCATTATCAATATCTTGTGGTTGTGGTGTTTGTAGTAGAGTCGCATCGAACTAACCATAACTTGCGGATAAAGTCAACGAAAATTTGACAAGGATATGGTGGATACGCCGATGGTACTTCCTATATATAAGTATTCTTGTCAAATGATCGGAGGCATTATCAGGCGGTTATGAGAGGTTCCACGCATAGGCTGATTGTGTGATGGTTGTTTAGATTAAGTTGTTCAATTTCAGTACATTCAATACGTTCGGCTCCGTTTGATTGAGCCTTGAGCGCACATACAATTTCATTCAATACGTTCGGCTCCGTTTGATTGAGCCTTGAGCGCACAGACAATTTCATTATCAGTATCTTGTGGTTGTGGTGTTTGTAGTAGAGTCGCATCGAACTAACCATAACTTACGGATAAAGTCAATGAAAATTTGACAAGGATATGGTGGATACGCCGATGGTACTTCCTATATATAAGTATTCTTGTCAAATGATCGGAGGCATTATCAGGTGGTTATGAGAGGTTCCATGCATAGGCTGTTTGTGTGGTTAAGTTATTCATATTCAGTACATGCAATACGCTCGGCTCCGTTTGATTGAGCCTTGAGCACACAATTTCAATTTCAGTACATTCAATACGTTCGGCTCCGTTTGATTGAGCCTTGAGCGCACATCCATTTCATTTTCAGTACATGCAATACGATCGGCTCCGTTCGATTGAGCCTTGATCGCACAGATATATTTCATTTCAGTATTTTATGTTTGTTGTATTGATTGTAGAGTTATAGGACTAATCATAATTCACTGATAAAACCAATGAAAATTTGACAAGAATATGGTGGATACGCCGCTGGTACTTCCTATATATAAGTATTCTTGTCAAAGGATCAGAGGCATTATCGGACGGTTATGAGAAGTTCTATGTAGGATTTATTAGTTTCTTGGTAACCAATCATAACTTGTGGATAAAACTAATGAAAATTTGGCAAGAATATGGTGGATACGCCGCTGGTACTTCCTATATATAAGTATTCTTGCCAAAGGATCAGAGGCATTATCAGGCGGTTATGAGAAGTTTTTTTGAAAAAAATGTTGAAAATCGCAAAATAAAAATGAAAAGCTTTTGCCGGGTTTCGAACCCGGGTCTGTACCGAATCAGTTCAACACTTAACACATAACACTGAACCACTGCGCCAACTACTTTGTTTGTGATATAATAGAATCATTTAATTGATAAAAGTGTCGTTACGAATTCAAAATCGGCGCCCAAACGATTCAGTCGTCGGAATCCCGGAAATCCCGCGAATCTTAACTACAATTTACGTTATAACGTAAACCATTAACCAGATATCGGTTATAACCGATGTTTGAAGTCCGCGACCAAAATCAAAACCGCCGGAAAATTTAAATAACGAACACAGTCCGAAATCAGACCAAATACATCTCGTTTTTCTCCTATAAATTGACCCACAACCGACGACAAACACTTTCGCTCAAAAATCACACCTTTTCTCGGCGTAATTCCACTCGCCGGAATAAACCTGTTCGTCGCCGGAAAACCGGTTTCCCCACTGCCGAGTTTTTCTGAACCTCCTAAGTTTATACCGAAGTCACCCTTACTCTTTCCAAGATTTCCGGAGACTTGCTGCTGCAAGACACCTGACGCCGGAGTTGAATTCTGTCGCCGGAGTTCTGCCGGAAAACAGAGGATCCAGTCGGTATAATTTCTCCGCCAAATTTCTTTTCCTTTTTCACATTATCTCACCTTAATCAACTGTAAAACGCTAATAAACTGATAAGAATCTTAAACCCGTCGATTTCCGATTCTGGTTCAAACTAGATGAAGAAGACGATGAATTTCAGTATGTTATAAGTATAATATAAATCATGAAATTAATCGGGTTAGACACACAGTCCAGCGGTGGACTGTGTGCACATAAAACGTTATACATACAAAGGTCTCGAGTTCGATTCCCGTCTCACACACGCTGCCTTAATAAAAATCCATTTTTGTTTACTGAACCGGAGTCGCCTTAGATATATGTTAAGTATATTAATAACCGGAATAATAACCAAGTTAGACACACAGTCCAGCGGTGGACTGTGTGTTTGTTTATATCGCTGGTCACGAGTTCGAGTCCGGTCTTCAGCACCGACTCGGACCATTATCTCTTCTTTTTAATTAAGGCAGAAAAGGAAATAAATAATTAGTACTTAAGTATAATAAAAACCGAATGATATAACATGTTGAACACACAGTCCAGCGGTGGACTGTGTGTTGGATTAAACCACAGGTCCCGGGTTCGAGACCTGTGGAGTGCATGACCGTTTCGTTTAAACCGTTTTTAAAATAAAAAGGATTTCTGTTTAATTCTAATTAATGTATATATGTAATTAAAATCGGATATATAACGGGTTAGACACGTAGCTCAGTTGGTAGAGCTGCGTGCACGCGTACGAGAGGTCTCGGGTTCGAGCCTCACTCAGCGCACAATAATCTGCCATTGAACCGGTCAACGGTCAGGTCAACGGTCAAAGGGTCAGTCAACGGTCAGAAAAAAAATAAAATATTTTTATTATTTTTATTTAATTATTTTAATTAAAAATCAATTATAAATACTTAAAAATAACATTTTTAAGATTAGAAAATAGCCTCAAACTCACAAAAATGCACCCAACCATCCTACTAAAATAGTTTAATAAAATCCGTTTACTTACCAAACCATAATGCAATTTATCTAGGTTAAATCTCACTCGTGGTTAAAACCACTTCGCGTGCATTCAACGTCATCAACCGAACGCACCCACTGTGAGTGAATCTTACAATTCCCCCTTTTAAATTACACGTTTTGGGGTGTGTCATGTGTTATGAAATTAATTAATTTATTTATTTAAACTTGTGCCATACCACATCATGACTTAAACTTAGATTGTTTTTATTGTTGTGATTTACTTATTGCCATTTGTCAAGTCATATGAAACTCATACATTAAGCCCATCAGTTCCTCGTGGGAGACGAGTAGAACATCGCGTGCTTCACATCAATTCATTATTTTCATGTGTGTATCATTGAGTTTATATTGTTTGTGGTTGTGTTATTCATATTATCATGTTTATGCAATTCATTCATCAGGCCCCTCAGTTCCTCGTGAGAGACGAGTTGAGCATCGCGTGCCTTTAATTGTTCCATTATTTTCATGAGTGTTTCATTTAACATCTTATGATTGTCGATTAAGTTACATCTATTTTTACTCATGTTTGGTTGTGCACATATTTCATAATCAATTTAAATAAATTGTTCAAATGTTTTCCATAGGATTCACTCGCCAACATTATGTTGATCCAAAAACCTTTTTACACATGATACAGGTGAACAGGTTGAAGCAAGGATAACATAGGATATGCCTTAGAAGAGAACAAAGAAGTTAGATTGTTAGTTAGATCATGTTGTAACATTATTGTAAATTTCCATTTAATTTGTATTAATGAATATGAAACGTTTAATAAATGTCATGAGCTTTGATGATAACCCAATCATGCCCCGATCACCTTATCCGCTGCGGGTCGGGGTGTGACAGATTGGTATCAGAGCCATGACTATAGGGATATAGGATAGGTTATTAGACCCTTAGAGCCTATACTATAGTCTGCCTAAATTTTAAATTGATTAGGTGGTTACATACAAACTTGTGATATTTATTTGTTTCATATTTGTTTACATTTCAGTCAAACATACATGCTCATATACATATTCATTATACATATATTACATATTCATTATACATATATCGATGTTCATGAATTCAATTTATTTTCATATTCTCATTATCCAAAGATTTTGTGCAATTTTCAAATCTCATCAAAGTAAGTTCTGCGACGGGCATGTAGTAACTGGAAGGGTACGAGTACCGGTAGTCGGAACGTCCTGTCTAGGCTGGCATTCGTATAAATCCAATATAACGGACCAGTTTGCCTACCTGGGGACCAACGATGAGAGTACGAAGGACCTATTAGGCCAAAGCATGCCACACCAAACGTCGTTCGAACTAACCCTACTTTGAGGTGTCACCGTGTCTACACCTGGACACATTCCGAACATCACACGTTGTATACATATTTCTCGATTTTCTCCGGGTTTTTGTGTACGCAACCAGGCAGAAACCGTGCGAACCATATGAAAAACCGGTATTCATGGGGGCCCACATGATTACACAGGTAAAGTATGGCGGCATGACGGGCCTAACAGCGAGCAAAGCCCAAGACATCCTATGGATGTAGTATTTTTGTATAATTATTTTATAAATGTTCATTCTTGAATGCGACCCATGATCCCAAAAGCATCCAACTCATACTCTTGTCATGTATTCATTGTAGATGTCTTCTAACCTCGCCCGTAGGAAGACGAGAGCAAGAAAAGCCCGCGAACGCATGGCTACCTTAATCGCTCAACAAATGGCTGCCGTAATACCCAACATTGTAATCCAAGTTCAACAAGCACTTACCGTTAATCCTGTCAATCAAGCAAACCAAAACATTTTCAACTCTCCCCCAAATACCACTAAATGCACCTACAAGCATTTCAAATCATGCGACCCTCCGAAATACAAAGGGACTGAAGGTGTCACCGCACTCCTCCATTGGTTTGAAGAAATGGAGAATACTTTTCTAAATTGCGATTGCCCTGATGATCGCAAAGTGCGTTATGCTACCGGTCGACTATATGGGATAGCACTTACTTGGTGGAACACAGAGAAGGCCAAACGAGGTGTGGAAGATGCTATGACCTTAACTTGGAACGAATTGAAGGAAATCATGACCAGACGATTTTGCCCAAGGAGCGAAATCAAGAAGTTAGAAGATGAATTTTACTCATTGAAGCAAATGGAAGGAGACCACACACCTACAACAAAAGGTTCCTCGAATTACATCAAATGGTTCCCAACATGTTTACTCCCCTCTACCGTTTGATCGAGCACTACATTCGTGGTCTTCCGTCAAAGATTCAAGACCCTGTGATAAGTACCAAGCCTGCAACTTTGGAAGCAGCAATGGAGCTAGCAACAGAGCTCACCGAGAACCGAATCCGAAACAAAGACTTCAAGGAGGAGAAGAAGAAGGATAAAGAATCGACTGAAACCTCCGACTCCACTCAAACCGAATCCCCTTCTCAACCCAATCCTAAGAGAAGAAGAGTCGGGCGACTTTTCGCTGCTACTCAACGAAATCAACCCGTTTTTCATGCCATACCCATCCGAGCTATCCCAATCACCCAAGTGGCACCCAACTCAGCTTACCCAAATAAGAAACCATATCTTGGACCTCACCCTCGATGCAACAACTGTTTTTATCACCATCCCCTTACTTTACCTTGCCGGCTATGTACAACTTGTGGACGCTATGGTCATGTGAACAATGTTTGTCGCACCTTTCAAGACCAAACCTTTTCCCCTACTCAAAACATGGCCCAAACTTATCACCAACCCAATACCCCATGTTCCCATATGCGCGAGCCTGTTTCAATTGTGGCGACCCTACCCACCTTAGAAACACATGCCCTCAATTGGTTAACGTTATCAACACTCAAGCCCAATCAAACCCAGTTAATCAAGTAAACCAAGAAAACCCAACCACTATGCCACCAACAAGAGGAAGAGTCTTCAATATCAACGCCAATCCTGTCGAAGATAATGACGGCCCAGATGAAGATACTCAGCTAGTCCTCTTCGCCGAAGATCCAGATTCAACTCCTATTGTTTAGTCTTATGTTTTTCTTTATCACATGTGTAGACTGTTAGAGAAATTATTGGATATTATATATTATATATTGTTTTCAGTATATGCTTTTGCCGAGGCCGTAGCTCCCCATCCATCGAGGTTGAGTTTGATCCCCATTTTATTATGGGTTGATCAGGGCGTGCCCGCACGATCGGCTCCGTTTGTTTGAGCCTTGATCGGTTATTTCATTTTACATTTCAATACATGCAATACGCTCGGCTCCGTTTGATTGAGCCTTGAGCGCACATTTCAATTTACATTTCCAGTTCATGCAATACGTTCGGCTCCGTTGATTGAGCCCTGAGCGCACATTTCAATTTACATTTCCAGTTCATGCAATACGTTCGGCTCCGTTTGATTGAGCCTTGAGCGCACAGACAATTTCATTATCAATATCTTGTGGTTGTGGTGTTTGTAGTAGAGTCGCATCGAACTAACCATAACTTGCGGATAAAGTCAACGAAAATTTGACAAGGATATGGTGGATACGCCGATGGTACTTCCTATATATAAGTATTCTTGTCAAATGATCGGAGGCATTATCAGGCGGTTATGAGAGGTTCCATGCATAGGCTGATTGTGTGATGGTTGTTTAGATTAAGTTGTTCAATTTCAGTACATTCAATACGTTCGGCTCCGTTTGATTGAGCCTTGAGCGCACATACAATTTCATTCAATACGTTCGGCTCCGTTTGATTGAGCCTTGAGCGCACAGACAATTTCATTATCAGTATCTTGTGGTTGTGGTGTTTGTAGTAGAGTCGCATCGAACTAACCATAACTTACGGATAAAGTCAATGAAAATTTGACAAGGATATGGTGGATACGCCGTGGTACTTCCTATATATAAGTATTCTTGTCAAATGATCGGAGGCATTATCAGGCGGTTATGAGAGGTTCCATGCATAGGCTGTTTGTGTGGTTAAGTTATTCATATTCAGTACATGCAATACGCTCGGCTCCGTTTGATTGAGCCTTGAGCACACAATTTCAATTTCAGTACATTCAATACGTTCGGCTCCGTTTGATTGAGCCTTGAGCGCACATCCATTTCATTTTCAAGTACATGCAATACGATCGGCTCCGTTCGATTGAGCCTTGATCGCACAGATATATTTCATTTCAGTAATTTATGTTTGTTGTATTGATTGTAGAGTTATAGGACTAATCATAATTCACTGATAAAACCAATGAAAATTTGACAAGAATATGGTGGATACGCCGCTGGTACTTCCTATATATAAGTATTCTTGTCAAAGGATCAGAGGCATTATCGGACGGTTATGAGAAGTTCTATGTAGGATTTATTAGTTTCTTGGTAACCAATCATAACTTGTGGATAAAACTAATGAAAATTTGGCAAGAATATGGTGGATACGCCGCTGGTACTTCCTATATATAAGTATTCTTGCCAAAGGATCAGAGGCATTATCAGGCGGTTATGAGAAGTTCCATGTAGGATTTAGTATTGCCTTGGTTGGAATTTGTGTTACATTGATATCATCATGTTATTTAAAGAGATTGGATTGTGTTCCATTTCTACATAAACTAACCTCTCCATCATAACAAACGAGAGAGGAACTTCCATCATTCAAACATATATGTTATCAGAATGTGGATTCAAATATTTGCTGTTGTGTTTATTCATGTTCAAATATTCGCTGATGTGTCTATTCATGTTCGAATATTTGCTGTTGTGTTTATTCATGATCAAATATTTGCTGATGTGTTCATTCATGTTCGAATATTTGCTGTTATGTTTATTCATGTTCAAATATTTGCTGATGTGTTCATTCATGTTCGAATATTTGCTATTATGTTTATTCATGTTCAAATATTTGCTGATGTGTTCATTCATGTTTGGATATTAGCTGTTGTGCTTACTTATGTTCAAATATCAGCTGTTGCGTTTTTATTTATGTTCCATGTAGATTGTAGTGTTAAAGGTTTTGCCTTAGGATATAACCATATTTTCCCAAACGTATCTAAACTCTTATGCATGATATCATTTTTTTTAGCAAATCATTCCTGTTTATCAATACTTATACAGTAGGCAACAAAAAGCGATTCCTGAATAGGGTACTTAACCCTTACAAGGAACGTTACCGCCTCGAGCAAAAACTTAAGCCTTTATTTTGCTAAGCGTACAACTGTCAAACAAAACATCATCATTCTTTTAGTCAAATATATCACAATTTAAATTTCGGGACGAAATTTCTAAAAAGCAGGGGATACTGTAACATCCGTCAAAAACGGATTTACCAAACCCGCTCCGTTTATCAACCGAACAGTCAGTCAAAATTTTCGTTGCGAATTAAATGTCCAAAACATTTTTAAACGATCCGTAATCAATTATTATACGCGAATATATATTTAGTTTTTGAAAAACTGTTGAAAATCGCAAAATAAAAATGAAATGCTTCTGCCGGGTTTCGAACCCGGGTCTGTACCGAATCAGTTCAACACTTAACACATAACACTGAACCACTGCGCCAACTACTTTGTTTGTGATATAATAGAATCATTTAATTGATAAAGTGTCGTTACGAATTCAAAATCGGCGCCCAAACGATTCAGTCGTCGGAATCCCGGAAATCCCGCGAATCTTAACTACAATTTACGTTATAACGTAAACCATTAACCAGATATCGGTTATAACCGATGTTTGAAGTCCGCGACCAAAATCAAAACCGCCGGAAAATTTAAATAACGAACACAGTCCGAAATCAGACCAAATACATTTCGATTATTCCCTATAAATTCACCCACAACCGACGACAAACACTTTCGCTCAAAAATCACACCTTTTCTCGGCGTAATTCCACTCGCCGGAATAAACCTGTTCGTCGCCGGAAAACCGGTTTCCCCACTGCCGAGTTTTTCTGAACCTCCTAAGTTTATACCGAAGTCACCCTTACTCTTTCCAAGATTTCCGGAGACTTGCTGCTGCAAGACACCTGACGCCGGAGTTGAATTCTGTCGCCGGAGTTCTGCCGGAAAACAGAGAGTCCAGTCGGTATACTTTCTCCGCCCAGTTTCTTTTCCTTTTCACTTTTATATTACCTTAATCAACTGTAAAACGCTAATAAACTGATAAGAATCTTAAACCCGTCGATTTCCGATTCTGGTTCAAACTAGATGAAGAAGACGATGAATTTCAGTATGTTATAAGTATAATATAAATCATGAAATTAATCGGGTTAGACACACAGTCCAGCGGTGGACTGTGTGCACATAAAACGTTATACATACAAAGGTCTCGAGTTCGATTCCCGTCTCACACACGCTGCCTTAATAAAAATCCATTTTTGTTTACTGAACCGGTGTCGCCTTAGATATATGTTAAGTATATTAATAACCGGAATAATAACCAAGTTAGACACACAGTCCAGCGGTGGACTGTGTGTTTGTTTATATCGCTGGTCACGAGTTCGAGTCCGGTCTTCAGCACCGACTCGGACCATTATCTCTTCTTTTTAATTAAGGCAGAAAAGGAAATAAATAATTAGTACTTAAGTATAATAAAAACCGAATGATATAACATGTTGAACACACAGTCCAGCGGTGGACTGTGTGTTGGATTAAACCACAGGTCCCGGGTTCGAGACCTGTGGAGTGCATGACTGTTTCGTTTAAACCGTTTTTAAAATAAAAAGGATTTCTGTTTAATTCTAATTAATGTATATATGTAATTAAAATCGGATATATAACGGGTTAGACACGTAGCTCAGTTGGTAGAGCTGCGTGCACGCGTACGGGAGGTCTCGGGTTCGAGCCTCACTCAGCGCACAATAATCTGCCATTGAACCGGTCAACGGTCAGGTCAACGGTCAAAGGGTCAGTCAACGGTCAGAAAAAATAAAATATTTTTATTATTTTTATTTAATTATTTTAATTAAAAATCAATTATAAATACTTAAAAATAACATTTTTAAGATTAGAAAATAGCCTCAAACTCACAAAAATGCACCCAACCATCCTACTAAAATAGTTTAATAAAATCCGTTTACTTACCAAACCATAATGCAATTTATCTAGGTTAAATCTCACTCGTGGTTAAAACCACTTCGCGTGCATTCAACGTCATCAACCGAACGCACCCACTGTGAGTGTATCTTACAATTCCCCCTTTTAAATTACACGTTTTGGGGTGTGTCATGTGTTATGAAATTAATTAATTTATTTATTTAAACTTGTGCCATACCACATCATGACTTAAACTTAGATTGTTTTTATTGTTGTGATTCACTTATTGCCATTTGTCAAGTCATATGAAACTCATACATTAAGCCCATCAGTTCCTCGTGGGAGACGAGTAGAACATCGCGTGCTTCACATCAAATTCATTATTATTCATGTGTGTATCATTGAGTTTATATTGTTTGTGGTTGTGTTATTCATATTATCATGTTTATGCAATTCATTCATCAGGCCCCTCAGTTCCTCGTGAGAGACGAGTTGAGCATCGCGTGCCTTTAATTGTTCCATTATTATTCATGAGTGTTTCATTTAACATCTTATGATTGCCGATTAAGTTACATCTATTTTTACTCATGTTTGGTTGTGCACATATTTCATAATCAATTTAAATAAATTGTTCAAATGTTTTCCATAGGATTCACTCGCCAACATTATGTTGATCCAAAAACCTTTTTACACATGATACAGGTGAACAGGTTGAAGCAAGGATAACATAGGATATGCCTTAGAAGAGAACAAAGAAGTTAGATTGTTAGTTAGATCATGTTGTAACATTATTGTAAATTTCCATTTAATTTGTATTAATGAATATGAAACGTTTAATAAATGTCATGAGCTTTGATGATAACCCAATCATGCCCCGATCACCTTATCCGCTGCGGGTCGGGGTGTGACATGCAATGGCTCCTTCATTACCAGAAAATTCAATTGGTTTACAGGACAAGAACTCTTTATAGGAACAACCATAAGCGATGGACTTCTTTCGTTTAGGAGATGGAGCTTTGACAAGAATGTTGTTATCTCCATTGACGATGTAACTAGGTTTAGGGTGAGTACGTTTACCGCCTATAGTATTACTGTTGTTTTCAAGCGCAAGACTCTTAATAGCATTCATAATAAATGGCATGGCATCAATTATTCCTTGAGCTACTATATGTTCTATATCACTTTTATCCACGTGATTTCGTTATCATTATTATTCTGAACTTCCTGATTTACTTCATTCGACATCTGAATTGCAAACATTATCAGATATTAATATCACAGAAACCAAATCAAAATGGACAAATATTCAAACATAATTGATCCAAACACCATCGAACATTGCGACGCTTTTACTCTTTTTATATATATACATCCATACAAACTACGTTAATATTTTATTTTATAGTATGCATCAATTATATTTATATATGTGATATATACATTATATATTGTTATATATATAGATATACATATGGTTTTTTTTATCAAATTATATACTATATATTATGTTAGGGTTGTTGCTTTTTAGAAGTGGAAATCTCTCTCGTCGTACTTCCAGACGAGATTCTCCCCTATGGCATGGATTCTATTTCCTTCGTCTATAAGTTCTTCACCGTAGTGACGAAGTTCGGCTACGCTTTCTGGATTCATTTGCGGGTACATCATGGGTGCTGGTTCGTTATACATCGGAGGAAACATCACGGTTCTGGTTCCATAGGTGGAAAATATGTATCATTTATTAGATTTTGAAACGCCAAATCGTTTGACACCCATTGCTCCAAGACATCTAGTGCTGGTGCTGGTAACCTGGGGATTTCTTTCGGGTTAAATGAGGTATCGCTTGTGGGTTTATTGGGTTAGGTTCAGGATAAATTGGTATTGCTGCTATTGGTTGCTCTGGTTGGAATAGTGGCAACAGTGGTTCAGGGTTTGGTAATAGGTTCATGTTTAGCTGGTTTTCTGCAAGTTGGAAGAGATCACAGTTCGCTAGTCTTTGACACAGTGGTCTGGTAACAGTTATTTGAGCTGGTCCTTCGGGTAGTGTTATAGTTGTTTCCTGGTTTTTCTTTTCCTTCTCTTTTCCCTGTTTGCTTTATTAAACCATCCCCTTTTCTTAGGTGGAAAAGTTTCAGCTGATTTGGCACGAAAAACAAAAGATGATTATGTTTCTGCTTCATAACTTGAGGTAGCTCCGGATGGCCCTTCGTCCATCTCCGAATAAGCCATATGGAGAAAAGCATTGGATACACTTTTATCACTCATACTGCAGACTCAGAAATTGTTAAAATAATATAGAAATCACATTATATATTGAAATTTGTTTTCACAAATATAACACATAATTTATTTCACATAAATCCTAACTTTAATGTTTAAGTTTAGGTATTAAAAAGAATACCTAAATAGCTTAAACTAGTGGCTCTGATACCACCTTTTGTCACGGCCCCCGACCCCACCAGGGCGGAAGCTGTGAAGCAGTCAACTGGTGGCATCGGTGTGTATTAAATTTGGCAGCGGAAAATATCACCAGGGTCGTAGTTAGGAAATTATTTCAGAGTTTGTAAGACATCAAAGTTTAATATTAAACAGATGGGATAAAACCCATATTCCATTCAAGTGTTTTTGTAGGGATAAACCCTAATTGTCAAAACATAAAGTTCTTCTTTTAATCAGGTAATCATAGCCACTTTATTTAAGCCTTCATTGCTCCATAGCTGGCTTCTATGACTTTCACAGTAAGTTACCATAAACGCGTTTAAAAACATTTGGGTCAGTTAAAAATTACTTGTGAGTTCATTCCAATCTTGTACAAAGACAAATTGTTATACATTACAGTATCAAAGGTAATTACATTGTTTTTATCTAACAAAACTCAATCAGTATTTGTCACTCGGTGGCAGTTCCCAGGTGATGGTGGTCGTATCACTCATTGGCTAACTTTGGTCCAATAGTGAAGATTATCAATTAGTGTATACAAACCCCACATACCGGCAGTAATTGCAGATTACAAAAAAATTAATCATTGTAAATACAACTGGTAAAAATATTTAGGGTTTTGCAAAAGCATTTGAGAAAAAGAGAATAACTCACTTTGTGGTTTTAGGTTTTTAACTTTAGATCTTCCTGGTGCAATTTCCGAATTCCTAATAAAATTACAATGCAACATGTGTTAGTGCAATAACCTAACTGAAACTTAAACGATACATCACGAGACAAAACCCCAACATAGTTAACAAAGTATAGCCTTATAAACAGGCAGCACTTAGCATCCGTTGCTAGGTTTAGATCAATCGGACAGGGTATCGAATCAGTGATTAGGGTTAAAACACTTACAACGGGGTAATGCTACGCAGGTTTAGGGGGTGTATTGCAGAGAAAACAGGGATACGAAAGTTTCTGATCAGAGAAATTCGATTGAAAATGAGCAACGACTTTAGTCCCAATCCACTGCATTTATAGGTCAGTTTGGCTTCTCCCGCACGTCGCGCCAGGATTGTGGAAGCCCTCGCGTGGCGCCTGAGACACCTAGCTAGGGCTAGGTTAGCCTTTTAACGGGTATAGGCTTGCCACTTATTGCGAAATGGAGACATCTGGCCCTGGTCTCTCCCGTGCGTCGCGCCAGATACAGGGGTTCTGGCACGTAAGCGGAGACCAAGGTGAGATTTCTTTGTTTTGCGTGTCGAGTCTTGTGTGCGTGTCCGGTTTTGCGTTTACAGCTTGTTTTAGAGTGTTTTTGGAGAATTGTTACACAAGAGCATACAAGTTACTCCTATGATATATCTTATGACCCTCTACGTTTGTCTGAATCGTAATTATCGCCTGACCGGTGGAAGTCAATGTCACACCTGACCCGCAGCGGAATATAAGACGGGGCATGATTGGGTTATCACCAAAGCTCATGATATTTACTAAGAAGTTTCATATTTATTTAAGTCAAATTAAAATTTAAATATCCAACAAAAATTCTATACAAATACAATAAAAAAAATCTAAATGTTTGTTCCAACGCAATAACTTGTTTATTCTTTTAGGCCATCCTAAGTGTTTCTTTCCTCAACTTGATCACCTGTATCATGTGTAAAACAGAGAAAATTTTTGGGTCAACAAAATTTGGCGAGTGAACCTTGATAAAACATTTAAATAGTTTCTTATTTTGTTTATTAAAGAAAATTGTGCATAAATCACATGTGAGCAAATATATATATGTAACAAATCACAAACCACATTGAATGAATATATGACATGAATGATGATGCATCTGAGATCAAGGCTCAATCAAACGGAGCCGATCTAATGAGGCACCTGATGCTCAACCCGTATCCCACGGGGAACTATGGGCCTAATGAAATGAGTGCACTGGAATGATAAATTGAATCCACATATAAACCACACAACAAGCAATTCACATTTGATCACGAAATGATATAAGCACAAGTGTTTAAATAAAATAAAGGAATGTTACGATACATGATACACCCCAAAACGTGATTAAAACGGGGAATTTGTAGAGATTCACTCACAGTGGGAGCGTAGTCTTGGTTGATGATGAGTGCGCACGAGTTGAGAATTTGACCGACGAAAGAATACTAACCTAAAATAACAACGCGATAACTTGACAAATAAATAACTAACTTTTTGATTAAAAACCTTTGTTTAGATTTTTAAGTTTATTTTTGTGATTTTTATTAATTTTTTTTAAACCTTTGTATTTTAGGTATTTTTAATAAGCTTTTCTTTTAATGTAACTATAAAATAAATAAATAATTAATAAATAATAAAAAAATATTTGTCAGTCTGACAGGCTGACTGTCAGATCGGTTCGCTAGGGGGGTTGGTATGCCGTGTATAGAGTCGAACCCGGGACCTCACGTTCACGTGCACGCAGCTCTTCCAACTGAGCTACGTGTCTAACCCGACATATTCTTGATTTTAATTATATTTATACACACTTTAGATTATTTCTAATTTAATTAAATTTACAAAAAGGTTTCAGTAATCCGACCAGTGCATGCCAAAGTGTTCGAACCCGAGACCTTGACGGTGTGATGCACGCAGCCCAACCAACTGGGCTGGGTGTCTAACCCGGCTATACATGCATTTTAATTATACTTATATACTAAACAAGTTTACACAGAAAAGGTGAATTTAAGAAGGGTTTTAAAATGTTAGGCCGGTGAGAGGGCGTGGACTCGAACTCGGGTTTACGCGTATATAATGCACACAGTCCACCATTGGACTGTGTGTCTAACCTGTTTAAAACAGCCGTTTTAATTATATAAAACATTTCACCCCACTTCGTCTTCTTCATTTCGAATTTGAACAAACCCTTATACCCACCGATTTAATATGTTTCACTTCTGTTCTTCTATTAACCATCTGTAAATTATGTTAATTAGATAATATTCAAAGGAAAAGGGCAGGAGTCTACCGTAGAACAGAAGTGGAGGTTCACGATTTTCGGCGGTTGAATTCCGGCGACTGACTGTTTCTCCGGCGAACAGGGGGGGTGGTGAGCAGAGGAACAATGCGAGCAGAATGAGCGAGTTGATTGCGAGAGTTCGACTAGTATTTATAGGGGGATGGCAGGAGGTTTCGACCTCGCTTGATTTTGGTAACATTATTCGATGATTGGAAAAATTAGCTAGAAGGATGACAGCCGAGCTAATTGGGTTTGCCAAAAATACATCCCGAGCTAGCTGTCGGAGGTTTCAAATAAGAAAGGAAAGGCGCGTGATGTCGGATCAGTTAGTTGCAGGTTTCAACATATATTCACATAAGAGTTTTAAGATCTTAATGTTCACACAACATGTGTGTGTACACCAGCGGTGTTGCAGTGTGAGTGTGACCGAGGGAACCCGGGTTCGATTCCCGGTTCACCCATTTTTTTAAAACTGCTTTTCTTTAGTTGTTTTTATTTCCTTTTTAATTATTATAAATAATTATTAATTAGTTGATTTGTTTTTCTTAATTAATGGATTATATCTTTAAATTTTATTTATAAATTTATTTTTAAACATTAAATTTAATCATTATATATAAATACATAACTAAACATGTAAACAATATTCTTTGATTGATAAAAGAGGCGGGTTATCGAAACCCGATTTACACAAATGTTACAGTATCCCCTACTTTTAGAAATTTCATCCCGAAATTTAAGTAGTGGTTGCAACTAGAAAGAGATGCGGGTATTTCTCGCGCATTGAGTCTTCACGTTCCCAAGTAAACTCGGGTCCTCGTTTTGACTCCCAACGCACCCTGACGATTGGAATATGACTTCGCCTTAAACGCTTCTCACCGAATCCATGATGTCCACTGGTCTTTCAACGAAGTGCATCGATTCATCGACCTGAATGTCTTCTAGAGGAATATGGAGGTTTTCGTCGGCGAGGCACTTTTTCAAGTTTGATACGTGGAATGTGGGATGACTTCTGTTAAGCTATTCTGGTAGGTCAAGCTTGTATACTACAGGACCTACTCTTTCGAGTATCTTGAAAGGTCCTACGTAGCGTCGTGCTAGCTTGCCCTTCTGGCCAAAACGAACCACTCCCTTCCACGGTGATACTTTTAAAAGTACTTGATCACCAATGTCAAACTCCAAGGGCTTTCGTCATTTTCAGCATAACTCTTTTGACGACTTTGAGCCGCTAGAAGATTGTTTCGTATTTGAATGATTTTGTCGGTTGTTTCTTGAATCAATCAGGTCCGGTGATTTGCGCTTCACCAATTTCGTGCCAACATACTGGAGATCGGCATTTACGACCGTATAAAGCTTCGAAAGGAGCCATGCCGATACTTGAATGATAGCTATTGTTGTATGAAAACTCAACTAACGGTAGATGAGCGTCCCAGTTCCCTTTGAAGTCTATGACACATGCTCGAAGCATGTCTTCAAGGGTTTGGATGGTGCGTTCGATTGACCATCAGTTTGAGGGTGAAAGTCGGTACTGAGGTCTAACCGTGTACCCAAAGCGGTTTGTACGGCTCGCCATGTTCGTGAAGTGAAACGACCATCACGGTTCGAAATGATGCTTAACGGTACACCATGACGGCTTACGATCTCGTTGATGTAGATACGAGCTAACTTCTCGTTCTTGAAGTCCTCGCGAATCGGAATGAAGTGAGATGATTTTGTAAGACGATCGATTATTACCCATATGGTGTCATACCCACTGGAGGTGCGAGGTAACCCGGTAATGAAGTCAATGGTTATGTTTTCCCACTTCCATACAGGTATTTCGGGTTGGACTAGAAGTCCTGAAGGTCTTTCATGTTCAGCTTTCACTTTGGAACATGTAAGGCACTTGGAAACAAAAACAGCGATATCCTTTTTCATGCCAGGCCACCAGTAGGTGTATCGTAGGTCTTGATACATCTTATCGGCTCCTAGGTGTACAGAGTATCGTGTTTTGTGTGCCTCATTCATGAGGAAATCACGAAGGTTGTCGCGATCGGGAATCCATATGCGGTTTAAATAATATAGAATACCGTCGGATTTGGTTTCAATTTTGAGTTCAGCTCCACATGACAGCTCATCGCGTACGTCATTTTCTGTTACAGAGACATGTTGAGCTGCCCGGATTCGATCCTTGATATTGGTTATGATTTGCGAACATAGAAGACGAATAGAGTTCGCATATCCCTTTCGAGGCCACCACGTTTGCCTTGCCAGGATGGTACCGAATCTTGCAGTCGTAATCGTTGAGAAGTTCTACCCATCTTCGTTGCCTCATATTCAACTCTTTTTGGTTGAAGATATGTTGGAGACTCTTGTGGTCAGTGTATATTTCACACTTGGTACCGTAGAGTTAATGTCTCCATATCTTGAGAGCGAACACGACGACTCCAAGTTTCCGGTCGTGGGTGGTGTAATTCTTCTCATGAATTTGAGTTGCCTAGAGGCATAGGCTATCACTTTTCCTCTTTGCATCAATACACAGCCTAGACCTTGCCCTGATGCGTCGCAATAAACCGCAAAGTCATCGCAACCCTCATGAAGTGTAAGGATAGGTGTGTCACAAAGCCTTTGCTTTAAAGTTTGGAAGGCCTCCTCTTGCTTAGGTCCCCAAATGAAGGGTTTTCCTTTGTGAGTCAAGGCTGTGAGCGGAACGGCGATACGGGAAAAATTGGCAATGAAGCGTCGGTAGTAACCAGCCAAGCCAAGAAATGACCTAACTTCGGTAGGGGTACGTGGCGTTTGCCATTCCTGTACTGCCTTGATTTTCGAAGGATCGACATGAATCCCTTTGTCATTGACGACATGACCAAGGAATTGTACTTCTCCTAACCAGAATTCGCATTTTGAGAACTTAGCGTAAAGCCTTTCAATCCTTAAGAGTGTAAGAATGAGTCGAAGGTGTCGCTCATGATCGGATTTTGACTTGGAGTAGATAAGAATGTCGTCGATGAAGACTATGACGAAACGGTCGAGATAGGGTTTGCATACCCTGTTCATTAAATCCATGAAGACAGCGGGGATGTTGGTTAACCCGAAGGGCATAACCATGAACTCGTAATGACCATAACGAGTTCGGAAGGCAGTTTTTGGAATATCTTCTTCGCGCACTCTAAGCTGATGATAACCAGAACGAAGGTCAATTTTGGAAAAACAGGTGGCGCCTTGAAGTTGGTCTAGAAGGTCATCAATACGAGTGGATAGCGATTCTTAACCGTCAACTTGTTGAGTTCTCTATAATCAATGCACATGCGAAACGTTCCATCTTTCTTCTTCACAAAAAGACCAGGTGCACCCAAAGGCGATGAGCTAGGACGTATGAATCCTTTGTCAGTCAACTCTTGCAGTTGATTGGCCAACTCTTGCATCTCGGATGGGGCTAACCTGTAAGGAGATTTTGCGACCGGTGTAGCACCAGGCACAAGATCGATTCGAAATTCGACTTCTCTCACAGGAGGAAGTCCTAAAACGTCATCGGAAAAACTTGCGAGAATTCTTTCACGATTGGAATATCTTCGAGCTTCCTCTCCTTGCCTTCCTTCTTGCGACGTGAGCTAGAAATGCGACGTAATTCTTGTGAAGATAACTTCGGGCTTGAAGGCAGGACATCAATCTGAGCCCCTTCGAAGGAGTTTCCCCAAAGATACGTAGTGTCTGACCGTCGGCGAGAGGAATACGAATGAATTTTTCGTGGCACACCACTTCAGCGTGATGCTGGCGGAGCCAGTCCATGCCGATGATAACATCAAAACTTCCCAATTTCATGGGAATGAGATCAATTGGGAAATCGTGATCATTTAGGGTGAGAGTACAATCATGTATAATAGAATTTAATGAAGTGGGTTTTCCGTCAGCAACTTCCACCGTCAGAGATTCAACGAGATCATCACGAGGTTGGTCGAGGATAGATTCAAATTCTAAAGACACAAAGCTCTTATCCGCACCAGTATCGAATAATATGGATGCATAACTACCATTTATGAGAAACGTACCGTTGACCACATTGTTGTCAGCCCTGGCTTGGTTGGCGTTGATATTGAAAGCTCTTCCTCTAGCAGGTGGAGGAGCTTGGTTGGCTTGGTTTACCGGGTTTGCTTGATCTTGGGCATGGATGATGTTCACCAGGCATGGGCAAGTGTTCCTGAAGTGGTTTGGGTCCCCATAATTGAAACAAGCTCGCATGGGTTGCATCATGGGGTAGTTGGGTTGGTAGTAAGGTTGGGTTGCGAGTTGTGCAGGCGGTAGAAGTAAGGGTTGTTGGGCTTGGCCCACCATTTGATTTTGGGTTTGGGTTGGAGGTTGACTGCGGTTCAATCGCTGAAGGGTACGACAGGTTTGGATGGTGTGACCCGCACGGCCACAACTTGTGCAATGTTGGCAGGGGTTTTCAGGAGGGTGATGGTATTGACAACGGTTACACTTTGGTGTGGGCCAGTGTATGGCCTTTTGAATGGTGCGGCTGGAGGGGGCAACTTGGGTGATTGGGGCAGCAGTGATGGGAGGGTTGGTTTGGGTGACAGCAAAGTTCTTGCCATTTCGCTTCCTCTTACCAGCAACTTCGAGGATGAACCTGGGTGGTTTGGAATTGGGGGCTCAATGGGTGTTTTCTTCTTCTCATCTTTGAATTTGCCATTTCGAATGCGATTTTCAGTGAGTTCCGTAGCTAACTCCATTGCGGCTTCAAGCGTTGCAGACGAAGTGCTTAAAACCGAATCTTGTATTTTCGAGGGGAGTCCTCGAATGTAGTGTACGACTAGGCGGTATAATGGGGTGAATAGACTGGGAACCATCTGGTTCAACTCGAGAAATCTCTTATTGTATGAAGTGTGGTCTCCTTCCTTTTGTTTCAATGCGTGAAACTCGTCTTCTAGCTTTTTGATTTCGCTTCTTGGACAAAGCGTCTCGTCATGATTTCCCTTAACTCTTCCCATGTTAAATCCATGGCATCTTCAACACCTCGCTTACCCTTTTCCGTGTTCCACCAGGTAAGGGCTACCCCAAACAATCTTCCAGTCGCGTAACGTACCTTACGGTCCTCGGGACAGTCGCAATTGAGAAAAGTGTTTTCCATCTCCTCAAACCAGTGAAGGAGAGCGGTGACACCTTCAGTCCCTTCATATTTTGGGGGATCGCAGGACTTGAAGTGTTTGTAGGTGCATTTGGGGGTTTTGGGAGGAGGGTTGGCGACGCTTTGGTCTTCTTGGTTAGGAGGGTTGATGGGATTAGCGGTGAGGGCTTGCTGAACTTGTAACACGATGTCAGGAAGCACTGCGGCCATTTGTTTAGCAATTTGCGTGGCCAAGTGCTCGTTTGACTTTCCTGACCTTCTACCTCCACGTAATTGCCTAGCCGACATCTACAGGAACATATGTAGGAAGATTGTGAGTTCAAGAAATTTCCTAGGTGTCATGTGTCGTAAAAAGAATGAAAACAACATAAATGAAAATAATTTAACTACATCCATAAGATGTCTTGGGTTTGCTCATGCTTGGGCCTCCAAATGTCCCCCATACCATTGCATGTGTAGTCATGTGGGCCCCCATGACTATTGGGCTTGGTAGGATTTACATTGGTGTCGGCGGGTTAACACTCGCACCACCCGAATGAAAATCGTAAAACATGATTGCGAGATGTTTGGGCGGAGGGTGTCCAGGTGTAGACACAATGACAACTCAAAGTGGGGTTAGCTAACACGACGTTTGGTATAGCATGCTTTGGCCTAATAGGTCCTTCGTACTCTCATCGTTAGTCCCCAGGTAGGCAAACTGGTCCTTTATTTTGGATTTATACGAATGCCAAGCCTAGACAGGACGTTCTGACTACCGGTACTCGTACCCTTCCAGTTACTACATGCCCGTCGTGAAAACTCACTTTGATGTGATTTGAAAAACACGAAAACATTGCAAAAATCTTTGAAAAGAAATCATGGAAATTGTGAAATTCGTGAGGTGTGTGCTTTCATAGATATGACATGTTATGAAGATATGAACTATGATGAGCATTGCATATTAACATGTACTTATGAGAGTGCTTGCATAATATTGGGTGTGATAATAAACATGAAACATATAAACATCATGAGTTTTGCATGTAACACATAAACAATTAAAATCTAATCAATTATAGTATAGGCTCTAAGGGTCTAATAACCTATCCTATATCCCTATAGTCACAAGCTCAGATACCAATCTATCACACCCCGACCCGCAGCGGAATAAAAGACGGGGCATGATTGGGTTATCACCAAAGCTCATGATATTTACTAAGAAGTTTCAAATTTATTTAAGTTCAAATTAAAATTTAAATATCCAACAAAAATTCCATACAAATACAATAAAAAACTCTAAATGTTTGTTCCAACGCAATAATTTGTTTATTCTTCTACGCCATCCTAAGTGTTTCTTTCCTCAACTTGATCACCTGTATCATGTGTAAAACAGAGGAAATTTTTTGGTCAACAAAAGTTGGCGTGTGAACCTTGATAAAACATTTAAATAGTTTCTTATTTTGTTTATTAAAGAAAATTGTGCATAAATCACATGTGAGCAAATATATATATGTAACAAATCACAAACCACATTGAATGAATATATGACATGAATGATGATGTATCTGAGATCAAGGCTAATCAAACGGAGCCGATCTAATGAGGCACCTGATGCTCAACCCGTATCCCACGAGGAACTATGGGCCTAATGAAATGAGTGCACTGGAATGATAAATTGAATCCACATATAAACCACACAACAAGCAATTCACATTTGATCACGAAATGATATAAGCACAAGTGTTTAAATGAAATAAAGGAATGTTACGACACATGATACACCCCAAAACGTGATTAAAACGAGGAATTTGTAGAGATTCACTCACAGTGGGTGCGTAGTCTTGGTTGATGATGAGTGCACACGGTTGAGAATTTGACCGACGAAAGAATACTAACCTAAAATAACAACGCGATAACTTGAAAATAAATAACTAACTTTTTGATTAAAAACCTTTGTTTAGATTTCTAAGTTTTATTTTGTGATTTTTATTAATTTTTTTTAAACCTTTGTATTTTAGGTATTTTTAATAAGCTTTTCTTTTAATATAACTATAAAATAAATAAATAATTAAATAAAATAATAAAAAAATATTTGTCAGTCTGACAGGCTGACTGTCAGACCGGTTCGCTAGGGGGTTGGTATGCGCGTGTATAGAGTCGAACCCGGGACCTCACGTTCACGTGCACGCAGCTCTTCCAACTGAGCTACGTGTCTAACCCGACATATTCTGGATTTTAATTATATTTATACACACTTTAGATTATTTCTAATTTAATTAAATTTACAAAAAGGTTTCAGTAATCCGACCGGTGCGTGCCAAAGTGTTCGAACCCGAGACCTTGACGGTGTGATGCACCCAGCCCAACCAACTGGGCTGGGTGTCTAACCCGGCTATACATGCATTTTAATTATACTTATATACTAAACAAGTTTACACAGAAAAGGTGAATTTAAGAAGGGTTTTAAAATGTCATGCCGGTGAGAGGGCGTGGACTCGAACTCAGGTTTACGCGTGTATAATGCACACAGTCCACCGTTGGACTGTGTGTCTAACCTGTTTAAAAAGCCGTTTTAATTATATAAAACATTTCACCCCACTTCGTCTTCTTCATTTCAAATTTGAACTAACCCTTATACCCGCCCGATTTAATCTGTTTCACTTCTGTTATTCTATTAACCATCGGTACATTTTGTTAATTAGATAATATTCAAAGGAAAAGGGCAGGAGTCTACCGTAGAACAGAAGTCGAGGTTCACGATTTCTGGCGGTTGAATTCCGGCGACTGACTGTGTTCTTTTAATATAACTATAAAATAAATAAATAATTAAATAAAATAATAAAAAAAATATTTGTCAGTCTGGCAGGCTGACTGTCAGACCGGTTCGCTAGGGGGGTTGGTATGCGCGTGTATAGAGTCGAACTCGGGACCTCACGTTCACGTGCACGCAGCTCTTTCAACTGAGCTACGTGTCTAACCCGACATATTTGGATTTTAATTATATTTATACACACTTTAGATTATTTCTAATTTAATTAAATTTACTAAAAGGTTTCAGTAATCCGACCGGTGTTTGCCAAAGTGTTCGAACCCGAGACCTTGACGGTGTGATGCACCCAGCCCAACCAACTGGGCTGGGTGTCTAACCCGGCTATACATGCATTTTAATTATACTTATATACTAAACAAGTTTACACAGAAAAGGTGAATTTAAGAAGGGTTTTAAAATGTCAGGCCGGTGAGAGGGCGTGGACTCGAACTCGGGTTTACGCGTATATAATGCACACAGTCCACCGTTGGACTGTGTGTCTAACCTGTTTAAAACAGCCGTTTTAATTATATAAAACATTTCACCCCACTTCGTCTTCTTCATTTCGAATTTGAACTAACCCTTATACCCGCCCGATTTAACCTGTTTCACTTCTGTTATTCTATTAACCATCTGTACATTATGTTACTTAGATAATATTCAAAGGAAAAGGGCAGGAGTCTACCGTAGAACAGAAGTGGAGGTTCACGATTTCTGGCGGTTGAATTCCGGTGACTGACTGTGTTTTTCCGGCGAACAGGGGGTGGTGAGCAGAGGAACAATACGAGCAGAATGAGCGAGTTGATTGCAAGAGTTCGACTAGTATTTATAGGGGGTGGCAGGAGGTTTCGACCTCGCTTGATTTTGGTAACATTATTTGATGATTGGAAAAATTAGCCAGAAGGATGACAGCCGAGCTAATTGGGTTTGCCAAAAATACATCCCGAGCTAGCTGTCGGAGGTTTCAAATAAGAAAGGAAAGGCGCGTGATGTCGGATCAGTTAGTTGTGGTTTCAACATATATTCGACATAAGCGTTTTAAGATCTTAATGTTCACACAACATGTGTGTAGACCAGCGGTGTTGCAGTGTGAGTGTGACCAAGGGAACCCGGGTTCGATTCCCGGTTCACCCATTTTTTTTAAAACCGCTTTTCTTTAGTTGTTTTTATGTCCTTTTTAATTATTATAAATAATTATTAATTAGATGATTTTTTTTCTTAATTAATGGATTATATCTTTAAATTTTATTTATAAATTTATTTTTAAACCATTAAATTTAATCATTATATATAAATACATAACTAAACACGTAAACAAATATTCTTTGATTGATAAAAGAGGCGGGTTTTCGAAACCCAATTTACACAAATGTTACAGTCAAGATCCTTACTGCTACTTCATTTCTTCTGTCATACGACTTCACGTTTGGTTTTCCCACAATGTTGATTTTATCCGCTACTCCCACTTCGCATCATTGACGTTCGTACTAGCGCTAATCGATACAATAATCAACTCTTAATTAGTACCGCTGATAGCTTGTACCGTTGTCACCCTTTCGATGTTACTTTTATTGTCGTTTTTATCCGTTACTCGGACGTTTATTGTTATCGCCATGTTATGCATTTATGATTTGTTTTATTGCTAGTTCATGTTGTGTCGCTTTATTAGTCACAATGGCTTACCTTTCCCCATAATTTATGTGATGTGGGTATCGTCTCACGTATTCGTAGACCAACCTTTCCCTTATAACTATGGATGTATGTACTGCCATCATTAGTCACGCCCTTTTTGGGTTTGAGACACAAACAATGGCTGTTTATGGTTTGGTTGTGTTTATTTAGTTAGTAAGTTTGAGTTGAGTCGTCGCATAGAACCAATCAAAGCCGCTAACGAAGCTAATGAAATTTGATAAGGACATGGTGGACGTTTATTCCATAGGATCTGAGTTTGACTTGATTGCATTGTTTTAAACAAGATGATAATAAAAGAAGATAAAACATACAATACTTTGCAGCGGAATGAGATTTAAAACTTTGTAACACAATCAAGGAGAGATTAGCTTTCATCATACACTGTTTTCATTACTCAAAAGATTGAAAAGATTACAAGTAAATACAGTTATGAATCACTGACTCCCCCTCAGACCAAGCTCACACAGATTTGAGTGTACAAGATGAGTGTGGGTGTGAGCTGAATAGAACAGTATATGCACTGCCTATTTATACTACAAATCCCTTTGTGGCATCTTTGCTGACATCATCAAGACAGTGACATCTAACAACCTTAACAAACTCTAACCACTGCTAATGCTATCCTCTATTATATTGATAAAACACTGATACTGATGATGCTATCCTCTGATGAGCTCAACCACTGATGAAGCTTTATCAGATGTTCGTCAAAGGGTGATCAGACCTTTGACTTCCAGCAGACATTTGACTTTATCAGTGGTTTGGTCTTCAACAGTCTTTATAACTTCAACAGAGCTTAGCACTTGGGCAGATATTAGATACCTTGTCTTTGTGAGGAGAAGTGAATCAAAATACTGTTTGTCCTGGATCATTTTGTACAGACCTGTTTTGGCTTTCTATCATCTGTTCTTTTGTAGGGTTCAATCCCAACAATCTCCCCTAGAACAAATGATGCCAAAACTCTTCCTTATTTATGATCTGTATTCTCTCATCAGTTTTTCCCTGCTTTGTCCTTTGAACTGTAGTTCAAAGTTCTGGGGAATTTTCATCATCTTCATCCCTACACAGTTGAAGTTCCAAAAGATCTTGGAGGTCAGCTACACCCAGGCCTGGTGCATCCTACCGTGATATTTTTTCAACTTTCCCATTGGTCTTGAGCAAGGTCAATACATGGGTCTTTTTATCAGATATCCATTTTAGTATTTTTGAGTTCAGTAGGTTTCTTGGTAGAAGTTTTATTTGTGATGAGTTCGGAGATGGTGAACTGCTTGATAGCCTTTTGACATTTTCTGCATGTTGAGCTTGAGACTTTATTGAATCATCATCCAATTCATGCAAGGGTAGATTTTTGGCCTGTTTACTGATGTCAGCTTCCCCTTTTTTATCTTCCCCATCCATCTGTAACTGCCTTTCTCTTTGATTTAAGGCTTGGATGGATGCTTCTAAGGCAAGATCTGCACTGTAATTTTTAAACTTGTTCCATGCAGTAATTTTTAAACTTGTTCTAGTCTGGTGCATTCTTCTTCATTTGAGGATATTTCTTCATCCTTTCACATCTGTTTGCTTCTTGTTTGAGAGCTGTGATAGGCCAGTCTTTGAACTTATACTCATAGGCTTGATATGGCTTGTCTCTCATGATAAGCTCTATGAGATCTTTCCTTAGCTCCTTTTGAAGGTCAGCATTAGGTGGTATGTTTGACATCTTTTTGTTAAAGTCTTTTGCATAATCTTCCAGTTTTCTGACTTTTCTTAGCTCATGCTGCTCTAGTCTTGACAAGTAAGTGTTACCTTTCCCTTTTCCCTCTTCTTTTGCTATGTTTTTAGCTTGTCTGGCTTTCAATTTCAGATACTCATCAATGTCTTTAGGAATTCTGTAGCCATGAAGAGAAGGAAAGGTTCTTTTGGATGGATTAACCTCTGTATAAAATTGCATCATTTCGTTTTGAACTGCAGCCAGCTCCACAGGATATATTGTTTCCAGTGGTATGTTCCTAGAAGGATTGTGACCAGTGGGTGATTGAGTAAGTGGAACTGATGTTGGTGATGAAAGAGGGATGAAAGGTTCTCGATTTGCTTGAATAAATGGTGAAGATGATAAAGAAGTATGTGAGGTATAACATCATCATTCACTGTGACCTTTTTTTTCTTGTATAAACTAATTTTGGTGAAGGAGTGTTTGTGGGAGTTTGAGTTATAGGAGTGAGTATTGATTCTGATGGAAATTGAGAAGTTTTTGTATAAACCACTATTGTCTTAACATCTGTTGTACCTTTGGTAGTATCAACATCTGTTGCAGTGGAAGCTGGTAATAATGATGATGGCATTGTTTTCTGCTTTTTGTCAGGTGGTTGTTGAGATTTGGAACTATCAGTGGTTAACTTTTTGAAACCATCAGTGGTTTTGAGACCAATAGTGGTATCCTTTGCTTTTATCTCTAACTCTTTCAATTCCTTTTGCTCCTTTGTCAAACTCTTCTACTTTGTCTCATTTTGATTTTGAAAAGTCCTCATTTTTGCATCTTCATCATCTGCTTGAATTTCCAGGGTTTCATCAACTCCCTTTTTCTTTTCTTTGACAGATGTTTCAATAGAAGTTACTGAGGGCCTTTTCATAGAGTCATTTTTCTCCCCTTTTTGGCATCATCAACTCTTTCGAAGGTGCAGGGGTAGTGTCAGGTATTTTTGTGAGGGTTTCTTTAATAATCTTAAGCTCGGCCTAAGTATTTTTGTATCTTTCTTCAACCATGTCTCTGAGCATTTGCACTTGTATTTCATGTTGGTGGCCAACATGCTGGCGTTGTTGTTGAAGCAGAGGATATAACTGTCTTAATATTTCAGTGGTTTGAGGAACAGAGGGTTGAGCAGTGTTTTGAGACTTTGAAGATTCTAACATCTGTTGAAGCATATTTTTGATATCTGCCATAGATGTTTCAATTTTTGTAACTCTCCCCGTCAATTCTTTATATTTTAAATCATTACCCAATTTAATGGGATTATCTGATTTCCTACCAGAGGTGGTTGTATCAACCTTAGAGATAGGAGAAATCTCCAAATTCTCCTCAGCTGATGCCCCATTTTCTTGGTACTGGGTACTTCTTTCGACATTAGAGGGTTCCTTAGCAAACTTAACAGTGGTTTTAACACCAGCAGTGGTTTCCAAGGTAGCCTAAGTAGAAATTTCCTTCAAGGGAGTCTTATTTATGAAACTACTGTCCAGATGTAGATCAGTGGATGCAACATCTGTAGTAGCTGCTCCACTTGAACTACCAACAAGAATTTCATGAAATTCAAGTGGTGTAACCTCCTCAACTATTTATGGGACAGCCAATTGAATTTTATCAGACACAGCCATTGTGGAAGTTTTTCTCTTAGTAATGTGTTGGTGAGAGGGGCTGTTTTGTGTCTGACTTTCAATGACCTCAAACAGAGATACTTTTTTTGATGTTATTTGAGATGTGGGGAGTGATGTGGAAACAGAATTTTCCCTGGGAGAAGGACAGTTCAACATACTCTCGAATGAGGCTAATGTTTCAAGTTGTGGTGTCCCTGTGCTTACAACATGTTCCTTTTGAGAGGAATCATGAGGAGTTGTGGTTTTGGGTGGAGATCCTTCCAACTGGTGTGAGGAAATAGCAACAGTGGTTTCTTGTGACATTTGTGTTGTCACAGGATAAACTTCTGGGATCTTATATTCCAGAAGATCCTTTTTGGTAGGTTTGGTGAGCTTGGTGGATTTCTTTTTGGTCTTTTTGGTGGGGGATGCACAATAGTGGTTATGCTACTGTGGTCACCAAGAGCAATAGGCGCAGCAGTTGGTCTGAGGAGTAGATGTGTACTCATCCAAATTTTGCTCAGACTTCCCAACTTGTGTTTTAGAAACTTTTGACTCTTTAGACATAAGGCGAGTAAATGTTTCAGACGTTAAGCTGTTTATTTGAAAAGATGTAACTTGAACAAGAGCTTGTGCATTCTCTTTTGGAATTTTATGTTGTAAATAATAACTTAAAAATCTTGGAAATAACAACAAAGCTTGTGCTTTATTGTTTTTCACATTTTCCAGATTTGTTACCAAATCATTAAACAATGCTTGGGAGTAATTGTAACCAGTTTTAGACATGATAGCATATCCCAAGTATTGAATTTTCAAAGGTATTTCGTTAAAACCAGTTGTTTTATTTGAAACACAGGTGAGCAGGGTATGAAACAGGAATTTCATAGGAGGTGGAAATCCTCTTTTTTCCATAGTAGCTTTTGTTAATTTTCCTGCATACCCTCTATTGATCAAATCAACTTGATACTCATCCTTATGGAAAGAGATTTTACCTGCTAGATCGTCCATCTGAAAAACTTCTGAGATGGTTTGTGGAGTTATTGGAACCATGATACCTCCTACTTTTGATGAGATTGCCCAAGGCTTTTTATTTTGAATTTCAATTTCAGCATTAGCCCAGAAATCTCGTAGGGTGTCTTGATTAATTGGTATGTTACATGTAAGCAAAGTTTTATACTTAGATGGAGACAAGATATCGATGAGATAGTGAAAGTCTGTATTTTTCTTCGTCTTCGAAGGTACAGAGGTAATTGTGTGGATGTTTGATGATAAGAACCATGATCGAGATTTTGAAAGACACTAAGAACTGGGTAATCGCTTTTGAAAAAGTTTGAATTTGATTTTGGTGATAGAAACTCTGTTTGAGGGTTTTATCAGGGTTCTATTTGGATAACAATAGTTGCAAAAGTCGGACGGTTAACTTTTGACACGTGGCAAGATCTGATGGCTATTAGCTATCCACGTTATGAATGGATGACAGTTGTTTTGGGAAACCACTGATGTGTGTCACTAGTGGTTGTGAACAGTAAAAATTGTAACACCGTCAGCTGTTGTGGAACAGTAGATAATGACGACAGAGGATGCACTTTGTCAGTGGATATATATGCCAATCAGAGTTTTGAAGATAGAACAGTTGTTTCATCAGACTTTAGAAATTTATTGAGAAAATTTCAATTTTAAATATCTTTAAGGTTTTGTTTTGATTTTCTGAAAACATTTTGATGCTATTTACACATGGATCACCACAAAACTGTTTTTAATTCATGTTTAGCATTTCAAAACTAGAGATCAGACTTTTGAAGGTGGATGTTTCTAATGCTTTTCAATTGAAGATCTGCCAGTTGATCTTTAGTTAGACCATGATGCAGAGAAATCAAACCTTTTCATAGCAATCCCTCACAAAGTGATGTCTGTTTCACATTGTATTTGGTTCCGGGATGATAGACTGTTGTGAAACATCTTCTGCTCTTTTGATGGATGAGATTATGTATTTTGAGATCATAATAGCACATCCACAATCTTGTGTTGAAAATTGTGAGTTCCTACAAGGTTAGTCTTGACAAACATCTCAAATGACCTACTAGGATTTTCAATGATAAAAGTTTATTGAACTTTTCAATCAAAACCTCATCCACGCACTAGACCTTGTGTAAAAACACTTTATAGAGCTTGGCAGTGGTTGAGTATCCCATATGTTAATCACAATCTACTTTGCCAGTAGAACCAGGTTGTCCAATCACTTCAATTTATTTAGACTTGACTTATTTCATGATTTGGCTATGACCATCATACATAATCCTTTTGATTCATTATCAGTGGAAGTAACTTCCCGACAGGTATTGAGCTTTAACTATCAAAAACAAGTAAAAGCTCAATATGTGTTACCTTAATAAAAACTTAAAGAATAAGACATGACCTGATACTTAATGAAATCTTTATAATAAAAATAGTAAAAATTTCTTGATAAATGAACCAATTAGACTTGATGGATATCCAAAGTCCTCTTTGAACTATTGTTAACTTGTGATACATCAATTACCTGAAACTTCCTGTAAACAGTGGTTACACTTGGCTTGTTTGGTAACAGATGCTTGAGCAGAGATGGAGTTTTATCTAGGTTTTCCTTTTGTAGTACTAGCCTGTGAACTCTCAAGTGTTTTATGTTTATACTCTTTTCTTTTGACATCAAAAGTTTTGAGATAAACCCACTTTTGAGTTTTGAGATTTTTCTCCTATTCTCTTTTTAACCTTTCCATAGGTAGATGTTGCATCATACACTGAAAGGCTTCTAAGGAAAGAATAATCAATCCAGGATCATTTACCGTAATGTTTTGAGAAACTTGGTCATTTTTGCAAAATGTTTATGCTAAATTTCACATCTTTTGATCTGGTTTTCAAAATATCAACACAATTTTGATTTTCACCTTTTACAGGTTTCTCGTAACTTTTGTTCCATATATAGATTTGTCCCTAAGGTTTTGGTTCACATCAGACTTATAATGACATTAGATGAATCCTTAGCAACAATTGATCATGGAATCATCACAAATTCCAACACAAACACTGAAACCATATGAAACGATACACAGTTAATGCCATGCGGGACTTGTGTGTTTAGTAACCTCTTTGGTTGTTTTACAGAGAAATTGATTAATCCACGTGATTAGATTCTTACTCTGTCTTTCAACAAATACGAAACAACAATATCAATGAAAATTGAGCTGATCCTTATATGTCAAATTGATTGTTAGATCGAATTTGACTGACCAATGCTCTGATACCAATTGTTAGGATCTGAGTTTGACTTGATTGCATTGTTTTAAACAAAATGATAATAAAAGAAGATAAAACATACAATACTTTGCAGCGAAATGAGATTTAAAACTTTGTAACACAATCAAGGAGAGATTAGCTTTCATCATACACTGTTTTCATTACTCAAAAGATTGAAAAGATTACAAGTAAATACAGTTATGAATCACTAACTCCCCCTCAGACCAAGCTCACACAGATTTGAGTGTACAAGATGAGTGTGGGTGTGAGCTGAATAGAACAGTACATGCACTGCCTATTTATACTACAAATCCCTAACCTCTGTGGCATCTTTGGTGACATCATCAAGACAGTGACATCTAACAACCTTAACAAACTCTAACCACTGCTAATGCTATCCTCTGTTATATTGATAAAACACTAATACTGATGATGCTATCCTCTGATGAGCTCAACCACTGATGAAGCTTTATCAGATGTTCTTCAAAGGGTGATCAAACCTTTGACTTCCAGCAGACCTTTGACTTTATCAGTAGTGGTTTGGTCTTCAACAGTCTTTATAACTTCAACAGAGCTTAGCACTTGGGCAGATGTTAGAACCAACAGATGTTAGATACCTTGTCTTTGTGAGGAGAAGTGAATCAAAATATTGGCTTTCTATCATCTGTTCTTTTGTAGGGTTCAATCCTAACAATTAGTTTATTAGTTAATGATTAAAAGAAAAACATTTAACAAAGTTAGTTGTTATATTAAAATAAGATGGATTTATAAGAGAAAAAAATCAATTAACTAAGTTAAGTTTGTACATACATATAATGAGGTTACAAAGTTTAGGGGTAAGTAGGAGAAAAATGGTTATGAGGAAACAAAATAAAATGCACGGGATGTGACTCGAACCCGAAACCACACACCCAACTTATAAGACGCACACCAACTGGGCTACAACTAATTTGGTGATATAACCTAACATGTTCACTTTATAACTACAACCTGAGAGTTAAAACTACAGAAAAGAAAAAAAAGCGCATGGGACGGGTTTCGATCTCGGGTACTCACGTTGCACACACATACACACGACCAACTGGGTTGTGTCTTCTCTGATGATTTTCTCGACGCTGGTGTATTATAAACCCAACCTAGACACGCTGTCCTCCCTTCTTCTTCATTTCAGCATTTCACAACCCTAACCCAACTCCAAATGATGACCTGGCCCGTTTATTTCATTGAAATCTCATTTCGTTTAGCTACATTTTCAATCCCAAATGACATTTGGTGATGGAGATGATAGTTCTTGAGTTCCTAACCGATTGATATCATCTAATAATTGATACAAAACCCACATTTAAACACCATTAATGTAAACTGAAGCTTCAAGAAACCAAAACGATTTTTTATAGAATTTGGTAACCAAAATTTATAAAAGTGATATCAAAAGAATTCTGAAAACATTTCTTATCATTCCTCATCATCAAATCTCGTTCAACATCATCATAACTCGTAAATTCTTGCAAAGAAATTTCTAGGGCTCTAAACTTTATGGGATAATTTCTCCTTCATTTCTTATCCAAATCAGGTGATTCCAAAGCCTAATATTATTTATTTTTCATCTTCTACAAAAGTCCTTATCAAGTTCTGTGATAGAAGGATGATTCATATGAATTTAATTATAGTTAAAATTAGGGTTCTTCGTCCCTAGAATTTGGGTCTTTTTTGTTTAGAATTGTGTTTTGATGAAACTGAAAGTAGAGTATTGTTATATATCATATTAGTATATTTTGTGTAAATTTTGGGAATCTTTAGATATCAATTGGAATTTTGGTGAATTATTTATGTCTAATCATTAAATAAATCAAATAAAAATACAAGATAATCTTACAAAATTCAACAAATATTTTTATTGATTATTTCAGATCATTTTAACACTAGGGATTTTTATAGAGTTTTCCTTAAATTTTGGGAATTCATGAATTTAATTTGGATTTATACATGTTTTAATTATTTAAAAATACAAGACTTTCACAAGTAAATTCTGTAAATATTTTTACTGATTTTTATGGGTTATATAATTATATTGGGAATTTCATGTGTTTTTCCATAATTTTATATAATCATTTTATTAAAGGATTTATGGAAGTGTTAAATAGATAAAATTTCATATATAAAATTTATTATTTTACTTATAACATGTGATAATCATGTAATCTGATGTATTATTTTGTTAGATAAATTTTATTAATTAATCGAAATTTGTCGCATTTAAATATTATGATAACATATTAAATTGATGTTATTATATAACTAATCATGACTATTTATATAAATATCAATTTATCTATTATATTGAGTAATCATTTAAGCCCCAAATAGAAACCCAATTTCCTAAAAACTAATTTATTGTCCTTTCGGTTAGTATTTCAATTATTTACATTGCGGTTATTATTTAGATATAAACCATCCCTTTTCGTGCGGTGTATTCTCGTGGATCACATGTTCGCAACCAGTGAGTAGATCTCTTTATCTCCCCTTTTTAGTCATTAAATATATTTGGGGTGTATCATGTGTCATGTTTTCTATTTGATTAAATAACATGCAAGGTCAATGTGTCACTATGTATATCGCGTTCATTGTTTCTATTATTTCTAGTATCTATCGTTACATATACGTGTATCTATGTGCTTACTTGCTTTGTGTCACAGGTTTCACATGGATCCACCTGGCTGACAAGGTTCCCTACGGCCATAAGTTGTAGCCTAGTATCACCACCAGTATTAGACTCGTTCTTTGGGGCTTGAGACTAATGCCATGCTAGAGTCTTTGAGTCTTATTTGTTTCTATTGTATCTATATTGTGATTGTGGTGATTTGTTGATTTTTGTTGTGATTGTAGTTGTAGTGATTATGGATGTTTATACAACACATGGAATTGCTTGTTAAATATATTTTTAAAAGATTTCTAAGTAAAATAAATCAATTTATAAAGTAAAATGTTTTATTTAAAATTTAGATCTAATCACCGACATTTTGTTGAACCAAAACATTTTTACGCATGATGCAGGTACATAAGTAGGAGATACAGTTGAAGGCAAAGACACGTAAGACATGCCTTAGTAATAAATTGGACCTTTGTTCATAATTATTTATCTATTAAATAATGTGTGAATCATGTTAAATGTTTTCTATGATTATGTGTTACAAATTTAATTTGGTGACCTTAGATATCTAAACTTATGATAGTGTCATAAGCTATCGACCATCATCATGCCCCGAACCATTTCCGCTGCGGGTCAGGGTGTGTGACAATGAAAACGATGGTGATGTCGCCTTGAGTTGCGAACATTGGGACCGCAACATGACCGAAATTTCAAAAGAAAACTTTAGTAAGCATATAACTATAAAAAATCAGAATAAGCATACCACGTGTAAGTATAAAAATTCATAAATTTAAAGTGGATCATGAAAATTTAACCAAACAGAAATTATTTCAATGTATATAAAACAACCTCATTATAAAGCACAATCATTTTTTTCTTGAAAATTCACATTGGTGAAACAGTTGGGCAAAACAAACCATAAAAAAAATCAGACCTGAAAAATCCAGGCTGGTAACCATAAATGTACCCATGGATGATTGGGCAACGTCTATTACTTCCTTTGTTTTATCTTCATCATCACTTGTTGGTTTATCAGTTTAGCATACAGATAATTGTGATTGAAAATCTTCACAAGCGCAACTAAATGCCAACAATACCACCCTGCTAATAAATGAACAAAAATCAAATACAATTTTACTCCAAAATTATTTAATTGTTGAAATAATGGGTAAATGTATTTCTTTGTTGAAGAACATGCAAAGTGGCTGATATGGTAGAGCCATGTCTCTTTGATAAATCCTAAATCCTCTTTCATGACAAATGATAATATATAGTTTTGATTAATCAACTTATAAGTAGACCTTAACCAGACAAAAAACCATCTTTTGAAGACTAAAAAAATCACTTTTAATGAGAAAGTGAAAATAAATGGGTTGATGTGTAGCTCCACATATCTGTCAGCAACAAAAAAAAAACACATAAGGAGGATGATTCATTATGCAACTTTAATGATATAAATTCAGCAAACAACTTACTTCTTCAAATTCTCCAAAACTGCTAAATATGTTTGTCATTTGATAGAGAGAGATCACATACTGATGCATCAAGGCTGCCTAGAGCAAGGTACTGTCGTAAGGTATCCTCCTATATATATAAGTCAAGGTTGTAAAAGTCGAAATGAATCCAACAATATATTAGCACATAAAATACAAACAAAAAGTGCTAGCCAGCATAAAAAAATACTAAACAACCTATAATGTTTTGGTCATGTACCTTTAAATTCAAATAACGTATGTTTTCTGGTTTTCCAACGACATGAGAAATTCTTGTGCTATTACCTGTAAAAAACACAATAATTTAAAAAAAAAAACAAAACATCAACAATAATAATATCATCTTAGAAAAAAATGAATCAACCCCGTTTGTAAATACGCAGAATATGCATAAAGATGTATTCTATTTAAAATTGAAATATACCTCTGAGAATCCATCCCCATTAAAGATAACACACATTTATGCCAACATGAAACAAAGTAAAATCAATTATTATAAACTTGATATCACCTAGTTAAACAACTAAAAGTGTAACGACTCAATAGGGTCAAAACTTACTCGACTTATAGGTCTACTGTGCAACTCATTTTCCTTAATTTTGAAACTCCAAAGCGAGTAAAGTGCACTTTTAAAGCCCTTGTTGTTTTCCTTCCTGTTGCAAAGTGGCAATTTTGTTAAAGAAATTTTATCAAACACTTGTATGCATGAAAAAAACTATCACATACATATACTTAATACAAAAACCCATATGTCCTCAGCTATAAAAAAACAAATTCAAGTTTTGGCATCTTCAAGCTTCAAAATTTGCAAACCAAAATAAGAGCAACTAATAAGAACCATAAAACATTTTTTTTCAGAATGGAACCCCAAATCGAATATCCGTGTTTATCATAGGGAACCCCTAAAACCACTAACATTTGAATATCTAAGTAACGTAACATAAAAGAACATTACCTGCAAGTTAAAAGACGAACAAGAAGACGATGGAACCCTAGCCGCCGGGTATGACCAACTGGTCCGATAAGCGCAATTATACCATCATTCGCATGAACCTTAATATGCAGAGTGACTCCATCATATAATTTCTACCAGTTAATTCAAAAACAATATGACAAGTTAGTAATTAAATGGTATTCATAAACAATTGAACAAATTGATGTATAGCGAGATGTTGAATCAAGAAAACCCCAAATGTGGATGAATGTTACAAGAAACAATGGAACAACTGTAACATATCAATGGATACACAATTAAATAACATCAACCGATGAAGAAAAAGTAAAAAAAAAAGAGTAAATTGCACAAAACGTCCTTTAAGTTTCACCAATCTTGCTGGTTTCAGCCTTAATCTTTAAAAGTTGCCAAAACCAGCCTTTAAGATTAATTTTGTTGCAGGTTTCATCCTTTATCACTAACCCAGTTACTAATCCATGTTAAATGGCCTCACATGCATAGCATGTGAGGGTTAAAACCGTCTTTTCATCTCTCTCTCTCCACTTCCTGGTGTGATTACTGGAGAGAGAACCCAAAACCCACCTCTCATTTTCCATTTTCCAAGAACTCAACACACAAGATTTAAGCAACCACAAGCCCAAGGTGGTTGTGATAATCACCATCATCATCATCAGTATCTTCTTGTTCCTTCAAGTGTTGTGGTAACACCTACACACACCATCAAGATAAGATCACCAATCTTCTTTTTCTGGCTCAGAAAAGTCAAGAATCCAATTTTTTCCATTTGATGTCTTGGGAGTTTATAGCAGTGTTCCCTGCAAATCTTTGTTTCAGAGCAGTAATTGTGTTGTGTCTCTCTCTGGTTTCTCTCTCTATACCTATTGTCGTAGCTGTCTGCAAAATCTCTTATGTGTTAAAGAGAATTTCAGAGACCCCACCATCTATCTATACACAGACTGGTACATCTTTTCAGATCTTGTATCTTCTTCAACCCTATATTCGAATTTGGTAGAAGAGATTTGAAAGGGGTTCTCTATGACCAAGGAGTAGAAACAAGAGATAGCTTCCCCAATTTCTGGGAACTTCACCTGGGCGCCACCGGGAGTGGGAGGAACGTCGGTGGTTCTTCATCCTCGCCGCTGCTGGACACACCCGATGTTTTTGCATCATCCGGTGGTGGTGGATTGCTTACAGGTTCAACCTACGGTAACCCAATAAATTGATTCTAGTTTTTCTTTTTACAAAAAGTGTCGTCTCAGAAACTTCATGGAAACTGATTGGCTGCGTGGCATTGTGTCCCCTCCGACCCATCCGGTGCCGCCGCCCTCCGCCGTGTCTCTGTCGTCTGGTTCCGCAACGATCTCCGTGTTCATGATAACGAATCTTTGAATAAAATCGGGCTGCCATCGGTGGACCGAATGGATTTAGCCGGAGAAACGGCTGAATTCGAAGTATAAAGAGGCGAGAATCGAGTCTGAAGCGAGGATTCGTGACGCGATCTTTCAATCGAGTCTGAAGCGAGACAATTAGGGAGATATGTGGGAGTAATTTGCAGCAGTGTGTTGGGATTGTTTCTGATAGGTTTAAGTCAACTGCTTTAAGGAAGTGGAGAGAGAGAGATGAAAAGACGGTTTTACCCTCACATGCTATGCATGTGAGGCCATTTAACATGGATTAGTAACTGGGTTAGTGATAAAGGATGAAACCTGCAACAAAATTAATCTTAAAGTCTGGTTTTGGCAACTTTTAAAGATTAAGGCTGAAACCAGCAAGATTGGTGAAACTTAAAGGACGTTTTGTGCAATTTACTCAAAAAAAAACCCTCTTTGATTCAACAAAAATGAAACAGACCTAAAGAGAGGTCGATACATTGAAAGGAGATGTAGGATTGATTAGAAATTTCAGTGGAGTATTACCGAGGAAGAAAGAGAGAGTTTGAATTTTACTGTCGCAATTAAGGAAAGAGAATGAAGTTATGGAAAGATAATTAAGTGTCAAATAATTAAAATGGATATCCCTTAAAAGTTGCATTAACTCACGTATTTTCCCAGCCAAAATCTTGTGAGGTTGCACCACAAGGTGCCTTGTGTCCCAAACGTATTTATATATCCTATATATATAATAGATATAATAGATGTGTGATAGTTTTTGTCTCTCCTTCCAAACCATTTAATATTATTTGTGAGGATAATTAATCTACAACCATCCTCCCCTAGACTAAAACAATATAGGACATAAGTGTGAGACTATGAATTTCCTTGATTTTTGGTTAGAATGATACACTATAAATATTACAAGATAATCGCGCTAATTAGGAGCTATCTACACAAATACAAATCAAACCTAACTAACAAATCAATTCACAATATTTACGAGATACATGCCAATAATATCAAGATGTTAGAGAATCCTACGTATCCGTTTTAATTTTATAAAAGAGAATTTTATATTAAAATTAACAACAACAACAATAATAATAATAACACTTTATTACTAATCAGATGGGAAGCTTGAATAAACACTAATACAGATAAAACAATTTCCGCCAGTGATCCACTTACAGCCTACTCAGATAATTAGATAAAATACAACCATATTGGGTTCAGGATTATACCTTGGCAAAAAATAAAAACTCGCATGATGGAAGCAATGAATGGCTCCGCTAGGAAGCCTGATCACAAATCTCCAAGAACACCACCAGATCCCACACGCGATACGGATCTGATACGAATCACCAAAATGAACACGAGGCGATAAGGCGATGTGCAGAGGTGACTGCGACAACGGCGTGTCCCGGTGGTGATGGTGGACGGTGCGGCGACGGGTGGCCGGCCGGACGCAGACGAGGGAGAAATGGAGGAGAAAGGAGGCTAGGGTTTCGGGTTTCTTTTGCCTCTTGTGTTGTGTTGCAATTAGGGATTATGATTAAGGTTCGTTATATAGATTCCTTAACTACAATGTAGCCCATTAATTATCAACTTCCTCTCCAAGTAATTTATCTTTGACTAATTACTTACATTAGTCAACCCTTTGACTTTGCTTTATTATCTTATAATAATAATACGCTTTATAATTATTATCTAATAATAATCAATCGTCGTTTAAATCAAATAATCATTATTCCCCGCTTACTAGTCAAAACCCTTTGACCGATATTTTATGCTTAATAACATTATCTTTTAATTTATTATCTACATAATAAATTATTACTCGTTTAACTCGTTAATGACACCAGTTAATTGTTTCACAAACAATTAATATTTCTAGTATTTTACAAAATGCTAATTCTCCACAATTAATTCGCTTTTGTGATTTATAATATTTAACACTTAAATACTATACTTTGTTCGTCGTCTAAAGTATAACTCTTTGGATCGTACCTTAATAGAAATGTTAAATAATCGATAATTGAACACCAGTTCCAACAATTATTGGCTAATAGTCCCCTGCAGTTTGAGCTATAGGAGAGTGGAGGCATAAACTAGATCAAAAACCTTGAAAAGGTGTTTTGGTAAGCCCTTGGTGAAGATGTCTGCAGATTGATAATCAGCCGGAACATGAAGAACTTTGACGTTACCGAGGCGAACTTTCTCACGCACAAATTGGATATCTAATTTGACATGTTTGGGTTGCTAATGTTGAACCAGATTCTCAGTTAAATAAATCACAGGATATGTTGTCACCATAGATAATGGTGGCATGTTGGACTGGTACATCAAGTTCGAGCAAGTGGTTTCGGATCAAGCAACTCTCGGCTATCATGTTAGCTAACCCCCTGATATTCATCCTTTGGACTAGACCTGTATGTTGTAGGTTGGCGTTTAGATGATCAAGAAATCAGATTGCCACATAGATAGACACAGTAGCCGGATGTAGACTGGCGTGAGTCGAGGCACCCCCGATCCATATTCGGGTAGTCTGTTAGCTTAGTTCATAGGGAAGTTGTGACATGTAGTCCCTAAGAGAGAGTTCCCTTGACATACCTAGGATGTGTTTTAGCACTTGGAAATGAGGCTCTCGAGGGGCATTCATGAAAAGACACACTTGTTGAACCACATAGGAAATGTTTGGCCATATGATTATGAGACATCGTAGGGCGCCAACCAAACTCCTATATAAAGATCCATCAGAGAAAGGAGTACCATGATTAACACTGAGTTTGGATCCGACCTCGACTAAGGTGCTAACCAGATTATATGTTGACATGTTAGCACGCCATAAAATCTCAGCAACATAAGTGGATTGTGATAAAAATAACCTATTTTGTTGTTTATGTACCATGATGCCGAGAAAATGATGTAGTTTACCTAGGTCAGTCATCTTGAACTCGGTGGATAGTGACTTGATTATACTTTGCAGAAGAGAGTCACTTGAAGCAGTGAGGATGATATCATCCACATATAAAAGAAGATAAGCCATCTGGTCTCCCTTGTGATAAACAAACAAGGATGTGTCGCATACACTAGTTTTGAAACCACAACTGAGAGATAAGATGCAAAACATTGGTACCAAGGTCGTGGATTTGTTTCAAGCTATAAAGTGATTTGTTAAGCTTACACACATATTTGGGATGTATAGATGACGTGAACCCTGGCAGTTGAAACATGTAAACTGTTTCTTTTAGAAGCCCATGCAAAAAATGCATTTTTGACATCTAATTAATGAATTGGCCATGCCTTAGAGAAATCTAAACTAAGAACTGTGTGAATCATTGTAGGTTTTACTACGGGGTTAAAAGTCTCATCATAGTTGATCCCAACGGTTTGACTTTTGCCATTGACCACAAGGTGAGTCTTGTGTCGTTCCAAGGTTCCATTAGCATGGACTTTGTGTTTAAATAACCACATGCAACATTAATAGGTGCATTACTCGGTCTTTGTACTAGATCCCACATGTTATTATCTAATAGAGTTTTATATGACCACAACACTCTTCCAGTTTGTGTCAAAGAGAGCGGCGAAATAGGATTTAGGAAGAGCTGAAATGGTAGGGGGAGGTTTCGATGTTGAGAGATAGTGGTTGACGAGGTTTATGGATGCCCAATTTTGATTAGGTTTGCATGGGGTGGGTTTGGTGGTTTGGAGGTGAGATAGTTATTGGGGTGTAGTGGGGTTGGCATAGATCGAGATAGGGTAAGATTGTGGGAATTGTGGAAGTGGGTTGGTAGAGGGTGGGGCTGACCGTATTAAACGTTGGGAGATGGAGGAGTAGGTTGTGGGTCATTGGGTGATGTTGGGTTTGGAGTGGGAGTAGAGTAGGGTTGATGGGAGGTAGTAGGTGGATGTGTGACAGTAGGTGGAGTTGTGGGTTGAGTGAATATTATTGAGGATGGGTCAATGAAGCAGTGGGTAGGTAGTGGTTTGGAACAGTTCGGGAACTAGAACTATGTCTTGTCAAAAGTGACATATCGAGAAAAATGTTTTGCACGTGGAGATATCCAAGCACTGATAACCGTGATAATTTTTAGGTATCCAATGAATACACATGAGGCGAAAGTGATCAAGTTTATGCTGGCGAATAGAGGTGGTGTGATCAGACTGTCGCTATATCGGAAAAAAAAGGTTCATACCTGGTTCAATAATTGCAAGACCTATTGATTTAGTTGAATTTGATGATTAACGAACTTAGTGTAACATGGCTTAGGTGCCGAGAGTATCAACGTTGCAAGAATGCACCGCGAAGCACTTTGCTACCAAGAACATGTAAAGTATAACCTATGAGAAGGCATATTTGCAAATAAACATTTCGCAAATTGAAGTTTAATGATTCACTCGAAAATTCACGAATTCGATACAAATGCAAGTCAATTATCACAAGTTTCAAATACTACAATCGACTAGTCACAAATCAAAGAAAAACATAATGTTTGAAACCCTAGAATTCTTAAAAAAATCTAACTGGGGTGAAACCCTTGAGAATCAGCCACTCATGGTAGATAAATAAAGCACACCGGATGAGAGGCACGTGAACCAAGACATCATGACTGAATCTTGAATCTTGAAAGTGATGGATGAAGGATTAGGGTTAGGGATTGGATGATTGTGATGGTGGAATGGATGTTTGGATTGATGATTAGGGTTTGGATTCTATCGATGATGATGATTAGATCAATGGTGATGGAAAGTAGTTGTGGATTCTGTTTTTTTTTTTTCACTTTCTTGGCTCCAAGATGAAGATATTGCATTCAAAAACTTATAATCCCATCATAATACCTTCAAGTTTCGGTCAAACCTGAGTCAAACAACAAATCATCATTAGCCAATATAGACGCCGTATCGGCGACGGTGCATGAAATTTGCCTACGGGCTTCCTGGCCAACACCATTTGCGTCGAAGTCGTGATAGGACCGCGTCGGTGATGCAATTAGCTGGTTCCATGCCGATTTTCTTCGTTTCGCATGTCCGGATGGTCCTAGCTTCACTGATGCTCCATAAAGTCACCAAAATGCCCCTTAAACTCCTTGAGACCTGCAAAACACAAATCGCATCAAAGTAAGTCATTCGAGACTCAAATTCATGTAAAAACACAAACTTTAATATGATTAAACAACGGGTTTTCAACCACGTATCATATCCCCACACTTGTCTTTTGCTTGCCCTCAAGTAAATCTTCTTGCAACTCAATCATTCTCCACCAATGTACACAAAAACAAAGCACAAGTCAAAAGGTCTTAACAGGTTATAATGGGGCTAGGTGAATGGTATGGAATGGGATATTTAAAAGTGGCTAAGGTGATGAAATTTGATTTTTATTTCGTTTAACTACTAAACGAACTAACTAACCAAATCAAACTATAAGGCACAATTTTTCCTTTTATTCAATAAATAATTACTATATCTTTTTGAACTTTCTCATAGCGATTTTTCTGCTATTTTTAATTGTATTTTCGGATTTTTTTAATAAAAATGCTTACAAACAAAAACAACCTAAAATCGATTTTTCATCACTCGGAAATTAAAAACAAAAAGGGTTAATGGGAATCAGCATCCCCATTATGCCTATTCATTAAAACAAATGTGTGTAATCACATCCCCACACTTGTTTGATGCTCAATTTCAACGAAAACAAGATACAACTCAATTCAAGCTTCTAAATCAAGGGTTCATGTATATTCAACCTACTATTAAACAAACAAGTTCAATTTAAAGGGAGAAACCTACAAACCATGTACTAGCAATGCTCAAAGCGAGTAAAAGTCATACGATTATGTGTTGTAGAACCGAGAAGATCAACAAGGAATCAATGCAAAGAAATTTGAAAGACAACCCAAAACCTCGAAATTGCAGCTTCAATTTCTCATAAACAAGTGAGTTTGATGAAAACTAAGTTAGGGGTTTGTTCCTCTCGAAAAACTACACACTTTAGGCTCAAAAATCACATGAATTGGTTGAGTTTCGAAGAAATTATGAAAGCTTGAAGATTCTAGGGTTTGAGAGAAAGAAGGTGAAGAAGATGATGTAAAGTGAGGAGAGAGGGATCATGTGTGAGGAAATATGATGCTTAGATCAGGTTAGGTGTGAAATTCGGGTCAGATATGTGGTAAAAAAAGAGTTGTATTCTGTTTAAAATGCCTTAGGGTCGGACTTATAAGCTGAAAATGGCTCAGAATTCGCGAAATCCCGACGCCGTGAATTCGCGTCGTCGATGGACATGTGTTACCGACGTGGATGGCTACTGCCTATGTAATTCTATCCTGACGCAACGCTACAGCTCACGTTGCCGACAGTGTGTTCCCGATTCACTGAGAAATCTTATTGATTTTAAATTTTTAATGGAAAGTATATACAAAAAGAAGAACTTTTTACAAAAGGGGTCTAGGCTAGAACAAAAAAATCCCAAAAAGTACTAAAAATCTTTTTGTGAATTTATATAAGTTTTATAAAAAATCTAAAATTCGTTTCAACGAATCCTACCACCCCCCGAATAGACGTGTATTGTCCCGAATACACACTGAGCCTAAAACATACCTGACATCTTTATGACTCGACCACGATTTCCGTTTCTTCATACAATCAGGGTTAATATGAAATGGAAATAACGAGAAAAACAAAGAAACGAAAAGAAAAAGAAAATATACAAACTATACAATGTTACCGGCCCCTTAGTTAACCTCATAAGTCGGGATGATTTCCGAGAAGCTCGCCACTCTTTGTGTTCATCCACCTTCTCGTTACTATCGAGGAACGACTTTAATTGATGACCGTTCATCGTTTTCTTTGACCCAACTTTCGGGTCATCGATGCTAACATCACCTAACTGCCCGACCCTTGAAATTAAGTACGAGCCTATCCACTTGCTTCGTAACTTTTCGGGGAAGAACTTCAAACGCGAGTTGTAAAGCCATACATGTTGGCCCACAAAGAACTCTTTCTTCCTCAACTTCGCGTCGTCTGCTTGCTTCATCTTGTCCTTGTCCTTTAGAGCACACACTTATACGCCTCTTATCATAGCTCTTCTAAGTCGCACAACTTAAGCTTTCATTCTTTACCTACATCATCATATTTCATGTTAACTTCTTTAATAGCCCATAACGCACGATGTACAGTTCCACCGGTAAGTGACAAATTTTAGCGTAAACTAAGCGGTAAGGTGTGGCGCCAATCAGAGTTTTATGAGTCGTTCGGTAGGCCGACAAGGCATCGTTGAACTTCATTGACCAATCATTACAGTTCGGCCTAACTTTTTTTTTGTAAAATCTCTTTGATTTGCCTATTTGACACTTACACTTGACCACTCGTTTGCGGGTGGTACTGAGTAGCTATTTGATGGTCAACACCATATCGTGTCAATTGTTTTCCAAACATCAAAATTTTTAAAGTGTGATCTCCCATCACTAATGATGTCCCGGGGAACCGCAATCCTTGCAATAATGTTAGTTTGGACAAAGTTGCAAATTACGGTATGGTCATTCATTTTGGTGGCAATCGCTTCTACCCATTTGGATATGTAGTCAACAGCCACCAAAATGTACATGTTGCCATGAGGGTTCCAGAATGGGCCCATGAAATCGATCCCCCACACATCAAAAAACAACAACAATAAGGATCGGTTGCTTTGGAATATCCTCCCATTTAGCTATACTACCTAACTTTTGACACTCAACACAGTTTTTGGAAAACTCAAAACCATCTCTAAATATAGTTGGCCAATAAAGGCCACTTTCAACAATTTGTGCCCTGTTTTGTGACCATTAAAATGGCCCCCACATGTAAACGAATGCACGCGCATCATCACATTCGGAATCTCCTCATCTGGTATGTATCTTCTCACGACCTGATCCACACAAACTTTGAACAGGTCTGGTTCCTCCCATTTGTAGAAGTTGATCCGCGAGATAAAATGCAATCTCTTCCTCCTATCCCAATGAGACGGCAAGTCACCTGTCACCAAATAGTTCACAATGTTAGAAAACCATGGTAAAGTTGATACATGTAAAATATGCTCATCTGGGAAGATCTCATTAATTTATACAGATGTAGAACCCTCATCTACCATCAACAGGGACAAGTGGCCAACCACCACATTTTCACTCCCTTTTATCCCGGATCTCCAGGTCAAACTCCTGTAACAAAAGAACCCATCAGATCAACTGCGGCTTAGCGTCCTTCTTCTCCATAAGGTACTTGACAACATAGTGGTTAGAATAAATAATAACTTTACTACCCCATGAATAAACCACCACAAGTAGGTACTTCTCGGTTGTTGTATAGTTAAGTTGTGCATCCTAGAGAGTCTTACTTGTATATTAAATGGCAACCGACTTTTTGTCTACCCGTTGACCTAACACAACCCAACCGCATAATCGCTTACATCACACATAATCTCAAATAGTAATGACCAATTTGGCGATTGCAATATTGGGGCCTCAACCAATTTCTTTTTCAACACATTAAAAGCATTTTCACATTGTTTATCTTTGTCTTTTAACCAAAGATTTGTTGGACCTACAAAAGAACAGATGATATCCAAAAGCCAAGACATGACACAAAGATCATGAAATCAACTGTTAATGAAGCAAATCTCTCCCTAAAGATAGTGAATCTAGAAAACCTAATAAGACTGAAGAACAAAGCAAACATCTGATCAAGCCTTGGAATCACTGTTCAAGAAGAAACAACCTCTGTTGAAGGCTAAAGTCTGTTAAAGCCAAAGGTCTGATTAAAGCCAAAGGCTTTATGAAGAAGACCAAACAGATGTTTGGTTCTCAGCAACAATGGATAGTCTAGACAATGGTTTCCCAATGTAACAATATTTTTGTCACACCCCGACCCGCAGCGGATAAGGTGATCGGGGCATGATTGGGTTATCATCAAAGCTCATGACATTTATTAAACGTTTCATATTCATTAATACAAATTAAATGGAAATTTACAATAATGTTACAACATGATCTAACTAACAATCTAACTTCTTTGTTCTCTTCTAAGGCATATCCTATGTTATCCTTGCTTCAACCTGTTCACCTGTATCATGTGTAAAAAGTTTTTTTTTGGATCAACATAATGTTGGCGAGTGAATCCTATGGAAAACATTTGAACAATTTATTTAAATTGATTATGAAATATGTGCACAACCAAACATGAGTAAAATTAGATGTAACTTGATCAATAATCATAAGATGTTAAATGAAAACACCCATGAACAATAATGGAACAATTAAAGGCACGCGATGCTCAACTCGTCTTTCACGAGGAACTGAGGGGCCTGATGAATGAATTGCATAAACATGATAATATGAATAACACAACTACAAACAATATAAACTCAATGATACACACATGAACAATAATGAAATTGGTATGTAGCACGCGATGTTCTACTCGTCTCCCACGAGGAACTGATGGGCTTAATGTATGAGTTTCATATGACTTGACAAATGGCAATAAGTAAATCACAACAATAAAAACAATCTAAGTTTAAGTCATGATGTGGTATGGCACAAGTTTAAATAAATAAATTAATTAATTTCATAACACATGACACACCCCAAAACGTGTAATTTAAAAGGGGAAATTGTAAGATTCACTCACAGTGGGTGCGTTCGGTTGATGACGTTGAATGTACGCGAAGTGGTTTTAACCACGAGTGAGATTTAACCTAGATAAATTGCATTATGGTTTGGTAAGTAAACGGATTTTATTAAACTATTTTAGTAGGATGGTTGGGTGTATTTTTAGTGAGTTTGAGGCTATTTTCTAATCTTAAAAATGTTATTTTAAGTATTTATAATTAATTTTTAATTAAAATAATTAAATAAAAAATAATAAAAATATTTTATTTTTTTCTGACCGTTGACTGACCCTTTGACCGTTGACCTGACCGTTGACCGGTTCGATGGCAGATTATTGTGCGCTGAGTGAGGCTCGAACCCGAGACCTCCCGTACGCGTGCACGCAGCTCTACCAACTGAGCTACGTGTCTAACCCGTTATATATCCGATTTTAATTTCATATATACATTAATTAGAATTAACAGAAAATCATTTTTATTTTAAAAACAGTTTAAACGAACCGGCCTTGCACTCCACAGGTCTCGAACCCGGGACCTGTGGGTTAATCTAACACACAGTCCACCGCTGGACTGTGTGTTCAACATGTTATATAACTTGATTTTTATTATACTTAAAGACAATTTAGTTATTTCCTTTTTCTGCCTTATTTAAAAAGAATAGATAATTGTCCGAGTCGGTGCTGAAGACCGGACTCGAACTCGTGACCAGCGATATAAACAAACACACAGTCCACCGCTGGACTGTGTGTCTAACTTGGTTATTATTCCGGTTATCAATACACTTAACATATAACTATATCGACTCCGGTTCAGTTAAACAAAAATTTGATTTTTATTAAGGCAGCGTGTGTGAGACGGGAATCGAACTCGAGACCTTTGCATGTATAACGTTTTATGTGCACACAGTCCACCGCTGGACTGTGTGTCTAACCCGATTAATTTCATGATTTATATTATACTTATATGATACAGCATTACGTCGTCTTCTTCATCCAGTTTGAACCAGAATCGGAAATCGACTGGTTTAAGATTCTTATCAGTTTATTAGCGTTTTGCAGTCGATTAAGGTAAGATAAAAGTGAAAAGGAAAAGGAACTAGGCGGAGAAATATACCGACTGGATCCTCTGTTTTCCGGCAGAACTCCGGCGACAGAATTCACCTCCGGCGACGTGTTCCGTATAGCAGCTAGTCTCCGGAAAGCTTGGAAAAGGTAAGGGTGACTTCGGTAAAGGTTTAGGGGGTTCAGTAAAGCTCAGGGATTAAAACTCGGTTTTCCGGCGAAAAACAGGTTTATTCCGGCGAGTGGAATTTCGCCGAGAAAAGGTGTGATTTTTGAGCGAAAGTGTTTGTCGTCGGTTGTGGGTCAATTTATAGGAGAAAACGAGATGTATTTGGTCTGATTTTGGACTGCATTCGTTTATTTAAAATTTCCGGCGGTTTTGAAAAGTGTCGCGGACTTCAAACATCGGTTATAACCGATATCTGTTTAATGGTTTACGTTATAACGTAAATTGGTGTTATAACTCGCGAGAATTTCGGGATTCCGACGACTGAACCGTTTGGGCGCCGATTTTGAATTCGTAACGACACTTTATCAATTAATTGATTCTATTATATCACAAACAAAGTAGTTGGCGCAGTGGTTCAATGTTATGTGTTAAGTGTTGAACTGATTCGGTACAGACCCGGGTTCGAAACCCGGCAGATGCAAATCATTTTTATTTTGCGATTTTCAACAGTTTTTCAAAAACTAAATATATATTCGCGTATAATAATTGATTACGGATCGTTTAAAAATGTTTTGGACATTTAATTCACAACGAAAATTTTGACTGACTGTTCGGTTGATAAACGGAGCGGGTTTGGTAAATCCGTTTTTGACGGATGTTACAGTATCCCCTGCTTTTTTAGAAATTTCGTCCCGAAATTTAAATTGTGATATATTTGACTAAAAGAATGATGATGTTTTGTTTGACAGTTGTACGCTTAGCAAAATAAAGGCTTAAGTTTTTGCTCGAGGCGGTAACGTTCCTTGTAAGGGTTAAGTACCCTATTCAGGAATCGCTTTTTGTTGCCTACTGTATAAGTATTGATAAACAGGAATGATTTGCTAAAAAAAATGATATCATGCATAAGAGTTTAGATACGTTTGGGAAAATATGGTTATATCCTAAGGCAAAACCTTTAACACTACAATCTACATGGAACATAAATAAAAACGCAACAGCTGATATTTGAACATAAGTAAGCACAACAGCTAATATCCAAACATGAATGAACACATCAGCAAATATTTGAACATGAATAAACATAATAGCAAATATTCGAACATGAATGAACACATCAGCAAATATTTGATCATGAATAAACACAACAGCAAATATTCGAACATGAATAGACACATCAGGGAATATTTGAACATGAATAAACACAACAGCAAATATTTGAATCCACATTCTGATAACATATATGTTTGAATGATGGAAGTTCCTCTCTCGTTTGTTATGATGGAGAGGTTAGTTTATGTAGAAATGGAACACAATCCAATCTCTTTAAATAACATGATGATATCAATGTAACACAAATTCCAACCAAGGCAATACTAAATCCTACATGGAACTTCTCATAACCGCCTGATAATGCCTCTGATCCTTTGGCAAGAATACTTATATATAGGAAGTACCAGCGGCGTATCCACCATATTCTTGCCAAATTTTCATTAGTTTTATCCACAAGTTATGATTGGTTACCAAGAAACTAATAAATCCTACATAGAACTTCTCATAACCGTCCGATAATGCCTCTGATCCTTTGACAAGAATACTTATATATAGGAAGTACCAGCGGCGTATCCACCATATTCTTGTCAAATTTTCATTGGTTTTATCAGTGAATTATGATTAGTCCTATAACTCTACAATCAATACAACAAACATAAAATACTGAAATGAAATATATCTGTGCGATCAAGGCTCAATCGAACGGAGCCGATCGTATTGCATGTACTGAAAATGAAATGGATGTGCGCTCAAGGCTCAATCAAACGGAGCCGAACGTATTGAATGTACTGAAATTGAAATTGTGTGCTCAAGGCTCAATCAAACGGAGCCGAGCGTATTGCATGTACTGAATATGAATAACTTAACCACACAAACAGCCTATGCATGGAACCTCTCATAACCGCCTGATAATGCCTCCGATCATTTGACAAGAATACTTATATATAGGAAGTACCATCGGCGTATCCACCATATCCTTGTCAAATTTTCATTGACTTTATCCGTAAGTTATGGTTAGTTCGATGCGACTCTACTACAAACACAACAACCACAAGATACTGATAATGAAATTGTATGTGCGCTCAAGGCTCAATCAAACGGAGCCGAACGTATTGAATGAAATTGTATGTGCGCTCAAGGCTCAATCAAATGGAGCCGAACGTATTGAATGTACTAGAAATTGAACAACTTAATCTAAACAACCATCACACAATCAGCCTATGCATGGAACCTCTCATAACCGCCTGATAATGCCTCCGATCATTTGACAAGAATACTTATATATAGGAAGTACCATCGGCGTATCCACCATATCCTTATCAAATTTTCGTTGACTTTATCCGCAAGTTATGGTTAGTTCGATGCGACTCTACTACAAACACCACAACCACAAGATATTGATAATGAAATTGTCTGTGCGCTCAAGGCTCAATCAAACGGAGCCGAACGTATTGCATGAACTGGAAATGTAAATTGAAATGTGCGCTCAAGGCTCAATCAAACGGAGCCGAACGTATTGCATGTATTGAAATGTAAAATGAAATAACCGATCAAGGCTCAAACAAACGGAGCCGATCGTGCGGGCACGCCCTGATCAACCCATAATAAAATGGGGATCAAACTCAACCTCGATGGATGGGGAGCTACGGCCTCGGCAAAAGCATATACTGAAAACAATATATTATATATAATATCCAATAATTTCTCTAATAGTCTACACATGTGGTAAAGAAAAACACAAGACTAAACAATAGGAGTTGAATCTGGATCTTCGGTGAAGAGGACTAGCTGAGTATCTTCATCTGGGCCGTCATTATCTTCGACAGGATTGGCGTTGATATTGAAGACTCTTCCTCTTGTTGGTGGCATAGTGGTTGGGTTTTCTTGGTTTACTTGATTAACTGGGTTTGATTGGGCTTGAGTGTTGATAACGTTAACCAATTGAGGGCATGTGTTTCTAAGGTGGGTAGGGTCGCCACAATTGAAACAGGCTCGCGCATATGGGAACATGGGGTATTGGGGTTGGTGATAAGTTTGGGCCATGTTTTGAGTAGGGGAAAAGGTTTGGTCTTGAAAGGTGCGACAAACATTGCTCAAATGACCATAGCGTCCACAAGTTGCACATAGCCGGCAAGGTAAAGTAAGGGGATGGTGATAAAAACAGTTGTTGCATCGAGGGTGAGGTCCAAGATATGGTTTCTTATTTGGGTAAGCTGAGTTGGGTGCCACTTGGGTGATTGGGATAGCTCGGATGGGTATGGCATGAAAAACGGGTTGATTTCGTTGAGTAGCAGCGAAAAGTCGCCCGACTCTTCTTCTCTTAGGATTGGGTTGAGAAGGGGATTCAGTTTGAGTGGAGTCGGAGGTTTCAGTTGATTCTTTATCCTTCTTTTTCTCCTCCTTGAAGTCTTTGTTTCGGATTCGGTTCTCGGTGAGCTCTGTTGCTAGCTCCATTGCTGCTTCCAAAGTTGCAGGCTTGGTACTTATTACAGGGTCTTGAATCTTTGACGGAAGACCACGAATGTAGTGCTCGATCAAACGGTAGAGGGGAGTAAACATGCTGGGAACCATTTGATGTAATTCGAGGAACCTTTTGTTGTAGGTGGTGTGGTCTCCTTCCATTTGCTTCAATGAATAAAATTCATCTTCTAGCTTCTTGATTTCGCTCCTTGGGCAAAATCGTCTGGTCATGATTTCCTTCAATTCGTTCCAAGTTAGGGTCATAGCATCTTCAACACCTCGTTTTGCCTTCTCTGTATTCCACCAAGTAAGTGCTATCCCATATAGTCGACCGGTAGCATAACGCACTTTGCGATCATCAGGGCAATCGCAATTTAGAAAAGTATTCTCCATTTCTTCAAACCAATGGAGGAGTGCGGTGACACCTTCAGTCCCTTTGTATTTCGGAGGGTCGCATGATTTGAAATGCTTGTAGGTACATTTAGTGGTATTTGGGGAAGAGTTGAAAATGTTTTGGTTTGCTTGATTGACAGGATTAACGGTAAGTGCTTGTTGAACTTGGATTACAATGTTGGGTATTACGGCAGCCATTTGTTGAGCGATTAAGGTAGCCATGCGTTCGCGGGCTTTTCTTGCTCTCGTCTTCCTACGGGCGAGGTTAGAAGACATCTACAATGAATACATGACAAGAGTATGAGTTGGATGCTTTTGGGATCATGGGTCGCATTCAAGAATGATCATTTATAAAATAATTATACAAAAATACTACATCCATAGGATGTCTTGGGCTTTGCTCGCTGTTAGGCCCGTCATGCCGCCATACTTTACCTGTGTAATCATGTGGGCCCCCATGAATACCGGTTTTTCATATGGTTCGCACGGTTTCTGCCTGGTTGCGTACACAAAAACCCAGAGAAAATCGAGAAATATGTATACAACGTGTGATGTTCGGAATGTGTCCAGGTGTAGACACGGTGACACCTCAAAGTAGGGTTAGTTCGAACGACGTTTGGTGTGGCATGCTTTGGCCTAATAGGTCCTTCGTACTCTCATCGTTGGTCCCCAGGTAGGAAAACTGGTCCGTTATATTGGATTTATACGAATGCCAGCCTAGACAGGACGTTCCGACTACCGGTACTCGTACCCTTCCAGTTACTACATGCCCGTCGCAGAACTTACTTTGATGAGATTTGAAAATTGCACAAAATCTTTGGATAATGAGAATATGAAAATAAATTGAATTCATGAACATCGATATATGTATAATGAATATGTATATATGTATAATGAATATGTATATGAGCATGTATGTTTGACTGAAATGTAAACAAATATGAAACAAATAAATATCACAAGTTTGTATGTAACCACCTAATCAATTTAAAATTTAGGCAGACTATAGTATAGGCTCTAAGGGTCTAATAACCTATCCTATATCCCTATAGTCATGGCTCTGATACCAATCTGTCACACCCCGACCCGCAGCGGATAAGGTGATCGGGGCATGATTGGGTTACCATCAAAGCTCATGACATTTATTAAACGTTTCATATTCACTAATACAAATTAAATGGAAATTTACAATAATGTTACAACATGATCTAACTAACAATCTAACTTCTTTGTTCTCTTCTAAGGCATATCCTATGTTATCCTTGCTTCAACCTGTTCACCTGTATCATGTGTAAAAAGGTTTTTTTTTGGATCAACATAATGTTGGCGAGTGAATCCTATGGAAAACATTTGAACAATTTATTTAAATTGATTATGAAATATGTGCACAACCAAACATGAGTAAAATTAGATGTAACTTGATCAATAATCATAAGATGTTAAATGAAAACACCCATGAACAATAATGGAACAATTAAAGGCACGCGATGCTCAACTCGTCTTTCACGAGGAACTGAGGGGCCTGATGAATGAATTGCATAAACATGATAATATGAATAACACAACTACAAACAATATAAACTCAATGATACACACATGAACAATAATGAAATTGGTATGTAGCACGCGATGTTCTACTCGTCTCCCACGAGGAACTGATGGGCTTAATGTATGAGTTTCATATGACTTGACAAATGGCAATAAGTAAATCACAACAATAAAAACAATCTAAGTTTAAGTCATGATGTGGTATGGCACAAGTTTAAATAAATAAATTAATTAATTTCATAACACATGACACACCCCAAAACGTGTAATTTAAAAGGGGAAATTGTAAGATTCACTCACAGTGGGTGCGTTCGGTTGATGACGTTGAATGTACGCGAAGTGGTTTTAACCACGAGTGAGATTTAACCTAGATAAATTGCATTATGGTTTGGTAAGTAAACGGATTTTATTAAACTATTTTAGTAGGATGGTTGGGTGTATTTTTGTGAGTTTGAGGCTATTTTCTAATCTTAAAAATGTTATTTTAAGTATTTATAATTGATTTTTAATTAAAATAATTAAATAAAAAATAATAAAAATATTTTATTTTTTTCTGACCGTTGACTGACCCTTTGACCGTTGACCTGACCGTTGACCGGTTCGATGGCAGATTATTGTGCGCTGAGTGAGGCTCGAACCCGAGACCTCCCGTACGCGTGCACGCAGCTCTACCAACTGAGCTACGTGTCTAACCCGTTATATATCCGATTTTAATTTCATATATACATTAATTAGAATTAACAGAAAATCATTTTTATTTTAAAAACAGTTTAAACGAACCGGCCTTGCACTCCACAGGTCTCGAACCCGGGACCTGTGGGTTAATCTAACACACAGTCCACCGCTGGACTGTGTGTTCAACATGTTATATAACTTGATTTTTATTATACTTAAAGACAATTTAGTTATTTCCTTTTTCTGCCTTATTTAAAAAGAATAGATAATTGTCCGAGTCGGTGCTGAAGACCGGACTCGAACTCGTGACCAGCGATATAAACAAACACACAGTCCACCGCTGGACTGTGTGTCTAACTTGGTTATTATTCCGGTTATCAATACACTTAACATATAACTATATCGACTCCGGTTCAGTTAAACAAAAATTTGATTTTTATTAAGGCAGCGTGTGTGAGACGGGAATCGAACTCGAGACCTTTGCATGTATAACGTTTTATGTGCACACAGTCCACCGCTGGACTGTGTGTCTAACCCGATTAATTTCATGATTTATATTATACTTATATGATACAGCATTACGTCGTCTTCTTCATCCAGTTTGAACCAGAATCGGAAATCGACTGGTTTAAGATTCTTATCAGTTTATTAGCGTTTTGCAGTCGATTAAGGTAAGATAAAAGTGAAAAGGAAAAGGAACTAGGCGGAGAAATATACCGACTGGATCCTCTGTTTTCCGGCAGAACTCCGGCGACAGAATTCACCTCCGGCGACGTGTTCCGTATAGCAGCTAGTCTCCGGAAAGCTTGGAAAAGGTAAGGGTGACTTCGGTAAAGGTTTAGGGGGTTCAGTAAAGCTCAGGGATTAAAACTCGGTTTTCCGGCGAAAAACAGGTTTATTCCGGCGAGTGGAATTTCGCCGAGAAAAGGTGTGATTTTTGAGCGAAAGTGTTTGTCGTCGGTTGTGGGTCAATTTATAGGAGAAAACGAGATGTATTTGGTCTGATTTTGGACTGCATTCGTTTATTTAAAATTTCCGGCGGTTTTGAAAAGTGTCACGGACTTCAAACATCGGTTATAACCGATATCTGTTTAATGGTTTACGTTATAACGTAAATTGGTGTTATAACTCGCGAGAATTCCGGGATTCCGACGACTGAACCGTTTGGGCGCCGATTTTGAATTCGTAACGACACTTTATCAATTAATTGATTCTATTATATCACAAACAAAGTAGTTGGCGCAGTGGTTCAGTGTTATGTGTTAAGTGTTGAACTGATTCGGTACAGACCCGGGTTCGAAACCCGGCAGATGCAAATCATTTTTATTTTGCGATTTTCAACAGTTTTTCAAAAACTAAATATATATTCGCGTATAATAATTGATTACGGATCGTTTAAAAATGTTTTGGACATTTAATTCACAACGAAAATTTTGACTGACTGTTCGGTTGATAAACGGAGCGGGTTTGGTAAATCCGTTTTTGACGGATGTTACAATTTTTCTTGTATCAGTGTTTAGACTAGTTAGAACATATGTTAGATTTGCACAGGTGTTTGAACCATATGTAAAATCTTTTCTGTTAGGAAAGTTAAATGTCACTATCAAGGTGATGTTAGCCTATCACGAACAGGGCTTTAGTACTTAGTATAATGTTAGGATCTGAGTTTGATTTACTTGTAGTTTTTGTTTCAAAAATGGAAATATGATTGAAGTGTAAAGTAAATGTAGTTGAATAGAATGGAAAACATTTACTACAAGTAAAGGTCGTTTGTTTTCATCATCATCATGCTTTCAAGTATGTAAACTTTGCATGTGATTCACAAACTCCCCCTCAGCCTATTATTATAAAGCTTGATAGTACAGAAAATGGAAGAAGATGATTGGTGTAAAGATCTTTTTAAGAAGACGAAATGTATTGTTACATCGACACTACTATTTATACTAGCTATCCAACCTTTGAGCATCTTTGTGACGCCAGGGTTGATAGTGACATCTAACAATAATAACAAACTATCTAAACATTGATCCCTAACAACCGTTAGTGCAAAAGCATTGTTACATTGGAATTAAAAAACAAATAAGCTAAACTCTGATGGCTAAGCACTGCTTCCTTTCTTCTGTCAGACCTTTGGCTTTTATGAAGGCAATAAGTATCAGACTTTAGAAGGCAGATTTTAGGTAATAAGAGGTTCTAAGTACTGATAGAAGGACCAATCTGCTGATAGAGTATTTTGGCTTTATATCATCTGTTCCTTTGTACAGGTTCAATCCCAACAATCTCCCCCTAGAACAGATGATGCCAAAAACCCTTTTATTCTTGGTCTTTATTCATCAACTTAAGATCTCTGATTTGGCCTTTAAACTGTAATTCAAAACACAGAGATTCCTTATCATCATCATCATCCTTTTCAAGCACCAGATCCATAAGATCTTGGAGGTCTTCTACACACAGCCCATATGCATCCTCCATTCTCATCATGGTAGCTTTGCCATCAGACTTGAGCAATGTCAATTCGTGGGAGTTTTTGTCAACTTTCCACTTTAGAATTTTTGGGTCTGATGGCTTTCTAGGATGGAAAGTTATTGTTGAGGTAGGTAGAATTGTTTGTTGTGCCATTTTAGACAGATCTTCTGCAAGCTTTTGACTGGTCTCATCAGTATGGAAGTCAATCTTATTTTGGATGCCTTCCTTTATGTGCTCAAACACTCTTTTGTCTTCTTCTACCATATCCCTTTGCCTTTTTCTTTGATTCAAGGCCAGAATAGATATAGCAGATGTTTCAGATGGTTTTGAAGAGTGTTGGGTCTGTTGAGCTATATCCTCTGCTGGATACTCTGGCTTCTTTGGCAATGATGGATCAGTTTTTCTTCTTTTCTCAAGCCATTTGTATGTTTCAATCACTTTAATCTCTGTCCACCTCATGATTTGGTTCTTCGACCCATAGTTTGCAGCAATCAACTCTTCCTTCATTCTTCTTAACTTCAAGTTCTTTTCAGGCAGTTTCTTGTGTTTGTTCCAATCTGGAGGAGTTAGATGGATTACTAGAATTATTCCTATTAACTACTAAAATGGATTACTAGAATTATTGCAGAACTTTGATTTCTTGATTTTAAACTATATTGGAAAACAAGGTTCACACCCGGTTCAATAATTTCAAGACCTAGGGCTCCTACATGTTTTAACTTGATTTAAATGAATTTAATGATCAACGCACTTAGTGTAACATGGCTTAGGTGCCGAGAGCTATCAACGTTGCAAGAACGGACTGCAATGTATTCCGTTACCAAGAATATGTAAATTCTAACCTATAACAAGGCATAATTGCACATAAACATTTCGTAAAGTCAAATTTAATGATTCACTCAACAATTCACGAATTAAATACAAATGCAAGTCAATTATCATAAGTTTCAAATACTACAATCAACTAGTCACAAATCAAAGATATACACAATGTTTGAAACCCTAGAATCCTTACGAAAATCTACACCGGGGTGAAACCCGTGAGAAATAGACGGTCATGGTTGATGAATTAAGCACACCAGATGAGAAGCACGCAAACCGAGACATCATGATTGAGTCTTGAATCTTGAAAATGATGGATGAATGATTAGGGTTAGGGATTGGATGATTGTAATGGTGGAATGGATGTTTGTATTGATGATTAGGGTTTGGATTCGATCCCATGATGATGTTGATAAGATCAACGGTGACGGAAAGAGGTTGTGGAATTTGTTTTTTCACTTTCTTGGCTCCAAGATGAAGAAAATGCATTAAAAAACTCGTAACCCCATCATAATACCTTCAATTTTTTTATCAAACCTGAGTCAAACAACAAATCAGCGTCAGCCAAAATAGACGTTGCTTTGGCGACGATGCAGCAAAGCGTTGGCTACTCAATTCAGTTATCGACACTTTCGGTTTCTACCCACGGGCTTCCTGGCCGACGCCATTTGCATTGGAAACGTGATAGGACTGCGTCGGTGACGCAATTAGCTGGTTTCGTGTCGGTATTCTTTGTTTCGCGTGTCCGGATGGTCCTAGCTTCATCTCGATGCTCCATAAAGTCCTAAAAATGCCCCTTAAACTCCATTAGACCTACAAAACACAAATCATATCATAGTAGGTCATTCAAAACTCTAATTCATATAAATACACAAACTTTAATGCGATTAAACAACGGGTTTTCAACCACGTATCAAGGTGTTCGGATAGCATAGAGAGCCGAATACTCGAAGGTGGTTGTAGGATGGCTGACGGAGGTAGATGAGTGAGGTGGGGGTTTTAAATTTGTGGAGTTTGGTTGGAAGGATGTTGTGAAGGTACTAGGCGGTGTGAAGAGCTTCATCCCAAAACGAAGATGGTAAGGAAGCATGAGTGAGGAGGGTGTCACACCCCGACCCGCAGCGGAATAAGGGTCGGGGCATAATTGGGTTATCACCAAAGCTCATGATATTTACTAATATGTTTCATATTTATTAAAGTCAAAATTACATCCTCAATATTCCAAACATGTTCATACAAAATACAAAGAAAGATAATCAACTAAACGATCCAAAGTCTAAACCAGTTTATTCTTCTAAGCCATCCTATGTGTTTCTTGTTGCAGCTGGATCATCTGTATCATGTGTAAAAATGGGGGTTTTTGGGTCAACATAAGTTGGCGAGTGAACCTTGTTAGAAAAACATTTATTATTGATTTCTTGTTATCTTTATCATGAAAAATTGTGCAACAATCATATGTAAGCAAACGTAATTAAATCATACAATAACAATAACACCAACAAACAATAACATACAATAACAAACCAACTTGCATGAATATATAACATGAATGAAACTGTATATGTTGGCAACGTCACGTTCACGCTCATAATGTAATGGGAAACGGACGGCCTATGATAAATGTCTGTGCGATCAAGGCTCAATCAAATGGAGCCGATCGTATGTTGGCAACGCCTGGTTCACGCTCATAATGTAATGGGGAACAACTCAACACTCATAATGTAATGGGGAGCGGCGGCCTATGATAATTATGTACTGAAAATGATAATTTAATCTAAACAATAACCACACAAACAGTTGATACATGTTGAATACACATTTGTTCATGGATATGATGGATGCACAATGATTTAAATATAATAAATGGTAAGACACATGATACACCCCAAAAACGTGATTAAAACGGGGATTTTGAGATTCACTTACATTGGGTGCGTTCGGTTGAAGATGATGAAATGCGCACGAGTTTGGAGAATTGATCGACGAGAATTAACTAACCTAAATAATAACGGAAAGTATGGTAAATGAATGGATTTTATTAATAATTTTAATAGGATTTTTAAATATATTTTTGTGAGTTTAAGGCTATTTTCTATCTTTAAAAACATTATTTTTAAGTATTTTTAATTGATTTTTAAATTAAATAAATAAATAAAAATATAAAAAATATGTTGACTTTTGCGTTGACCATTGACCGTTGACCGGGACTGTTGACTGTTTGACCGGTTCGCTAAAGTGTGAGTGTGCGCCGGGTAAGGCTCGAACCCGAGACCTCCCGTACGCGTGCACGCAGCTCTACCAACTGAGCTACGTGTCTAACCCGAAATAATTCTGTTTTTAATTATATTTAATACTGTTTTAGTTTATTCAAAATTCTTTTATTTTCCAAAAAGGGTTTTAATCATCGAACCGGAGTGTGCAACAGGTCTCGAACCCGGGACCTGTGGGTTAGTGTTGCACACAGTCCACCGCTGGACTGTGTGTCTAACCTGGTTAATATACCGATTTTTATTATACTTAACAACTTCAGTGAGTTAATCCGGTTCAGTTAGAAAAAGAACATTTTTATTACAGAGCATACGATTGTGCCAAGGATCGAACTCGCGGCGAGTGATATATGTGCGCACACAGTCCACCGCTGGACTGTGTGTCTAACCCGAGATAATATCCAATTTATATTAAACTTATAAACAAACTAACTTCATCTTCTTCGTTACAATATCACAGACAACGATTACCCTACTGTTTCTTGTTTAATTCGATTGACAAACATTCAAATGATTAAAATGAAATGGCAGAGAAGATTTTGGAAGTAAACATACCGGAGAAACGATCTTTCTCAGAATTCCGGCGAAGTCGTCGGCTCTGTTTTTATGGACTTTGTCTGAGCGGACCAATTAACAATTTTGATTAGCTAGATGCGGAATTTAAGTACTGAACAAGAGTTATCAGAATGTTTAAAGGTTTATACCTATTCACAGCGAGTTCTAGAAATTCTCAGAGATTTTCCGGCGAATGATGATTATCCGATATCGTCGCCTGGAACTGGTTCTGATTGAAGGGTTTGAGTTAGCAAAAGCTTAACAACTGATAGACGATGAAAGAATTGAGAAACTTACTGATTTGATGGAAGACACGGTTTTCCGGTGAAAGTCCGGCGAGTTCAAAAAGCAATTCCGACAATCAGAAACTAGAATAAACGTGAGAATAGAAGTTCTGGGAATGTAATTGAGTCGCGAGATGAAGCTTTTGTTGAAGTAATTCCAGAAGTGAATGTTTTCGGTTATAAAAACCGAACATCACATGAATTCAAGTCCATTTAAGACTGAATTGATTAAAAATGTCGGTGTATCGGTTATTATCAGAAAACCGCGATCACTCAAACGTTTTGGACGTTTGGAAGCCGGTTACGGTTTCAGTTGGCGTAAACCGGTTGATTCCTGAGTGAAGTTATCTTTTAATTGTTTCCTAGAACTCACAGAAAACATCAAGTGGCGGAGTGGTTATATGTGTGCGTGTTAAGTCATTAGACTCACCCGGCTGACCCGGGTTCGAATCCCGGCAGCCGGTTTTCTTTTTTTATTTATTTTCTTTTCACTTTTTATTAATTATAATTTTTAAATTCTAATTTGTTTATTAATTATGCATCGTTTAAAACTAAAATAAACATAAATACGCAACGAAAAATTTATAACTTGATATTCGATTACAAACGAAGCGGGTTTGGAAAACCCGTTTTTGACAAATGTTACAGAGGGTAAACATGATTTTGTTTAACAGATCATGAGCTTAGATTTCCAGTTTTGTTGGGATGTATGTGGGCATGAAAAACGAAATTCAATGTTATGTTATAGTTGTAAATTTTTAAAGTTGGTGTTATTAAATTCACCACCCATGTACTATTGAAAAGATTGTATTGACAAGAGGAATTGTGTTGCAATGAATTGGTGAAAGTGTTTAAATTTAATAAATGTTTCAAACTTATACTTTAAAGGATATACCCACGTATATTGGGTGAAATCATCCGTTAACACCATATAAGCTTTGTAACTTGCATGACTCAAAATGGTGAAAGTGTTTAACTTTAATAAATGTCCAGACTTATATTTTAAAGGATATACCGACATATATTGGGTGAAATCGTTCGCTAACACCATATAATATTTATAACCCGCATGACTAAAAATGGCGGATGTCCACAAGTCGCAATGTAAAATTGCAAAAGGCAAAACCGTACGAGTGGTAGAATCTAGAAATGGTAATCGTTTATGTTTGGATTACTGACAAGATTGACAAAAAAGATAAAATTGGTTTTTTGTAAGAAGTAAAATTCTTTAAATTTAGAAACTCCATGATGGGTTGACCCAGGTGTCCAAGTCTTATGCCAAAATGGAGAATCTTTAGTGGAAGCAAATAAAGCTGCGGCGAAAGCATTAGAATTGAGCAGGTAGAGGTCACTGGTACTTTTGTGACGACTCAGGATCGTGCTATCCATGAAATCCTTCACAGAGCCTTAAGGGTCAAATTCAATGGAAGTATTTTTATCAACATTAAATTTACGCACGGAAATTAGATTTTTAATAATATTGGGGTTAAACAAAATGGATTTTAGGTGTACAAGTTTAGACGATGTGGGGACTGTGAAGATCCTGAACCCATAATTGGAAGTTTATGGACCGTTGCCCACAAATATGGACTCTATTGGATAATATGTGGAAAAAGTATCAAGTTTATGAGGTGCAAATGTAATATGAGAATATGCACCTGTGCCAAAATGCCATTGTTCATTGCTGCAAGAACACGAGTCCAATGAAAGTGCATGAGTTGCACTTGATAAGCTGGTGGGTTCGAGTGGATCAATCCTAGCGAAATGGGCATGTTTCCAATTATTATTGGCGAAGCTTGATGAGTGGTTGTGGTGCCGTATTCATGTGGCTAGCCGTGAACAAGATAGAGGATTCATTCGTTAAGCGTTGTTGATAGGGTAATCGACAACACCAAGTTGATCAGCAAGATCCCGGATTCGTTGACAATAAGCTTCAAGTTTGGCAAGGAGGCAAGGGTTAAACTGGTAAGTTCGTGCTGGAGCGTTGTGGCTCGTGAACCTTTGTTATTGAGGAATAAATTTTTAACCCATGTCCATGCCTCATGAGCAGTAGACCGGTCTTCAAGAAATCGAATAAGGATGTAATTGGTGAGAGTACCGTATATCCTTTGTAAAACCACTGCGTCAATTTTCTTTTAAGATTGATATTCTGGTGACGCTTTGTCAGGTGTCGGCGAACCATCGATGTGTTGAATCACATCATACCCGGTGGTGTGGAGCATAAAAAGCTTAAGCCATGTGGGGTATGAAACCTCGACGTCGTTAAGAACATGAACTTTGTGTTGAATGTTCGTTACGGTATTGACGGGGTGAAGGGATCGAGGTTTGGGATCGGTCCTGTCGTTCTTGTCGCCCATGATTGGATAACAGACAAGTGAAAAACATGAATGATTTTGATGGTAGGTGTGGCGAGACGAAATCAGGCCAAGAGATGTGATACCCTTTGAGACTGTAAATTATATATATATATATATATATATATATATATATATGAAACCCATTAAGTCTAACCAACTTTCAAATCAATATTCACCATTGGATGAGTATGAGATTAATGATTTTGATGGTAGGTGTGACGAGATGAAATCAGGCCAAGAGATGTGATACCCTTTAAGACTGTAAATTATATATATATATATATGGAACCCATTAAATCTAACCAACTTTCAAATCGTTAATCACCATTGTCAGCCACTTAAACTCACAACAGTTCACGACAGTTCCCTGGCCTCCCCTTTTTTCTGCCCATGTTCTCCACAATTCACGTTATGATGGCGGTTCTTAGCACTGAAATTCATGCTTATAAACCCCCCTTCCAACTCCTGAATCTATACGTCCTCTGGCTCCTTCCCAATTGACTAATCCTTCTTTCTCATCCAAGCATCTCAATACCATATGGTGCCTATTGCCCAAATTGGAAAAGTTGGGAGCCGCCGGCATTGTGTTCACCGACACTACTACGGTTGATGATTGCAAGAAGTGGGCACCGTAATTCGTTCTCTCCGTTTTTGGTTGTTCCTCTGTAAGCACATATATTGTTATTTAGATGCCAACTCTGTAAGCACGAACTTACCAGTTTACGTTGCATTGAACGTCTATATCGCGATCTTGGTCTTGAAGTGATGAATACACTACGTACAAACCATCTGTTTCGTTGCCTATTATATTAATTTGTCTGAAGCAGAAACAAGAGAAATGGACAAAATGTTTATGGTTATTTTTTTTTCTTTTTTATCTTCAAGGAAAATTTTAATTTTGCTTTTAATATGCAGGATCTTCGACACATATATTGTTATTTAGATGCCAACTGTGTCACCTACAATGGTAAAGATATGGGATGGATCTTATTTATTATTTATTTATTTTTAGTTTTCTTTCATAAACTCTCCATTTTGTACTTTTGTGCTTTAATATAGACTTAAGGTAACATTGCAAAGTGGAAGAAGAAAGGAGAGAAGGTAAGTTATTTTAGACTTGCCAGTTGACACGACACTGTAATAAGAGATTCCTTTTTTGTTATAAATTCCACACATTGCAGATACAAGTCATTGCATAGGAATTTGGAAATTTATTATCTGGCAATGACGGTTGAATAAATTAATCTGATTGTTTTGTTTTGATCTAATAGATAGAAATGGGTGATATTATATGTGAAATCAAGTCAGATAAAAGCTACTCTTGAATTTGGAAGTCTTAATAAGGATAACTCTATATTTCCTAATTCAGTATGCTCCAAAATGCAGAATTGTTGTGTTATATATATTTACATGTCGACAATGTTCAGGATCATTATAACATGAGCTCAATTGCAGGGCTCATATGTAGTTCGTGCATCTTATAAAGAAAGATAAAGCTATGTGGTTGCATGCATTATTCTCATAGAGCTGGTTGCAGTGTTGCTGCAGGGCCTGTTGGAAGAGTTTTAGAAGCTGATCTTCGGGTAGGTGATTAAGGCTCTAGCTTGTGATACACTTACAACTGTAGAAAAGGTATATACCTTCATAATCATTAGAATTTCTTATTTATTGTATTTCAACTTCCCATTTTTTGTCATTCTTTCATAAATAAGATGTCCGAATGCAAGATTAATGGGAGTTTTGGAAGCTGATCTTCGAGGCCTGACATGGAAGAGTAACGTCAGCGTTTCTTGCTCTACCAACCAACTATCGCTTTGCTATGAATTTTATATGGTGACACATCACTCTCTCTTCTCTTTTGTTTTATTATGCAAATCCTATAGATCAGGCGTCTTGCAATTTGATAACGATAATCGAGCGTTGTTTAGTCTAAAAGTGATTATGTGGAGATGCATATATACAAATATCAAGGCATTAAAGTATTTATGTTAGTGAGATAAAACATCTTTAAGTTCATTTAAAATATTAACCTTCTCGGTCTGTGTTATAGCTGACTTCTGCCTTCCATGGAAGGTTAAAGTCAACTTGACCCGCATTCAATAAAATCTTATTTTTTTATTTAGTTCTTTTGTCAATAAAATCTGAGTTAACAATATGATTTTCAATACAAGTGTTGCATACTCAAAGGATGTTGTGGTAAAAGAAGATTTTACCAAAGATTCTTCCATTTCCTGTTGTCATGGGTTTGCAATGCAATAGGATGACATGATCACGAGGGTAGATACTTCAAAAGCTGTCCATTTTCACCATTAACAGTGGCCGAGAAGGTGAGAAAAATTAAAATTTCTAGCAAAGCAAATATATTTTATACTTACATTCAAAGTTTATACAAAGCCGATGGTTGTAATGTTTTTTATGTTCTCATAGAAGGGAAGTGAAGGGGATACTGCATCTGTTGCTCCAAAATGAAAGAGGGGTAGACCTCCTAAATTACGGGCCTCAAGGCCTAACACTTCTATCACATGTGACCTTTAACCTCCTATTTATTTTAATATATATATACAATATATATATATACATATATACATAATATATATATATATATATATATATTATATATATATATATATATATATAATATGAAAGCTGCTTGACAAGTTTTGGTGCATCACCTAATAATTAGAATGGCGGTGTTGTTCCATCTGCACCATCTGTGGTAGAAGGTGGTCAAAAGAAAGAAGTTGGCTTGACTACAAGTTTAGTAAGCAAGTCATTGGAAGAGAACCATGGGCCTGTAAAGGAGCAACAAATGATACAAAATGCCCAATTGAGTGAAGACACACTGCCAAATGAAAATACTGGGCAAGACTTAGATGTTCAACCGGGTCAGGGGACAAAAAATCTTTAAACAAAGAAAGGAAAACGAGGAAACCGGAAGACAACCAGTATAAACACCGAGTCCCTAGCTCAATGTGCAATAATGACTTTATTATAAGAGGATGGATTATTATTACATAATAATAATGTAATGATGATCACTAAGTCTCCAGTCATCTGAATGTGTTTATGTTTCAAATAATGTTTGGTGTTTTTGATGTAGATTCTCAAGATGCATCTAAAGAAAAAACAGATAGTAGGTTGGAGAAGAATTCAGCAACAAAAAATCCTAAAGCTTATGTTGGGAAATCACTATACAACATGTCTGATGATTGTCCTATTTCTAGATGGTTTAAAGCAAAAGATGCTCTAATAATCGTTCATGGCCCAGGTAAGGCTCTTTGTATCGATATTTTTTTTTTATTTCTTGAGCATTACAAAATGATGACAAACAAATCTATCTCCAGAAGGAACTGTGGAGCAGTCATCGAAGGTGAGTAAGAAATTTGCAATTTACTGAGTCGAAGACTTGCTATATGTCCGAAACACGTCACCTTGGCATATATACCCATACCATGGTGGTGGTGATCTTGGAAACCACTTGGGAGTTTTGTTTTATTTCTTCTTATGCCTTTTTTTTTCATTTTTAAGTGGTTCCCATTATTATATATAATAACTGCTTTTATATTCTATATCATATACAGATTCGGGCTGATGTTGGCAGTACCAATGACCTTGCATTTTCTTATCTAAACAAACAACTTTAATCAAGGTTTGGATGCACCAACAGGTGCCTAACAGTTTACATTTGATGATCATGAAGCACCTGTATATTCTATATGTCCACATAATAAAGAAGACATTCTGGTATAAAGTATAAACCATATTATAAAAATATTCTCTATATTTCAAGACTTTTTATATTGCTATTAAATATCTATTTCTTCGTATACCACTTTATAGTTTATATTCTCAACAGCTACTGATGGAGCATAAAAACATGGTTATATGACAATATATGTTCAAGAATTTAATATGATGCACCTGGCACCAGAGTGTTTTAGTCCTTTATTCACATCAGATTACAAAATATTCTCATTGGTGCTTGTGCCAATGCATTAATCCCAGATTTGTGTTTTTTAATGTAGTAATTAACGAGTGTTTCTCACCTTTTGGTGATTTTAATTTCCTCCAAATCTTATTTTCTTGTCAGTTGATCCAGATTTCTTTGTCATAAGAACCTTTGTATAGAAACTTCCCACCAATGCCAAGAGGCGATCGAGATGTAGGAGTTCTTGTGTTTGATGGTTAAGATGCAGTGATGTGTAATGGGTAGGTGGTAATAAGAACATTGATATTATGATTCATCTTGTGAGTTAGAAATTTGAAGATGTGGCATCTTTTAGTGTGACGTGAAAGGTAGAAAAAAGCATTCGGGAGGGAATCGAGATTGAAGATGTGGCATCTTTTGGAAATTTGAATGTTGAGTTTCACCACCCCATCATCAAGCTCCTTATCTTGATCATATCTTGAGTTGTGACACTGAATTGAAATGATGATGATCATGGACGCCATTACTGATGTAAAGCACCATGAGTTCTCAAATGCTTTTGGTCAACGGATTTTGGCGATCATGGTCGTTTATGTAGGAGTAAACTCGATGATGATTGATTGTACAAACTGTTGGTATTTTGGAATGTTGTGAAACTAATGGTTAATTGTTTTTTTTATATATAATTGAATATGTTTGTTTAAGTTATTATGCATATTGCAGGGTAATTCGATATTTTTGGTGCGCTAACATTATTTGTTTGTCTGCAATGATAGGTTTTTTTAAATAGTTGGATCGTTTCCATTACATAACATTTCAATACTTGAACCGACATGCATACTCGAGCATCTATATCTCTATAGCTAGATCATTTATAGTTTACTTTACACCCCACAAGATTAGAAATTATGTAATCCAGACTTTCTAAATTTATTTGTAAAAAAAACACATTTAGATGATCATAACATAACATGTTAACTTATAAGCACGTGTACTTATCATCGGTCATATCTAAAACTACAACGTCGTCAGTATTTATTGTTACATGTCCTCAAATTTGTATTTGTACCGCTTTTTGTTTCTCATTCTCATATTTGTGTAATAAGTTCAGGTGGTTGATGATGAGGAACAAGATTCCGACTCGGCCAGCTCTAGATGTTCAACAACAGATGATAACATAGATACACCATACCTGTCAGACGTGGGCCAGACAACAGGTTAGCAACATGGAACGAGGTCCCATTCGAGGTCGAAGATGACCATCCAATGGCCAAAACGATTTAGGAAGTATAACAATTTGAGTTTTATGAAACATTCCGTACATATTGGCTACACTCTACCATGGATGCATTTTGACTACCAATCCTTCGCATCAACTATTTCGTTTGAGTGAACCAAAAGTATATGAAACATTGTGTAATCTGACTCTATTTATTTCTTTGTGTTCTTAAGTTTATTCATGTTGTTACTATATAATACATCAACGTAACCCGTCCACCGGACGGGTATTAAACTAGTTTCTTTGATTTCTAATTAGAATGATATACTATAAATATTTGAAGATAATGAGGCTAATTAGAAGCTATCTACTGAACTACAAATTAATCCTAACTGACAGATCAATTCACAATATTTATTAGATCCATGCCAATAATGTCGTGAAGATATTATTGGGCTATCAATAAGTTCATGTATTAAATGTTAATCACTTATATTTTTTTTAAACTGCTACTATGATTTTTATTTTCTATCTACACACCTAGCGACCGGAAACCTTAGTCTTAGTTTCTTGGATTATAATCAAAGTTAGAATCGATACATTCAGACCTCTTGATGTTACATCATGCAAATAGTCTTTAAATTAAATTGAATAATAATTTAATATAGTTTTTATAATATTTGGAGTTAGGTTCCTAAGATGGTGATATAACGGTCATATACATAGGACATAAGTTCACGGATTAAATCTTATCTTAATCCCTTAGTTTCTAGCCACACACCTAGAGAATGACAACCTTAGTTTCATGAAATATTAATCGAAGTTAGAATCGATACGTAAAGACTTCTAGATGATATATCATATGAAATGTCATGGACATACACATATATTATGGATCAAATACTAGTCTTGTATATTTTGTCAATCTGCTTATACCATACACTATGGGCCGTTGAGAGTGGGAGGCAAAGTCCCTCCACGCCTCAAACACTAGGCATTGCATCTTTGTGATGGGCGTTGCCACTTGCCAAAGACAACATCTCCATGGGCGTTGCCCTTTGACCACTTGTTTGACCCACTTCTCATTGTTTTTTATTTTCAAGATATATAACCTTTCAACGACTAGTTTATTATATATTTTTTTAAATTAAATAAAAAATATTTAAACAAATTCACCGTCTCTACTAATTCACAATCTCTGTCATTTCACCATTTCTATTTCACTATCACCGATTTTTATTTTTAGTTTTATATATATATTTTTTATTTCACCACATTTGATCATCATGGGGATGATTATACGTTTCTGGTTGAACTGTAGGGGTGCTAAACGGGTCGTGTTCGCGGGTTGGCGGGTTCAACCCGGACCCGAACCCGAAAATTTGACATGAACCCGAACCCGAAAATCGTATCATATATATGAACCGAACACGACCCGAAGTTTCGTGGGTTGACCCGAACACGACCCGTTTAACCCGAATTTTTTAATTTTTATTCTGAAATTAATATATTAAAATTAAAAATTACTTAAAAAAACACAAATGTATATAATATTATCATATTTAAATTATAAAATCTATGTTAATTTCTCTTTGTAAGTTATAATCATGACATAAAATACACGCCCCATTTAGTTTATGACATAAAATATATTATAAAAATACAATATAGTATAAATGTGTTAAACGGGTCAACCCGCCAACCCGACCAGTGACCCGAACCTGACCCGTTAACCTAAACGGGTTCGCGGGTTCAACCCGAAACTGACCCGAACCCGTTTAGACGAAACCTAAACCCGCGAATTTCGTGTTAGGTTCGTGTCGGGTTTTCGGGTCGTGTTAGAAATTCACACCCCTATTGAACTGGCAGTACCTTCAAACTGTCAAAGATCAACATATCGCCATGTAAACCCCCTACCTTCAAACCGTCAAGGATCAATACATTGTCGTGCAAACCCTCAACCTTCAAGCCCACCGCTTCCGGTTTTTAAGGTCTACCGTCCACAACATCCTAACGATTCGATTGTGGAAAAGTTGAATTGAGTATATGATTATACCTTTAGTCAACTACTATTAGCAGGAATAAGAATTGAGGGGATTCATCATCCAACATCAAACACTCCTACAATAACAAACTCCAATCTAACATAAGAAGTCCCAACTTGGGTTTAAGGCTACGTACTTGTCCCGGGGTGGAATACATACCAAGGTCGGATGAGGAAATGATTTATCCATCATCCGAAAGCCCTAGTTGTCGATGCCGAAACAAGAGGTTGGATGGGGGTGATAGTGATCGTGAATACTCGTTGCCCGATTCCCTCTTGATTATTAGTTTAAATCATTGTGTCTTTAAATGTTTAAAACGTAATTTATGTAATTATGTGTTCAATGTTCGACTATTTATGTAATATTTATAAATTTTAGGCATGTATTAATTTACTTGTGTGTTGAATGTTTATTTTTTATTTAATTGTTTTGTTTTTCTTAATAATATGAAATAAGTAAATGATTTTATTAAAAAAATGGGGCATTGCCCTTGCCTTTAGACCACCTCATGATTCCTTGTCTTAGACTATTTATTTCTTTTGTACCGGTTGTGAATTATCTTCTTCGCGTGTATGCAATTCAAGTATATATGATTCTTTTTATCTAAATACCTAGCCTAACTACAAAATTACAAATTTAAAATGGACCCGCGTGTGCTACATTATTGAATAGTCTTTACGAGGGCTGTAATAGTTTCCCCTTTTTCATAATCGGGTTTTGACCAAAATTACAAATACTCTTCATGGGCATGTTTTGACTAACATTACAAATACTCTTCATGGGCCTTCAAGCTTATTACCATGTTGGACTTTCTATCTTTTTTCCCCACTTCAAGTCCATTCTTTATTTGGCTTAAAACCGTTCTCATTCAAGTTTCTATCTTCATTTACATAATTTAAACAAAAAAAAAAATACCATTTTCTTCAATCTATGTTTATTTTTATAAATATTTATTTTTATCTTACTCATAAATACTTATTTTATTATTTTGCTTCGATTTTATACACTTGTAATGATATATAGATTGATCAATAGTGAGCTTCTATATATAGAGAGTCAGTTTAGTTTTCTATATAAGTTTCTCTAACAAAATTACAAATTTAAAATGGACCCGCGTGTGCTACATTATTGAATAGTCTTTACGAGGGCTGTAATAGTTTCCCCTTTTTCATAATAGGGTTTTGACCAAAATTACAAATACTCTTCATGGGCGTGTTTTGACTAAGATTACAAATACTCTTCGTGGGCCTTCAAGTTTATTACCATGTTGGACTTTCTATCTTTTTTCCCCACTTCAAGTCCATTCTTTATTTGGCTTAAATCCATTCTCATTCAAGTTTCTATCTTCATTTACATAATTTAAACAAAAAAAAATACCAATTTCTTCAATCTATGTTTATTTTTATAAATATTTATTTTTATCTTACTCATAAATACTTATTTTATTATTTTGCTTCGATTTTATACACTTGTAATAATATATAGATTGATCAATAGTGAGCTTCTATATATAGAGAGTCAGTTTAGTTTTCTATATAAGTTTCTCTATCATATAGACTCCAATTTAATGAATTTAGTTGTTTTCTCTATATTTATAGAGAAAATAGAATTTTGATGCTCCAATGTTGTTGGGATTGAACCCTATGAAAGGAACAGATGATACAAAGCCAAATAACACTATCCGAGCTTTGGTTAAACTATCAGAGGTTACAACCTCTGGTGTACATACACTGCTTTCCCTAAAGACTGCTCTCCTATCATCTGACTTCACAAAGTTGCAAATGTCTGCCAGAGTTACAAGGATCAGAGGATAGAGATCAGAGCGTAGTCATTAGATAGATTATCAATGTAACAGTGCTAAGCACTGATAGTTAGTATTAGCAGTATTTGTAGTTAGTTACATTTAGTTTCCTGTCACTATCAACCCTGACGTCATCAAAGATGCTCAGTGGTTAGATAGTTTAGTATAAATAGGTAACTTGTGTAACAGTTTATTTTATCTATCAAAATATCAACTTTCGCATATCATCTTCTTTGCATTTCTTACTACCAAACTTCAATTGCAAAGGCTGAGGGGGAGTTTGCGAATCACATGCTAGTTTACCAACTTGAAAGCATGATGATGAAAACAAACGACCGTTGCTTGTAGTAAAAGTTTTCCATTTATTTCCGCTGCAAATCTCTTTTAAAACTCAATTATTTTCCATTTTTGAAACAAAAACTAAAAGTAATTCAAACTCAGATCCTAACAAATGTGAATGCAAATGAAGATAAATAAAAGGTTATATAATTTTAAAAGTTTAAATAAAAGATTATAATATTTTAAAAGTTTAAGTAATAACAACTGTAAAACATATGATACAATTTTTTAAATAGCCAGCAACTTTCTCATACGTTATTATTACTTGTTTTTTAAATTACACAATAAAAATAAACGACCCATTGCTTGTAGTAAAAGTTTTCCATTTATTTCCGCTTCAATCTCTTTTAAAACTCAATCATTTTCCACTTTTGAAACAAAAACTACAAGTAATTCAAACTAAGATCCTAACAATTGGTATCAGAGCTTGATTCATCAAATTTGATCTAACAATTGATTTGATTTGAACAGATCAGCTCTCTGCTATTTAGTTTGGTTTTTTTGCTTGATAAACAGAGTTTTATTACGTTCAAAGTTTTTAAAACAAAAATTGTGAAAAATCAACTGAAAATGTCTCAAAACACATAGGATGCCAACCCTGGATCCTTGTTCAAACCACCGATACTCAAAAGAAATGAATATTTCATTTGGCAACGACGAATGGGTCATATCCTTGCTCAGCAAAACACCGGTTGCTGGAGATCTGTTGCTTATGGACCTCACGTTCCGATGGTTCCAAGCACAGAGGATCCAACTAAACAAGTGCCAAAAAATCCTGAAAACTTTTCGGAGTAGGATTTCCAGAAAATTGAATTGGATGCTAAGGCTTTTAGCACAGTTGCTTCGGCCTTACCCAATGAGATTTATGCTGGTCTACTCCATTGCAATAGTGCAAAGGAGTTATGGGATGCACTGAAAGAGCAATTCGGTAGGACTGAGGAAGTGATTGAAAGTAACAGAGAAGTTCTAAATCAGCAGTATGAAACGTTTTGTCACTTGAAAGGAGAGTCTCTAACACAACAGTTCGAACGTTACAGCTGTCTCATTAGTGAACTTAGACGGTTAACGTGGTTTTTCCTAATTCGACTGTCAATAGTCATTTCCTTAGATCGTTACCAGATAAGTGGGAGATGTAGCTTATGTAACACAAAGTCTGTTGAGTTTAAAGAAATGTCGTTGACACAACTTCATGGGATACTCCTCACTTATGAGAGAGAGTTAAACCAGAAAAAGAAGTTGCAAGATTCTGGCAAAATGACTGATGATTACTCATTGGGTAACACAACTCTTTTTGGCTAAGAAGAGGGATCTGGCAGCAGTAAGGACCAAAGTTATGATCACTATATAGATATTACTTCTGGTGGAAACTTTGGATCTGAAACATATGCACCCACCTATGCTTTCACTGCTAGTGGGGAAAGCCAAACCTCTGATAATCTATCATTTGAGCTAATGACTTGCAACATTTTGAACCTTCTGATCTTGAAGAAATGGATATTTTGCACCAACTGGCCTTATTGAGTGTTAGGGCTAGTAAATTCTATAAAAGAACTGGTAGGAAATTCCAGGATTGCATGGGGGATTGAAGGTTGGGTTGGATAAATCAAAAGTCAAGTGTTATAAGTGTAATAGGTTAGGACACTTTGCCAGAGAATGCAGGCCTCAAAATTCTGGACCAATAGGCCCTAGACCTCAGCACACACAAAACACTATTCATTATTCCCAATATACCCCTGCTCAACATGTTCAAAACAATGCCCACTTTGCACATCCTGCTACTACTGTTCCAGTGCATTATGTTCAATCCGCTGCTCCACAAATTCAATATGTTCACGCACCATCACATCCTCAAGTGCATGTACAACAAGCACCCATTGTCACACAACCTGCTCAAACACTGCTAGTCCAGCAGAGGTTGGTCAACAGAGTTTTTTCACACAAAGTTATGTTGACTGGAGTAGCTTGCCTGAGGATTTGACTGATGAGAACTTTGCTTTAATGGCCAAAAATGATGTTGAACAAGAATTTTGTTTAATGGCCTTAGGGACAATTGCCGAAGGTGTTGAATCTGTGGAGTTAGTGTCAAAAATTGATAAGTTCAAGTTTGTGATGAAACAGTGGTTTCAAGTGAAGAAAAGAAAAATGCTGCTGATAAGGAAAAGAACTCTCCTGCTGACCCATGGAATGTTGATGTGTGTGAAGATGAGTGTGATTGTGCTCTCATGGCTGCTACAAAGGTATCACCTCAGATCTTAAAGATCTATGTTCTGACAAATGCATCATTGCTTTTGCAAACATTAAGCAGGTGAATGAAAACCTGAGGAACAAAATTTTAGAAGATGAACTTAATTTTGAAAAACTGATTAAAGAGTTAAAATCAAAGTTAAGTGAAAAAGATTCTGAAATGAGTAACCTGAGATATGAATCAAGCATAACCAAAGACCAACTCCAAACTATGGTAGAAAATACCAAGTGTGTAAAAAGAAGTTAGAAGAAACCCAAATCACTTGTGAAAAATGGGTTGAGTCCTGTAAAGGTTATGAGATTATGCTTGATGCTCAGATCAAGAGCAACATTAAGTTTGGTGTAGGTTTTAGAACCTATGACCAAAATGAGAAAAATGTTGCTGAAATTGATTCTGAGTTGGTTGAAATAGTACCAAAAAATTTGGCTGGTGAAGAAATAAAAATCACAAATAAAGCTGGAAACAAAATTGTTTTGGAAAAATCAGAGGTTTCAACAAAAGATAAAGAGATTGAAAAATATCAGTTTAAACCAACCTGGTCCGATGAATGTGATATTTAGAAAACTTTAAGCCAATGGACTTTACAACCTCTGATGGTATTAAAGCCCCAAAAGCACTGGTGATCCCTATCAAAGATGTACTAGCAGAGGTTACAACCACTGCTGATAAAAAGTCTGATAGGAAAAGAAGAGTAAAGATTAAAAACTTGTTTTGTGAATTCTGTGAAAAAAGAAATCATGTGGCTGCAGATTGTTTTCTTTTAAAAGCCTATGAAATTAACAAAACTTGTGTTATCAAATTTTTTAAGATGCACCATCTGCAACAAAACAAATCATTTAACTCAAGAGTGTGCCTATCTCAAAAACTATGAGCAAAGGTAAAAGAGATCAAGGCAAAAGCACTAGAAAGAGAAGGTTCAAGTTCTGTTGGAAATAAATCTAAGCAGAGTTTTGAACTAACTGAAACATCTGTTACAAAAGCTTTAAACAAAACCTATGTTCCTAGAGAGGTGCAAGTGACAGATGCCCCACCATCAAATTTATTTCCAAGAGGGTATGGCCAACCAGCCTATAAAAGGGTTCCTCTTACTTATGAAGGATACAAAAGCCTTCAAAGCAAAGAGTGAATAAGCATCCCTATGGACACAATCATCTGATAGGAAATGGTCAAGAGCAGATGTTACAAGAAAATATCCAAACCATTGACCATTGTCCTAGACTTGAGGCTGGACCATCCGTGACCCAATCCAAAGCCATTTTGGCTTTGGAGACCTATCTTAAATGATCTATTTACTTATTGTGCAGGGACCCTCTACTTGCCTTGATAGCTTATGGTATGTAGATAGTGGAGGTTCCAGGCACATGACAAGATGTAGAGCCCTTCACAAGGACTTCATGGCTCATGGGAGGGTGGTGATATATCTTTTGGTAATAACTCAAAGGGAAAGGTTTTAGGGTCTGGGTCGGTTCTGGCTGGTAAACTCAAGTTTGAAAATGTGAATTTAATTGACAATTTGAAATTTAACCTGCTGAGTATCTCACAAATGAGTGAGAGAGGGTATGGATCCTTCTTCACTAAGAAAACTTGTCAAATTGTGGGACCAGAGGTTGTTAAAAGATTGATTAAATCATTGCTGAGAGCAAAGCACAACTCACTGCACACAGAAGTGGGAATGTGTATGTGGTAGATATGCTAAAAGATAATCCTATGTCTGGAACATGCTTATTCTCCATTACTTCTAGCAAAGAGACTGAGTTATGGCATCGAAGACTTGGACGCACAAATGTTAAAACTATCACCACACTCTCAAAACAAAGTCTTGTAAGAGGTTTGCCTCATAAGCAATTTTCCTGTAAAGAACATTGTGTTTCCTGCTTAAAAGGAAAACAACAAAAAGTTCTTTCAAATCAATTGAAGAGTCCAAAACAAGCCAGTGTTTACAATTGCTTCACATGGACTTGTTTGGCCCAGTGCAAATCATGAGCTTAAAACACAAAAGGTATTGCCTAGTGATAGTTGATGATTTCTCTAGGTTTACATGGACCTTCTTTCTCCACTCTAAGGATGAAACTGCAGTCATTTTGCAAAACTTTGTTAAACAAGTAGAAAAGCAATTTGATTTTCCAGTAAAAATCTTTAGGAGTGACAATGGAACAGTGTTTAAAAATAGGGAGTTGGATGCTTTTTGTGAGTCAAAAGGAATTGTTAGACAATATAGCATTCCAAGAACTCCAGAGCAAAATGGGGTGGTTGAAAGGAAAAACAGAACTTTAATTGAATCAACAAGAACTATGCTTGCAGACTCGGGTTTACCCTTGTCCTTCTGGGCAGAGGGTGTAAACACTGCTTGCTATGTCCAAAACAGAGTTTTGATTAACCCCAGGCATCAAAAGACTGCCTATGATATTTTTTATAAAATCAAACCTCTGATTTCCTATTTTAAAGTTTTTGGCTATCCATGCTTCATTTTAACTTAAAAGATTCTATATCCAAGTTTGCAGCCAAAATTGACTGTGGTTATTTTTTGGGATACTCAACCACTACTAAAGCCTACAGAGTTTTTAACTCTAGGACCAAGTGTGTTGAAGAAACTCTGAATGTGAAGTTCAATGAACTCTCATCACTGAAAATCCCAGCAAATCCTGCAGAGCTTTTTAATTTAGATAAATTCACATTTGCTGATGTTTCTATCAAGCTAGACAATGCACGTACACCATAATCATCTAGAGAAGATCAAGAATATGACTGTGTGCTTCCACAAACAAAAGTCAATTCTTCCAACAGAGGATCAGGTGCCACAAGCTCTTGTGTAAACTCTGCCACTTCTGGGTCAACAGTGTTTGATCCTCAAACCTCTGCCAGTTCACAAAATCAAACATCTGTTGAGAAAAGTCCTACAATTGGGCACCAAAATCATCAGAATGTTACCTCTATACCCCCAATACCACCACCTCCATTTCCATAAGCGGCTGTACTTCAAATTCACCAGCAGAGGTTAGCTCAGATGATACACATTTGCAGCCATCACCTCAAAATGCTATTGTTCCATACCAAGGTGATTTGATTTATCTCAAAAGCCATCCAGCAGATCAAGTTATTGGCAACATCAAATCTGGGGTGCTCACACGGAGCCAATCCCAAAATATTTGTCTTTTTGCTGGTTTTCTATCACTCACACAGCCAGTCAAGTACCAAGAGGCACTGAAAGACAACAGCTGGGTAGAAGCCATGAAAGAAGAACTCCTTCAGTTAAAGAGACAACAAGTTTGGGAGCTTGTGCCATTGCCAAAAGATGTAAGTCCAATTGGCACAAAGTGAGTCTTCAAGAACAAAACTGATGAAAGGGGTATTGTTGTCAAAAACAAAGCAAGGCTCGTGGTTCAAGGCTACAGACAGGAAGAAGGTATAGACTATGATGAGACTTTTGTTCCTGTAGCAAGGTTGGAAGCTATTCGCATGTTCTTAGCTTTTGCTGCTAACCACAACATAAAGGTGTATCAAATGGATATAAAGAGTGCATTTTTGTATGGAAAAATCAAAGAAGAGGTGTATGTCTGTCAACCTCCAGGTTTTGAAGATGCATTCCATCCGGATTATGTCTACAAGCTCAACAAAGCATTGTATGGCTTGAAGCAAGCACCAAGAGCCTGGTATGAAACTCTATCCACTTTTCTCTTATCCATAGGGTTTACTAGAGGTAAAATAGATAAAACCCTATTCTTAAAATGGAAAGGAAAAGATTTGATGCTTGTCCGAATTTATGTGGATGACATCATTTTTGGATCCACAAGCACTGGTATGTGTGAAGAGTTTCGAAAACTCATGGTAGTAGAGTTTAAGATGAGTGCAATGGGTGAGCTCCAATGTTTTCTTAGTCTCCAAGTTAAACAATTGCAAAATGGTACATTTATCCATCAAAACAAGTATGTGAAGAACTGCTTAAAAAGTTTGATATGGATGATTGTAAACCATGTAGCACACCCATGGCAACCACCAAGCTAGTCACCATTGATGGTAAAGATGACCTTGTTGATCAAACTCTTTATAGAAGCATGATTGGGTCTTTATTGTACCTAACTGCATCAAGGACAGACATCATGTTTGCAACATGTGTTTGTGCCAGATCACATGCATTACCTAGAAAGTATGATCTTATTGCTGTAAAAAGGATATTCAGATACACAAAAGGTGCTCCCACACTTGGTATCTGGTATCGAGCTAATGGGAATATTGAGCTTTCAGGTTTTTCAGATAGTGACTTTGCTGGGTGCAAAACTACAAGGAAGTCCACATCAGGAGGATGTCAATTCCTAGGTGATTGTCTAGTGTCTTGGCAAAGCAAAAAGCAGGTTGCAGTTTCAACATCCACTGCTGAGGCAGAGTATATTGCTGCTGCTACTGCACTGCTCAACTCTTGTGGCTTCAAAACCAGTTGCTGGATTTTGGTGTAACTGCACTAAAGACTCCACTCAGATTGGACAATCAAGCTGCTGAAAACATCATTAAAAATCCAGTTTCTCATTCAACTACAAAGCACATTGACATCAGAAATCACTTTGTGAGAGATTGCTATGAAAACGGTTTGATTTCTTTGCATCATGTCCATACTTCAGATCAGTTGGCAGATGTTTTAACCAAGGCATTGGATACATCTACCTTTGAAAACTTGATCTCGAGAATTGGAATGCTAAACATGGATTAAAAACAAATTTTCTTGTAAATCTATGCGTACATAGCATCAAAATGTGTTTAGAAAATCAAAAACTCATCCTTAAAAATAGTTAAAGTTGAAATTTTTCAATAAATCTTTAAAAGTCTGCTCATAACATCTATTTGCTCAAAACCTCTGATAGGCTTCAAAATCTTATCCACTGTTAAAGCGTATCCTCTGACTTCCATTTTTACCACTTTTTCAAAACACTGATAGCTATCCACTGTTAGTGTTAAAAATAAGTACTTTTCTCATCAGAGTTTACACGTGGCCAGATGTTAGCCATCAGATCTTGCAACAGATGCCACGTCATATTCAATTTTTCAAAACCCTATAAAAACCCTGTTTTATCCCTCACCAGTGTTTACCCTAAACTGTGTCGATTTCAAAAATCTCAAAACAGTTTCTTCTCTCTAACACAATGGCTCCCAAATCAAAATCTTCGAAGAAATCCACACAAGCACTTCCACCTTACACTCTCATAATCAAAACCCCACATAATCACACCGCCATACTTGAAGCAAGCTACGCAAATACTCGCTATCATCCAATGGTTCGAATTTTGCAAAAGTCGAAATTCAAGCACATGTTAGAAGTCAAAGCCCCAATTTACATTGATTCTCTTCGTGACTTCTGGAATAATGCTAAGGTTCACTCAACTGCTGCTGGTGTTCCTTATACAATAATCTCAAGAGTAGGGGGGTGTTGATGCAAATTAGCCCCCAATCGATCTCTCAAGTTTTCAAGTTAAATGACATGAACACCCTGTGTCATTTCCCCAAAATGAGATCCCAGCAGAGTTTCTGGAAAGAGGTTATGTAGGCCAGATGAAAGGTATGACCATCTTTAAACCTAACTTTCCTGCTGAGATGAGATTTTTCTTTCACACAATTCTAACTTGTCTCTCAGCAAAAACCACTGCTTTCAATGAAATTCCATTGAATATGCAATATCTGGGATATGCAATTTTAACTGACACAGATTTTAACTACTCCCAGGTACTGTTCAATGATCTTGTGCATAATTTTCAAAATATTGCAAAAAGAAAAGCTTTTTTGATTCATCCACGTTTTCTGAGTGTTTACTTACAAGATCAAATTAAAGGTCCTGAAAGTAAAATAGGCGCTGTGACTAAACCAGGCAGCCTCACTCATGAAACCTTCACCAGAATAACAAACCAAGATAAAGTTGCGAAAACACAAGTAGAGAAGGCTGAGCAAGTTTTACCTGAACAAAATGTTTAAACTCAACCTCTTGCTACTGAGCCCACTGCTCTTGGTGATCAGGGCACCACAACCGCTGCTCTGAAGCCCACACCAAAAATCCTCAAAAAGAAAACCAAAACACTTACCAAAAAGCCCACCAAACCCAAAAAGGGTCCTCTGGAAGATGAGATCCCAGAGGTTAACCCAGTGACAGCACCAAAGTCACAAACCACTACTGCTACTTCTTCCCAGCAGATGGTTCAAAGATCTCCATCCGGCTTTGAAACTCCTCCTTCTTCCTCCCAAAAGGAAAAGGTTGTAGACACAGGGACACCAAATTATGAAGCTCTAGACCCACTTGGTTCTATCTTCCACAGCCCCTCTCCCAGGGCACTGTCGCTTTCTACACAGCCACCTTCACCAATGAACTACACTTCCACCTACTATGTTACCATTGCTGAATGCAATTGAATTAGACCAGACACAAACCAGCACTTCTTAACAACCTATTACTGAGAATATACTTCATCAAGAGGTTGGGTCTGACTCTCTATTCATTGCTAGCCCATCAGCACATGAAGAGACTACATCCCTTGGGTTACATGTAACCCTTGGTGATAGTTCAACTCAAGCAGCCACTACAATTACTGAACTCCCAAGTTCTCGGTTGGACAGTGGTTTCATTACTAAGACTTGGTTGAAGGCAACCACTGTTGAGGCAACAACTGTTGCCTCTGTTGTGGGAAGTCCCCAGTTCCAAGACAAAGGGGCATCTATGGTTGAAGCTGGTACTAAAACCACTGCTAATGATATCATAGATACAACTACCACTTCAGGTAGGAGTTCAGATGATCCTATTAAATTAGGTGATGAGCTAAAATACCAGGATTTGACGGAGAGAGTGATAAGGATAGAAAATTCTGTTGATGAAATCAAAAGTTTACTGAAGCAGATGATAGCTACAAAAAGTCAACCCTCTGTTCTATCCTCTGCTGATCTCAAAGATGCTTTAACCCTCTGTTTCAACATCAACAACATTATTTGGAACTACAACATAAGCATTAGATGAATAATGTTTGAAATATGATTGAAGCTAGATATCAAGACACTGCTGCAGACATCAAGGCCATCAAAGCCCATCTACTTCAAACCACTGGTCAAGCACCTCCAACGGTTATCTTTGTTACAACAGATGAAGCCAAAAAGGGAGAGATACCTTTGGGTCCAAAGAAGTTAAAAATTGATGATGACATGAGCAGGTCAACAGTGAACATTTCCAGGCCTGATGGATCAAAGAAAAAGGATCTAACCATGAATTAGTGGCCAAGGAAAGGATGTCACATAAGAAGAATGTGTTTGAAGAAGGAAAGGTACTGGTTGAAAGAAAGATTGAACAACAAAAAGAAAAAGGAGAGGATGGTACCTCATCAAAGAAGATACCTGCTAGAAAAGCTAGGCAACCAACAACCACACCTCCTAAAACTAAGCCTAAAACCAATCCAACCATCAGAACCTCTGCTTCCCAAAAATCAAGCACACCTTCAAAACCACAACCTACATCCACACAAGTAGATGTTACAACACCTGATGTGTCAACATCTGTTGATACAGCAGAGGTTGCAACAGATGCAACTCTATCCACTGCCATGATCACATTTCCCACATCAATTCATCTATTATCCACACCACCTAAGATCCCACTACCACCATCACCCACTTTAAGGTTTAAAAGGAGAAAAATCACAAAAGTGATAAATGATGATAAGATTCCTGCACCTCTTCCACTATCATCACAACCAATAACCTCCACATCAGAGCTTATAACATCTTCAACTCATGAAGTTACTCATGCAGCAAAGCTATATCTTCTTGATTTACCAGCAGTCAGGAAAGAGATCCTAAGTTTCTACTCAGAGGAAGACCCTGATAAAAGAACAATCCTATCCCTTGATGGCTATCCAAAACCTGTAAATGTTGATGATTACCTGAAATTGAAACAGAAGCAAGCAGAGGATATTGCCAAAAGAGAAACAACTGGTAAAGATGATAGAGAAATACAGATTGCCATGTCCTTTCAACTAAGTAAAGCCAACATTTTACAAAACTTTGTCAAAGACCTGAGCAACGAGTTGTCAGAAAAGGAAGATAAGCTGCTCAAAAGTGAACTCATTGAGTATATCATGGAGAAGAAGATGTATAAGGCAACAAGGGCACATTTCAGGGATTGGAGCATAGATGAGCTAAGAGAAGAAATCAACAGAATGCAAGTAATGTTGAAAGACCCTCTCAAAAAGCCAACTCCTCCCAACTGGGATTTATACAAGAAAGATATACCTGAAGGAGACTTAAAATTGAAGAGAATGAAGAATGAACTAATTCAGAATCATTATGGTTCAAAGAACCAAGTGATGAGATGAGGTGAGGTCAGGGTGATAGACACTTACAGAAAGTTGGAAGAAAGGAGGAAAAAGGATCCATCCATGCCTCCTAAACCTGATTATTCAAAAGAAAATGCTATTCTCAAAGCCAACTCTCCAAAAAGTCCAGCACAACATCTGCCCATTCCACACTTGCCCTGTTACACAGAAAAAGGCAAGGGGAGATGTCTAGCAAGACTGACAAAGAGTTTGAGGATACACTTATCAAAGAAGGTATACAGAACATGATTGATTATCCAACAGATGATTCAAGTGCCAAGCTGGCTAAAGATTTATCACAAATAGCTCCTTCTCAATCCTCAGCAATAAAAGCTCCTTCAAGAAAACTTTCAGACTCAAAAATTCTAAAATGGAAGGTCGATAAAGACACCCATGAATTGACACTGCTCAAGTCTGATAGTAATGCCACTAAACTATATATGGAAGCTGCTTATAGGCTTACAGTAGAAGACTTCCAAGAATTATTATGTTTAGAGCTGGAGAAGGATGCTGATGACTTAGAATCTCTTAACTTTAAACTTCAATTCGAAGGTCAAATAAGAGAATTCTTCCTGAGGAATAAAGACCAAGAATAAAGTGTTTTTGGCATCATCTGTTCCAGAGAGAGATTGTTGGGATTGAACCCTATGAAAGGAACAGATGATACAAAGCTAAATAACACTATCCAAGCTTTGGTTAAACTATCAGATGTTACAACCTCTGGTGTACATACACTGCTTTCCCTAAAGACTGCTCTCCTATCATCTGACTTCACAAAGTTGCAAAGGTCTGCCAGAGTTACAAGGATCAAAGGATAGAGATCTGAGCTTAGTCATTAGATAGATTATCAATGTAACAGTGCTAAGCACTGATAGTTAGTATTAGCAGTGTTTGTAGTTAGTTACATTTAGTTTCTTGTCACTATCAACCCTGACGTCATCAAAGATGCTCAGTGGTTAGATAGTTTAGTATAAATAGGTAACTTGTGTAACAGTTTATTTTATCTATCAAAAGATCAGCTTTCGCATATCATCTTCTCTGCATTTTCTTACTACCAAACTTCAATTGCAAAGGCTGAGGGGGAGTTTGTGAATCACATGCTAGTTTACCAACTTGAAAGCATGATGATGAAAACAAACGACCATTGCTTGTAGTAAAAGTTTTCCATTTATTTCCGCTGCAAATCTCTTTTAAAACTCAATAATTTTCCATTTTTGAAACAAAAACTACAAGTAATTCAAGCTCAGATCCTAACAAATGTGAATGCAAATGAAGATAAATAAAAGGTTATATAATTTTAAAAGTTTAAATAAAAGATTATAATATTTTAAAAGTTTAAGTAATAACAACTGTAAAACATATGATACAATTTTTTAAATAGCCACAACTTTCTCATACGTTATTATTACTTGTTTTTTAAATTACACAATAAAAACAAATATTTTTTTCTTTTTAACTTGAGTATAGTATTGTTATAAGTTTTTATAAATTAAAAAAATTAACATTTTACTGGATTACCGATGTCTTTGTTCCTCATCGTAGCTCGCAAACACCGTCTAGTATATTATAATACATATTAGGAGTACAAAAATGTAATTCTACATCATCTTACAACTTTAAGTAGTTGCAACTCTTAAAACATGTGTATAATTATTTAAAACATATTGTTGACTTTAAACCAACTTTCTATCACGATTTTTAAACCCCCATAACTTTTTAGAACATTATTTTTTTTAAATTACACAATAAAACAAGCATTTTTTTCTCTTTAATATGAGTATTGTACTACTTTCTTTTTTATTAATTTAAAAAAATTAACATTTTCTGGCTATATCCGCCATTTTAAAGATACAAAAAAACTTTTTTTTTTGAAAAAAATTGCAATTACACATGTGCAACACTACGAAAAACCTAAAACCTGCTAACCCTCCACCCCCACCCCGCAAAAACTTAAAAACCCCTCACCACCACCCCCAAAAACCTAAAAACTAAACCGAAACCTAAACGCCCCATAAACCTAACCCTAAAAGCTAAACTAAACCCAAAGCCTAAACCCTAAGGTTAAGTAATATTACATATGTGCAATACCATAATAGTAGTATTGAAAAAAGTACGACACGTTAAATCTTATTTTTATGTTGAAAAATATGCTCGAATATACTCGAATGAAAGATTAAATAATTACGATCTTATGGTGCAATTTAAAAAATAATAATAACGTACGAAGAAGATAGTAATGTTTGAAAAGTTATGTTCAATAAAAGTCCCGTTACTCCATAAATAAGGAATTTTGAAGTTTTTTGACTAACTATGGGTTTCTAATTGAACCCTCCCATGTATATATAGTGAACAACTCCCTTGATAGTGAACACTAGTGAACTAATCCTTGCCCTTGATTATCAATACACAAATATATACACAAGTGTAAATCAATGGTCAGGATTTGTTCACTCAGTTCACAAATACACTAGTGTTCACTCTAGAACCTCACCATATATATATATATATATATATACATAGGGCGAAGATTATTTAGGAACCACCATTCATGGCGAGATGCAATGTTTACACAACCAAAACTACTTGAAAAAAGCTTAAGACACACAATAGTTTTAAAAAAAAAATTCCACTAAAATCACAACTTTTCTTTAATAAAAAGTCGCGATTTAAATGTAAAAAGATAAAATAAAATAAAAAATACTATTTTAGCATTTTGTTTTGGGGTTAAGCTTTATGGTTTAGATTTTAGTATTTAGCTTTAGGGGTTTAGTTTTTAATGTTTAGCTTGGGTGGGGGTGGGGTTAAGGTTTTTAGGGGTGGGGGTTTAGGTTTTTTTTTGTTGTGGGGGGGGGGGGGGTTTAAGTTTTTGAGTCGTGGTGGGGTTGGGTGGGGGTTCATAGTTCGCTTTGTGTTTATTTTGATTTTGTTCACAAGTGGTTCTCTTGGTTCTCACGATAAATGGTGTTTCCCGCATGAAACCCACAATATGTATATAGGATAGGGTTCATGCGAGAACTAGCTTTAAGGAGATAACCACGAGAACTAGTGTGATTACAAACAAAATAAATCCAAACAAACAATTAACCCCCCCACCTCACAACCACCCGAAAATCTAAACCCTCATCCCACCCCCCCCCCCCAAAAAAAAAAAAAAAAAAAAAACAATAAACCTAAACCTAAACCTCACCCCCAGAAACCTAAAAAAACATAAAACCCCCTCCCCCTAAAACTTAAAAAAATACATAAACCTCCACCCAAGTTAAATGCTAAAAGCTCAACCTAAACTAAATGTTAAAAGAATTATTTTTTAAAAAACAATTCCATTAAAATTACGACTTTTTATCAATAAATAATTAAAAAAAATTGTGTGTGTGTTTTTAAGCTTTTTAAGGTAGTTTTGTTTGTGTTCATAAGTGGTTCTCACGATAAATGATGGTTCACAAATGATCCTCACCCTCTATATCTATTTATTTATATATATAAGTTCATGTGAAAAATCACATATTTCGTGACAACTATAAAAACTTGATCAAAATCATGTAATTTAAAATAAAATCTACACTTATCATAATTAGTAAAATACATCATAAAAAATATTCTATAAATGTACATGTAAAATATGTATGTGTAAAAATTAGGTTTAGCATTTACACATGTGTAAGTTTTTATCATTTATACGTCTAAAAACATTGTTTATCTCATCGGGAATGCAAGACAAATTATCTGAAGAGAAAACTTTTTATCTCACAATTTAATATTAATTAGTCGTCTCTCCGTGCTACCGGTGTAACTTTGGTCGTCATCGTTTGTCTCATCGGGAACCATAATAGCGAATATCAATCTGTTTAGTAATTCTTATACCGAGAAAACAATGTTAGCTCATAGTCGGTCCGGTTCGTCACAATACCTCTATGGTAACTACACTCGCTATAGCCTACGATACCAAAAAAATATCGATTTGAATACAACAATATTTTCAAAAAAAATTGTATCGGAACGTTGAAAAAAAAAGCAAAAGACAACCCTGCGGTATGGCAAGAGTTTGGTCGTTTTCCCCATCACTACATGACGTGAGTTTGGTCGTTATCACCTCGGCTTCTAAAAAACCGTAACAATGAATACCCAAACCAGTTATGATAATACCAATACTGAAAATGATGTTTTTATCTTATAATCGATTCGTTTTGTCATGGTACTTTAACAATAGCTGCATTCATTATAGCCTAAGATACTAGAAAAAATACTCGATTTTGAATAGAACTCCTATTTAAAAAATCAATATATCAGACCATTGACCAAAAAAAAAAAACTAAAGACAGCAACCGCACTATCCGTTTTAAAAACAATTAACGAGCATGAGTTATTACAGAAAAAGAGAAATTGTTAGAAAACAAAACGGGTTTAAAGTATAAATTACATATTGTAGGAGGGGTGAGAGTAAAAATAAAAATAAATTAAACAAAATTACCAAATTGATGTGGCTACAGTAAAAATTATAACACCTCACTTAATAAAAGACAATTGTACAAAAAATCTTAGAGCCTAAGTTAGAATGTTACAACTTTTCTATTCCTCCGGTCTCCCTTTTAAAAATGTAAAATTAAAAAGACAAAAAAATTTACCAAAATTGTGACCAAAACAAGAATTATAAAACCTCACTTGAAAAAAAAAAACAATCATATGAAAAATTTTGGTGGCCAAAATTAGAATGTTACAGCTTTGCCTTGGTCTCCCTTTAGATATAGTTAATTTAAAAAAAATAAATTAACCTAAATTGTTGTGGTCAAAATAAAAACTATAAAACCTCACATAATAAAAGGTGTTCGTATGAGAAAATTTAGTGGCCACTTTGAATGTTACAACATTGTAATCCCCCATTGCCTTTAAATAGATATGTAGTCTCCTTTAAAAATGTATTTAAGAAAAATAAAAAAAATCACCAAAATTTTAGCCAAAACAAGAATTATAAGATCTTACTTGACAAAAAGACAATCATATTAAAAATTTTAGTGACAAAAATTAAAATGTTACCACTTTGCTCTTCCTCTGGTCTCCCTTTAGATATATATAATTTAAGAATCAAATATGATTATCAGTATTATTGTGACCAAAATAAGAACTATAAAATCTCGCAAGTAAAAGATGATCATATGAAAAAATTTAGTGGACAAAGTTTGAATTTTCCAACATTACTTTTAAATAACCTTTAAATAGATATATAGTCTCTCTTTAAAAATGTAATTAAAAATAAAAAATAAAAAATTACTAAAATTGTGGCCAAAACAAGAATTCCCATTTATAAAAAGACAATTATACGAAAACATTTGGTAGCCAAAACTTAAATGTTACAACCTTACTATTCTTTTAGTCTCCCTTTAGATATATATATATATATATATATAATTTAATAATATAATATAATAAAAATATAAAATTACCAAAATTGTGTAACCAAAATATAAATCATAAAACCTCAATTGTATGATAATTTTTAGTGGCCAAAACTTGAATGTCACATCTTACTATTCCCCTAGTCTCCCTTTAGATATATATAATTTAAAATATAGATGAAATCACCAAAATTGATGTGGCCAAAATAAGAACTATAACTCACATGATAAAAGATGATCAAATGAAAAATTTTAGTGGTCAAGGTTTGAATGTTCACACATTACTATTCCTCTTCGTGGCCTTTATATGTAGATATATATAATTTAAAATATAGATGAAATCACCAAAATTGATGCGGCCAAAATAAGAACTATAACTCACATGATAAAAGATGATCATATGAATAATTTTAGTGGTCAATATTTGAATGTTCAAACATTACTACTTACCTATTTCATATAATTACCATAATTGTTGTGACCAACATATGAACTATAAAACCTCAATTGTATGAAAATTTTTAGTGGCCAAAACTTGAATGTTACTATTCTCCTAGTCTTCATTTAGATATATATATATATATATAATAATTTAATATATAATTTAAATACAGATGAAATCACAATGTGTGCCAAATAAGAATATAACTCACATGAAAATGAGAATATTAAAAATTAGTGTCAAGTTGAATTTCCAACATTACATTCCCCTTATGCTTTAATTAGACATATAAAGATGATCAAATGAAAAATTTTAGTGGTCTAGGTTTGAATGTTCAAACATTACTATTCCTCTTGTGGCCTTATATGAATATATATAATTAATATAGATGAAATCACCAAAATTGATGTGGCCAAAATAAGAACTATAACTCACATGATAAAAGATGATCATATGGCCTTTATATGTAGATATATATATAATTTAAAATATAGATGAAATCACCAAAATTGATGTGGCCAAAATAAGAAGTATAACTCACATGATAAAAGATGATAATAGATTTGAATGTTCAAACATTACTATTCCTCTTCATGGCCTTTATTGTATACATATAATTACCATAATTGTTGTGACCAACATATGAACTATAAAACCTCAACTGTATGAAAATTTTTAGTGGCCAAAACTTGAATGTTACTATTCTCCTAGTCTTCATTTATTATATATATATATAATATTATAATATATTTAAATATAGATGAAATCACCAAAATTGATGTGGCCAAAATAAGAACTATAAAACCTCACATGATAAAAGATGAGAATATCAAAAATTTTAGTGGTCAAAGTTCGAATGTTCCAACATTACTATTGCCCTTCATGGCCTTTAATTAGACAATATGTTCCAACATATACATATATATATAACTTTAAAATATAGATGAAAATCACCAAAATATGATGTGGTCAAAATAAGAAACTATAAACTCACATGATAAAAGATGAGAATATCAAAAATTTTAGTGGTCAAAGTTCGAAGTTCCAACATTACTATTGCCCTTCATGGCCTTTAATTAGACATATGTTCCAACATTACTATTCCCCTTCATGGCCTTTAATTAGACATATAATATAATTCTTGTGACCAATATATGAACTATAAAACCTTAATATATATATATATATATAATTTACTATTCCGTCTCCCTTTTATATATATAGTGTATGGTTCATTGGGAAATACTAAAAAAGTAGGAAACAGTGGGAACCGACTCAAACGAACTCCGATTGGACTCATTCCGGCGGCGTTGGAACCGGCTAGTTGAACCCTAACTAGGATCTCTTAACCCTAAATCCTAACCCATAAACCCTAAATATATTAGGGTTTGGATTTAGGGTCTTATATTAGGGTTTAGTCTTTGGGTTTAGCTTTAGGGTTTAGTTTTAGGGTTAATAATTAGTATTTAGGGTTTAGGGTTTTAGGGTTTCGCCTTTAGGGTTTAGCTTTTAGGGTTTATAATTTAGATTTTATGATTTAGCTTTGGTTTTAGCCTTATTTTTTAGCTTTAGGGTTTAGGGGTTAGGATTTAGGGTTTAGGTAAGAAATCCTAGTTAGGGTTCGACGAACCGGTTCCAACGCCGCTGGAATGAGTCCAATCGGACTTCGTTTGAGTTGGTTCCTCACCTTTTTAGTGTTCCCAATGAACTTCCCCTATATATATATATATATATATATATATATAATATAATATGTAAAATATAAATGAAATTACCAAAATGATGTGGTCAAAATAAGAACTATAAAACCTCATATGATAAAAGGTGATCATATGAAAAATTTTAATGGTCAAAGTTTGAATGTTCCAACATTGCTATTTTCCTCCATAGCCTTTAAATAGGCATATAATATAATAAATCTATATCTATCTGTATTATATAATAAAAAAACCTATAATGAACACATGTCATTAATTAAAACTATCTATTTTTATATTTTTTCTCTCTCTTTTACTTATTAATTAATATAAATACCTAATTATAATTAAAAATATTCATTATATTAATTATACCATGTGAAAAAATTAAGTTAAAATATATGTGTGATATCGTCAGATTTTACTTATTATCAAATATAATATTTTAGTTATGATATTGTAATATATTAAAACTAACGACAATATTCTTATATTCTTAATATTAATTATTTAATACCAAATATATAATATAATGATTATTTGATAGCACTAAAATCATCATAATCTATATCTATAACTATTATGTATCATCTATATATAAATCTATATCAAGAAATTTATGATGCGCAGGTGTGTTATTCTTTGGAGTTATATATTGTTTTTTATTTCTTGCATCTATCTCATACTTAATTATAGATACTTATTTTTTATAATTAAAAATATTCATTATATATAATTTATTAACTTCACATGTAATTATCTTCAAGTTATATTAATAAAATATTAATGCATTTGATTTTTCGTTATTCTCCACCGACCTTTTTTTAAGTTCCTTTCATCCTTAATTATTTACATGACATATATTATTCATGTATATGTTTGTGTGTTCTTTTAGCTAAGTAACATTTAAATGATTATGTATCACTTTATTTATGCATATTACATTAGATTAGATTAGATATTAGTTTGTATATAATATATTCATATAATAAATACAAATGGATCGTTTTGTGATATGATAGAATCAATATATATTGTTTAGTATAACGAGTTATTTATTAATATTAGTTTCAATGATTATAGCTATATCATTATTTTATTTTCTTTTTCGCTTATCTCTTATTTATTTTATATTTCTTTTGTTTTCCTACTTATTTATTAACTCAATCCGTGCATACACGGGTCTTAAAGACACAACTTTTTTTTATCACTGGGTATATTAAATTATATTTACTTAGCCCGTCTAATACACGAGGTTCTAACCTAGTTGATATATAATATAATCCATAGCCTTTAAATAGATATATAATATAATATAGTAATTTGAACATATAATAAAAGTATGGTTATATAAAAAAACTTATTTTCATTGGTTCTCACGATTTTTCTAATATGTAGAGTTTTCAAATAACACTCTGTATACGCATATAGACATAGGACATGACCGTAATAGACATAGGTATAAATTCACGTCTTATAATCTTAATCTCATATATCTTGTTTGTTGTTTGTACGATTTATTTCTTTTATATTGGTTGTGATTTATATTCTTGTTGGTGCATATTATGTATGTCTGTCACTATACGAATAAGTAAGATAGAACGTGTATTGAATATTGTATAGATTAGTGAGAATAAACGAACACATGACACGATGGTGAGGAAAAGATCACCTTCGTATGAAGGTAACACATTCGTAGGAAGGTAAGCTACTATATATAGTGTTATGTGTTCATTAGTTGTTAAGTTTTAGAGTTCCCAGAGGGGAAATGCTAGAGAAATTTCTAATTTCTCCAGCTTGACAAGATGTATACTCTTTCGGTATGAATGGAAAGCTTCCGCTTATTCTGCTTCTACTCCGTTCTTAGTAACATTCTACCGAATTAGTTTTTTTCTACCAAACTTCCGTCTAATCCCACCGTTCTGGACTTTCATATGGTATCAGGGATACGATACCGATTCAATCGATCTAGCAGTTAATTGAATCCCCTGCGCTCATAAATAATGGACTTTAGAGGGTTTTAGACGTAAATCCTCAAATAAAAGGATAATCCACGTACAAAAATGAAAATTGAAACCATAGGATTGTTTAGAAATGAATTTCGACCATATCTGTAAAAGAATCATCATGAAATTCGAAGAAATAAAGTTTTGGATCGAAAAACGTGATCATCATGAAATTACCTCCGCACGAAGGTACTACTTCGCACGAAGATAGTTACCTTCACACGAAGGTAGTTAGTTACCCTCGTACGAAGGTAAGTTATCCTTGTAAGAAGGTAACCAAAATGCCTAAAAAAGGCATTGAAAAAAAAATTGTTGATCGTGATGATGAGACGAGTATCCAGAAAAAAAATTGGTGATATAATTTTTTTTTTGAGATTTTAACGACAAATACGGGTTGTTCGGGACACAGTCGAGAGCTTCAGAGAATAGACTTGATGATACGATCACATAGGGTTGAAGATAGTAGAGTAGTCATGAAAACTATGCAGAATGTTTACATCTAGGTTAAGTGACTATTAATGGGCCAAAATGTAAAATCCGCATTGATGAAAAGCTGACTTTTGTGGAACAAAATGCTACATTTTTCACATAGTTGAATTTTTCAGAGGTTAGAGAGGACTTAATTCGCCAAGTTTGCGGGGGAAATTCAGTGATAAGTTTTAGAAATGTCAGAATTTTCAAAAATGAGGGGGAATAAAAATTTCATAGGATATATTAAAATTCCGACATTTTTGAAATTCTTGACGTGCAATAGTATTCGGGTGGTTCCGACTTCAGATTATCCAGGCATGCTTAGGATCTGGATTCGTTAATTCGTGATCGCATGAAGTTCAAATTTTTCAAGATCGAGATCAGATTGATGTCTTAGGGTTTGAGTCCCGGGTCTACGTCAAGCCGGTTAGCAGGATTAGCGTCAGATATGCAACAGTATTGTCGATACTTAAAAGATATCAGATGGTGTTCAAGTTATTAGATGCATGAATGCTCGATGATAGTCTACAGTGTTAGAATGTTTAATCTTCGAGCAGAGGAGTTGTTTTTCGGACTAACCGCCGGGGAATGACGATGTTTGTTGATTAGGTTGCCGTCGGGTCTGACGGAGAAGAAGACTATATATATATATGTTATTGTGACTGAAGAGGAAGAACGTGATTCTGATCGTGGAAGAATGTTTCTCAGATCTGATGTGTTACCATATGATTTGTTATCCGATGAATATTTGATGATTGAAGAGATTACCGTTTCACTGATCTATCATTCAGGAGTATGCTTAAAAGTGATTACGGAAAACAGGATTTTAGTTTTTCGCGGGTGTTCATTGACTTGAAGTTTACCGGTGTGGTGATTCGAAATATCTGTCTATTGTAAGTTGGGTGTTAAGAGATTCATCTCAAGTGCTAAAGGGTTAAATCAAAACCCAAAGTCGGATGTGGTTAAAGTCAAAACTGAGAAGCTGCATTAATTTCGAGTTGGTGATTATTCGTGAAGATTACAATTAAGCAAATCAGAGAAGGTTGGAACTGTGCAAACAAAGACCTAAAGATTCATTCTAGGGGGAATTTGTGCATAATGAAAATAATGCAAGCCCGAACCATCAATCAAGGGGAATCAATTGAAGATATCAAGATGCCTGATTGAAGTTGCAAAATATTCAAACACGACTTTTATATTTTAAGATCAAGCTTCGACAGTGATGGCCAAGAGCGACATTGTTGGTACATTTTATACATGTCTGTCACTGTGCGAATAGGCTAGATAGAGCATGTGTTGAGTATTGTATATATTAGTGAGAAAAATGAACACATGACACGTTGGTGAGGAAAAGATCACCTTCGTACGAAGGTAAGCTATGTGACAACTCACAATCTCAAGTTAATACCTTAACCTAACCACCGTTAATTTAGACATACATTCTTAGTACTGCATTTAACTAGGGTTAGTTAAATGAGTCTACGTTGGTAATTCGGGAATTACCGGAACACACACACAAGTTAATCCTCGAACATTGGTGACTAACACGAATAATAATTATAATCGGATGTTTTATACAAAACTTACTCGTTGCATGACAAATACGTGAATTATGTGTTTTTAAATGCGAATTGCATGATTTATGTGCTTTTGGGTGAAAGTTGTATAGTTAAGGGGTGTTTAGAGCTATTGTTGAAACCTTTATAAACTACTCATAACCCTAAACCTCCCATAATCTCAGTACGACAGTTTATGTTTCTCAAATCATTCTCTGATCAATTGGCTGCACACGTTTTACACACAATCAACAATCTCGATCTTTCCAACTCTCTTAGAACAAACACTAAATTAAACCTAAGTTATGTGTTTATGTATATGTTGATAATTTGCTCTTTTGATTCAGGCAGACCCTAGATGATCCAAACAAATGATTGTGTAATCGATCATACTTGATGAATATGGAACAACTGTTTGATGATTAGTAAGGCCATTGATATGTTATGAATGTTAAACTACTGATGTGATTGATTACATTGTTGATATTAGGGATTTGATCATAGAACTATAATTGTTACGTCATGAAACTGCTGTGATTTCTGCCTGTATTCGTGTTACTGTGTGTTGTGAATGATCCGACTATTCGTGTTCTGAAACTCGTAAGGTTCCGAATTTAACATGCTCATCCTTGTCCGAGTTTAACAAGGAGATAAGCAAGGAGTCCGAATTTAAGCTTAATTGTCCGGATTTATATACATGGGTAGGAATCCGAATTTAATAAATGATGTTAGTCTCCGAGTTTATACTTGCAAAGAGGGGGTCCGAATTTAGGGATTTGTATGTATGTATGTCTGGATTTGGGTAACTCGCATGACTCCAAGTTTAACATGATGAAGTGAGTCCGAGTTTAACATGATGTAGTGAGTCTGAGTTTAAAGGTCCGATTTTATATGTATGTTAGATGTAGTCCGGTTTTAATAAGGGAGCAAGGGAGAATCCGGATTTATAAGTAAAATGATGACGTCCGAGTTTGATTGGGGTATAATACCCTGTCCGAGTTTATTATAAGAATGAGAATCCGATTTGTTATATTTGTAAGAGTCTGAACTTGTTACCTGTACTTGATGACCCTGTTTAGTTAAGGGATCAGGGTTTTCTCACTGCTCCGTGTTTATTAATAAACTGAAAGTCCGAGTTTCTTGAACCACTTGTCTGTCACAAACTAAAGAATCCACTGGGTGTTATTGTGTGATAAAACATATTAATCTGATCACGGGAAACACTTGGTTGTTTGGACACTTAGGGGTATTGCAAACTCTACTTGTATACTTACAAACACTTAACGTATATTAGGTCACGTGTAACAACACCTAACTTTTATTTGAAGCGTAGAAACACGTTAACAAATACCGAGTAAACTAAGGTGAGTTCACTACACTTTCACAAGCATGCGTCCCGAGGGACAAACAACTATTCCTTGCAAATATACTTTTTATAAATGTTGTAGTTAATTTCGATGTTAGTTAATAAACTCAACTCTATAAGGAAAGTCCCTGCTTACTAACAAAACTAGTTGCCTTGGAGGCAACGGGGTATTAGTCGATAGCGCTATTAGGCTTGACAAATCTCACACCATACTGGGAGTCGAGCGTGAACTAAGGACCTTAAACACATGATCAATGCTGATAGACATTGATGAGGGCACGACAAACATAACAGTCACTTCGGTATCAAGTTTATTATTGGCATGTCTTTAAACTAAACACTTACCTGTTTTACGTTAACCAAAACTGTGAACTCGTCGGCTTTATCGCTGATACACTTTTTCCGCATGCTTGCAGGTTGTTAGATACATTATGCATGGGAACTTGCAGTCTGAGGAGCTTGAAGTGTCATGGGGCGTGTTACTTGATTGCAAACCTTAGTACTTTACGTTTTAAAACATTTTGAATTCAATTGTTTGAGATATTTACATTTCTTCCGCTGAAGATATACTTTGTTTAAATTGTTTATTTTGAATTGCACTTTTCGTGTTGGACTTGACGTTAGTGTTTTATATTAATTCTATTAGTTCAACATGATTAGTGGATAGATCATGGTAGGTCACACACTTCGCAGTAAAATTCCACCGGTGGTAATTTGGGGGTGTGACAGTTTGGTATCAGAGCCACTGGTTATAGTGAACTAGGTTTTAAAAAGTTTTTGTAAAACCAGACTATAACTGAATCAGTTCCGAAAGCGACAATGACACTACGTTCCAGATTGCAAGGTCGTCTTTTATTATCATAAACATTATACATTTAACAGATACATATGCATTGCATTGCATATAGCCACACACACAACATTACAATACGATTTCATATGTTACCTATTTATGTTATGGTGAATCAGTAGCATGACATTATTTTTTTTAGATCTTTCATGATGTCTATCGTTTTGACAAAACTCACTTCTGACATTCGAATCTGAGAATCTTTTGACACAAGTTAGGAGAAATTGGGGTGAACATGCAAATCGAATTATTATTACGGGTGCACACGTAATAATAATTGGGGGTGCATGTGAGTCTTAGTGAGACCAAGCGTGTGTAAAGGGATTCTGACCCATTATCCGACATAACTGGGGATTCAGATATCCATAGGAGCCATAGCGACGATGGACTCCTACCTAATCTTGAACTATACTCTTTTCACTTTTCTTGTCTACTTATCTGAATATGGAAATTGTCACACCCTCAATTTCCACTTGCGGAGTTTTACCGCGAGGCGTGTGAACAAACCAGAATCTGAAACACTAGTACATCGAACGACTCTACATGATTTGATTATACGTTTTTCCAAAATCGTTCTTTGTAGATTTTATATCAATTACCAATATTTAGCAGAGCATTAGTTTTAAAGTTTGAGCGGAAGCATAAATAAGTAGTGATGCGGGCGCCAACACAAACGCCAAAACAAATGAAAAATCCCAAAACAATATTAATAAATAAGACTCGATAATGATGTCTTGTTCAATGCATGTACGTGCACCTAGAGCTCCTAGCGTCCTGAGAAACATGTAAAGAAACAAGTGTCAACATTAAAGATGAGTGAGTTCACAGGTTTTCATAAATTTGTTTGTTCGGTTATAGTTTGTTACTCCGTTATCCCCAACCCGGGATAACGTATCAGTTCCATTATTCCAATCCCGGAATAATAAGTTGTTGCTTCCAATATTCCCAACCCGGAATATTAAGTTGTTGTTTCCATTATCCCCAACCCGGGATAATAAGTTGATGTTTCCAATATTCCAAACCCGGAATATTAAGTTGATCCGTAATTAAGTTCAATATTAATGTATATAGGTAGCTAGCCTAAAGTCATGTCACTAAGTGTTCGCGATCGAAGCTGACAGTTGTGCCTCCGTTTTGCCAGGCCTATCACATGACCATGGCGATGTTAGGCCAATCATACACCCGTTGACCATACCCGGTCGGCCAGCGCGACTAGCTCGGATGGGGCTCGTCAGACCCAGTAGTACTACTTATAATTCCCCCGCTATTTAACCCAAATACTATCGATCCAAGGAGATTGTCGAGGACTTAAGTGATAAAGCTGCTTAGTGCCCATAACATTACATTAACATTAACTTAGTTACCGTATAGTTATGTGACGTTAAATACGTATAACGTAAAGAGTTTGAGTTTGAGAGTGTATACATGTTTCTCCCCCTGTTGTTTAAAAACCGGATAAAGTTAGGGGCCGTGAACTCACCTTTATTTGCTCGGTTAGTGTAGCAAAGATGTTATAAGAGATGGGACCGCTAGTTGCGTCCTAACAAACCAATTAATTCCACGTCAGTGTGTAATCACACCAATACAATTTCCACACGCAATTTACTCACAAAGTGATACCCACAAACAACATATCTAACACTCAAACATGCATGCAAGTATTCTCATGTGATCATAGTAATCAAACAACTTATCATGAACATATTCCAAATCCATGCAACACTTTAATGCATAAAATCACAAGTTATCAACTTTCTGCTTAACACTCAATTATTCAGCTGTTTTCTAGGATTTTTATAAAATAGTTCTAACATTCCAAAAATTCCCATATTTTTACAGTAGGTGACATTTATACCATAGAAATTTATATAATTTTTCCAAGTCCTAAATCTTTACCAATTAACCATAAATATTAATTCATTAAGCTGCAGTCAGATTTACCGCTTTCTGACTGCAGTCCACGGAAGAATTTATTTAAAAATCACTGATCGTCCGATTAACAAAATTCCAGTTGTAGTTGTCCGGAAATTCCTATACCTAGTTGCTGTACAAAAATCATAACTCAACTCCCTACTGATTTTAAAATCCAACTGGATAAACAACCAACAAAATTCCAGAATTTTCACAGCTTTAGCTACTGAACTTGTTTGGCCCTTTAAAAATATCAAACGATTTCAGAAAATTATGAATCTAGTGCCATTAGATTCCTTATTCAAATCTCTACGTTCTAGACATCAGAAAATCCGTTTTTCGACAACTATCGACTGAGTTACAGCCAGATGAAGTCGGCTGTAACTATTACTCAGCAACTGATTCAGCATCTCTTTATCATAAACTCATGTAATCCCGTTCATGCGATTAATCTAGGCGATCTAAAACCGATTTCTAATCCTAGATTAATACCAATATCTCATCCATGCAAACCCTAGTTCTTACTTCTAGTTATTACAAACAAAACACACTTGCAACCTTATGAGATCCGCAAACAATTATACATGCATATCAACAATGATCAATTCAGCCAATTACATATAATACATCTAATATCCGAAAGCAATCATGCGTATACACACAGTCAATTCAGTAGACTACTTGTAAGCACATATAATCCGAATCAAACTAACCACTTCATTCAAACACATAAAATCTGAACATGATCTTGCAAATCAAGAGATAAACCTAACCTTGAATAACTAAGTAAACAAGCCGGGTCTTGGACAGGGAGTGTCCGGCTGTTCCAGCAAACCTCGACCGAGAGAATGATGATAAGGTAGGCTGTTTTGGTTGATCGACTAGAGGTGAACCAGGACAGATTTCGCGACTGAATGAAGGTGAAGATGAAGACGGCTGCTGCTGCTGCGACCGAGAGGAAGAAGAGCAAGGCTGATCCGCGCCCGAACAAGTGAACCAGACTGAAAGTGAACCAGGCTGTTCGCGATCAATGGAGTAGGAGTGAGGCAGTTTGCGTTTGAATGGACTGAACAAGGCTGATCCGATTGGGATGAAGGCTGTTTTGCGATCGCCAGGTCTGAGAACAAGCTGCCGACGGCAGTTTCCTTCTAGGGTTTGTGTTTGTGTATGAGACATGCATGGGTATGTGTATATATATAGCGCAAGGAGATGAGGGTTGCGGTTTTTGGTTAGAGCTTGTGGCCGAGGGACTTGGGTTGGTTTGGGTTTGAGTTTGATCTTGCGGCCAATCGTTTTAATTTAAGGTTTTGGTTTGATCTTATGGCCGAAACATGTTTGGGCTATTTTGGTTTGGTTTTGAACAAAGTAGATTGCGGTCTTGGGCTTGATATCGCGGCCAAGGATTAGAGTGGTTTGGTTTGGGTTTGGTCTTGGCCGAATAGTTAGAGTTTTAAGTCTAGGTTTGATCGTTGTTTTCTTTTAGCCGAAGACTTGGGTTCAAGGTTTAAACTTTGTGAACTCCTAGAGTCACAATGAACCAAGGTTGGAACGTGTCGCGGTTCGGTTCAGTTCGTGCACATATCAACTCTAATTATTCAATCACTAAAACAATCACACAACACACATCACGTATTCATTTAACTCGTGCACGTTTAATACTTAGCATATACATTATTCGACATGTGTCACGTGTAAGTTATCTGAAAAACCCGGGATATCACAGAAATAATATGCACGACATATTTGTATCATTATGGTATCTTGTGGATGTAGAATCATGAGTGGACATGGTGGAGCTAACATGACACAGGCCTAGATTCAGGCTCTAATCATTGCACGGGTTGCCGAAGCTCTGGCAGCACATCCACCCACTCAACCTCGAGCTTGTACCTTTAAGACATTCATGGATTGCAAGCCTCACTCTTTTAACGACACAGAAGGAGCAGCGGGTCTTCTTCACTAGATGGAGAAAGTAGAATCTGTCTTTGAGATGTGTGATTGTCTAGTTAACAATCTGGTCAAGTACGCAACTGGTACTTTAGAAGGCAACGTGCTCTCATAGTGGAACGCACAGATTCAAATGCTCGGATTGGCGGCTGCTAATGCTACCCCGTGGAATGAAATCAAGGATCTGATAAGGGAGGAATACTGTCACAGTGACGACATTCAGAAAATAGAAGTGGAGTATTACAACGTTAAGATGGTGGGGTCCAAAATCGAAGCTTACACGAAAAGGTCCAATGATTTAGCTGGTCTTTGTCCTAACAAATCTGAGCCTGCTTACAAACATATCAAGCTTTACCTCAAAGGTTTAGCCCCTGAGATCCATAGTTTGGTGACTTCAGCTAACCTTCCCACAATTCAACAAGTCATTCGATTGGTACATCATCTCGCGGACCAAGCATTCGAGCAGAGGAAGCTGCCCATGAGAAACGCTACTGTTTCTGATTCTAACGACAACAAACGCAAGTGGAATGATTTAGACAAAGCCTCCAATTCCAGCCAGCAACAGAAGAGGGTTGACAACAACAATAATAACCGTAACTTCAATCAGACTTCTGCTACTAATCAGAACCAAGGCTCTAATCAGAATCAGGTCTCGTACGCTGGTAAGCAACCAAGTGTAACAAGTGTAACTACCATCACCATGGGCAGTGCACTAGAATATGTCAAAGATGCGACAAGGTAGGTCACTTGCCTAAGGATTATAGAGCTCCGTTCCTAAAACAGCAGCAGCAATAGCAACCGCAACAACAACAACACAAGCAATAGCCACAACAGCAACAATGTAATCAAAAGAGCTGCTTTCAGTGAGGAAGTAAGGGTCACTTCAAGAGGAATTGACCGAAGTTATACCAGAACGCCAATAATGCAGGAAACAACAACAACAACGCCGCGAATAACAACAATAACAATAACAACAATGACGGAAATGGTGCTCGCGGGAGAGAATTTACGATTGGCGCGGGTGACGCTAGGAATGATAACAATGTAGTGACTGGTATGTTTTCTGTGAACAATCTTTTTGCTTCTGTATTATTTGATTTCCGTGCCGATTGGAGTTATGTGTCCTTAAAGTTCAGTAGACTGTTAGGATCGACTCCAACCCCTCTTCAAACCAAGTATATTGTGGAATTGGCTGATGATAAGCTGATTGAAGCATGCCATGTTTATGTAGGGTGCAAACTCGATCTTCTGGGTTAAGTGTTTGATATTGACCTCCTTCCTGTTACTCTTGGTAGCTTTGATGTAGTCATCGGTATGGACTGGTTGACTAAACATCAAGTCGAAATTCTATGTAAAGAAAAAATCGTTCGTATTCCTCTCCCTGGTGGGGATTTACTGTCTGTTCAAGGCCACTGAAGTGGTGCTATGGTTGGCATCATTTCATCTATGAAAGCTCAGAAGTGCTTACGAAGGTCCATCTGGCTATTCTAGGCCTAGTTACCGACAATCAACTCGAGGAGAAGAAGATCGAAGACATTCCAGTCGTTCGTGACTTTTCTGATGTTTTTCCCGAGGAACTTCCAGGACTACCTCCAAATAGACAGGTGGAATTTTAAGTCGAACTTACTCCTAAAGCAGCTTCGATTGTTCGTGCTCTTTATCGTCTTGCACCCAGGGAGTTGCAAGAACTGTCCAACCAACTTCAGGAACTGTTGGATATAGGTTTTATCTGGCCTAGTTCTTCGCCGTGGGGAGCCCCAGTCCTATTCGTAAAGATGAAAGACGGGTCTTTCCGCATGTGTATCGACTATCGAGAAGGTAACAATCAAGAATCGTTTGTCCTCTTCCTCATATTGAAGATCTGTTTGACCAGTTGCAAGGGTCAAGCTTCTACTCAAAAATCGATTTAAGATCGGGCTATCACCAGATGAGAGTCCAGGAGGGAGATATTCCCAAGACAGCCTTCCGAATGCGGTACGGCCATTACGAGTTTCTGGTCAATCCATTTGGGTTAACAAACGCACCAACGGTTTTCATGGATCTTATGAATCGGGTGTGTAAACCGTATCTTGATGATTTCGTCATTGTGTATATCAATAACATCCTAATCTATTCTAAAAGAAAAGAGGATCATGAGCGACATCTGCATCTTATCTTGGAACTTCTGAGGAAGGAACAGCTCTACGCGAAATTCTCTAAGTGCGACTTCTAGATTCGAGAAGTACATTTCCTTGATCACGTGGTCAACGAATCGGGAATACATGTTGACCCAGCAAAAATCGATTCTATCAGGAATTGGGTGGCACCTAAGACTCCTATGGAGGTGCGACAATTTCTTGGTCTCGCGGGATACTATCGTAGATTTATTAAGGGATTTTCAAAAATCGCTCAACCTCTTACCGCCTTTACTCAGAAATGTGTTACTTACTTGTGGGGAGCGACCCAGGAGAATGCCTTTCAACTTCTGAAACAAAAACTCTGCAGTGCTTGATATTATCTTTACCTGAGGGTACGGATGACTTCGTGGTGTACTATGACGCCTCTATCCAAGGTCTCGGTTGTGTTTTAATGCAACACGAGAAAGTGATAGCCTACGCTTCCCATCAGTTGAAAACTCATGAGAAGAACTACACGACTCACGATTTGGAATTGGGAGCCGTAGTCTTCGCACTCAAGATCTGGAGGCATTACTTGTACGGTACTAAATGCACTATTTATACCGACCACAAGAGCCTTCAACACACTTCAATCAGAAAGAGTTAAAAATGCGACAACGTCGTTGGGTTGAACTCTTGAACGATTACGATTGCGCGATTAAGTATCATCTAGGCAAAGCTAATGTGGTAGTTGACACCCTTAGTCGGAAGGAAACCAAATCTAAACGCGTTCGAGCTTACAACTTACCATTCATTCTAACCTTCCTGGCTAGACCGCTTTGCTCAAATTGAGGCATTGAGGGACTGAGAACCTTCAAGCTGAATCCATGTGAGGCATAGAGAAACAACTCAAACCAAATCTGACGGTATTCGCTATTTCAGGGAGCGAATATGGATTCCACAATATGGAAGTCTGCGGGAGCTTGTGTTGGACGAAGCACACAAGTCTCGATAGTCCATTCATCCGGGTTCTGATAAGATTTATCAGGATCTATAAATCTTATACTGGTGGCCAGGCATGAAAGCAAACATAGCAACGTAAGTGAGCAAATGCTTGACTTGCGCGAGATTCAAGGTAGAATATAAAAAACCGTCTAGTTTGCTTCAACAACCAAAACTGCCTATGTGGAAATGGGAACATATTTCCATGGATTTCGTCCCTAGTCTACCCAATACTCAAAATGGAAACGATACCATTTGGGTGATCGTTGACCGGTTAACCAGGTCTACCCATTTTCTTACGATCAGGAAACCGACTAGTTTTCCAAACTTGCCAGCATTTACTTGAAGGAAAAAGTTTCCAGGCACGGGGTGCTGACTTCCATCGAGACCCCCCTATGTTTTATATCTGATTTGTGGCAAGCCATGCACAAATCATTCGGCTCACGTTTAGACATGAGCACAACTTATCATCCTCAGACGGATGGTCAAAGTGAACGAACCATCCAGACACTTGAAGACATGCTGATGTGTGATCGATTTTGGTAGCGGTTTGGAAAGGCATTTGCCTTTAATAGAGTTTTCTTACGACAATATTACCACTCTAGCATTCAGGCAGCTTTGTTCGAAACGCTGTATGGACGGAAATGCCGATCTACTCTCTGTTGGGCTGAGGTTGGTGACAGCGAAATCACGGGTCCAAAACTCGTTCTTGAAACTTCTAAGAAGATTGTTCAAATCAAAAAATCATTGGGCTGAGGCAAGCTCAATCTGCGTTATGTAGGGTCGTTTAAGATTTTGGAAAGAATCGTAAGGTGGCTGTGTGACAGTTGTGGTGATTCGATCATGTAACGTTTCCGAACAATTTATCAATCAATGAAATCTTGTGTTTTATTTCCGAGATTTGTATAATTATCATGACAATTTCACATATTCAATTCTTGCACGATTTCAAACTCTCAAACCGCTTCTGGAAGTGAAATCGCAAACTGTTATGCAAACGTAATCAATCTAACGCAACGTACACTCCGGAACAATGATATAAGCTAAACATACCCTAAAATACCCATTACATAAGTTAGAAATAAGTTTTGAAGGGTTTGGTATGGCAAAAACATGTTTATTCAAGCTCAGGGACTATTTGCGACAAACTGCGAAAGCATGCCGATTCTCATATTTTTGTATACGAACCATGTTTAGGCATCCAAAAAAATTTTGTAATCAATAAAATCTTGTATTTTATTGATAAGAATGCAAAAATAACAATCATTGCACAATTTTGGCCGTTTTCATGTTTGTTAAAGCCTTCGTCGTAATTAAGCGAACAACGCAACCGTACAACCGAACGAACCGACTTCCACGACATTTCCTGGGAATATTTCAAGTTGCCTATGCTTTAACATCCTTTTAAAGCTTGAAAATTAGGTTAACGGGTGTTAAAAGCGATAAAACGCGATAATACAAGTCCAGGGGCCAAATCTGCCAAAAGCAAACTTTGCCCCCAGAAGGTGGATGCGGACCGTATCCATATATGGATGAGGTCCGTATCCAGGTGCAATATAGCAGAATGCACCAAGAAGCTTCTAGTTTCAATCCTTGTCCCCAAACTCGCATTTTGCCACCATTTCACCTGCTTTGGACATGTGTAATGACACTAAGTATGTCATAACACCTGGAGGGACACTTGTCTTGAATTGGTGAGCTTAAGATCACTACAAATAGCAAACAATTTTGCCATTCCAGCTTGCTCATTTCTCACTTTCTTTCTCCCATCTTCTTGGAGCTTGTTTCCAGCTTTTGGAGACCTCCTACTAAGTTCTTATAGTGTTCCCAACACAGGTAAGTGTTCACTCCTAGTCTATTTCATTTATTCTAGCTGTTTTGAGCTAAAAGTCAAACAGTTTGATTTTCTGTTTGACTATCGGTTCTGACCATTTTTGGTCAAGTCAAAGTTCAATTGAACGTTGTAACGTGATCGTAATCACGAAGGTTATAATCCCTTGCGATTGCACCTTCTGATTACCACGTTTACTAGTTGAAGTGACGAGTCAAAGTTTCGGTCAAAGATGCGCATTATGTGCATTCTACGACAGAACTATTTTCGGGTATCAAAACACTAAGTTCTGATACCAAATCAGTTTTTGCAACTTAGTTAGACATGTTTTGACATGTCTAACTCGTCACTTCTAGTTTAGTGCTTATTTAGGGTCGTAAGTCGAGCGGTCTTGACCACCTCTTTGACTTTCAAATCCACCCGGTTGGTCGATCTTAGGATCTGACCAAACACATATTTGTGACCATAGTTGTATAGGGAATAACCCTCTGAGGTTATACCTTATGGTCACGTCGTTTGGTTAGTGTTATGATAAGTCGCTTTTATACACTTTAAAAACGACCAAAACATATGTCACCAAAGTTTTGACTTATAAACAGATGTACAACATTATTAAACATGTTTTGGCATATAAGACTTATCATAGGACATATCTAACCATCCGAACACATATTTTCGCAAATGACCTGTTAAAGTAGCATAAACTACCTTAACGAGTCATAACGCAAAAGCATAGGATTCTTCAAATCAGAATTTTGAGTTTGTTAAACCATTTCATATGAGTTCCAACACTCATTTGGTCTATAAGACCTCATTCTATCCGATCCTCCGACTAAAGTCCCGACACACTAACATAGTTATCCGATATTAGGACACGCTTGAATCCTTGAACTGTTGAGCTTTGTTTATCCTCTTGAACAAGTACACTCTTGCAACCCCAAGTGAGTACATAGCTCCCCTCATTGACATTTTCTAAATGTTTTGGGGTGATTCATATTTGCTAGACCACTTTCAAGTTTTCAAAACAAAGTCTATGGTTTATATAAAACACGACGATTTCAATAATGTGAACGAACTTGTTGGTGCGTTATCCATTACATGAATCACATTCATTAGCTTTGGCCAAGCCGACCAGTAGTATGTTATGGTACCATAGGACTGACAATCCCGTTACCAAAATTCCCGGTGTTTGTGGGGAAGTTTGGGGAATGACAGAAACTGTATTTTTAACAAACCCTTTGGTGGTTTGTTAGTCGATTTAAAGAGACCCTTTGGTGGTCTAGACGAGTCAACACCGGTTTGAATGTATTCAACAAGGAACGACCACAGTTTTCACAATTAAAACATGGACGATTTATTTATGACATGGACGATTGGTTTATAACATGGACGATTGGTTTATAACACGGACGAGTGGTTTATAAGATGAACGAATGGTTTATAACATGAATGAATGGTCTAAGACATGGACAAATGGACGATTGGTTTATGGTAAGTGATTTAGATAACGAAACGTGTCTAATGTGATAAAAGCATGGTGGATACGCCGCTGGTACCTCCTCTATAAGTGCTTTTATCATATTACATATCGTGTCGTTATTCAAATCACTTGAACAAATGGTTTTGAACAATGTCACACAATGATTTACACTTAAAGATATAAACCATACGAAATTTTCATTTAAATCGATTTACTATTTGGTTTTACAAAAGAAATGTTTTAGTCAAGATTCATGGCTACAAAGATTTTCACAAACACTAACCAACTCGTTTTAGTTGGTTAATTATATTGCAATATCAAACACTTTTGATGCAAGGTTTATATTTAATGACTCTAGTAGTCTGATGAGGTATTGAAATATGTATTTCAAGCCATGAAATTGACACACTCACAAAACCTATGTACTCGCCGGCTTTTTATGCTGACTTTCTTTTCACAAATGTTTCAGGAGCTAATGTGTGATGATATGATGCTTGCTACACATAGGACGGACTCGGGCCTTAGTTACTTTAAAACTCAAAAGACAATTGTTGTGTTTATTTTGTTTATAACTCCAAGACAATGTACTCATGTTATTAACTCAATACAAAACTTCAAGTATTATGTGATGTAAAACAATTTGTAACGTGACTCCCCGACATTTCCGCCATGGTTTGTTGTTTTTACGCAGTCGGAGTGTTTACAGATTGCTATCAGAGCATATGGTTATTGGGAATTAGGTTATGCTTTGACCTAGACTATAACCTTCCTAGGACCCTAACGCGAGTTTAATTACGTTAGATTTTTAATACAATACCATCACCTATCCTTAGGTGATTACCAAAAACAATACAAAAGTCACAAACTCTTTTCGAAAACCTTTTACAAGAAAACATCTATCATTTGATGAGTCATTTTTGGCTTCATGCCTTCAAAGTTTTCAAAATCTTGTCAAAGTTTGGGCTTAATAATATGAACACATGCAATCTGGAAGGGTGGATGCGAGTACCCCGAGTTTTATGTCTAAGGCTAGAGTGTTCGTACAAATCCACTTAATCAGACCAGTCACTCTTACCTGGGAACTCTTAGGGTGAGTGTCCACTTATAGGCTAAAGCATGTCTTCGCGATACGTTATAAAGATCCATTTACTTTGATCAGTCACCGTGTGTCATTTGTTTGTTTTGAGAAACGAACGGATGACCACAATCCTTGTGTTTCGTCGATATTTTTAATAACTCTTCTGTTTATCCAATGTCAGTCTCACACATCTTCTCTCATGTTTCCTCTCTTTTAGAATGCCTCCTTGTCGCAACACTGCCCAAGACGCCGAAATGGCGGCTTTAATTGCTCAACAAATGGCCGTTATACTTCCGAACCTTGTGACCCAACTTAATCAAGCCTACAATTACAATAACAACAACAATGCACCTGTTCCGTGCAACTATAAACAATTCTGTTAAGCTAAACCACTCAAGTTTTCTGGGTCTGAGGGAGCTACTAGGCTCCTACAATGGTTCGAAAGTATCGAGAGCACTTTTTGTTATGTGCAATGCCCTAATGAATGCAAGGTAGAGTTTGCTTCGAGTGTCTTTCAAAAGAGAGCACTCACGTGGTGGAACGGAGTGATGAGAGACAAGGGTGCCGATGTGGCGATGGCACAAACATGGGAAGAGCTTAGGGCTCTTATGATGAAGGAATCATGCCCACGCCACGAACAAAAGGCACTTGAAAATGAATTCCACGATCTCAAGCAAGATAGTGGGGAAAATCGTGCTTATACTGACCGATACGAAGAGTTAAGCTTTTGTGTCCTACGATGGTGACGCCTTTGGATAAGGCGATCGAGAAATACATAGATGGCCTTCCTAACCCAGTTCAGGATATCGTCACTGGTAGTAACCCTACTACCTTTTGACAAGCCATTGAGCTATCTACAACCTTGACGGACTCACAACCAATAAAGGTAAACTCCACCGCAAAGGTGATAAGAAACAGGCTGCGAAGACACCCATGAAAAACCACCCAGGAGAAACAAAAGGAAAACAAAGCCGAACCTTCCAAGAGATCAAGGAAGCGTAAGGCTTCGCAAAACTTTTCCGTGATTACACAACCAATTCAAGTTGCTCCCAACCAACCACTCAACTTCCTGTGAGGAAACCATATGCTGGAACTGCACCATTTTGTAACCGGTGCAATGGTCACCACCAAACTCACCTACCTTGTCGTCAATGTACCTCATGTGACACGACTCGGTCATACGGCCAATCGATCCGTCCCGAATCAAGCTAACCCAAACCCTGTTCAACCTCAAGCAAATGTTGCTCGACCTCACTTTCCACCCGGGTCTTGTTACAACTATGGCGAGATGGGCCACTACAAGAACAACTGCCCAAAACCTGTTAATGCTAATCCCGCGCATGGATGAGCATTCAACATAAATGCCAATGAGGCTCGTCCTGATAACAACGTGGTTAACGGTACGTTCCTTGTTAACAATCATCCTGCTTCTGTTCTTTTCGATTCTGGTGCCGATAGAAGTTTTGTATCCCTAGCTTTCGAACCTTTACTTTCAATGCCTAGAACTAAACTAGGAAAGCCCTTGACAGTCGAAATAGCTAGTGGCGAACCCCTTAAACTTGATTCTGTCATTCATGGTTGCCAATTGAACCTCAATAACCACCTTTTTCCCATTGACCTCACGCCAATGCAACTCGGGAGTTTTGACATCATCATAGGAATGGATTGGTTAATCAAACATTATGCCGAAGTTATCTGTTTCGACAAGATAGTTCGTATACCTTTTCCTTCTGGCGAAATCCTAGAAATTCATGGAGAGAAACCCTCTAGTAGCCTAAACCTCATGACCTGTACCCAAGCCCAAAAAATACCTATGAAAGAATTATGTAACCTTTTTGGCACATATCGTAGAGGAGAAAAGGCAAAGGCAAAACTCATTAGGACATCCCCATTATTCGGGATTATCCGGAGGTGCTTCCTGAAGAACTACCTGGTTTACCCCCAGTACGTCAAGTTGAGTTTCGTATAGATCTTATACTTGGTGCCAACCCTATAGCCAAATCCCCTTACCGTCTTGCACCGTCCGAGATGCAAGAATTATCGAAACAACTTCAAGAGTTATCGGACAAAGGATTCGTTTGTCCAAGTTTTTCACCATGGGGCGCTCCTGTCCTATTCGTTAAAAAGAAGGATGGATCCTTCCGTATGTGCATCGATTATCATGAGCTCAACAAACTCACAATCAAAAATCGATATCCCCTACCTCGCATTGATGATCTCTTTGATCAGCTACAAGGTGCTACCTGCTTTTCAAAGATCGATCTACGTTCTGGATATCATCAGCTTCGTGTACTTGAAGAAGATATTCCCAAGACTGCCTTTCGCACTCGATACGACCATTACGAGTTTACTGTCATGCCCTTCGGTTTGACAAATGCGCATGCCGTCTTCATGGACTTAATGAATTGGATTTGTAAACCCTATTTAGATAAGTTCATCATTGTTTTCATTGATGACATTTTAATCTATTCAAAGTCTCGAGCCAATCACGAGCAACGTCTCCGTCTAACGATGGAACTTCTAAAGAAAGAACAACTCTATGCCAAATTTTCGAAGTGTGAGTTTTGGCTAAAAGAAGTTCAATTCTTGGGTCACATAGTCAATGAGCAAGGTATACATGTGGATCCTTCCAAAATCACTACAATTAAGGATTGGAATACACCCACTACTCAGAAGTCCGCTCATTTCTTGGTCTTGCTGGATACTATCGACAATTCATCACGAACTTCTCAAAGATCGTGGTTCCCCTCACTGCTTTGACTCAAAAGAATAAGCCTTTTGAGTGGGGACCCAACAAGAGGAAGCTTTTCAGACCTTGAAACAAAAGCTCTGCGATGCCCCTATCCTATTTTTACCCGATGGCAACGATGATTTGGTTGTCTATTGTGACGCATCGGATCTAGGCCTTGGTTGTGTTCTCATGCAACGAGATAAAGTCATAGCCTACGCGTCAAGACAATTGAAAATCCACGAGAAGAACTACACAACTCATGATCTTGAGTTAGGTGTTGTAGTTTTTGCTCTTAAAATATGGCGACATTACCTTTATGGTACGAAATGTGTGGTTTTTACTGACCGCAAAAGTCTCCAACACATATTCAATCAAAAGGAGCTAAACATGAGATAACGACACTGGGTCGAACTCTTAAACAACTATGACTACGAAGTTCGCTACATCCTGGCAAAGCGAATGTCGTAAGTGATGCGCTTAGTCGTAAGGAATGTGTCAAGCTTCATTGTATTAAAATACAATCTGATATCTAGACACGTATTCTTTCAAGCACAACGTACATGTGTAACCTAAAGCTTATTGAAAAAATGAGCTGCCTCAAAATCTCGAACTTCAACTCGAAACGAAAGATAATGGATTACTCTATTATTTGAACCGTTTGTGGGTTCCAAGTCAAAACAGCTCCGCACCTTATTGATGGATGAAGCTCATAAGTCTCGTTATTCAATCCATCCTGGTGCAGACAAAATGTACAAGGATCTTCGTACCCAGTATTGGTGGCTGAATATGAAAAGGGATATTCCTTGTATGTGTCTAAATGTCTAACTTGTCTTAAAGTCAACGTTGAACCTCAACACCCATCTGGTTTGCTTGAACAACCAGAAATACCGGTATGGAAATGGGAGAACATTGGGATAGATCTCATTACTAAACTACCTCGCACATCTAGAGGTCATGATGCTATTTGGGTAGTCATTAATCGTCTAACAAAATCAGCACATTTTTTTCCGATTCGTGAGGATTTCTTGCTGACAAACTCGCCAAAATCTACGTTAATGAGATTGTATCTCGTCATATTGTTCCTTTGAACATCATATCTGACCGAGATGCTCGATTCTCATCTCAATTTTGGAAGACCATGCAATCTGCCATGGGAACCAAACTCAATCTGAGCACTACTTATCATCCTCAAACGGATGGACAAACCAAATGGATAATTCAAACACTGGAGGATATGCTTAGAGCATGCGTGATCGATTTTGATGGTAGGTGGGATTCGCATCTACCGTTGATTGAATTCTCCTACAACACTAGTTATCACGCCGGCATCGACATGGCGCCTTTCGAAACTCTATACGGTCGAAAATGTCGTTCACCTGTCTGTTGGAGTAAGATCGGTGAAGCTCAGCTCACTGGACCTGAACTCATTCATGACACAACAGAAAAAGTCAAGAAAATACGTGATAACCTTTTGACAGCTAGAAGCCGTCAAAAGAGTTATGCGGACAAACGACGCAAGCCCTTGGAATTCCAAGTCGGTGAATACGTCCTACTCAAGGTATCCCCTTGGAAAGGTGTGGTCAGATTTGGAATGAAAGGAAAACTTGCACCACGATATGTTGGACCATTCAAGATCGTTGAGAGAATCAGAAAGGTGGCCTACCGACTTGATCTACGTCCTGAACTTGGGAACGTTCACCCAACATTCATCGTCTCCAATTTGAAAAAGTGTTTAGCCGATACAAATCTTCACATTCCCCTCGACGAAATTCACGTTGATGACACTATGCATTTTGTCGAGAAACCTGTGGAGATATTGGACCGTGAAGTCAAGAAACTCAAGCGTAGACGAATACCTATAGTTAAAGTTTGCTGGGAATCCAAACGTGGCCCATAATTAACTTGGAATGAGAGGATCAAATGAAAAATAAATACCCACATTGTTTCCACAAGTTTCCTCTAATTAAATTTCGAGACGAAATTTCCTAAAGTAGTGGAGACTGTGACATTTGTGGTGATTCGATCATAACGATTCCGAACAATTTATCAATCAATGAAATCTTGTGTTTTATTTCCGATATTTGTATAATTATCATGACAATTGCACATATTCAATTCTTGCACGATTTCAAACTCTCAAACCGCTTCTGGGAAATGAAATCGCAAACTGTTACGCAAACGTAATGAGTTTAACGTGACGTACACTCTGGAACAAGGATATAACTAAACATACCCTAAATACCCATTACATATTTTAGAAATAAGTTTTGAAGGGTTCGGTATGGCAAAAACATGTTTATTCAATGCTCAGGGACTATTTGTGACAAACTGCGAAAGCATGCCGATTCTCGTATTTTTGAATACGAACCATGTTTAGACATCTAAAAAATTTTTGTAATCAATAAAATCTTGTATTTTATTGATAAGAATGCAATAATAACAATCGTTGCACAATTTTGTTCGTTTTTGTGTTCGTTAAAGCGTTCGTCGTAATTAAGCGAAAAACGCAACCCTACAACCGAACGAACCAACATCCACAACATTTCCAGGCATATTTCAAGTTCCCTATGCTTTAACATCCTTATAAAGCCTGGAAATTCGGTTAACGGGTGTTAAAAGCGACAAAACACGACAATACAAGTCCAGGGACCAAATCTGCCAAAAAACAAACTTTTTCCCCCAGAAGGTGGATGCGGACATATCCTATAGGTGAATCCGTATCCAGGTTCTAGTACAACAAAATGCACCCTGGCAGCTTCTTGCTCAATCCTTGGTCCCCAAGCTCGCGATTCTGCCACCATTTCACCTGCTTTGGACATGTGTAATGACACTAAGCATGTCATAACACCTGGAGGGACACTTGTCTTGAATTGGTGAGCTCAAGATCACTACAAATAGCAAAGAATACTTGTCTTGAATTGGTGAGCTCAAGATCACTACAAATAGCAAAGAATTTTGTCATTCCAACTTGCTCATTTCTCACTTTCTTTCTCCCATCTTCTTGGAGCTTTTTTTCCAGCTTTGGAGACCTCCTACTGAGTTCTTATAGTGTTCCTAACACAAGTAAGTGCTCACTCCTAGTCTATTTCATTTATTTTAGATGTTTTGAGCTAAAAGCCAAACATTTTGACTTTCTGTTTGACTTTCCGTTCTGACCATTTTTGGTCAAGTCAAAGTTCAATTGAACTTTGCAACGTGATCGTAATCACGAAGTTTATAATCCCTTACGATTGCACCTTCTGATTACCAAGTTTACTAGTCGAAGTGACGAGTCAAAGTTTTGGTCAAAGATGCGCATTAAGTGCATTTTACGACAGAACTATTTTCGGGTATCAAAACACTAAGTTTTGATACCAAATCATTTTTTTCAACTTAATTAGACATGTTTTGACATGTCTAACTCGTCACTTCTAGTTTATTGCTTATTTAGGGTCGTAAGTCGAGCAGTCTTGACACCGCTTTGACTTTCGAATCCGACCCGTTTGGTCGATCTTAGGATCCGAACAAACACATATTTGTGACCATAGTTGTATAGGGAATAAACCTCTAAGGTTATACCTTATGGTCATGTCGTTTGGTTAGTGTTATGATAAGCCGCTTTTTACACTTTAAAAATGACCAAAACGCCCTTTTTGCGCCTAAATCAATTTTAAGCATATGTGACCAATGTTTTGACATATAACATGATGTTACAACATTATTAAACATGTTTTAGCATATAAAAACTTATTATAGGAATATCTAACCATCCGAACACATATTTACGCAAATGACCCTTAAAGTAGCATAAACTACCTTAACGAGTCAAAACGGGTCAAAAGCACTTAGGATTCATTTCAAATCAGAATGTTGAGTTTGTTAAACCGTTTCATATGAGTTCCAATGCTCATTTGGTTTACAAGACCTCATTCTATCCGATCCTCCGATTAAAGTCCTGACACACTAACATAGTTATCCGATATTAGGACACGCTTGAATCCTTGAACTGTTGAGCTTTGTTTATCCTCTTGAACAAGGACACTCTTGCAACCCTAAGTGAGTACATAGCTCCCCTCTTTTATGTTTTCTAAATGTTTTGGGTGATTCATATTCGCTAAACCACTTTCAAGTTTCAAAACAAAGTCTATGGTTTATATAAAACACGACGATTTCAATAATGTGAACGAACTTGTTGGTGCGTTATCCATTACACGAATGACATTCATTCGCTTTGGCCAAACCGACCAGTAGTATGTTATGGTACCATAGGACTGGCAATCCCGTTACCAAAATTCCCGGTGTTTGTGGGGAAGTTTGGGGAACGACTTAAACTGTATTTTAACAAACCCTTTGGTGGTTTGTTAGTCGATTTAAAGAGACCCTTTGGTGGTATAGACGAGTCAACACCGGTTTGAATGTATTCAACAAAGAATGATCACAGCTTTCACAATTAAAACATGAACGATTATTTATGACAAGAACGATTGGTTTATAACACGGACGATTGGTTTATAACACGGACGAATGGTTTATAACACGAACGAATGTTTTATGACATGGACAAATGGACGATTGGTTTATGGTAAGTGATTTAGATAACGAGACGTGTGTAATGTGATAAAAGCATGGTAGATACGCCGTTGGTACTTCCTATATATAAGTGCTTTTATCATATACATATCGTGTCGTTATTCAAATCACTTGAACAAATGGTTTTGAACAATGTCAAGCAACGATTTGCACTTGAAGATATAAACCATACGATTATTTGGTTTTACAAAAGAAATGTTTTAGTCAAGATTCATGGCTACAAAGATTTTCACAAACACTAACCAACTCGTTTTATTTGGTTAATTATATTGCAATATCAAACACTTTTGATGCAAGGTTTACATTTAACGACTCTAGTAGTCTGACGAGGTATTGCAATATGTATTCAAGCCATGAAATTGAGACACTCACAAAACCTATGTACTCATCGGCTTTTTATGCTGACTTTCTTTTCACATACTTTTTGAGGAGCTAATGTGTGATGATATGATGCTTGTACCCATAGGAAGGACTCAAGCCTTAGTTACTTTAAAACTCAAAGATAATTGTTGTGTTTATTTCGTTTACAACTCCAAGACAATGTAATCATGTTATTAACTCAATAATACAAAACTTCAAGTATGTGTTGTGAAACAATTTGTAATGTGACTCCCTGATGTTTCCGCCGCGGTTTGTTGTTTTTACACGGTCAGGGTGTTACAGGCTTATCGACTTGAGTTACCTGATGAACATGGTTCAAAACACTTGTAGTTCCCTTCAAGGAACAAAAGATCGATGATAAGTTCCAATTCACCGAGGAACTTGTCAAAATTATGGACCGGGAAGTCAAGGTTCGTAAACACAGTCGAATACCTATCGTGAGAGTTCGTTGGAACTAAAAACGTGGACTGAAATTCACGTGGGAAAGCGAGGATCAGATGATGCTCAAGTATCCTCACTTATTCAAAACCGTTGAACCTAACACTGATACGACCGGCGAATTTCGGGGCGAAATTCCCTTTCAACTTGCGGATGATGTGGTACCTGAGGAAAACCCACAGTCATCGTAACGTATTGCTTTCAGTTTTTCGTGACTGCTTAGCAAATTTCGGGACTAAAATTTCTTTCAAATTGGTGATGATGTGACAACCCGTAATCTCAGGTTAATACCTTAACCTAACCACGGTTAATTTAGACATACATTCATAGTATTACTTTAACTAGGGTTAATTAAATGAGTCTACGTTGGTAATTTAGGGAATTACCGGGACACGCACACAAGTTAATCCTCGAACATTGGTGACTCACATGAATAATAATTACAATCAGATGGTTTATATGAAACTTTCTCGTTGCATGACAAAAACGTGAATTATGTGTTTTAAATGTGAATTGCATGATTTATGTGCTTTTGGGTGACAGTTGTATAGTTAAATGGTGTTTAGAGCTATTGTTGAAACCTTAATAAACTACTCCTAACCCTAAACCTCCCATAATCTCAATATGACAGTTTATGTTTGCACAATCATTCTCTAATCTCAGTCCGAGTTTAACAAGGAGATAAGCAAGGAGTCCGAATTTAAGTTTATTTTTCCGGATTGATATACATGGGTAGGAATCCAAATTTAATATATGTTTTTAGTCTCTGAGTTTATACTTGCAAAAGGGGGGGGGGTCCAAATTTAGGGTTTATGTGTCTGTGTGACCGGATTTGGGTAACTCACATGACTTCGAGTTTAACATGATGAAGTGAGTCCGAGTTTAACATGATGTAGTGAGTCCGAGTTTAAATGTCCAATTTATATGTATGTTAGATGTAGTCCGATTTTAATAAGGGAACAAGGGAGAATTCGGATTTATAAGTAAAATGATGACGTCCGAGTTTGATTGGGGTATAATACCCTGTCCGAGTTTATTATAAGAATGAGAATCCGGATATGTTATATTTGTAAGAGTCCGAACTTGTTACATGTACTTGATGACCCTGGTTAGTTAAGGGATCATGGTTTTGTTCATTGCTCCGTGTTTATAATAAACTGAAAGTCCGAGTTTCTTGAACCACTTGTCTTTCATAAACTAGAGAATCCACTAGGTGTTATTGTGTGATAAAATATATTAATCTGATCACAGGAAACACTTAGTTATTTGGACACTTAGGGGTATTGTAAACTCTACTTGTATACTTACAAACACTTAATGTATATTAGGTCGCGTGTAACAAGACCTAACTTTTATTTAACGCGTAGAAATACGTTAACAAATACCGAGTAAACTAAGGTGAGTTCACTACATTTCACAAGCAAGCGTCCCGGGGGGATAAATAATATTCCTTGGTGGAATACTTTTTATAAATGTTGTAGTTTAATTTTGATGTTAGTTAATAAACTCAACTCCATCATGAAAGTCCCTACTTACTACCAAAACTAATTGCCTTGGAGGCAATGGGGTATTAGAGATAGCGCTATTCGGCTTGACAAATCTCACACCGTTCTGGGATTCGGGCGTGAACTAAGGACCTTAAACACATGATCAATGCTGATAGACATTGATGAGGGCAAGTATCGAGTTTATTATTGGCATGTCTTTAAACTAAACACTTACCTGTTTTACGTTAACCAAAACTGGGAACTCGTCAGCTTTATCGCTGATACACTTTTTCTGCATGCTTGCAGGTCGTTAGATACATTATGCATGGGAACTTCAGTCTGAGGAGCTTAAAGTGTCATGGGGCGTGTTACTTGATTGCAAACCTTAATAATTACGTTTTAAAAACATTTTGAATTCAATTGTTTGAGATATTTACATTTGTTCTGCTGAACATATACTTTGTTTGAATCGTTTATTTTGAATTACACTTTTCGTGTTGGACTTGACGTTAGTGTTTTATTTAATTACTATTAGTTCAACATGATTAGTGGCTAGATCCTGGTACGTCACACGCTTCGCGGTAAAACTCAGCCGGTGGTAATTTGGGGGTGTGACAAGCTAGTTCACCTTCGTACTAAGGTAAGCTACTATATATAGTGTTGTTTGTTTATTAGTTGTTAAGTTTTTGGGGGTCCCAGAGGGGAAATGTTAGAGAAATTTCTAATTTCTCCAGCTTCACAAGATATATACTCTTTTGATATGAATGGAAAGCTTGCGCTTATTCTGCTTCTACTCCGTTCTTAATAACATTATACCGAATTAGTTCTTTTCTACCCAAACGTCCGTCTAATCACCCCATTTCCTGAACTTTCAATTCTTCATGCACGCATGATTTAGTTATGCCATATGATTTTTTCCTAACCACACGCCTAGCCAACGACAATATATTCTCCTAACATATAAATTAAACTTAGAATTGATACATAAAGTCCTCTTGATATTTCATTATACATTCATACGAATAGTCTTGAAATTATTGAAGAAACCTTTTTTTCATAGCTGGAGGTAGGCTCCGCAATGGTGACTTACTTATAGACATATAAGTTCACATATAACTAATTTTTAATCTTGTATATTGTATAATTTAAAATAATATTAGACAAGTCGTTCTATTTAGTTTTCACTATCTTTGCTGCTTATAACGTGATGACACTTTGATTATTCTTTTTATTTTCTTTGGGTTATTTGATATATTGCAAAACTAAGATTTTTGTTTATATAAACTCTACAATATAGATGTTGATCAATTCCTTAGAGAAACATGATAGAAACAAATAGAGCGAACATGTGTATCTGTTGATTCATAAATCCCTAAGATGGATGTAGACATGTTATTGACTGATCGAGTTCCCGTTTACGATGGTCGGTTAGAATGGCTAATATGATCTTGATGATCACGTTCTAGGGAGAGAGGGTAGGGACGAGTTTTAGGATGATGATGTTATGATATTGTGTCACCTTTAACCCTCTCAAGTAACCTTTATTTATACAAATAAGGGTAAGCCCTATGATTATTTAGTAAGGTTAAATACGTCCATTGAATATTTATCAATTGACGATATAAGAATAATTAAGTCATTTATCAATATATTAAATAATGAGAATAAGGGCCATATTTAGTATTTAATAAATATATTTTTACATTCTCCCACTTCACCTACTTATCATTTGCTATAAGTATCAGGCAAGTCTTATCAGGTTTTAATGTTCATTTTAGTTTTAAACTAAACCGTAGCAAAGAAATACAATTATTGAATCGATATTCAACTTAAGAACCTTATTAATCATACTACAATCCCAAATTTAAAACCTAAGTAATTAGGATCAAACTAACGAATAAGTCCTTAACATTTGATTTGTATAATCACTGTCTTTAGTAAATCCCATCTTTTAAACAAGTTCTTTGAAAAATTTAGGTGGCAGACTTTGTCATCGGATCCACAAGCATATTCTTAGTACTTTATACTAAATACAAAGGTTATTTTCCTCACAACACTCATGTGAACAAGTACTTTGTATCAAAATATAAACCAACTCCAGTCGAACTATTATCGTTCGAGAATCTAACAGCAACCGAATTATCATAGTAAAGCTTCAATGGTCTAGAAATGGAATCAACTACTCTGAGTCCAGTGATCAGATTCTTTAGCAACATTCCATGATAGGTTGTGTTATAAACAACAATGTATTTTGCCATCATAGTGGATGGTGTGGTTAATTATTTTTGTGACTCTTCCATGAGATAGGTCTGCCTACTAAAATAAAGATATACTCTGAAGTAGATTTCTTGTCATCTTTGCATGTAGCAAAGTCAGTTTAACACCTCAACCAATGACGAAAATATTGGGTGATACATTTTGGAAAGATTGCTCATTGCACATGATCACAAACTAAAATTGAAATACTTATTTATTCAATATTAATATCACACAAGACAAAAGACAACTTATCATAAAATGCACAAATAAAAATCTATATTAAATTTAAATTAGGTCCAAAGGCAGAGCGTAGCAAATCAAGAAAATACAACTTCAAACTTGGTCACATAAAACGTATATAAAATCAAATGTCAACTTTAAAGAAGCTCGGAAGAAACATAAGTTTTAAGCATAAAAAGATATTGATAGTATATCAATTTATATGGCAATTGTATGAAATATAAGCAACCAAGTGTTATAACATATATGAATACTATGTGGGCATATTCAAACCTTGTATTGACTTGCTAGAGAGGATCCAACATGGTGGTAAAAACCGTGAGAGTGTAAACGGTTTCAATCATTCCACAAAGGCCTTCTCACAACAAACAAAATCAAGGAGTGGGAATGGGTTGTCAATTCTATAACGCTATAATCTACTACCGGTTGGCTTGATCAATGTTAATGAATGTATGCGTGTAAGGTAAATCATGTAATGTCATACAAGTTTGCAAATACATATCAAACAAGCCAGAGTGTTAATTGAAAAATGAAAAAATGTTATAATAAACAATGAATCACCTCAAAAGTAAAAATATTGGAAAAGGGGAGTGTAAACTCACCTTGAAAAGCCAATAAATTTTGATGTTGTCGCAAAAATTCCAAGGAATTATCCTTATTTTAGGGAGCAATACAAAATCCACAAAACAAATTGTCCTCCATTCGTAAGCGAACCTAAACCCGCACTTTCTGGATTACTTTTATGGTACTTTACTCGTCTAATCTACCCATTTGTTAATTTCATCCCCAACCTCAAGAATCCAAATCTAATACTTTCTTTTATTTTAACAATTGATAAATATAAATAAATAAATAGATAACTAAAATAACCATTATAAAAATAAAGTGTCACCTTTATTTATATAAGAGATATGTATACATTTTTTCGCAATCACACGTTAAATTTACAATTATTTTATTTAAACCTATAAATATATGTTACAGTTTAGGTTTATTTGTGAACAACCCTCTTGATTGTGAACACTAGTAAACTAATCCTAACTCTTGATTATCAATACACAAATGTAAACACAACTGTAAATCAATGGTCAGGATTTGATGATAAAAATGCACTAGTGTACTTTACAATTTGATGATGTAAATCAATGGTCGGGATTTGTTCACTAAGTTCACAAATACACTAGTGTTCATTCACTCTATTTGTTAAAATCAGTGTTGTAAAAACCTAGCTACTTAAAATATTTACCTATAAAATTGTGTATATGTATATACAAAACTGAAAATTACATATAAAAAACCTGATCCGATTAATTCCGATTAATCCCAAGTAATCCCGAGTAGTCGCTAGTTCCCACCTCACTGACCGACTAGCGACTAACGAGTTCTCCAACCTTGGTTAAAATATACCTTAATAGAAGCTATTTTTTAGACTCCAGATTTATAAGGTAATAGAAACTCATTTTTTAAACTCCAAATTTATACTAGTGTTCATTCACCCTATATGTTAAAATAAAAGTTAATAGAAACTCATTTATAAACTCCAGATTTATAAAGAAAAAACCATTTAACACAATCTAAATCCTACTTATAATAAAAGACTTCAAATAATGTCATATGGCATTCTCTCCTTTAACCTCATAAATTTTATTTATATTTGTCTAAATATATTTCTTTTAATATTATTAATTATAAATAAGTAATAATAAATATCACTTATCTTTATCCTTATTTGTACCTAATCTAATAATCTAAACTCTAATAATAAAGGATTCCACTATATGTCACATGTCAATTTCTTATACTACCCCAATCCTAATATTTCGTAGATAATATCATCAATTAATTTGAATATACATCAAATAATCGAGCAAACGTTATGAATTATTATTCAATGGCATGGTCTACTAATGAAAATCAATGCAAGAACATACATAACATAGAAATCTCTCTTTTGTTTAAAAAAAGGTTCAGTGTATTTTATTTTTTTATGTATACCTTTCATGAGTTTTATTATTACATTTGCTATTCATTACACCATTTAGCTATTAAAATCTTATTTTAACTAATTTACATAATTGTTAAATAATCAATATATAAAAACCAAATGTTAATTTATAAAATCAATCTAATCTAAGTCTATGTAATCTAAGACTGCCTGGTCACAACGTTGTCTGCTTTCGCATGGCGTTGGTGGCTATTCACCAACGGGTTTGCCTGTATGATCGTGCTTGTATAATATTCGTTGTTCGTTAAAAAAAATAAAAAAAGAATTCTACTAAATGCCAGATGACAATTTCTTATGCTACCTCAACCATAAGAAATTAAATTAATATAAAGATATGGTTTAGAAGGAAACAAATCTATTTTATTTATTTGTAAAAAAATTGAATCATTTATTATAATAAGGATTAAATATTAAATATTCGAAGCTATTTATATATTAATAAAATAAGTTTAGTAAATCTCTATAATCAATCTTATTTAGGAAATAGTGAATAGTTTAAAGATATTTAATTTTTAATCAGGATTGAATAACAATATAAAAATAATATCTTTAGTTAAATATAAACAACTTTATAAAAATATAATTAATTGAACATTAAAAAAACAATTATTCGGATATTTGAAAAGCGTTTAAAGGATATTGTTTTATAATTCTCAAAACTTTATCACTAATTATTTGATTTTTTTATATATTTAACTCGTGTAAAACACGGGGTTATAACCTATTCTAATTAATAAAGTTAAATTAGTAAAATCTTTCTTGACACACACAGTGCGAAACTCAAACATGTAACAACTCCTCTAAGACCAAGCGTACTGCGTGTTTTCTCGGCCCAACCACGCCCAAACACGCTGGCAGCCCCACCCCCGATGTCACACCCCGACCCGCAGCGGAATAAGAGTCGGGGCATAATTGGGTTATCACCAAAGCTCATGATGTTTACTAATATGTTTCATATTTATTAAATTCAAATTACATCTCAAATGTTCAAGTCAAATTCATACAATACAAGGAAAGGAAAAATTAACTAAAACAATCCAAAATCTAAACTGGTTTATTCTTCTAGGCCGCCCTATATGTTTCTTGCTTCAACTTGATCACCTGTATCATGTGTAAAAATGGGGGATTTTGGGTCAACAAAAGTTGGCGAGTGAACCTTGTTAGAAAACATTTATTATAGATTTCTTGTTGTATTTGATATGGAAAAACTGTGTAATAATCATATGTGAGCAAATGTACATAAACATACATTACAAACAATAACAAACAATAAATGAATGATAATGTATATGTTGGCAACGTCACGTTCACGCTCATAGGTAATGGGGAACGGACGGCCTATGATGATGTATGTGCGATCAAGGCTCAATCAAACGGAGCCGATCGTATGTTGGCAACGCCTCGTTCACGCTCATAGGTAATGGGGAACGGCTCACGCTCATAGGTAATGGGGAGCGGCGGCCTATGATGATGTATGCACTAAAAATGATAAATTTAATCTATACATTAACTACACAAACAATTGATACATGTTGGTTACACATTTGATCATAGATATGATGAATGCACAAGTGTTTAATTGTAATAAATAATAAGCGACACATGATACACCCCAAAATGTGATTAAAACGGGGAATTGGTAGAGATTCACTCACATTGGGTGCGTTCGTTTAATGATGTTGAATGCGCACGAGTTTAGAGTGTTGATCGACGAGGGATAACTAACCTAAATAATAACGAAAAGATACGGTAAATAAGTGGATTTTATTAACAATTTTAATAAGGTTTTTAGATTTATTTTTGTGAGTTTAAGGTTATTTCTAACTTTAAAAACATTATTTTTAAGTATTTTTAAATTAAATAAACAAATAAAAATATATAAAAAAATGTTGACTTTTTGGGTTGACCATTGACCATTGACCGTTGACTGTGACTGTTGACTGTTTGACCGGTTCGAACGTGTATATGTACGCGCTGGGTGAGGCTCGAACCCGAGACCTCCCGTACGCGTGCACGCAGCTCTACCAACTGAGCTACGTGTCTAACCCGAAATATTTCTGTTTTTAATTATATTTATACACTATTTAATTTAATCCGAAATCATTTATTTTAAAAAGGATTTAATTATATCGGACCGGTGCCCTCAACAGGTCTCGAACCCGGGACCTGTGGTTTAGTGTTGCACACAGTCCACCGCTGGACTGTGTGTCTAACCTGGTTAATATACTGATTTTCATTAAACTTAACATCTCACTGCGAGTTGATCCGGTTCAGTTTAAAAAGAAACATTTTTATTACAGAGAATGAGATTGTGTCAAGGATCAAACTCGAGACGTGTGTTAATCGTTTGCACACAGTCCACCGCTGGACTGTGTGTCTAACCCGGTTTAATATCTGGTTTTAATTATACTTATACATAAGTTCGACTTCATCTTCTTCGTTCAAAGATACAGACGACGATTAATCAACTGTTCTTGTTTAATTCGATTAACGAAATTTATAAGCGATTGAAATGTGATGGACAGAGAGGGTTTGGGGAAAGAATGTACCGAAACAGATGTCTTTCTCAGAACTCCGGCAAGGATTGTCGGCTCTGTTTTGTGAACTCCGTCTGTTCGGATCAATTAACAATTTTGATTGATTAGATGTGAAATTGAGTTACTAAACAATGATTAACAGAAGGTTTAGATGATTATACCTATTCACAGCGTGATTCTGGAAATTCCAGAAGTTTTCCGGCGAAGCAGAATATTCCGGCTACGTCGTCTGGGATTGATTCTGGTTGATGAATTGAAGTTAGTAATAGTCTAACAAGGATTGAAACCGAAAGAGTCGAGGTATTTACCGTTTTGATGTGAGTCTCGGTTTTCCGGCGAAAGTCCGGCGATTGCAGAAAATCTCCGGCGAGTGAAATTGATTCGAGAAATGGTGCGATTTTGAGCGAAATGATTTCCAGAGACTTGGGTGTGTATTTATAGGGAAGAATCACAATGAATTGGGTCTGTTTTCAGTCTTGATTTGTTGGTCAGCCTTTCTCCGGCGGTTATGACTGATGTCGCGGGACTAGACATCGGTTATAACCGATGTCGATGTTAATACGTACGTTAAGTCAACAGAAACCGTCGATAATTGGCGAAATCGTCGGATTTTCCGGCGACTGCGAAATGGGCGCGCTGTTGACTGAATTTGATTTCGAGTTTTGTTATATGTATTAATTGTTTCGATATATCATCAAATAACACAAGTGGCGGAGTGGTGGGATGTGTGTGAGTTAAGTCTTGAGGTTTCATCCGGCTGACCCGGGTTCGAAACCCGGCAGCCGGTTTCTTTTTTTATTTATTTTATTTTCACTTTTTATCAATTATAGTTTATAAATTCTAAATTGTTTATTAATTATGTATCGTTTAAAATTAAAATAAGTCATAAATACGCAACGAAATTTTTTATAACTTGATATTCGATTACAAACAAAGCGGGTTTGGAAACCCGTTTTTCGATGGATGTTACACCCGAGGGCGTTTTTTTGAAAAAAAACTCGCAAAGCGTGTTTTGAACCACGCCGGAGAAGAAAGGGCTTGACCAATGACGCTTAATCTTCTTTTTTCTCGTCCAATAGTTTTTTTGTTGGTTTTTTTATTTTATTTAATAATGCCCCAAAATGTCCACTATCCCCACTACACCCATTTTAGAAAACGCCCCATAATATCTTATTGCTGAGTGTACTATCACATGACGCAAAACACCCAAAAATGAGGTGTTAACCACACATGGTCTAAGCCTACCCTACATACTCAAGACACACACATCACATACTCATACCCCACAAATAACCCAACATACTCATACCTACATACATGCATGGACATCACATACATCAATTCACACATACACCCATATATATATATATGTATGTATGTATGGGGATGAATCATGAGAAAACTAGTTTAAATGAGAAAACAAAAAAACTAACTAAAAAAGCCAAAAAAACATATCAATTTTTTTTGATTTTTTTATAAAAAATCGCTACATATATTATATAAAATAACTTTAAAAAATTAAAAAAACATATAATGTACATGTGCAACATACACATATAATGCATATGTGTAGCACACATATAGTGCACATGTGCAGTACAAGTTTTTTTATTTATTTTTTTTGAAAAAAAGTTTTTTTTATACATAAAAACAACGATTTTTTATAAAAAAAATTATAAAAAAATTGTATGTTTTTTTATGATTTTTTTGGGTTTTTTAGTTAGTTTTCTAGTTTTCTCACATTTAAGTAGTTTTCTCATGATCCTCTCCCATATATATATATATATATATATATATATGCATGCATATAGAGGGTTATGATCATGTGAGAAGCATTAGACAATTTAAGAAACTTGAGAAGCAATCTGGATCATATATTTTCCCTAAGTTTTCCGTAATATAGACACATGAATAGTTTAAAATTGATTATATACACATGTGTATAATTCAGTATTTGACAATATACATATATATAAATAGTCAGTTTTTAACTATACATATGTGTATAGGAAGAGGATCATGAGAAAACTAGATATAAATGAGAAAACTAGAAAACTAACTAAAAAAGCCAAAAAAAAACATAAAAAACATACAATTTTTTTATAAAAAATCACTGCTTTTTATGTATAAAAAACTTTTTTTTATCAAAAAAAAAACTTATACTGCACATGTGCACTATATGTGTACTACACATGTGCATTATATGTATATGTTCCACATGTGCATTATATGTTTTTTTTATTATTTTTTTAAAAAGTTTTTTTATATAATATAAATAGCGATTTTTTATAAAAAAAATGATATGTTTTTTTGGCTTTTTTAGTTAGTTTTTTTGGTTTTCTCTTAAACTAGTTTTTTCATGATCAATCCCCTATGTGTATATTACGAAAAGCTTAGGGAAATATGTGGTCCAAAATGTTTATCAAGTTTCTTAAATATGATTAACTTCTCTTAGGATCCTTACCATAGATTTATATTTGTAAATTTTTAAATCTTAAATAACTTCTTTTGGGATCGATGTAAATATTTCTTAAGGTCGGTTTTAAAATGTTATGGTGGTTGGTATGAAAATTTCTTAGGGTTCAGAATTAGATCGTATCAATAAAAAAGAAATTCATGGGGTGGACCGACCCTCACATAGGTATGCTATGGTAACAACATATACTCGTAATAAATGGATGACCTAAAAATATGAAAGCAGATATGAAAGAAAATTTTAAAGTTATCTCTTATCATCCTTAGTTCCGTTATATCATAATTCTTGAATGGTTGTCGTGTAAACTCTCCTCTCCATCTCCAACTCGAATACTTTAAAAATTGGCCACAAAACACAAAATACGTGTGCATTCAAACCATAATTCAAAATTATAATCAAAATATAAACCGCATTCTCAAATTCATTACAAGTTATCAAATTGTAAAATCAGATAAAATAAAAAAAAAACGCCAATCACTTGTGTCCATTAAATCTTTTGAAAGCACCTCCCCCGAACCATCATCTAATCTAAAGTTTTTCAAAGTCCAAACGTGTCCCATTTAAAGCCTTCCATTTAGACCAGGTATTTCAGTCCACTTTCCATTGAAAAAATCAAGTTGACCTTTATTTTCTCGGTGTTATTTGTTGAACGTGTCTCCATGAAGATAGGAATCCATAAACCGCCAAATCAACGTCCCTTTCACATACTCATTCTTTGTTTGAGAAAAAAATGAAGTTTATATTTTTATATAAAAATGATGGGTTTGTAAACGAACCCGATCAAGCTTAATCTATGCTTCAATACGATTGAGTTAGGCAAGTTTTAGTTAGAATAGCTTGTTTTGAGCTCAATATATTAAGTCCATCTTAGGTCACTAGTAGCGTGGCTCAAGTAAAGTTTATGTAAGATTATTTGTTCTTAGATAATTAACAAGCGATAATTAGGAAAGAAAAAGTAAACCTATACTTAAAGAAAAGTGGGAACACTTAAGAAAAAAAGTAGGGCTAGTCACAAATCAAATTAAATGAAATTAGTTGCCTGTCTTTGAAATTTTATATGAAAAACGTAGCTACCTAATTAATAATATGAACATTATATTGCATTTGATGTTATTAATCTCCAATAATTCTATCCTATTATTAACCCTCTATTATTTATCAAAATTTTCTTCCTACGTATTTTTACCATTCAATTTTTGTTTGTTTTTTCATTAATTGGCCGATGTTGTCTACCACTTCTAACTCTTCCTTTTTACTTATATTTTTTTAAGCAACAAACTAACTCCTTTAAAAAAAAAATTCTATTTTATAAGACGACTATGAAATTGTGATCACAATTTTAAAACTGTTTTATATATCAAACAAAAAAGAAAAATAACAGTCAACTAACGCTTAACATTTTATATTATTTTTTGGTTTAAAAGCTCCGTCACAACTCACAGGCCCTAAGTCGGGTTAGTTATTGTTTTTTGTGTTTTGTGTTTGGTCTATTTTTTGTGAATTAAAATGCCACAACGCGGATGCATTGATTAACGTTTTCATGTTACTTTTTGTTCGGTTTCACGGTTCTGCCGCATCGCGTGAGTCCTAAATACTAGTTATCTTTCAAGTGCTATCAAAAAGGTTTTACCCTTGCCATTTTAGTCCACTGGGTTAACTTCATCCATTTTTTTTGTTAGCGAGAAGGGCAATTCAGTCATTTTATATGACGGAATTGCCATTCTAGTTAACATAATTGCATATAAAATGATTGTATTGCCCTTCTCGTTGACAGAAAAAGTGGATGAAGTTAACCCAGCAATGGTGAAACATTTTTTGACCCATAGGGGAAAAATGAAACCTTTGAACTAAACTGGCAAAATAGTCCAAACCACAGGGACTAAAATGACATTTAACTCTTAACTAAATATTAAATCATTGAACAAATTAGAATTAGAGTAAATTGTCATATTAGTCCCTGAGGTTTGGTCCAAAATACCACTTTAGTCCAAATAGTTTTTTTTCCTCTGGGTTCCTGAGGTTTCCATTTTTTGTCATTTTCATCCAACCTACTAACTCCGTTAAAAAGTGTGTTGGATATGAGAGAGTGTGATGTGTGTGTTTTTTTATTTCAAAAGATTGAACATATATATTATTTAAGTAAAACTGTTAATATCAAAACATCATCATAAACACAGTGAGATTTGGGAATGATTGCAAAATGATTTCATATTGAATTCACCAAATGTAATACAATCAAAAGGTACAATGTACACCTCCTCACTAGATGCACTCTCTCTCACTAAGTTCTTATGCTCTAAGCTCTTAGTGTTAACTGTTACAATGAAAACGAAGAACTATATATAGCAGGAGAGAACCGTTGGTGACGTCACCATGAAAGCGAGCCCTAACAACTCATTGAATGATGTAACTGCCAGCAGTTGGTAAAACTACTGGATAGTTATACTGTGACATTAAACTACTGTTTCTATTGTGTAATAGACAAAAAACATCTAGATTCCTTAGACCTACGGGTGAGAACCAGGTCCTCTAGGAAACTGGAACTTCTGGTCTTTGACTTGTTGACTTGATCTTCTAGTCTCTAGTCTTGACATTTGTTGACTTGAGTGTTGACTTGTTGACTTGATCTTCAAGTCTCCAATCTTGACATTCCTAGGTTTCTAACAGAGGTAGCATACTTTTGTGTCCCAAGCCTTAAAAGATGATAGGGTTTAGAGTTTTTAGATTATGTTGATAAGGAAAAGACCTTCAGAAGCTTATGAAAGATTTTCTGTTTGAGCTACTTCAATTTTTGGGAAGTGTTAGAATTTGAAAACTGCTAGATGTACTTTATTTAAGCTTCAATTGGTCATAAGTCAATGTTAATCCTTATTTTCCTACCATCTTGATTCTTCTCTGCTACTCCAATAATTGGTAAGAACCTTTCAGAAGATATATGTAACACCCTGATCGTGTAATACAACAAACCGTGACGGAAACATCGAGGAGTCACGTTACAGGAAATTGTTTCACAACACATGGTATTTAAAGTTTTGTTTTATTGAATTATTGAATTACACTGTCTTGGAATAACAGAAACAAAATATAAACAAATTGTCCTTCAAGTTTTAAAGTCACTAAGGCCCGCGTCCATCCTATGTGAAGTATGCAATCAAATCATCAAACAATGGCTCCTGAAACATATGTGAGAATACAGTCAGCATAAAAATTTCGGCGAGTACATATGTTTTGTGTGTCAAATTCATGGCTTTATATTCATATCGCAATACCTCGTCCAACTTCGGCGAGTATAAATCTTGATATCAAAAAGTGTTTGATATTACAATATATTTAATCAACTCAACAAGTTGATATAAGTAAAAGAAAACCTTGTAGCCATGAATCTTGACCCAAAAACATTTCTTTTGTAAAACCGAGTAATAAATTGATTTGAAAGGAAACAGTATATGGTTTATATCTTTAAGTGAAAATCATACGTGTCATTGTTATAAACCAATTGTTCTTGTTATAAACCAATCGTCCATGTCATAAACCATTTGTCTCTATCATAAACAAAGTGTTTGTGTCATCAATCAATCGTCCGTGTTTTAATTGTGAAAAGTTTTGGTCATTCTTTAATGAACACATTCAAGCCTGTGTTGACTATACTACCAAAGGTTATCTTTAATAGACCACCAAAGGGTCTCTTTAACTAGACTATTAAATCAACAAATGATTTGTTAATCAGAAACAGTTTATGTCATTACCCAAACTTCCACCAAATCTAGTGGACAGTCCGATAATGGGATTGTCAGTCCTATGGTACCATAACATACTACCGGTCGGCATGATCAATGTTAATGAATGTCATTCGTGTCATGGATAACGCACCAATAAGTTGTTCACATTATTGAAATCTTATTGTTTTATATAAACCATAGACTTTGTTTTGAAAACTAGTAAACGATTTAGCACATATGAATCTCCCAAAACATTTAAAAACATAAAAGAAGGGAACTATGTACTCACTTGGGGTTGCGTATAAGTGTCCTTGAATCAAAGGAATAAACAAAGCTCGAACGTGTCCTAATGTGTCGGATAATATGTTAGTGTGTCGAGACATTAAACGGGAGATCAGATAGAATGAAGTCTTATAAACCAAACAAGAGTTGTGACTAGTATGATATGGTTTAATAAGCTTGACATTTTGATTTGAAAGTGATCCTAAGTGCTTTTGACCCGTTATGACTCGTTAAGATAGTTTACGCTACTTTAACGTGTCATTTGCGTAAACGCGTGATCGGATGGTTAAATGACGTGTGCGTGTATATACATATTTTTACAATGCATTTTACACACGATTCGGTTTTAAATTTATAAAAATGATTTATACTTCAACATTAAAACACACACGAAAGGGCAAGTGTACCCCGTCACATATGTAGTAAAGTATCGGTAAGAACCAAGTATCGATCCAAGGATGCGAGCGGAGACGATAATACTAAACCTTTGTCATTGTTCTACCGGTAAAAAAGATAAGTGATAAGTTGTTTAGACTACAAAAAATGACTAAAACATAATCTTTTTGTTTCTTTTTCTTTTTAAAAACATAAGAGACTCCAAATATGAAAAATAGCCTTGCTTTATGAACAACCAGAATCTGTTAGATAAGTCGGTTATGCCACTAAGTCACATGGTCAATTTACCATTTTTTAAAGACAATGAGTATCCCTTTCGGGAATCCTATCATGACAACTCTTCGGAAAGTTAAAACGATAAACACACTTTAACCACCTAAAATTGTTCTTTAACGCCCTACTGATTAATGTTTATAAAATCCCTTAAAAATAAGTTAGTCATCTGTTAAGAGTTTTCTAACCTCACTTAATCAAGGAAAGCTACACCGATAAACACAATGTAGCCACCGAGACAAGCATAACCTAGATTAGATCACAACCGAGTTCATTTTACAAATCTTGAATATAAATCCACTAAAAAAGCAATTTTGGCCTAAATTACTAACAAAGCTATAACTTATGTTAAGAATCCGTAACAACACCATCTAACCCGCTAAGGTCCTTCCGTGAGGGAAATCATTCTTGATTAATCTTATTACCCCTTATTAACCCAATACCCATATCTAGTTTCATGGGGTAAACATTTTAACAAAGCTAAAAGTCTACTAATACATGATTAATTAAGCTTCTTCTTTCAAATATCCTAACTAACCACATACTAATCATCCAAGATAATTAACTATAATCAAGAATCCAACATAAATTAACAAGGTTGCAAACTAATCATCAAGGATTAACATAAAAAGTTGTTAAGTGTCATTACAAACATGATTAACATCTAATGGTTGTTTAACAAGCAAGGAATTCACCGTGTTTTTGCCCTTAGGCTACAATAATACATAAACAACAATCTAATGCTTGAAACATAATCAAAACCATGGAAAGATTCAAGAATCAAACCATAAAAAAGCTTAAGATTGAAGACCCGGATAGTAACGGAGCTTCTAGGCACAATGGGGGCTTGAATCGAAGCAAAACATGTTGTTACCGGAGCCCTAAAATCGCCAGAATCGCTCCCAAAAGTCCCGGATTTCGACTAGAATGCTATCTGCTATTTTTTATAACTTTTTTCAATCGGCATGGCCGTGCCAATAAAGTGCACGGCCATGTACTGTTCATGAGATCTTGTGACGTCAGCAGATCTGGGCAGATATTTCAAAATGTGGGCACTGCCATGCCAAAAGTGGCACTGCCGTGCATGTCTTAGAAATTAAGAGCGGCACGGCCGTGCCATAATCCGCATGGCCGTGCGTGTCCGACGGAGAGTTGGCACTGCTAGTCGCACTGGCAGTGCATCCGAGGAATCAAGGTCGCAGCGTCGGCACTGCCGTGCCAAAGTTGGCACTGCTAGTCGCACTGGCAGTGCATCCGGGGAATCAAGGGTCGGCACGGCTGTGCCAAATGTGGCACTGCCGTGCCAATGGTGTGAACTCAACTGAATCTTTGTATCTTTGCCGATTCGCCCAATCCTCGTTTTCTTCATCTTCTTGTTCAGTATGCTGTTTAAGACCTGTAAATCAAAACATATCCGGTTAAGTGTCTAATCCGTGATTTTATGGCCAAAAACGCGTAAAACGGGAGCAAAATAGGGGACTAAAGTATATGTATTTTAACGTATATCAAACCTCCCCACAGTTGAACTTTGCTTGTCCTCAAGCAAACTAAAATCAAAATAGAATAAAAGAAAATTTCTAACAAGATTACATCATTTACAAACTACATGACCAATACACATATGTAATAGTTAACCGGCTTTTTCGAAAGACATCATCAAAGAATCCAAACCAAACAAGCGCATGCAAATATATGTAAAGAAAACCAAAAAGCCATGATTTCACATTCGATTGAATTAGCATGCAAATCCTCAGAAATCTCACAATGTTCACACACACTCGGCTCTATTTGTGAAACATACATTAAATGCGTATGTGTAAACACTCTATGCCTAGACAATGGATCGTGTATATTATAAGCTTGTCAAAAGATCTAATCTCCACCAAGTAATCATGTGAAAAAGTGTAAATCAAGAGGTCTTTATGGGTTGACGATAGGCTAGGGTGAAAGGTGTGGAATGGACATTTAAAAGTGACTAAATGGTTAAAACTCGGTAGTTGAGTTTAACTAGCGTAAAATAAACAAAAAACTATACATAAATAACGCTTTAAAAAGACGACATTTGAGGTTTCGAGCTAGTCAACGATATTCTTCTCTTTTAGCAACCAAAATTGCTCGAATCTTGCCGTCTTCACCCTAAGGGTGTCCTATTTTCTAATTTTGTTTTGTTTTTTTGTTTTTTTTTGACTTTAATGCTTTTGTACAACAAAGAACGCTAGTTATACGGTAACTTTAACCGAGTTTTAACACTAAGGTTTAAAAATAAAAAAAGCTAAATTTGGCTAAGTGGGTTAATTGGTTGGGTAAAAGAAAGAAGGACATGGGATAAGGCTTAACGTGGTTAATCCTAATGGATGACATAGGGTTTAGGGAAAACAAATGAAAGAAAAAGGCTAGAAACAAAAGGTTCTCTAATTGCCTCTATCATTTTTACACAATCTCACATGTTTATGGTCTCGACAAGTATGCTAGTGACAAGTTCTAAACTACACGAGACATTCGGCTCACTCCTAATCCGAAAAGAACAAACATATAACTAATCTAAGGCTCAAGAACATGTTCACATAACGGAGGGAATGGGTAAAGTGTGAAAATTAACTTGCAAGTCTTTCTTTGTTTGTGACGTTTTTAGTTATCTTTTTCGAAATTTATTAGGCTTGTCGGTTCTTTAACGTATCTGATGCTTTCTAAAACAAAAAAATAATCGGTTTATTTAGTTTTTTTTTTCTTTTTTCTTTCTTTTTTTTAAGGACAAGCAAAGTCACAATGTTAAACCCCCTCCCCACACTTGAACCTCGCATTGTCCCCAATGCAAAACTCAAAAATAGAGAAAAAGGAGAATAACACTCCCCTGAACAGTGATGAAGATGAAGGAATGAAGTGTCGACTCGGTTTTGTTTATCTTGCCCAGTGTATATCTAGTACCTGCATGAATGTCACAATAACAATAACACGGCAACAAACTGATACCAAAATAAAACATATAATAGATAATAATAAATAACCATCCTATCCATTAGCTAAAAAGAAAATAAAATAAAAAAAGTAGCAATTTATTTTTCTTTTTGAGAAAAACATATCCGGGGGGTTCTAATAAAAAATGCCCAAAATGAAAACCCCAAATAAAACATAACAAACCAAGAAAATAAAAGATAGACACGAGCTGCAACGGCGAACCGCACGCTCCCAACACGATTAAGTACAAGGTTTATACAAAAATATCAAGAATTAGGGTTTTAGTTTGGATTTATGAAGAGATCCTCAAATTTCTTGAAGAAAAATACTAATATAAGACAAAAGATAAGATTAAATACGAAAAAAGAAAAAAAATACGAAAGGATTCATACCTTTGGTGTGCTTTGTGATGATTTCTTACAAAAACGGTGATTTGTTCGAGGAGAGAAAAGAGAGAACGGTTGTGCACTTTATGGCTTTTACTTTTGATACATATATATATATATATGTATTTGTTTTTTTTAATTAATTTTTTTATTTTAATATTTTTATTTATTTATATATTTTTTTCAGGTTTTTTTTTGCGTGCACGTCCGCAACGCTTTCTCGAACAGGTGAAGTGAATGGCCGTGCGGATTACCGCACGGCCGTGCAGTAACTGTGTCTCTGCAGACAGAACCTGCAGAATCCTCCAAATTTGATTTTTTCATCAAAAATCACAATTTTTACAAGATTTTACCTGTTTGTAGACCATATCAATGCCAAAACTCTATAAGGCTTGAATCACATCTATAAAAACTTACAAAGTACTGAAACAATTAGTAAAACGAAAGAAATAAAAATATATAAAAAATATTTACAAATTTACCCCCAAGCGTGCTAAACACGCGTGCTAAGTTTTTTTTCAACGAGTTGATAGCTAGACTCCCCCTCCCCACACTTTTTACGCGTGCGGGGCGTGGAGTTCGATTATCTCCACCACCGAGTCAACCGGCCCGACAACATTAAGCTTTAATATGTGGGCGTTCACCTTGAAAGTTACACCGTCAACATTCTCGATGCGACGCTACCGTACGGGAACACCTCCTTCACCGTAAGGTGCCGTCCATCATGAGTGTAACTTACCTGGATTTTTTTTTTGCTGTAATAAACAACATTTTTATGTTTTAAAAATAATTAAAATACTTCTAAAATTCAGAGGTAAGCCAAAAAATTATAAAAATTGAAAACAAATAAAAATACTTGAACCGGTTAAGACAAGAGTAGTTTTTCAGTTCCAAAATTTCAAGAAATAAATGAATAATTAGTTCGAATTCGAACAAACAAATGGAATAAAAATCCAATAAATATTTTAAAAAGCTTGAAAATGAATAAACCAAATCGACTAAAAATAAAAACATTAACAAACAATTAAATAAATAAATGGAATAGAAAATATTTACAAGTATTCACAAGTATGTACACCGGTAAAATATTGACTCGGGTCGTTCCTAAAGCTCGCCACATCGCCGGCAACGGCGTCAAAAACTTGACGTGTGCTTGTATATACATATTTTTTACAATGAATTTTACACACGATTCGGTTTTAAATTTATAAAAATGATTTATACTTCAACATTAAAAACACACGAAGTGGCAAGTGTACCCCGTCACATATGTAGTAAAGTATCGTTAAGAACCAAGTATCGACCCAAGGATGCGGACGGAGACGATAATACTAAACCTTTGTCATTATTCTATCGGTAGAAAAGATAAGTGATAAGTTGTTTAGACTATAAAATGACTAAAACATAATCTTTTTGTTTCTTTTTCTTTTTAAAAACATAACAGACTCCAAATATGAAAAATATAAATATTTACGAACAACCGGAATATGTTAACTAAGTCGGTTATGCCACTAAGTCACTTGGTCGATTTTCAATTTTTTAAAGACAATTACTATCCCTTTCGGGAATCCTAACATGACAACTCTTCGAAAATTTAAAACGATAAACACACTTTAATCACTTAAAATTGTTCTTTAACGCCCTATTGATTAATGTTTATGAATATCCCTTAAAAATAAGTTAGTCACCCGTTAAGAGTTTTCTAACCTCACTTAATCAAGGAAAGCTACACCGATAAACACAATGTAGCCACCGAGACAAGCATAACCTAGATTAAATCACAATCGAGTTCATTTTATAAATCTTAAACATAAATCCACTAAGGAAACACTTGGCCTAAATTACTAACAAAGCAATATCTTATGTTAAAGAATCCGTAACAACACCATCTAACCCGCTAAGGTCCTTCTGTGAGGGAAAGCATTCTTGATTAATCTTAATTACCCCTTATTAACCCAATACCCATTTCTAGTTTCATGGGGTAAACATTTTAACAAAGCTAAAAGTCTACTAATACATGATTGATTAAGCTTCTTCTTTCAAATATCCTAACTAATCATCAAGGATTAACATAAAAAGTTGTTGAGTGTCATTACAAACATGATTAACATCTAATGGTTGTTTAACAAGCAAGGAATTCATAGTGTTTTTGCCCTTAGGCTACAATAATACATGAACAACAATCTAATGCTTGAAATATAATCAAAATCATGGAAAGATTCAAGAATTAAACCATAAAAAGCTTAAGATTGAAGACCCGGATTGTAACGGAGCTTCTAGGCACAATGGGGGCTTGAATCGGAGCAAAACATGTTGTTACCGGAGCCATAAAATCGCAAGAATTGCTCCCAAAAGTCCCGGATTTCGACTAGAATACCATCTGCTGTTTTTTATACCTTTTTCAATTGGCACGGCCGTGCCAATAAAGTGCACGGCCGTGCTCTGTTCATGAGATCTTGTGACGTCAGCAGATCTGGGTAGATATTTCAAAAGTGGCACTGCCGTGCCATAGGCGGCACTGCCGTGCCAAAGGTGGCACTGCCATGCCAAAAGTGGCACTACCATGCATGTCTGAGAAATTAATATTGGCACGGCCGTGCCATAATCCGTATGGCCGTGCGTGTCCGAGGGAGAGATGGCACTGCTAGTCGCACTGGCAGTGCATCCGAGGAATCAAGGGTCGCACTGCCGTGCTAAAGGTGGCACTGCTAGTTGCACTGGCAGTGCATCCGAGGAATCAAGGGTCGGCACGGCTGTGCCAAATGTGGCACTTCCATGCCAAAGGTGGCACTGCCGTGCCAAATTTAGCCCTGTCGTGCCAATGGTGCCGAACTCAACAGAATCTTCGTATCTCTGCCGATTCACCCGAAAAATCCTCGTTTTCTTCATCTTCTTGTTCAGCACGCTGTTTAACACCTATAAATCAAAACATACCCAGTTAAGTCTAATCCGGGATTTTATGGCCAAAAACGCGTAAAATGGGAGCAAAATGGGGGACTAAAGTATGTGTATTTTAACTTATATCACTAAACATGTACTTTGATAAGTCTTAAATGCCCAAACATGTTTGAAAATATTATAACATCAGTTTACATGTCAAAAATTTGGTTAAGTATGTTTAAAATGGATTTATTCGCAAAAAGGGCATTTTGGTCATTTTTAAAGAACATAAGAGCGACTTATCATAACACTAACCAAACGACGTGAACATAAGGTATAACCTTAGAGGGTTATTCCCTATATAACTATGGTCACATACATGTGTTTGGTCGGATCCTAAGATCGACCAAACGGGTCGGATTCGAAGTCAAAGCAGTGGCCAAGACCGCTCGACTTACGACCTTAATAAAGCACTAAACTTGAAGTGGCGAGTTAGACATGTCAAAACGTGTCTAACTAAGTTTATAAAACTGATTTGTATCAAAACTTGGTGTTTTGATACCCGAAAATGGTTTGGTCGTAAAACGCACATTATGCGCATCTTTGTCCGAAGCTTTGACTCATCACTTCGACTGGTAAACATGGGTAATCAGAAGGTGCAATCGCTAGGGATTATAACCTTCGTGATTATGATCATGTTGCAAAGTTCAATTGAACTTTGAGTTGACCAATTATGGTTAGAACCGAAAGTCAAACAGAAAGTCACTATTTGACTTTAAACTCAAAATAAGCTAAAATAATGAACAAGACTAGGAAAGAACGCTTACTTGTGTTCTAGGAAAGCAAGAATACTCAATAGGAGGCCTCCAAAGGGAAGCAAACTCCAATTATGAGCAGAGAGGAGGAGAAAAGGATATGAGCAAAGAAAAATGGAAGATTGCTTCGCTATTTATAGTGTTTTGAAGCTCCTAGGATCATTAGAAGTGTCCAAGGAGGTGTCATGATCTTAGGAGGGTGTTAACACATGTCACAAGCAGGTATAAAGATGGATTTTTCGTGAACTTGGAGCCCAAGACTTTGAACAAGAAGCTGCCAGGTTGCTGTCAAGAAACTGCTGTTTGGCACCTCCATACAAACCGTATGGCATATATGTTTACGTCCGTAAGCATGTGAGCTGGGCAGCAGTTTTGAAATCAGACAGGTGCACGCATTTTTGATTGTACCGAGTCTCAAGAGAGCCATGTAAATGTCAAAGTGGTATTGTTGTTGTAGCAGAACTTGAAGAGGGTGTGAACTTGAAAGGGAGATGGATTTTCGAATAAAGGACGGAAGAACGTTTATAGAGGTTTCCTATTAGGAAATTGATGTGTGTGTTCGAAGTTGGAATCAGAGAGTGTAAGATAAAACAACATTGGTAAAGGTCCAGAACTTCTAGTAACTTAAATAACGCCACGCTTGCAATGTAAGAAGGAACACTTATATATAGGAAGTACCAGCAGCGTATCCACCATGCCCTTATTACATTGTTCCCGTTTTGTTATTCTCAACACTATAGGTTCTTACACATGACAAAAGTTTCTATGGTTATCTATGCAACGAATTTTATAATTATGTATGCATCCATAATTACTCAATTCTTTGCATAGTCCACATAGTTCATTTTGTGATATGTAGGGGAAAAATCAAACGAATAAACATGTGATGACGTGTCTAGACCACCAACGGGTCTCTTTAACTAGGACAATGAAGGATCACTTTAACGAGACCACCAAGGGGTCTCTTTAACTAGATCAACAAATGATCTCTTTAACTAGATCGACACATGATCTCTTTAACTAGTACTTTGGAATCCAAGGGTCTAACTATTTGCATAGAACTCCCATTAAGGATTTAAGATAGTACTTTGGATATCCTTCTAAGAATCTAACATAGTAAAATATGGAGGATTCTACAAGGATTTGGATAATGAACATTTGAATCCATTGAACGCGATAATCCTAAAGTGATTCGGTTTGATCACGTACCGTCAGTATATTGGGTTTTGTATAAATTACTTGATAAGCTTCACCATTGGTGTCACACCCCGATTTCCATGTATACCATGTGGGCCTGGTGGGGAATATTGTGACGTATGTTGATATCATCATAACCAAACAACTCAGAATAGCACAGCGGAAGTCTTAGGATAAAATATCATTATAAACCGAAATATTCAAAGTTCAAAATATAACAACAAGGGTTTGTAACGAAGATCCACAGGCGGATCGAAAATATATCCAAAAGATAATTAACAGACTTGGCACATCTAAGGATTTGCAAGATCCTCTATGTTGCTACTGAGCAGCTTCCAGCCTATTTACCTATTTGTACCTGTAGTTTAATATTTTGAAAATATGTCAGTTTTCACTGGTAAATACACTAAACCGACACATTTTGAAACATTTCGTAATCATTTCTATGTACACATTGGTACATATTTTTTATAAATAACTTGGGACAAGCTATATCTCATGTTATCAGTTTTACATAACTTGACATACATACGGGGACCGGAATCTATGCCGGTTCATGATTAACCGACACACCACTTATTCCCTTATTGGGAAAACCCACACTGGGTTGTAAATATATCATTCGTTCCTTTATTAGGAACACCCATATTGGGTATAATTCATTTATTTAAACTGTTTCGCATCTGTCAGGTGTATGCCTACACCCCATGCTTAGGTCGTGGCCACTTACAATTAAATGAGTCAAGGATATCCAGGACATGGTCGAATTAACCCCCAATGTTTAAGTCAAGCAATACGAATCAAAACAGGTTATTTGAATTTCTGACACATAGGTCTTCGAATCCCATACCCGACCATGCGGTAAATATTTTACCGTATCCCAAGCCCGTATAGGGAAAATAGGTTAAGAGTATTTACCTGAGCTTAGCAAGTCCTTTTAATATAAGAAATATAATAAGCACAACCATATCCAATTAATTAAGCGTAGCTACAATTTACCGGAAGGCCCTAGTCTGGAATGATGGTATAAATAACAAATTAGAAGGCTAGTGGATCTTATTTAAGTCATTGACTTGGATCGGCTAGTTTAAAGTATTAAGAACGGTACGATACGCTTGATTAAGCGATGACCGGAACAGAATGTAATTTAGACCCAACAAGTACTAAGACTTGTATAATATGGGTAAACTACTAACATTCTGGATTTTGAGATAAAAATGATAAGGTTAAACCCGTTTTGGTTAAATTACGTAAACTAGCCTCGTAGGCTTAACCATACGCATATAAGCAATACCGGGTAACCGGATGAGTCATGAACGAGTTCCATATTCCAATATACTTTAAACAAGATATAATATCCGTAGGATATCAGCTTGTATGCCAGTTATAGTTTTAAAATCAAACAATGCCTCAAAAGGGTGTTTTGGTTATTTAGCGACGTATAAAAGGAACTTGCGTATAATCTGATGTTACGACCATAATTATTCTGTGAAAATACTTTATTTATGATATAATATCAGTAGGATATCAAACATATGTGGGTTTTATAGTTTAAGACCAAACGATGCTCCATAGGGGCATTTTGGTAATTTCACACTTAGTTTCGAAAGCTTATTTGGGATTCTGAGTTTATATTATGTACTTACTGTAAATACATTAAATGAGTTATAAAATCAGTAGGTAACAAGTCTTGGTTGGTAAATATGGTTTAAAACCATACTATGCGCCGAAAAGGCGTAAAAGTCGTTAAATGACGAAATTTACGATATTTGCGATATTTTACGCAAACTGAAGTTATGAATAGGTTTATGTTGTCAAAATATGCTATTTTGTATTTCATAACAGTAGGTAAAAGATTTCGTATGAAAATCATGCTTTAAATTCATTTTATGTGCTATAAGGGCATTATCGTCGTTTAAGAGCGTAATACAAGAACTTTGCATAAACTCGGTTTACAAACTGAAATGATATCCCAATAATATCCTAATTATGATATAATATCATTAAACAATAAGTTTGGTATGAAAAATTATGTTTAAAACCGTTCTACGCGCCGAAAGTGCTTCACGATCATTTTAAAGCTTAATTTATAATATATTACGAAAATTCGATTTATAATCAGATCTGTAAAATCAAAATATGTTAAACATGTTAACTCATCAGTAACTAATTCATTTGCAAGTTCATTGGCATTTAAAACCTCATTTTTAAATAAAATGGTGAAATAGTCAAAATATGGCATTTTCACGGAAGCTCGCATAAGACTTGGATAACTATCATGATCATGTAATATAACCTTAGAGGGTTATGCTGCATCATAATACGATCATAATGGGACCTTAAATCAGTAGCATACTAATCTAATTCGGTCCATAATTGAAAGTTAACGCAGAAGTCAAACTTTGCGACTTTCGGTTGCGAACCGATCCTAAAACTGAAATTGACGAGCCGAACACGTTTACACCTGTTCTAATAATTTTTACCAAGTTGTTTATGTGTTAAAACATATTTTTTACGGTCTTTAAACTCAGTTTATGAATATTTCTAAAATCTGGCCTGTTGACTTTTAGGAGATACCCTTTAAGGGATTAACACCTACATCATTACAATCATGTAGCCACTTTCGTTATGCTTAATGGCTGGATTATCAAGGCCTTAGCTCAAAGTCAATGCGTATTTACGACAAGACTTGACTATGGCTTAAAACTAGATGAAATGACTTAGCATGAATTTTAAACACTTACACAATGTTCAGAGGTTGCTAAGAACTCAGAGGAATGCTTTAAAATGGTCAGGAGCTTCACTTGGTGAACTTGTTGAGATAGGATGATGAAGAACAAGTTACAACACCCAAGGAAGCAAGTTATAATAGTCATTTGAGGAGCTTGGAGGTAATGCCAGGTGTTGAGACATCATTTCAGATTTTTACAAGTGTTTTTGAAGTGTTAGAAGCAGATTTAGTGTGGCAATTTTCGAGCTAGGTGTCAAAATTTGCGAATTGGTGGCAAGGAAATGCAGCTGGAAGCTGCCAGCATATGTTTCTGTCAAAACAGGGGCGTCACAGTAAGCGACTGGGTAGCCCTCTAGAGCTACGCGCTACACCTAGCCCCCATACAGAAGTTTCAAAAATGGCAGAACAGGCCCCTGCATAAGATTTTGATGATTTTTGACGATTTTAACACCCGTTAGCCCAATACCTAGGCTTTATAAGGATGTTAAAGCATAGGGGACTTGGATTATGTTTGAAAATATCCCGGATGTAGGTTCGTTCAGTTGTACGGTTGCACTTTTCGCTAAAAATGCGTAAAACGCTTAAACGGACACAAAAACGATCGAAATTTCGCGACGATGGCATCCTTGGATCCTCATCAATAAAACATAATATTTTATTGTATGTAATATATTTGGATCCATATTTTGGGTCTGTATATCAAAATTCGAGAATCGACAAGTTTCCGCAGTTTGTCAGAAATAGTCCTTGACTTCCAAACTTGCGTGAAACGTTATAATTAGTGCGTAAAGCCTTCATTGGCATATAATAAGCACTCATAAGAGTATGAATAATATTTTAGGACTCTTGGTTCATTAAAAGGTCACTCAGAGGCTTAGTTTGAGCATGTTGACACTTTTAGTCCCTTAACTATTAATTTATCGTTCAGAGGTTATAAAATAACATAATAATGCATTTGGTCCCTCTCATTTTAGCACGCTGCATACGAGGATTAGTGGGACACGTGTCGGAATTTTATAGTACGGGTTTTTACGAGGTGTTACATCCTTACCCCCTTAAAAGAAATCTCGCCATCGAGATTTTATTCATAGATAGAGGTACATTTGTCGCATAGTGGACTTAACCTCCCATGAGTATTTGGGATTTCTACAAACATCACGTTGGGCCTTTATAATAGGCACATGCTTCCTTTGAAGCTTATTATCCTATCGATCCTTGATCGATACTGGTTTTCCAATGAAACCGCAGGTTTTCATTATTTTGCACATTCTTATGTGACATAGCTAGCGACTCATTGGCTAGACATTTCGTTACATTGCAATTGCAGAACACCTTGTGAATTCCACTAAGCTTCTCCAGTAAATTTAACTTATAGGTTAGATACTTGACACATTCGATTATCTCGGATGGTCTTCATATAATTATAGGACCCAATTCATCCTTCTTAACATGGCATATCCCATCTTTCCAGGGTGACGTCTTTAATAGTACCTTGTTCTCTACTTGGAACAAAATTTTGCATTTATAGTCGACATAATTCTCCTGCCTATCATGGGCAGGTTGGAGGCGATCCCGGATTTTGTCTGATTTTTATCCGTCGTCTCTATGACAATCTCAGGTCCTATTAGTTGGGCCTCCCCAACTTCTGTTCCATAAACAGTGTTTGACACTTTCTTCCACACAAGGCCTCCAAAGGAGCAGCCTTGATTCTTATTTAAAATATTATAACTATGGTAAGATGATAATTCCAACCTCCACCCAAATCATCTTAAAGAGGTACTTAACCCTTGCAGTTGGTCGAACATATTGTCGATCCTGGGCTGCAGATAACGACTCAAATCTTTGTATTTAAGCTTACGGTAGTCGATGCATGACCGCATTTAACCATCTTTCTTATTAAACAATATTGAAACTCCCAAAATGGCAAGCTAGGCTGTGAGCCTTCTTCCAGAAACTTATTAGGATAATCAGAGATGGCAAGGATAGTCTAAATCCCAATTTTTGTTTTATCTAACGTCACTTGTGTCATAAAAATGACATTTTCGCCTTTCAAATACTTGGATGCCTTGAGTAGAGACACTTACTCAAAGCATTTCGATATAGAATATATCCTTGAATACCATTTGCTGATTTCAGTACAATATGATGGTTGGGAGATCCTAGTGGTTCATGCGTTAAACTTTCATGTTGACCAAGCATGAAAGCAATCTATGGGACACACTAAGATACTGCCAATTGCATATGGCGCTTTTATCAAACTAGTTTGGCATTCGTAGTCGATAGAAATCAAAGAGATTAATAAATAAATAAAATAATTAAATAATAATAATAATAATATTCGCCGTACTTCAACCGAAGGAAAGTGCATGACTGATTTTTAGAGCATCCATAAAAAAGGAGCGATTTCTATGGTTTCATCGGTAGGTTCTACCTTGTACTTAATATCTGGGGTTCTCATGAATATATATAAAAGTCTTCTGGACTTATGGTTTATGAAATACTTATTGTGCCTGAATTAAAACAGGAATCTTAGCAAACATAACTATAATTACTGATGAGGAGCGTACCTGATAACATTATTGATGCTTACTGTCTACGGAATTTAGCAGGAAAATATTCAGGCGGTTCCTTTCTTAGCCTCTCCAGGTTTAGCTACACCATCTTTGGCTGCTTTAGGGCAGTTAGTACTGATGTGGCCTTTGTCCCCACAGCTGAAGCAGACCGCATTCTTTGTCCCTACATTCATGGGACTGATGACCAGTTCTATTACAATACCACATTGTTTTGGCTTTTGGTCTGTTCGACACTGTCCCCAGTGTCTTTCGCTGCAGGTCTCTCACGTAGGCTTTTCATCCGACTTTTACTGGTTCTTATTGAATCCAAACTTCCCTTTTTTCATAGATTTCTGGAAGTTACTCCTTCTACCTTTCTCTTTTACCATCGGTCTCAGCTTTGACCGATTTCTATCTCATTAAATCCTGAGTGAGAGTCAGAGCTAGGTCTACAACAGACCTATACGTGCTGGGCCTTGAAGCCCTAACATTTCCCTTAATTTCAGGCGCTAAGCCACCAATAAAACGAGTAATTCTTTTTGGTTCAGGGGAAACTAGGTATGGCACTAACCTAGACAAGGAGTTGTAGCCGGTCACATACTTCTGACAATCTAAATTCTTCATTGACAGGGATAAGAAATCCGTCTCTATCCTTTCCAACTCATGAGGTGGACAATATGTTTCTTTAATCAGGTCCACAAACTTGGACCAATTCAAATTATACAGATACACCTTTCCAACAGACTGTACCATAGCCTTCCAACATATTAGGGCATCGCCCTTAAATGATTGTGATACAAATTTCACAGCATCTTTGCCAGCGCAACCACTGATCCAACTACATTTCTATTTCATCTAACCATCTAAGGGCTTCAACTGGCCCTTCTTCCCCATTGAAATCACGGGGGTTACAGGATACGAAATCTTGTATGAACACCCATCCTTATTGGAATGCATCTTATCATAATGTTCCTGTCTCTCAGTCTTACTCCTCACATTTGAGGAGTGTACCTCACCATCCCTAGGTGAACGAGGTATTGATGAGTATTTCGATAAATATTTTGGAGTGAGAAGCGCTCGACTCCTGTTGTTTCTCAGTATAGGCCTTTATAGCCTTGCCAACCTCTGTGGCAACTAAAGCTTGTAAGTCCTTCTTACTTATGACAATGTTGTCATCAACATTATCGTCATTTTGCTTACTGTTAACCTCTCAAGAATTTGCCATTTCAGCTGCTTGGTACAAAACACCAATTTATATTTTGTTAGTTGGTCAATCGCATTTGATGACTCATTGTATATTCATAATGGTATTATTAAACCATATTGGCTTTAAGTTGGATATATAAATCCTTTGGCTTTTGGATTTGTGTGTTCAAAGTCACATCTATTTGTCTTTGACATCTTAAATGTATGTCTAGAATATATATATAACCTAGGCCTCGACCATCACATGTTTTATCGATCAGGACATAGTGCAGAAGTATCAGACAGTGGATCATAAACTCACATCTGTCTTTGTCGAAATGACAATTTAAGTAGCTCGTAAGCTTGTCACAAAGGACTTAACATATGACACAATTGGCCTTATTAATAAAATATATAAATATGGCACGAACGGCCTTGTCACTAATGGACATATAGGTATGGCACAAAAGGCCTCGTCACTAATGGATGTTTTAAGATATATAAGCCGCAATCATATTGATCAATGGGCTTTAGGGTTTGAACATAGTTCATTACCTTTGGACAGGGAGTCGTAGACCACCACTGTCATTGTCGAAGTTAACGATATTTATAGCCCGTAGGCAAATCAATTGACATCTCGAACGGATGTTAAAATAATAATTATTGGATTAATAATAGTAGTCACGATCGTATTGATCTATGAGGCTTGGGCATAGCCCACCATCTTGGACAGGGAACCATAAAGGTCACAACTGTCATTGCTTTATTGACAATATAGCCCGAAGGCAAAACACCACTAATGGATGTTAAATTATAGCTCAATGGCATTGCATCACTAATGGATGTTAAATCATGGTCCGTTGACACTTCATCACTAATGGATGTTAAATAATGGCTCGTAAGCACTGATCACTAATGGATGTTATTTCATGGCCCATAGGCACTACATCACTAATGGATGTTAAATTATGGCTCGTAAGCACTACATCACTAATGGATGTTAAATTATAATCATCATATTGATGATATATGCCGGGATAAAATTTGACCACATAAGCTATAGGGTTTGGACATAGTCCTTCACCAAGACGGCTAGTGTGGTTCCTCAAGTCACACTGCCAGGAGTATTAACATTACTTGAATGCTAACAAGGAATAATTGTTTTAATGGTTTAACATTATAGCCATGGTCGCATTTACCATAGAGGCTTGGAGGCTTGAACATAGTTCACCACCTCTGGATATAAGGGAAATCTCAACCTTAACTATCATGGTAGAAGGCTTTACTTCTTAACTACCGTTTTATATTTGCCAATTAATGTGAACTTGCCACTTTGGCTGGGGTAAACCATTAAGAAGTCTTTCCATAATTCATTAGGAATACAATCGTGCCTTAAACAGGACTTTTAATAATTAACTTGTCCACGCAGGGACTTAAAAGCAACTCAAGTCCACACAGGGACTAAATAAATATATAAGTCCATATATAGGGACTATAAGAAATAACATGTCCACAAGGGACTTAAATCGAAGGATAGGTCCATATAAGGAATATAATAAACAAATGTCCATGCAGGACTAAACAGAAAAGATATGTCCACATAAGGATTCAAAGGAAAATAAAATACATTTGAAAGAAAGATTTTTCCAGAATCTCCTTTAATTCATTCCTTATGGTATCTTTCTTGGCTTACCACGTATGGCATTGACACAAGGGTTTTTAATAGAAAGTGTAATAACTCTGAATCGAGATCTGTTGTAGGAGTAGAATCCAAGGATTCAATGGTTAAAGAATAAAATGGATCATGGATTAGAGTTTGGTAAGCATAATCCAAGTTTGGAATTCCAAAACTCGATTGTAAGAAACATGGATAAAAATATCCACTGGTATCATCTTTGAAGTTGGAGACTCAGGGACCTCTGGTATGGACTCCACAAATAAAGGCTTTAAAATTTGAGCTTAGGAACCACCGGTATGGACTCTGAAGTCTAGTTAAAGGTTTCAATAGTGTTGGATTTAGGAATAGGCTTATAACGTCTTTCCTCCAAACCGGCCGCACGCTTATCCTAACTGTGGTACGAAGCATAGCACTTTACGGCTTCAAATGGGAAGAATCTCCATTAACAGCTTCCTTGCTTGGCGACTTGTTTCAGAAATACATAAAATCGAAAGAAAGATTTATATACAGGGATGAGAGCATTCCTATGTCAAGTCTAGACTCGAAAGGTATAAGGAATATGCTACTATGTCATTTGAGATTAAACACAAAAGGCTAGTGTTTAATTCACTCAAACATTGGCTTTGATACCAAACTGTCACACCCGATTTCCACGTATACCAGGTGGGCCCGGTGGGGAATATTGTGACGTATGTTGATATCATCATAACCAAACAACTCAGAATAGCACAGCGGAAGTCTTGGGATAAAATATCATTACAAACCGAAATATTCAAAGTTCAAAATATAACAACAAGAGTTTGTAACGAAGATCCACAGGTGGATCGAAAATATATCAAAAAGATAATTAACAGACTTGGCAATTTAAGGATTTGCAAGATCCTCTATGATGCTACTTACGTATTGTACCTGTAGTTTAATTATTTTGAAAATACGTCAGTTTTCACTGGTAAATACACTCAACCGAAAAATTTTGAAACATTTCATAATCATTTTTATGTACACAATGGTACATATGTTTTATAAATAACTTGGGACAAACTATATCTCATGTTATCAGTTTTACATAACTTGACATACATATGAGGACCGAAATCTATGTCGGTTCATGATTAACCGACACACCACTTATTCCCTTATTGGGAATACCCACACTGGGTTGTAAATATATAATTCGTTCCCTTATTAGGAACACGCATATTGGGTATATTTCATTTATTTAAACCGTTTCGCATCTGTTTGGTGTATGCCTACACCCGTGCTTAGGTCGTGGCCACTTACAATTAAATGAGTCAAGGATATCCAGGACACGGTCGAATTAACCCCCAATGTTTAAGTCAAGCAATACAAATCAAAACTGGTTATTTGAATTTCCCAACACATAGGTCTTCGAATCCCATAACCGACCATGCGGTAAATATTTTACCGTATCCCAAGCCCGTATAGGGAAAATAGGTTAAGAGTATTTACCTATGCTTAGCAAGTCCTTTTAATATAAGAAATATAATAAGCACAGCCGTATCCAATTAATTAAGCATAGGTACAATTTACCGGAAGGCCCCGTCTGGAATGATGGTATAAATAACCAATTAGAATGCTAGTGGATCTTATATAAGTCATTGACTTGGATCGGCTAGTTTAAAGTATTAAGAACGATACGATACGCTTGATTAAGCGATGACCAGAACAAATGTAATTTAGACCCAACAAGTACTAAGACTTGTATAATATGGGTAAACTACTAACATTCTGGATTTTGAGATAAAAATGATAAGGTTAAACCCATTTTGGTTAAATTACGTAAACTAGCCTCGTATGCTTAACCATACGCATATAGCGATACCGGGTAACCGGATGAGTCATGAACGAGTTCCATATGCCAATATACTTTAAACAAGATATAATATCCGTAGGATATCTGCTTGTATCCCAGTTATAGTTTTAAAATCAAACAATGCCTCAAAAGGGCGTTTTGGTCATTTAACGACGTATAAAAGGAACTTGCGTATAATCTGATGCTATGACCATAATTATTCTGTGAAAATACTTTATTTATGATATAATATCAGTAGGATATCAAACATATGTGGGTTTTATAGTTTAAGACCAAACGATGCACCGTAGGGGCATTTTGGTATTTCACACATAGTTTCGAAAGCTTATTTGGGATTCGAATTTATATTATGTACTTACTGTAAAATACTTTAAATGAGTTTATAAAATCAGTAGGTAACAAGTCTTGGTTGGTAAATATGGTTTAAAACCATACCATGCGCCAAAAAGGCGTAAAATTCGTTAAATGACGATATTTGCGATATTTTACGAAAACTGAAGTTATGAATAGGTTTATATTGTCAAAATATGCTATTTTGTATTTCATAACAGTAGGTAAAAGATTTCGTCTGAAAATCATGCTTTAAATTCATTTTATGTGCTATAAGGGCATTATCGTCGTTTAAGAGCATAATACAAGAACTTGTGCATAAACTCGGTTTACAAACTGAAATGATATCCCAATATATCCTAATTATGATATAATATCAGTAAACAATAAGTTTGGTATGAAAAATTGTTTAAAACCGTTCTACGCGCCAAAAGTGCTTCACGGTCATTTTAAAGCTTAATTTACTATATATTACGAAAATTCGATTTATAATCAGATCTGTAACATCAAAAATGTTAAACATGTTAACTCATTAGTAACTAATTCATTTGCAAGTTCATTGGATTTAAAACCTCATTTTTAAATAAAATGGCGAAATAGTCAAAATATGGCATTTTCACGGAAACTCGCATAAGACTCGGATAACTATCATGATCATGTAATATAACCTCAGAGGGTTATGCTACATCATAATACGATCATAATGGGACCTTAAATCAGTAGCATACTAATCTAATTCGGTCCATAATCGAAAATCAACGCAGAAGTCAAACTTTGCGACTTTCAGTTGCGAACCGATCCTAAAACTGAAATTGACGAGCCGAACATGTTTACACATGTTCTAATAGTTTTTACCAAGTTGTTTATGTGTTAAAACATATTTTTGAAGGTCTTTAAACTTAGTTTATGAATATTTCTATAATCTGGCCTGTTGACTTTTAAAAAATATATATATTGACTCATCAATTGATCTAGCAAACATGGTAATTAGGAGATGCCCTTTTAAGGGATTAACACCTACATCATTACAATCATGTAGCCACTTTCGTTATGCTTAATGGCTGGATTATCAAGGTCTTAGCTCAAAGTCAATGACGTATTTACGACAAGACTTTGACTATGGCTTAAAACTAGATGAAATGACTTAGCCTGAATTTTAAACACTTACACAATGTCCAGAGGTTGCTTAAGAACTCAGAGGAATGCTTTAAAATGGTCAGGAGCTTCACTTGGTGAACTTGTATAGGATGATGAGAACAGTTACAACACCCAAGGAAGCAAGTTATAATAGTCATTTGAGGAGCTTGGAGGTAATGCCAGGTGTTGAGACATGATTTCAGATGTTTACAAGTGTTTTGAAGTGTTAGAAGCAGTTTTAGTGTGGCAATTTTCGAGCTAGGTGTCAAATTTGTGAATTGGTGGCAAGGAAATGCAGCTGGAAGTTGCCAGCACATGTTTTTGTCAAAACTGGGGTGTCGTGCTATGCGACGGGTAGCCCTCTAGAGCTATGCGCTACACCTAGCCCCCATACAGAAGTTTCAAAAATGGCAGAACAGGCCCCTGCACAAGATTTTGATGATTTTTGACGATTTTAACACCCGTTAGCCCAATACCTAGGCTTTATAAGGATGTTAAAGCATAGGGGACTTGGATTATGTCCGAAAATATCCCGGATTTTGGTTCGTTCAGTTGTACGGTTGCGCGTTTCGCTAAAAATGCGTAAAACGCTTAAACGGACACAAAAACGATCGAAATTTCGTGACGATGGACATCCTTGCATCCCCATCAATAAAACATAATATTTTATTCTATGCAATATATTTGGATCCATATTTTCGACTGTGTATCAAAATGCGAGAATCGACAAGTTTCCGCAGTTTGTCAGAAATAGTCCCTTGACTTCCAAACTTGCGTGAAACGTTATAATTAGTGCGTAAAGCAATCATTGACATATAATAAGCCCTCATAAAAGTATGAATAATATTTTAGGACTCTTGGTTCATTAAAAGGTCACTCAGAGGCTTAGTTTGAGCATGTTGACACTTTTAGTCCCTTAACTATTAATTTATCGTTTAGAGGTTATAAAATAACATAATGATTCATTTGGTCCCTCTCGTTTTAGCACGCGGTATAAAAGGATCAGTGGGACACGTGTCAGAATTTTACAGGATGGTTTTTACGAGGTGTTACAATTAGACAATGGGTTAGCCAATATGTGATATGACCACAGTCACAGGACTTGCCACCGAGTGACAAATACTATTTAAAATAGTTTCTTTACTATTGGAAAATGAGTGAGCCAATAGTAATTTGGTAAGATAAACAAATGTAAAAACTCTTAATGCTGTAAATATTAGAATGTGTCATTTTGTACAAACTAAATGAACTCACTAGTATTTCCTGCTGATCAAAATATTTTTAAACGCATTTAAGGTGATTAAAGTAGATCGGATTAAGAGTTGGATACGGAACCAAATGGCTTAAAAAGTGGCTTATTTTATCAACGAAAGTTAATAAACATTGTTTGGATTTATTCCATATTAAAGCTACAGCTATAAAACATGGGTTTTTTTCCCATCTGTTTAATAAATAAAATCCGGTGTTTCTAACTCTGGTATTTTTCTTAACTACGGTCCTGATGAAATTTTCTGCTGCAATATTTTTGAAATAACCACCAGTACCACTTGACTGTTCACGGCTCCCGTCCAGGGGTGGTCGGGGGTTGTGAAAGTGGAATTGGGTAACTATGAGAAAATGATGTTTTGTAGGTTAAACACGAAGATTGGATGTGTTTTGGGGGATTTTAATGGATTGAAAATGAAGATATAGAGGGCTGAATTACGAAGACGTGGGCGAAAAACGACGAATAAAACAGAGCTAAAATGAAGAAGTTATGAAGAAAACACTTTTGTAAAGAGTCTGTCAGCCGTAGCCTACGACTCTGACCGTAGCCTACGGATCAGGCAACAAAAAGGGACCAGAAACACTGAACCGTAACCTATGATGTGAATAAAAAAAATGCATGGAACTTGGATTTTGGACGTATAAAAAGGATTTTAAAACCCTAATCAAATGAGGCAACTTAGGGGATGAATTTTGGGTACCAAAGCCACAATTTTGAGAATTCTCCACTCATCATCTTTATCATCGTTCTTACCAATCAAAGCTGGAGATCATGAATTCAACCGTAAAGCAAGTTTTTGCAGATCTTACAATAGAGATGAGCAGCTAACTCTTTATGGTTTCCTCCGGGTGGAGGATTCTTGTAAGTCAATGGTTTTTATGTGTTTAAACTTATTCGTGAACACGGTGATCTAAGCATTCGATGCTTTTCTTTTGATTTGTTTGACTGGTTGTAATGATTAACTTTATTTAAACTTTGGTTCTGATTCATTCAATTCACGAGAGTTCTAGTAATTGGGATATATTTGATAGGGATTAGGGTTGGTAATTTTGGTTGATTGCTTATATGATAACCTTTCGTTTCTTTGCAATCAAAGTAAGTAGTCTTTAGGTAATCACAACTCGTTAATCAAGTTGAACGATCATGTCTATGTGATTATCACGATTAAACACATAATTAACATTGCTTTGAATCTAAAATCAGGAGGAACCATTGTTTCTCCAATTGATTGAAACTCAAATTTAGTTCGTTTAATTAGAAACCAAAAATCCACGATCATGTTTTCATTTTTCATAATGGATAATCAATACTTGGCATTGCAACACTTTCCACAATCCTCCTCTGTTCGATATCCGACTTATCCTATCTGCATAGTTTAGTTGGTTTTTGCATGGTCTTAATGACAGACATCAGAGAGCTAAGGTTAGTACTTTTCATACCGAGAAAGAGATGAAGACTCGACTTAGAGGTGGTGTTCCATATTTGGAACCTTTTGTACTGTAGATGTCGTATCTTTTTGACATATTCAATATTTTTATGCAGCTTTTGGGGGAAAATGCGCAAAGTATTATACAAGTTCTAGGCCATTGCCGGCGCAAAATCAGAAGAACTCGTATAATACCCAGATATCGATTAAATATAAAGACCTAGTATCTCAAAATCTTGCATTCTCTCAATGAAATTTCGGAGTACTAAGTTTATATATCCGCGAGATGTTAATCAACAAATTAACCCGTTTTGCTTTTAAGTTTATATCTCCAAAATAATTTACTAAATGTGCGAAGCCTACTGGCACAACATCAGTAAGATGTTTATACATCTTTTAAACATTCCATTTCTTTACGTACTATGATAGTCCACTGATGTACTATCATCTCTTCTTTTACATGAAAACTCTTTTTTGTCTTTTTTAATGTTTTTATTTTTCTGCAAACTTTTTCTCCCCCTAAATTCAAAACATATTTTTGTGGATTTTTGTTTTTAAGAAAGAAAGTAAATATATACAAAATAAACATGACACACCTGACGAGGATCACGCGTGTCCTTGTCATCCTTGAATCCAACCCCAATTCCATCCCCCAACGTTAGATTTTTAAACCATTTAATTTTGAGAGATGTTTGTATCTTGCTCTTGTAAGGTCACCTGACCAAGATCTCACTCAACAAAGACAACCAACAGGTGTGCGGAATCCACCTGATGATCAACCACTGTAGGATGTAGAACAAGAATGCAAGATTTATGAGAGAAATCAAGAATACTCTATTCTTGATGTAGGAGATGAGTGACGCCACACACACAGTAGCCGCCAGACAAAACACACACAATGATTAGGGCACCGATTTCCACAAAAGAAAACGTTGTCTTGTTATTCCACATAAAGGTATAAATAAAAGACAAACTCCGGACAACACATTGTCCAGAGACAAGGTCCTAAAGCCCATACAAGAATAACCTCGGACTCCATGACATAATGGAAGTTCGGACATAACATCCTACAAAACTCGGACAAGAGAATCATAACATAAACCCTTTCTCTAGTCCTAAACCAAAACCCCATGACCTTTGTCCTAAACATAAACCCTGACAAATGCCTTGACACAAACTTGGACAAATTGTCCAAGGATAAACCTTGGACTAACTTTCAAGACATGTACAATAAAGACCCAAACAATTCGAAGGCCTTGCACTTATCATCAAAAGTGCATTAACAAACTCCCCCTTGATCAGTGCATGGTCTTCATGTGTCTTGAAATCTTTATCCTTGCTTCGAATATACACTTCCTGCCCAAACTTTCTCTTTACTTGGACTTTAACTTTGTTGACCAGAACTGATACACAGTTACCCAGCGGGAGCCGCACTTACAGATTCCCCCTTAACTGTTGCTATCAGTTCTGTGTGGCATCAATAATCTTTAGTCACCGGATACTGCGCTTACAGACTCCCCCTAGACTGATGATATCATGCCTGCTATCAACTTTGGTTGAGGCTTGATCTTTCACGTAGAGCACAGTGATCTTCAACCCTTCTAATCAAAGACTTGCTGACGATCACTTAAATTGTAGCTTTGTGAAACCCGAAGAATCCAACATCAAACACTGTAGATCCTCCCCCTCAAACTTCTCCTAAATTAAATTAATGCGAACCAACCTACAACTAAATGTAAGAACATCGCTCGATCCTTGATCTTCAACTTAACCGACAAAAGAACGAAACGTTAGATTTTCAATGCCCAACATTGAACGCTTCAAATTCTTCAAAGGCATGAAGTTCAGTTCGATAATTTAATAACAAACTGAACCTTGAAAAAGTACATCCACCATCTTGATCAAAGTCTTCAACCGAGTGTCTGAAATCATTTCATCTCGAATCTTCAAGATCCAATCTTGTATCTTCACGAATCCACCAATTACCCGATGACTTTCATCTCCGATCTCCCCCTTAATGTAAGAACCCCTATTTCGAGAATCCGATCAGTCATGAACTTGGAAGAGGGACCAAGAAGACTAATCTTCCCTACTCCAATCGGCATACGATAAAGGCTTAATCTTCAAGTAGTTGCCAATCGAACAATCACCTTCATCACGTTAACACCTCATAAAACCTTCAACAAACTTGACGAAGCTCAATCAAACACATCAGCTCTAAAAATGCATCGTGTTTTGATCTTTTCGGTGCCGGTGAGACTAAAACTCATTTGATCTCACAATCGTAACCACGAACTTATTTACTTTCACACCACGAGCTTTTATAAATTTACAAAGAAAATAAGAAGCGTTAATTTTTTACTCCCCCATTTCTTTGTTAACATTCAAATTCCAATCAAGTCTTATTATCTTCACTTCTCATGCACGATAATAGTCCAAAATTGTTCCAGAAACTCTAGTAAGGACCAAATCCGAACACCGAGAATCTTGAAACGAACACCATGGACCACCATTACTGCGTCTCATCCGTACGAGCAAAAACCCTTCACTTAATCCAAACAATATAACCTAAGAACTTTTTAATAATCCGAAACCGACGTCAAGTTTCTGAACTACACAAAATTCTGACGCTTAGCTAATTATCGGTACCCTAGGTAACCCGGAATAGCTAGAAAAACTTGGAACATGTATAACTCGAAACTTCCGAACTACCCAAACTTCTAAACTTGGCTAAAAATCTGGTACCACAGGAAACCCGAAATTCTAGAAAATTCGAAACTCGTAAAACCCGAAAGCTCTTGAAACCTCGGATCAGATCATCGAAACAGTACTTAGAATACAAGGAAATTTGGAACAAGCAAAGGAAATCCGAATAAAACTCATAAATTCTTAAAATAACCCATAAATTCAGAATTATAACCACAAATTCGAAAAAACAAAGACGTTAAGTTAACAAAACTCGGACCTACTTGAACTTATATGAGACTCGCACCCTTGAACCTTATCTCAAACTCGGAATGAATCAGATTTTGTACCTCTGACTACAAGGAAGTGAAACTCGGACCTTGAGTAACATAAAACTCGGATCAGACTCAATGCTTTACACTCAAACTCGGACTCTAATGTTTTAAATTCGGACTCTAGTGGGACTATAAGAGGAAACTCGGACACTAGTGGAATTTCTAAGCTAAAAATCGGATACTAGTGTTATTTGACTTCCAAAACCCTGACTAATAGAAAGGTTTTAAGCCCTGACTAGTGTAAGGGTTTTAAGCCCTGACTAGTGTAAGGGTTTTAAGCCCTGAAACCAGCTTCCGGATTATCTCCCCAATGTGACTACACACTGGTTCACCAATACCCCGGAAACACAACCATAGAATTTTAAAACACGGACAAGGCTACCAAAGATCAAACAAGGAATCTTCTTCAACCTTCAACACACTGTATGAACAAGAACCAAAACCTCTGTAAAACCCAGATGAAGATCAATACTCAAAATCACTAAACTACTCAAAATCCATCATCAAACCACTAGAAATGAATGATGAATCAAGAATAAATCACAAAAACTCACTAAACTAACACTAAACCCTATCAAAGATTGAACTTTTCTCACAAAAACCTTCAAACTAAGAAACACCAAAAGTAGTATGAGCACACTGCTCTGATACCACTTGTAAGGTCACCTAAACAAAGATCTCACCCAACAAAGACACCCAACAGGTGTGCGGAATCCACCTGATTATCAACCACTGTAGGATGTAGAGCAAGAATGCAAGATTTATGAGAGAAATCAAGAATACACAGAATATTCTTGATGTAGGAGATGAGTGACGTCACACACACAGTAGTCGCCAGACAAAACACACACAATGATTAGGAACGATTTCCACAAAAGAAAACGTGTCTTGTCTATTCCACATAAAAGGTATAAATACAAGACAAACTCTAGACAACACATTGTCCAGAGACAAGGGCCCAAAGCCCATACAAGAATAACCTCGGACTCCATGAGATAATGGAAGTCCGGACATAACATCCTACACAAAACTCGGACAAGAGAATCATAACATAATCCCTTTCTATAGTCGTAAACCAAAACCCCTGACCTTTGTCCTAAACAAAACCCTGACAAAGGCCTTGACACAAACTTGGACAAATTGTCCAAGGATAAACCTTGGACTAACTTTCAAGACATGTACAATAAAGACCCTAACAATTGGAAGGCCTTGAACTTATCACCAAAAGTGCATTAACAACTCTATCAAAAGCTTTGGTGTTGTTGGTGCACCTTGTGTTCGTCACTTGTCGAATAGGCCAGATAGAGCGTGTGTTGAATATTGTATAGGTTAGAATCGAACAAACGACTGAAATACAGAGATTTCAGTGTAAAAGGGATCAAGTTCGCCCGAACTTGACCTGTATTGGTCAAGTTCGCTCGAACTTGACCTGTATTGGTCAAGTTCGCTCGAACTTGATGTGCCTTTAGTCAAGTTCGCCCGAACTTGTCCTGTGAAGGACAAGTTCGCCCGAACTTGACCATAGTACATCCGGGCGAACTTGTCTCCCTATATATATGTGTGTGTTCATTTGTCATTTAAGTTTTTGGCATCCCTACGGGGAGGTGCTGCCGGATTCTCTCCAGGAACTCCGGCAGCTGGACTTATAAAGATGTATACTCTTTCGTTATGAATGAAGACTTCCGCTGCATTCTGTTTCTACTCCATTCTTAATAACATTCTACCGAAACTGTTATATACGTTTACGCACTAACTTTTGTCTAGAACCGCCTGATCATGGACCTTCAATTGTTATCAGAGCTACGGTTATCACCTACGCTCATGAATTTGGATATTTATGGACATTAGGAGGGGTTTTAGACGTAAATCATCAAATAAACATACAATCCACGAACAAAATCTAAAATTGAACGGATAGGGTTGTTAGAAAACCATTTTCGACCGGATCTATGGTGGAATCATCTCGAAATTCGAAGAAATAAGGATTTTGGATCGAAAAATATGAAAAAAGGCTGATTTGGGAGACCAAGTTCGGCCGAACTTGACATGTGGAGGTCAAGTTCGCCCGAACTTGACAAGGTTTTTCAAGATTTCTCTCAAGTTCGCCCGAACTTGACTGATTTTCTTTGAAATTAAGCACAAGTTCCCCCGAACTTGTCTATTTCATGCAAGTTAGCCCGAACTTGGTGGTGACCAACCAAGTTCCCCGAACTTGTCATACAAGTTCGCCCGAACTTGTCAGGATGCCTAAAAAAATGCATTGAAAAAAATTATTGAAAAAATTTTTGCTCGATTTAATTAGACGGGTGTCCAGAAAAAAATTGGTGTTAGAATTTTTTTCGAAATTTTAACGTCCGATACTGAGTATTCAGGGACACCGTCGGAGGCCTTAGAGAGAGGTTGAGATGATGAGGTTAGAGATGGTTGAAGATGAGAGGGTAGTCATTAACAAAGCAATTTGGTGATCATTAGGGTTGAAGACTACCGATGGGCCTTAAAGTAAATTCCGCATTTGTTAAATACTGAAAATTCCGGATTTGAGGGGGAATTTCAGTAATTGGTATGGTCAAAATTTGCAAAAATGAGGGGGAATAAAAAATTTTCATCTTATGAAGATTCCGGCATTTTTGAAATTCGTGACACTGCAACAGTATTCGGGTGGTTTCCGACTACAGATTAACCTAGAAATGAGAGACTTGAGATTCGTTGGGATTCTGTGATCATAGGAAGTTCCGAGTTTTCAGTTCATGATACAGAGTGATGCTTAAGGGTTAGATCCTAATCTCCGGTGAAGGAACAGTTAGCTGGATTAGCAGTCGTTAATACCAGTAAGGAACTGAGGACGTTCTAAACGTTCAGTGATGATCTTAGGAATTAATGACTAGCTCTGAAAATGGATGGTTTAAAAATTATCAAGGAAATCTGATGATAACTTTGGTGGCCATTATTTTTAGTCTTCAAGCAGATGAATTATTCTTCTCTTTGGACTAACCGCCGTTGGATGATGATGTTTGTTGATTAAGTCGCGCTGGTCTACCGGAGATAGCTATATATCTGGCATTGTGACTGAAGAGAAAGAATGTGATTTTGATCATGGATGAGTGATTCTCAGATTCAAAGTGTTACCAGATGATTTGGTTCCAATGATGATTTGCTGATTGAAAAAGATTACCAATTTGCTGATCAGGAGTGATTACGGAAATTGGGATTTCAGATTTTTGTGGGTAAACATTGATTTGAAGTTTACCGGTGTGGTATTTTGAAGTTTCTATCAATTGCCAGTTGAGTTTTGAAGATCGGAAGATCGAGCATGGGAGATATGCGCTAAATTGAATGCGGATGTGGTTAAAGTTGAAATGGAGAAGCTGCATTGATGAGCTTCAAATTGGTCTCTATTCACGATAATCTGTCGGTCAAGCAAATCAGAGGAGGTTAGAAATTGTGCAACAAATATCTGAACTGGAGATTTCAGGGGGAATTAGATGTTGTTAATGCAAAACCGAATCATCAATTAAGGGGGAATTTGTTGACGCGTTTTGATGACATCGGCAGATACCTTGATTGAAGTTGCAGAATATTCAAACACGGCTCAAATTTGAAGACCAAGATTCGACAGTAACGACCAAGAGGGAATCTGTTGGTGTACCTGGTGTTCGTCACTTTTCGAATAGGCTAGATAGAGCGTGTGTTGAATATTGTATACGTTAGAATCGAATACACGACCGGAATACGGAGATTTCGGTGTAAAAGGGATCAAATTTGCCCGAACTTGACCTGTACTGGTCAAGTTCGCTCGAACTTGATGTGCCTTTAGTCAAGTTCGCCCGAACTTGACCATAGCTCATCCGGGCGAACTTGTCTCCCTGTATATATGTGTGTGTTCATTTGTCATTTAAGTTTTTGGCATCCCTACGGGGAGGTGCTGCCGGATTCTCTCTAAGAACTCCGGCAACTGGATTTATAAAGATGTATACTCTTTCGGTATGAATGAAGACTTTCGCTGCATTCTGTTTCTACTCCATTCTTAATAACATTCTACCGAAACTGTTATATACGTTTAGGCACTAACTTCCGTCTAGATACGCCTGATCATGGACCTTCAATTGTTATCAGAGCAACGGTTATCACCTACGCTCAAGAATTTGGATATTTATGGACATTAGGAGGGGTTTTAGACATAAATCATCAAATAAACATACAATCCACGGACAAAATCTAAAATTGAACGAATAGGATTGTTAGAAAACCATTTTCGTCCAGATCTATGGTGGAATCATCTCGAAATTCGAAGAAATAAGGATTTTGGATCGAAAAATATGAATAAAAGGCTGATTTGGGAGACCAAGTTCGGCCGAACTTGACCTGTGGAGGTCAAGTTCACCCGAACTTGACAAGGTTTTTCAAGATTTCTCTCAAGTTCGCCCGAACTTGACTGATTTTCTTTGAAATTAAGCACAAGTTCCCCCGAACTTGTCTATTTCATGCAAGTTCGCCCGAACTTGGTGGTGGCCAACCAAGTTCGCCCGAACTTGTCAGGATGCCTAAAAAAATGCATTGAAAAAATTTATTGCTCGATTTGATAAGACGGGTGTCCAGAAAAAAATTGGTGATAGAATTTTTTTCGAAATTTTAACGTCCGATACTGAGTATTCAGGGACACCGTCGGAGGCCTTAGAGAGAGGCTGAGATGATGAGGTTAGAGATGGATGAAGATGAGAGGGTTGTCATTGATACCAAAGCAATTTGGTGATCATTCGGGTTGAAGACTACCGATGGGCCTTAAAGTAAATTCCGCATTTGTTAAATACTAAAAAATTCCGGATTTGAGGGGGAATTTCAATAATTTGTATGGTTAGAATTTGCAAAAATGAGGGGAATAAAAAATTTCATCTTATGAAGATTCCGGCATTTTTGAAATTCGTGACACTACAACAGTGTTCGGGTGGTTTCCGACTACAGATTAACCGAGAAATGCAGAGACTTGAGATTCGTTGGGATTCTGTGATCATAGGAAGTTCCGAGTTTTCAGTTCATGATACAGAGTGATGCTTAAGGGTTAGAGTCCTGATCTCCGGTGAAGGAACAGTTAGCTGGATTAGCAGTCGTTAATGCCAGTAACGAACTGAGGACGTTCAAAACGTTCGGTGATGATCTTAGGAATTAATGACTAGCTCCGAAGATGGATGGTTTCAAAATTATCAAGGAAATCTGATGATAACTTTGGTGGCCATTATTTTTAGTCTTCAAGCAGATGAATTATTCTTCTCTTTGGACTAACCGCCGTTGGATGATGATGTTTGTTGATTAAGTGGCGCTGGTCTACCGGAGATAGCTATATATAATGCCAGTAAGGAACTGAGGACGTTCAAAACGTTCGGTGATGATCTTAGGAATTAATGACTAGCTCCGAATTTGGATGGTTTCAAAATTATCAAGGAAATCTGATGATAACTTTGGTGGCCATTATTTTTAGTCTTCAAGCAGATGAATTATTCTTCTCTTTGGACTAACCGCCGTTGGATGATGATGTTTGTTGATTAAGTGGCGCTGGTCTACCGGAGATAGCTATATATCTGGCATTGTGACTGAAGAGGAAGAATGTGATTTTGATCATGGACGAGTGATTCTCAGATTCAAAGTGTTACCAGATGATTTGGTTCCAATGATGATTTGCTGATTGAAAAAGATTACCGATTTTCTGATAAGGATGATTACGAAAATTGGGATTTTAGATTTTTGCGGGTAAACATTGATTTGAAGTTTACCGGTGTGGTATTTTGAAGTTTCTATCAATTGCCGGTTGAGTTTTGAAGATCGACAGATCGAGCATGGGAGATATGCGCTAAACTGAACGCGGATGTGGTTAAAGTTGAAATGGAGAAGCTGCATTGATGAGCTTCAAATTGGTCTCTATTCAAGATAATATGTCGGTCAAGCAAATCAGAGGAGGTTGGAAACTGTGCAACAAATATCTGAACTGGAGATTTCAGAGGGAATTAGATGTTGTTAATGCAAACCCGAATCATCAATTAAGGGGAATTTGTTGACGCGTTTCGATGACATCGGCAGATACCTTGATTGAAGTTGCAGAATATTCAAATGCGGCTCAAATTTGAAGACCAAGATTCGACAGTAACGAACAAGGGGGAATCTGTTGGTGCACCTGGTGTTTGTCACTTTTTGAATAGGCTAGATAGAGCGTGTGTTGAATATTGTATAGGTTAGAATCGAATACACGACCGAAATACAGAGATTTTAGTGTAAAAGGGATCAAGTTTGCCCGAACTTGACCTGTATTGGTCAAGTTCGCTCGAACTTGATGTGCCTTTAGTCAAGTTCGCCCGAACTTGACCATAGCTCATCCGGGCGAACTTGTCTCCCTATATATATGTGTGTGTTCATTTGTCATTTAAGTTTTTGGCATCCCTACGGGGAGGTGCTGCCGGATTCTCTCTAAGAACTCCGGCAACTGGACTTATAAAGATGTATACTCTTTCGGTATGAATGAAGACTTCCGCTACATTCTGTTTCTACTCCATTCTTAATAACATTCTACCGAAACTGTTACATACATTTACGCACTAACTTCCGTCTATAACCGCCTGATTATGGACCTTCAATTGGTATCAGAGCTGAAATTTTGAAAGATAAAAAAGAAGTGAAGTTTTCTAACATAAACGTCGTAGAAAATCAAGATGATGAATGTGAATTTGATTATGCAGATGAGTGTGAATTCAATTATGCTGATGAATGTGAATTTGATTACGATGATGGTTATCCAATTTAACCCAAGACCAAAAAGGCTTGGGTCGCGTTGTTTAACTAATTGCTGAAATGTGCAGGGGCTCCAGAGATCCGTACTTTCTAAGTGGATTCTGGATAGTGGAGCTTCCAGACATATGACGGGAATGAAAGTGTTGCTATTCGAAATAAAAGCTATCAATGGTGGATATGTTAGATTTGCGGGTAACCAGGGTGGAAGGATAGTCGCCGAGGGAAAACTCTCCAATGGCGTTGTTTCATTTAATCGCGTGAATTATATTGCAGAGTTGGAGAATAATCTTCTGAGCATATCGCAGATTTGCGACAAGAAGTTCACGGTGCATTTCAACGACAAAGAGGGTATTATCTTGAAGCCGGGATTCAAAATACCAGATGAGTGGATTCTGATGCGAGCACCACGAGAGAATGATCTATATGTTCTTGATATGGGCGTCACTACCACTTCATCAAAATCAGCACCATGTTTTGTGACAAAGGCTACTGAAAAGGATTCTATTCTTTGGCATCATAAGATGGGGCATATTCATTTGCGAAAAAAATGAATTTCTTGGTTCATAATGATCTAGTAGAAGGCATAAATCTTCGGAGCTTTCATATGTCTGATCACTGCTTAGAATGTAAAAAGGGAAAGCCGATCAAGAAATCTCATCCGAAGAAAATTCTGAACTCAATCAAGTTGCCATTAGAACGTCTCCACATGGATCTATTTGGTCCTGTCAATGTTCGTAGCATCTCAAAGACTTATATTGGTTGGTTGTGACAGATGATTATTCCAGATATTTCGTGGGTATTCTTTCAGGAATCAAAAGATGAAACGTTCGAGAACTTGGTGATTCTGTTTAAGAAACTCGAGAATCTTTATCATCTGCCGGTCAGACTCATTAGAAGTGACAACGACACAGAGTTAGAATAACAAAATGAAGGAATTCTGCAACGCAAAATGGATTCTGCACGAGTTTAGTGTTCCTATACTCCACAGCAAAACGGAGTAGCTGAACGGAAGAACAGAACTTTGATTGAAACTGCGAGAACCATGCTTGCAGATTCTAAACTTCCAGTCAGCTTTTGGAGTGAAGCAGTTGCTGTGACTTGTTACACGCTAAACAAAGTTCTCACTGTCAAATCAACAAAGAAAACATGTTTTGAGATGATAAACCGACGGAAGCCAAATTTGAAATTCTTAGAACCATTTGGTGCGCCATGTACTGTAATCGATCAAGATGGCAAATTCGGAGCTAAATCTCTTGAAGGTTTCTTTGTCGGATATGCGAGTCCTGTTAAGAAGACTATATGTTCCTTCGTTGAGAAAGGTTATTGAAGCACAGCACGTGGATTGTTTCAACTATACGGATCCTATTCAAAGGAGAGGTGACGCATGGCTGTTTAACTATCAAGACCTTTGGAAGTCATTCGACTTGCCGGATGAACCGTCTGAAGAAGAAATTGCAGCATTATACTTTCTTCAACAGTCGCGAATCAAGAACAAATCATTAGACCAATTGTGGTTAATCAACCCACTTTGGATTCTTCATCTTTCAGAGCAGATCCAAGCAATAGTAGTGGTGTTCAAGTTGAAAACACTTCTGAAGCAGAAGTATCACCTGCTACACTTCTAGTGAATGCTTCTAATGAACCAGAAACTACAACATCAGGTCCCAACATGCCTCAGAATCATAATTCTGACTCAGATGAAGCACCAACATTTGATGCTGATAATGAAACTTCATCGGATGAAGAACTTGAGCAGATTTCTAACATGTTGAATCAATCTGCTAGTCCGAGAAATCAGAACGAAGCTTCATCAAGTACTCCTAATGTTGATGTGAACAGTGATCTGATTGTTTCAAATCAGCAAAGCTCAGTTGATGTTTCAACAGAAGAAATGCGCAATCATATTCTTACCATCCTTCAACGAATATTATAGGAGAACTACAAACTGGTGTGCGTACTCGAAACCAAATCAACAAAGCACTTAGTTGTTTCTACACCCGAGTTGCACCAACTCAGAATTACTGCTACTACTCATGTTTCATTTCTCAAATAGAGCCAAAGACAGTTAATGAGGCTCTGGCTGATGAGAATTGGGTGATAGCTATGCAAGAAGAACTGTTAAAGATCGAGAAGTTGGGTATTTGGAAGCTTGTAGACTTGCCACCGAAACAGAAAGCTATTGACACAAAGTGGGTCTTCAAGTGTAAAAGAGACGATCGGGGTGTAATAGTCAGAAACAAGCTCGGCTGGTTGTCAAGGGATTCCCCCAGCAGGAAGGTATAGATTACACGGAGGTATACGCACCGATTGCGCGATTAGAATCTATCCGCATTTTCCTAGTGTTCGCAGCTTGGAAAGGATTTAAAGTGTACCAATGGGATGTAAAATCTGCATTTCTCTACAGTAAACTTCGTGAACAAGTGTATGTCGGCCAACCACCGAGTTTCGTCAATCCACTGAACAAGAACAAAGCATATCTCCTGGATAAAGCATTGTACGGATTACACCAAGCCCCGAGAGCTTGGTACGAGACGTTATCGCAACTTCTCGTAGGAAATGGCTTTACAACGAGGCACAGTGGATAGCACTTTATTACAGAGAAGTTGGAACGCATCTGATAATTGTACAAATCTATGTGGATGATATCATTTTCGGTTCTACGGATGACAGTCTGTGCAAAGAGTTTGAAAAGATCATGAAGAAGAAATTTGAAATGTCCTCGATGGGCGAAATGAAGTTCTTCTTAGGTCTCCAAGTGGATCAGCTTCAGATGGGATATTCATTCATCAGACTAACTATGTTCATGACATTCTCAAAAAGTTTGAAATGGATTCTTCGAAGCCGCTTTCGACACCGCTGGCACTGAACCATGGGATTTGCGTAGACGAGACGGGAACAAAAGTTGATGAAACACTTTATTGATCGATGATAGGTTCACTGACGTATCTGACGGCATCACGCCCAGACATCATGTATCCTACTTGCTTATGTGCAAGATATCAGTCAAGTCCTCGAATGTCACACATGCAATAGTCAAGGGAATCTTCCGTTACTTGAAAGGATGCCCAAGCACCGGCTTGTGGTACCCAAGAATGACAATTTTGATCTCACAGGATACGCTGACTCGGACTTCGGAGTGGACAAATTGAACTCAAATCTACAACTGCAGGATGCCAGTTCTTTGGCACGCGTTTAGTAACGTGGCAATGTAAGAAACAGACCCTAGTCTCTCTCTCAACTTATGAAGCGAAATACATTTCTGCTTCCAGCTGTTGCTCTCAAATCCTCTTGATTCAGCAATAGATGAGGGATTATGGTCTACAGTTTCTTGACACGCCTTTATTTGTAGATAACAAAGCAGCCATCGATATAACTAAAAATCCGGTTCATCACTCACGTACAAAACACATTGAAATTTGATACCATTTCATTCGTGATTGTTACGAAAAGAAATTGGTTCGAATAGAAAAAATCCCACCGACGAACAAAGGGATTTTTATACCAAAGCATTTTCATTAACAAGATTTAAATATCTAATGCGGCTTAACGGTATTAAAAATTTTCTTACAGGTGCGGAAGCTGAGGTTGAATACGGATCGGATGACGAATTCACGTATTATATGGTTTGTAAATTCTTTCTAGTTTAGTATTTCTTAAAATCTAAAATCCAAAAATATGTTTTTGATTTTAGGGGGAGAAATATTTGGGAAAATACAAAAACATATGAAAAATTTCAAAAATGTACAAAAACATTGAAAAAGACAAAACGAATTTGATGTCACAAAAAGGAAATGATAGTACATCAGTGGACTATCACAGTATGCTAAAGAAATGTAAAGTTTAAAAGTGATAAAAGAGTATTACTGTGGATGTGTCGATAGGCTTAACACGTTCAATAAAATGTTTTCAGATATAAACTAAATTTTACAGCTGCTTAATCTTGTGGATTAACACATCTTGATATATGGACTTAGTACTCCGAAATTTTGTTTGAGAGATTGCCTGATTCTGAGATACGAGGTCTTTATAGATAGTTGATATCTGGGGTATTATACAAGTTTTTCAGATTTTGCGGAAGCAATGGCCTAGAAATTCTATAATACTTTTACTATAAACCCTAAACTGCATGCTAAAAAGATTCATTAAGATGAAATATAGGGAATCTTGATACAGGAGTATATTCAAGAAGTATCGAAAGATTAATCATTTGCAGTGCTAAAAAGATTCCTTAAGTGGAAAACACCTGAAAGACGAGCCTTCATCTCTTTGTCTGTACGGTAGTACTAACCTGAGCTCTCAAGGTCTCGCATTACCCAGATACAGATATTAGTTAGCTGTATTCACCAGTAAGATGAAATATAGGGAATCTTGATACGGGAGTATATTCAAGAAGTGGGAACCACAGATAAGTCAAGTTCCATAAATCTTACCTTAACATATCTTGAAACAGTTGAGAAACATGGTAAAGTTTAAGTGGACAAACATATCGACAATCTAGGTAAACGACTTTAAAGCTTAATGTCATCTAAAGGTCAACGATACTGGTGATATGTCTCAATTAACTGATATGATCCTTTAGACACGAATTCACAAAAATAAGTCTGTAAATATGTTTGTACATAGTTTACATTGTCCGTAAATAGTTTATCAACTTACAGATTAAAACCAAAAAGATTTTCAGTGTGTTTTAGCATAAACTTACAAAAATACAAAAAGATTTTATTTCTACATTGTTTTCAGCAAACCAATGTTGGAGAACGGGTGTTCGAAGTCTGGTAAGATGCTAGAACTGGTGGGAATCTCTTTGACAACGGGCTGGGAGCTAATCTGTAAAATTTGAAAAGCCGAAACAATGAAAAGTTCATTAATTTGAAACTTTTATTTTGAAAATATCAACAGTTTGTTCGTAACGGGTCAAACCGGGGTCACTAACTTGGACTCGGCAGACAAATCGTTAACCAAGGTCATTAGCTTGGACTTGGTCAACTGAGTGGATTTTCTTAACTGGTAAATGTAAAGGGGTTGAAGGTGAAACTCCTAAGTCTTCTGAAGTCGCAGAGAAATCTGTTGAAGAGAATGTTGTTATAGCTTCTGAATCCGATATTCCAAAGGTTGTTGACGAATCTGTCAAACCTTCTGACCTGTTACAGTTTCGAAAATAAGGATGAGGATGAAGCTGAAGATGAGGATAAAGAAGATGAGGAAAAGAAAGATGATTCTGAGTACGAAGATTGGAATGTAGCTGACGATAATGATGATGATGATGATGGTCATGGTGGTGTTGGAATGAAAATTACTGAAGCTAAAGTCTCAAGTGAATTTGATTTCTCTTCGCTTATGGATGATGAATCAAACATAATGGATGATAAAAGTGAGGGGGAGTCAGGGCAGAAAGGGCCAATGATGAAATTAATCTGTTGAATGTTGAAAGATTTGTAAAGCCGGTTGCTGCAGTACCTTCTAAACCTTTATTGTTAAGTTAGAACATAATGTGGAGGAAGGTGAGTATGTGCACAACTAACAAAGGAAGATCTGGCAAAGTTATTTGAAGTTGATGCTGAAGATCTAGAGTTTGATTTCGAAGAAGATATGTTGAATGTTAACACATTTGAACCAAATGATTACCAGTATGTTAGAAGATTTGAGGCTGATGAATACAATAGAGTTATTGTTGAAGATTGGTCTTCTGATGATGAGACAGATCAACTGCGAAGTACGTCGGTCCTAATTCTGAAAGTTTTCCTACTTTTGAGGAGATGTACAAGCAACTCGATGAAGACATGCTGAAAGAAAAGATTGAAAGAATCTTTACGAGAAGGAAAAGTCCCAAAGCCTATGACAAAAGAAGAAATTGCTCAGGCGAAAAAGTCTTGGTTTAAAGAGATGCCACGCGAACGTAAGTTTCGACGTCCTCTAGCATTCTTTACCAGAGACAAAGATGTTTCTTTGGGAGATATCTTGAGTTGCGGTTGGTTCAAGGAGCTTAACGTATATGCAATCAAGAGGGAATTTGGAGTGCAATACTTCAAATATCTTGCTGATTTCAGACATTACCATATTGGGATGTGGAAGAGTTAGTTTAGACAGTTAATGTTACATACCACATGAAGGTGATTGATCAGTTTCTGTGGAAAGTGATCAAGTATGAAGCGGTCAAAGGATTCAGATATTGGAAGCCATTCATTCCAGGTCCCGAATCAAGACTAACAAAAAGACGGGTGAAAAAGACATTACGTTGATAATGAAGTGACCAAGGGCAATGAGAAACATGTCGTTGATGCCGATTGAACAGAACTTCTATCCGTTGTTCAAGTGGTGGCAGATAGATCCATCCACTTGTGAAGCATTATTGTTTTAAAGTTTGAAGAACACTTGGATATTTCGAAGGAAAGAGTTGAGGCATTGGGATATCAAGGCATGAGAGGGTTATGGAGAACGATCATGATTTTAGATCCTATGTGGTTGGTTAACTGCTCGAGAGAAGATATTAAAACCTTGTTCTACAGCAAGATTGTGTTTGAAGAACGTGAAAAGGTACAAGCGATGCAGTTTCAGAAAGTTGTTAATGTTTGCTATGCGCATGAAGTAAACTCAGGGAAGATGTGGCAAACAAATTGGAGGGATTTAGAAAGAGTTGAATTTCTGAAAGAGGAGAAGCGTCTCGAAGCTATTCATGAGAAAACCTAGGAAGGCAAGTGTTAGAAGATTTCAGTATATGAACAAGGTGCCTCCTACAGACCAGACGTCGGAGCCTAATCAAGAACGACGAAAGAAGCCATTTAAGAACTTTTCGGCCATGTGCGTTAAAGTATATTATGAAGACAGAGTTTTGGAGACTGATACAAGACGAAGACGATATCCAAGGGGGAGTCTGTTGGTGCATAATGTCTATGTCTTAGTCTTATATCGAGTCTGTATAGAATAGAGCTGAATTGGTTAGTCGTATGAAGTATTTATGTAAAGTTTAGGCAAGTTCGCTCATAATCCTTCATGTATAGGCCAAGTTCGGCGATTGCTAAGCAATTCGTGACTTGAGTCTCCCTAGGGCGAACTTGTGAGTCTATAAATACCTAGCTAGCCTCTCTCATTTGTAACTTTGGCATTTTGGAGGCGAAGCTCTGTCAGTTTGTACTCTTGACGTTTGATCAATAAAACTGATGTTTAACTGATTAATTTTTGTCTATTGGTAAACACGAGTAATATTTCCGCTATTATGGTACGTTAGATATCAAATTTAGGTTCCTTAGTATCAAGGATCGGTCCTACAGGTGTAAAAATCTGCTTTTTGGTCATCAGTGTAGATTTTTTCTATTCGCACCAACTTTTTCTCATAGCAATCACGGATAAAGTGGTGACGAATTCGATATGTTTAGTTCATGAGTGTTGAACTAGATTTTTAGTGACTATAAATGGCTACCTTGTTATCTACGTATATTCGCGTGTCAAGAAATTGCATGCCAAACTCTCTCATCTATTGCTGTATCCACGGTATTTGGGAACAACAACTGGATGCTGAAACGTATTCAGCTTCACAAGTAGAGAGAGCGACCATGGTCTCTTACTTTCACTGCCACGTTACTAAACGAGTTCTGAAGAACTGGCAACCAGCCGTTGTAGATTCGGAGTTAAGCTTGCAGCAACCGAAATCAGAATTAAACTATCATGCGAGATTGAAGTTATCGTCACGTGGATACCACAAGCCGGTGCTTGGGCATCCTTTCAAGTAGCGCATTATCCTTTTGACGATCAGCAAGTGTGTTGGTGCATAATGTCTATCGTCTAAGTCTTGGATCGAGTCTGTATTGTATAGGGTTTGAAATGTTAGATTTTGATGTATTTATAGTGTTTGGAGTCAAGTTCGCCCGAACTTGTAAGTGTATTGGACAAGTTCGCCCCAGAACTTGGCCAAGACATATCTCAGGTGAACTTGTACCTTTGCAAATTTTGAGGCGAAGCTTGTCGGTTTGGATTTTCACATTGTAAACACATTTTGACTAATAAACTGACGTTTAAACATTAATTCTTCTGTATTTGTCACTAATCAAGTAATTTCCTCTTACGATGTCATAGATACAAACATAGGTTTCCGTGACAAGTGGAGGATCGATCCTAACAAGTGGTATCAGAGCGATGGAATCTACCCATTTCTTCTTATTTTTCATACTTTTTTCACAAAATTGATGAATCTAAATTAAAAATGGCTAATTTTTGAATATGTCGTACATAATCACCTAATAACAAAACCTTGAAAGTTTCAGATCAAAATTCAACCGATTTCATGTCAAAATTCACAAAAAACCATGTTTGACAAACCCATTCTGTCAAAATTGTTATATAAGTTCGCCAGAAGTTGTCTGTTTTTAAACAACTTCATGCGGTGGCAGAAAATAACAAGGGATTTTCAAAGAACTTCGGACGAAGTTGTTTGGTCAATACAAGTTCGCCTGAACTTGTTGAAAGTGATTTTTCTGAATTTTGAACCATGTTCGACCGAACTTGTTGATTGTGAAGTTGTCTTTTGTTGGTTATACAAGTTCGCCCGAACTTGTCTGATTACTATCAAATTTCAAGTGTTTGTGAGTGTGTTTTTAGATACAGTTTCAGTTTGACGAGATGGAAACGGAGTTTTACAACGCCTTTGCTACAGCAGTGGCTCAAATGTCAAATGCAAATGCAATGAACCAGATCAACTTGGATAACGAAATGGGAACTTCCGTGAAACCACCTAAGTTGATGAGTATTGATGATTATGAAAGTTGGCGTGAGAAGTTTGAGAATTGGGTTCAAGCGAATTTCTTCCATAGCTGGGTCGCAATACAAACTGGATACAAATGGCCAGTTGATGAACGTGTATTGAGATTGCTTTGTGAAAGTTTACACTGGAGAGAAAGATTTATACGTATATGAGAAAAAGATGATGAGCTTGCTACAAAATCGGTTAAAGAAGATATCTTGATCCTGCTACCAAAGTGCGACACGACACAGGAGTTGTGGAAGTGCCTTACTGCGAAATATCACAGTAGTACGGATATGTGAAAAAGCAAGAAAGCTCTCATCAAGAAGGAGTTCGATATTTTTACGATGATGAAAGGTGAAACGATAAAGCAAATGATAGAGCATTACTGTCATTTGGTGGTTCAGCTAAGAAGGCACGAGCTTCATCAAGACATATGAAGATTGGTAGACAACTTGGCTGACGCACTACCTAAGGGGAGTGGTCTACATACCTGATGGTACTAAAGAATGGTCCCGGTTATGCAAATTATCGTTAGCTAATTTCATTGACAAGTTGGAGGGTCATGAAATGGAACTACTAAAGATCGCTAAATCGAAGAATGCACAAGTTGTGCAAGACGTCGGATTGTAGTACAAAAGTGGATTTCTGATACTTCAAGTTCGAAGATACAAACCACTTTTAGTGCAAATGCTAATTCTTTAAATCATTCATTTCAAACATCACATCCAACCTATGATCAAACACCAAACACATCATATTCCAGTTCAAGCTCAAATTCTCCATTTCAGAATCAAACCAATCAGCCAAATCATTCCAGTTCCAATGCCAATGTGATTCACTGCAACATTGCAGTCAATCTAAAGAATGCATTCTCTGAGCAAGCAGCCAAGCAACACATGGCGCTACTTGCAACTGTACTTGAATCATATGAGAGCTTGGTTGCGAGAAAGATTGGGAACCCGTAAATGATGCTGAAGATTATGATCAACTTGATGAAGAAGAAATTAGAGTTGATGGATATTAAGTGGTGTTTAGCGTCAATAATCCGAAGGGTTACAAAGTTTGTTGCACTTACCGGACGAGATATTGGAAATTCAAGCAACATGTTGGGTTTTGACAAGTCAAAAGTGACATGCTTCAAGTGTAGAGAAAAAGGGCATTTCAAGAGTGAATGCACTAATCTTGAAGCTAGCGGTAATCAAAGTCCATTTGGAAACAACAACGATTACTACAAGAAAGCCTTGCAGTACAAACCATTCCCAAAAAGGTTTCAAGTTGAAGTTGAAGATGGCCATCAAAACCAACGGAAAAAGCTCTAGTCGTTTCACACGAAGATGAAGGATTTGACTGGAACAATTATATTTCCAGAAAAGCTAATATTGCTCTGATGGCCGAGATCGTGGAAAAGCCAGAGTCGATGATAGATGAAGCAGCTCTTGAAAATGCAATCCTAGAAGAATACTTGCAAAGATCGGAAGAGGAGATGATTTATCATGAGACTAAAATGAAGAACATTATACCTCCTAATCGTCAATCTAGTTTTGCAGGTTGTTTTGATCTACATCTCAAGAGCAAGTGATGGAAGAAAAAAATCTGAGATCAAGAGATCATCGATGTGACGAAAGAGATGAATGAGGAAAACCTTACCAAGATTGCTGACAAAGCAATGATGGCCAATCTGAGAGAGGTCGGTCATGAGGTCGAGGTAAAGGTAATTGAGAAGGAAGTCATCAAAGTACAAATTGTGGAGGTTGAAAAACCTTACACAAAGTGTGCTAAAGCTTGCGAGCAATGTGCTGAAAAGGCATTAATCATAAGTGATCTAATGTGCATAATGAAAATTTTAAATATGATTATCGCACAATGAAAGAAGCTTATGATAAGATGAAAGGCACTTATCACATTTGTGAACAAGCTAATCGAGAACAAACTGAGCACAATCAGAATGTTAAAGGCAACATTAATGGAAAAACAAGAAGCCATTAACATGTACATTAATAATATTGCTGATTTAGAACATGAGCTTCAAGAGATTAAAATTGAAACTGAATGAGTAAGACAGTTGTTGCTCAGCTACACCACGAATGCTTATGTCATCGATCATATTCTTCCAACGATTCCTCGGAAGAAAATGATAACAAGCTAAAAGGTAAGAAACGTGGAGATTACAACAATGTTCCACCTCCATTATGCGAAAGCTACTGTCGAAATAAAGCAGAAGGAATGGAGAAGGCGCTCAATGTAAAACTTTTATCCGAAACAAAAGATGAGTTGCCTGAGAACATTGATATAATTTACACAAAATCAAACGATGACAGTGAAGCAATCATGAGTAATGTGATTGAAAATGTTTTGGGAAGTGATTCTGATGATGGCAGCTTTGAGAGCGCAGACTCGAGTTTGAATAGTTCTTAATCACAATCTGAAAATGAAGATACTTCATCAGAGAATAGCCTAAGTGATGATCCTAACGTTGTGCTATACAAAGTTAAGGATTCTGATAGACTATATTTTGATGAAAGTTTTCCGATTCGGAATGTGAAAGAAGATCACATCGATAAACTATTCAAACTGGTTGAAGTTTCATCAGAGGATCTAGATAAAAATGAGAAGAAATTTTATTCAAAATCAAAGAAGATTTATAACAACTACCGGAAAAATGGTGGGGACTTTCCTGAGAATAGGAGGGGGGTGTAGGTTTTGAACCTGAAGAAAATGAGAAGAAAAAGTCACCATTTCACGAATATAAGAAGAAAAACATGAAATTCGTGTTTCAGACTAACATTGTGGTAGAAGAGAATTTGATTGGAAAGCAATCAAATGATGAGTTTAAAAAAGGGAAAGAGCTTCGTGATAAGGTTAAATCTACAAGTGGAGTAAAATGTACTAGTGGAAAAACTGTTGACACTCGAACATGTTTCAGATGCAATAAAGTAGGTCACGTTGCACAAAAATGTACGAAGTCAAAGTCTGATCGTCGAGGAAACAAAATTTCAGATGATGAAAAATCAAAGAAACCAGAGTTTGTTCCAATTAATATTTTGAAAAGAAACAATGAATCTAAATATGAAGAGAAATCTAAAATTGAAAAGATTTCTAACTTTAAAAAAGGTGAATCTTCGAAACAATCTGAAAACAAAGATTCAAAGTTTTATAAGAAGGCAAGAATGAAATCACAATCCTGGATTCCGAGAGAGATTCATCATCATCTGAAGTGGTTAAACCAACTGGATCAGTTAAAACAAAAGATTTTAATCAAACAAAGACTGATCAGTGGGTACCAAAGAAAGAAATGAAAATTCCAGCTTTTGATATCCCAAATCCACCCAAGACCGACAAGGCTTAGGTTTCCCTTTTTAAGTAATTGCTTTAACATGTGCAGGGGCTTCCAAGGTCCATCTTATCAAAGTGGATTACAGACAGCAGAGCTTCTCGGCACATGACGGGGATGCGAGCCTTATTATTCGATATCAAAGCTATCAATGGAGGCTACATAGGATTTGCTGGAAATCAAGGTGGAAGAATCATTGGAGAAGGAAAATTGTCGAATGGCGTGGTATCTTTAGATAAGGTCAACAACCTTGCTGAATTGGAGAATAATCTTCTAGAGTATTTCCCAGATTTGTGACAAGAAGTTCACCACTCATTTCAACGACAAGGAGTGCATGATTTTAAAGCCAGGTTTCAAGATTCCAGAAGAATGGATTCTCATGCGCGCTCCTCGAGAGAATGATCTTTATGTGCTTGATATGAGTATTGCCACAACTACATCAAAGTTGGCACAATGTTTTGTCACGAAGGCCACAAATAAGGAATCGATTCTATGGCATAGAAAGATGGGTCATATTCACTTGCAAAAGATGAAGTTTTCTGGTTCATAACAATCTCATGAAGGAGTGAATCTAAAGAGCTTTCACATGAACGACAGCTGTGTAAGTTGAAAGAAAGGAAAGCAGATTAAAAAGTCTCATCCAAGAAAGATTCTGAACTCGACAAAGCTTCCACTGGAGCGTTTGCATATAGATCTCTTTGGTCCTGTCAACGTCAAAAGAATTTCAGGAGATCTTTATTGCCTGGTAGTAACTGACGATTACTCGAGATTTTCATGGGTATTCTTCCACGAGAGCAAAGATGAAACATTCGATAATTTGATGATACTCTTTAGGAAGCTTGAAAATTGTACCATCTCCCTATTAGAAGAATCCAAAGCGACAATGGTACAGAATTCAAGAACAAGCGTATGCAAGAGTTTTGTAATGAGAAAGGGGTTCTTCATGAATTCACTGCCCCATGTACTCCACAACAAAACGGGGTTGCTGAACGAAAGAATCGAACGCTGATAGAGACAGCACGAACGATGCTTTCAGACTCTAAATTGTCCGTGAGTTTCTGGAGTGAAGCAGTGGCATCAACATGTTATACGTTGAAGAGAATCTTAACTGTTAAACCTACCAAGAAGACAAGTTTTGAACTTTTAACCAAAGAAAACCTAATTTGGAGTATCTAGAACCTTTTGGATCTCCCTGCACGGTTATTGATCCCGATGGAACTTTTGATGCTAAGTCATTAGAGGGTTTCTTTGTTGGCTATGCAAGTCCACTCAGACGAGTCTATCTTCCTAGGCCATCTGTTGTGGTTAATTGTGGTTAATCAACCATTTGTTGGTACATCTTCTTCTGGTGGAGGTCAAAGTAATGTTCCAGATGAACCAGTGACACCAGTCACAGAACCAGTGAATACTAATTCAGAACCCATTCTTTCTCCAACGCACAATTCTGATTTTGATGAGGCTCCGACGTTAGATGATGATGAAGAATCTAGTTCTGATAAGGAATCTGAGAAGATCACTAGTATGTTAAATTAATCTATTGGCCCGAGTACAAGAAATGAAGTGTCTTCTAGTATTCCTGCTGTTGAATTGAGGTTGATCTGAATGTTAACAACCTGGAGAGTTCAGTTGATGTTTCTGATGAAGTGATGCGAGATCTTATTCTTACCATCCATCTAACACTATAATTAGAGAGTTACTAGTTGGAGTCAGAACAAGAAGTCAGATTAATAAAGCGCTTAATTGTTTCTACACGAAGGTGGCTCCGATTCAAGAATTTTTGCTCTTACGTTGTTTTATATCTCAAATTGAGCCGAAGTCAGTTACCGAGGCACTTGGAGATGAAAAGTGGGTTTTAGCAATTCAAGAGGAGTTATTACAATTCGAGAAATTGGGTGTATGGAAACTTGTTGACCTCCGGCGAATCAAAAGGTGATTGATACTAAATGGTTCTTCAAGTGTAAGCGTGACGATCGAAGGGTAATTGTACGAAACAAATCTCGACTTGTTTCAAAGGATTTTATCAACAAGAAGGTATTGATTACACAGAGGTATGCGCACCAATTGCGAGCTTAGAGTCTATCCACATTTTCTTGGCGTTCGCATCTTGGAAAGGTTTAAGGTGTACCAGCTTGATGTTAAATCAACTTTTCTCTATGGCAAATTGAGGGAACAAGTGTATGTCGGCCAACCACCGGGGTTTGTCGATCTACTGAACAAGAAGAAAGCATTTCTCCTGGATAAAGCCTTGTATAGGTTGCTCAGGACCCAAGAGCCTGGTATGAGAGTTATCTCAGCACCTAGTTGGCAATGGTGGTATCAGAGTAACAATGGATAGTGCCTTCTTTACGAGAGAAGTTGGAAATCATCTACTGATCGTACAAATATATGTGGATGACATTATCTTTGGTTCAACGAACGATGAACTATGCAAAGAATTCGAATCTATCATGAAGAAGAAGTTCGAAATGAGCTCGATGGACGAAATGAAATTCTTTCTAGGATTGCAGGTTGATCAATTGCCGGATGGTATCTTTATCCACCAAACCAAGTATGTTCATGATATTCTGAAAAAAGTTTGAGATGGATAGCATGAAGCCGTTATCAACACCACTGGCACTCAACCATGGAATCTGCATCGATGAGCTTGGAACCAAAGTTGATGAGACTCTGTACAGGTCGATGATAGGGTCATTGATGTATCTGACAGCATCGCGTCCAGATATCATGTATCCTACCTGCCTCTGTGCAAGATATCACTCCAGTCCCAAAATATCTCATATGCAGATCGTGAAGCGAATTTTCAGATACTTGAAGGGATGTCCAAGCACCGGATTGTGGTACCCGAAGAATGACAACTTCGATTTAACAGATATGCTGATTCTGATTTTAGCATAGATAAACTGAATGCTAAATCTACTACAGCCGGTTGCCAATTTTTCGGAACACGTTTGGTAACATGGCATGCAAGAAAAAACCACAGTCGCTCTCTCGACATGTGAAGCAGAGTATATCTCAGCTTCCAGCTGTTGTTCACAACTTCTGTGGATCCAACAGCAGATGAGAGACTATGGATTGCAATTTTCTGACACACGCTGTTGTAGATAATAAGGCAGCAATCGGCATAACGAAAAATCCTGTTCATCACTCTCGAACTAAACATATCGAGATTCGTTACCACTTTATTCGTGATTGCTACGAAAAAAGATTGGTACGAACTGAGAAAATCCACACCGATGAACAAAAAGCTGATTTTTATACCAAACCTTTTAGTCTAACACGGTTTAAATACTTAATGAGGCTTAACGGTATAAAAAAATCTTTTGACAAGTGCGGAAGAAGAGGTTGAATATGGATCGGACGACGAGTTCTCGTGATCCTCATTGGTTTGTTATCTTTTAGGATTAGATTTCTTTAAAAACTAAAATACTAAAATATGTTTTTGATTTTAGGGGGAGAAATGAAACGAGAAAATACAAAAACATATAAAAATCAAAATGTACAAAAACATTGAAAAAGATAAAAAGGATTTGTGTCATGAAGGAAATGATAGTACATCAGTGGACTATCACAGTATCCTAAGGATTTGTAAAGTTTATAAGTTTAAACAAGTCTTAATGTGGATGTGTCGATAGGCTTTACACGTTCAGCAGATTGTTTGCAGGATATAAACTAAATTTTACAACTGCTTAACTTGTGGATTAACATCTCTCGGATATATGGACTTAGTACTCCGAAATTTCTTTTGAGAGATTGCCTGATTCTAAGATACGAAGTATTTATAGATGATTGATATCTGGGGTATTATACAAGTTCTTCTGATTGCTTAAGCAATGCCTAGAACTTTTATAATACTTTTGCTAAAAACCCTAAACTGCAGCAAAACTGAAAGAATCGAAAGATCTAATCAACTGCAGTCAAAAGATTCCATATTTGGAACAACACCTTAAAGTCGAGCCTTCATCTCTTTGTCGATACGTTGGTATTAACCTGAGCTCTCAAGGCTTCGCATAACCCGGATACAGATATCAATTACGTTATACTCACCTGTAAGACGAAATCTAGGGAATCTTGATACGAGAGTATATTATGAGATGGGAACCATAGTTAAGTCAAGTTTCTTAAATCTATCTAACATATCTTGGAAAAATTGAGAAATGTGTCGAAGTTTAAGTGGGTAAATATATCGAAAATCTAGGTAAACAAGTTTAAAACTTGAAGTCATCAAAAGGTCAACGGTACTAGTGATTTGTCTCAATCAACTAATATGATCCTTAGACACAAATTCACAAAAATATGTCGATAAATATGTTTGTACATAGTTTTCATGAGATTACAGATTTAAACCCAAAAAGATTTTCAGTGTGTTTTAGTATAAACTTTCGAAAATTCAAAAAGATTTTGTTTCTTCATTGTTTTCAACAGCCAATGATGGGAAGCGGATCTTCGGAGTTCAGAATGGTGAAGATGGTTGGAAATCTTGATGACAACGGGTTGGGAGCAAATATATAAAATTAAAATAAACGAAAACGATTAAAGGTTTATTAAATTGAAGGAAAACATCAGTTTGTTCATAACGGTCAAACCGAGGTTATTAACTTGGACTCGACAGACAAATCGGTTAACCAAGGTCATTACTTGGACTTGGTCAACTGAGTGGATTTTTAAAACTGGTAAACTTGTGAAAGTTCAGGGTTTAAAATGAAAAATTTGAAAAATTTTGAAATAAACTTGAACAAGTTCGGCCGAAGTTAGGTTGCCATTTTTTGTATTTGATCTAGGCAACTTCGGGCGAAGTTATGTTTAAGTTGTTGTTTTGTTCTGAATTGACAAGTTCGCCCGAAGTTACCTGGACTATATATAACATCAACTTCGGACAGAACTTCATTTTACTTGTTGAGCGAACTTGAGCGTTGAAAGCGAACTTGCTATTTTGCAAAAGAGATAACGTTATACTGCCCGATTTTAGTTTAAATCTAAGTGCATGTCACACTTAGATTCATGGCAGAGGTATATATTGATGAAACAATCTTGAATTTGATGTGTTTTTGGAGTTGGCGGCATTAACACTGATCAAACACACAGATTTAGGTGTTTGATTTGAAATTGATCGGTCATAATTGTTGAATATCATGTTTTAGATCACAAATGAACCATAAAATCAAACACTGGACCATAAATTGTAGTTGCAGATTTGAGATTTGATTTTGGGGATGATGACAAGTTCGCCCGAACTTGTGCTTGTTGGTTTAACCAACTTCGGGCGAAGTTGCTGTAAATTGTGAACTAAATCTGAAATGTCAACTTCGAGCGAAGTTGTTAAAACTTGTTTAAAATCTTGTCAAGTTCGCCCGAAATTATACTAAATTGTTATAAATCTGTTAGTGTGACAAGTTCGCCCGAACTTATACTGATGTGTTACAAAACATGCCATTTTGGCAAGTTCGAACGAAGTTGTGCTAATATGTTGATAAAATTTGTAAAATTGGCTAAGTGTGTCTGTTTTTCATGGCGCAGGTTGTTCAACTCATGTTTTCAAAGTTTCACAACACGTGTGTTTCACTAGACAAGAAGTTATTTCCATCCCTGGAGCCATTTTCTGATATTCTAGAGTTTATGGGACGTATTCCTGTGACAAAGGCCATAACAGACAAACACATCATCTATCGCTCACACATAACCTTCTTCTGGAGTTCTGCAAAATACGATGAAGCTAATAAAGTCAATAATTCGTTTGTTCGCATGGGAGATGAAGACAAGGAGTTTAAAGTTACAGAAGTTGATATCCGCAGAGTGTTGGAGTTCAATGATAGTGCTGACGATCCAATGAGTTTTGAGGAACGAATTGTGAAAGGATGCTGTTATTGAATCGGATATCGTGGATACGTTAATGAATCTTCATTAAAGAAGGCAATCTTGGTCTTCTGTATAAGTTTTTCATGCATGCACTTATTCACGCGTTTAGTCACAGAAAAGCAGGCTTGGATGATTTACAAGATTACATGATGTGTATGGCGACTGCAATGGTGCTGAATAAGAAGTTCAATTATTCTGTGTAGGACCGATCCTCGATGCTAAGGAACCTAAATTTGATATCTAATGTCCATAATAGCGGAAATATTACATCATGTTTAGCAATAGACAAGAATTAATCAGTTTAACATCAGTTTTATTGATCAAACGTCAAGAGTACAAACTGACAAAGCTTCGCCTCCAATATGCCAAAGTTGCAAATGAGAGAGGCTAGCTAGCTATTTATAGAGAGTCAAGTTCGCCAGAGAGGAGACCTAAGTTCGCCCGAACTTGCCTTAGCAAGTTCGGCCGAACTTGACCTTAACATGTTCACATGGGCGAACTTGTCCTCAAGTTACATAAATACTACTTTCAGCTAGACTATTCAGCTCTATACTATACAGACTTGATATAAGACTAAGACATGGACATTATGTACCAACAGACTCCCCCTTGGATATAGTCTTTGTCTTGTATCAGTCTCCAAAACTCTGTCTTCATAAAATACTTTAACGCACACGACCGAAGAAGTTCTTGTACGGCTTCCTTCGTCGTTCTTGCTTAGGATCTGGCGTCTGATCTGTAGGAGGCACTTTGTTCAAATGCTGAAATCTCCTAATACTTGACTTTCTTGTTCTCTCATGAATTGCTTCGAGACGCTTCTCCTCTTTCAAAAACTCTACTCTTTCTAGATCTCTCCACTTTGTTTGCCACATCTTCCCTGAATTAACTTCGCGCGCATAGCAAATATTAACCACTTTCTGAAACTGCATCGCTTGTACCTTTTCACGTTCTTTAAATACAATCTTGCTATAGAACAAGGTTTTGATGTCTTCTCTGGAGCAGTTAACCAACCACATAGGATCAAGAATCCTAATTTTCCTTCATAAACCCCTCATGCCCTAAGAACTAAGTATTTCAACTCGTTCCTTCGTGATATCCCAATGTTCTTCAAACTTCAAAACAATAACTGCTTCACAAGTGGATGGATCTATCTGCCACCACTTGAACAATGGATAGAAGTCTTGCTCAATCGGCATCAGCGGCATGTTTCTCATTCCCCTCGGTCGTTTCATTATCAACGTGATGTCTTTTTCACCCGTCTTTTTGTTTGTCTTGAATCTACGACCAGGAATAAATGGCTTCCAATATCTGAATCCTTTCACCACTTCAAACTTTATCAATTTCCACAACAATTGATCAATCACCTTCATGTGGTATGCAACATTAACTGTCTGAACTAACTCTTCCACATCCCAATAAGGTAAGGTCTTGAAATCAGAAAGATACTTGTAGTATTGCACTCCAAATTCTCTTTTGATTGCATATACGTTCAACTCTTTAAACCATCCCCAACACAAGATATCTGCCAAAGAAACGTCTTTGTCTCTGGTAAAGAATGCTAGAGGACGTCGAAACTTACGTTCACGCGGCATTTCTTTGAACCAAGACTTCGCGCGGCTTTGGCACTTTACCTTCTCTCAAAGATTTTTCAATCTTTTCTTTCAGCATGTCTTCGTCGAGTTGCTTGTATATCTCCTCAAAAGTAGGAAAGCTTTCAGAATTAGGACTGACATACTTCGCAGTTTGGTCTGTTTCGTTATCAGAAGACCAATCCTCAACGATCACTCTGTTGTATTCATCCGCCTCAAATCTTCTCACATACTGATAATCATTCGGCTCAAATGTGTTAACATTCAACACGTCTTCTTCGAAATCAAACTCTAGATCTGCAGCATCAACTTCAACTAACTTTGCAAGATCTTCCTTAGTATAGTTGTGTATAAACTCGCCTTCCTCCACGTTATGTTCAAGCATTAACAATAAAGGTTTCGTGGGTACTGCAGCAACTGGCTTAACAAATCTTTCAAGAACCACTCACTTCTAGCTTTGGCTTAAAGTCTTTGAACCATTCCTTTTCAGCATTAAGCTCCTTTTCATCATCGTTTCCGTCTTTCCTCCATTTATTTTCTGGTGGAGCAACATAATTCGAATCTTTGATAGCCCCGAAAACTGGCTTTGCAACAGGAGCTGATGCTTGTTTCTGAAACTTGATTAGCTTCTTCACAGTCGTTTCATCAAGGTGAACTAGATAAAGCACATAATTTGGATCGTGAATTTCTCATCTATCAGCATTTGCACGAACCTTGGATATAGACAAAGCCTTGAATCCTCCATGTTCTTTGACATGTGCGTAAATACAAGCTTCAAAAAGTTGAACGACTTTTTCAGAATTAGTGTCGTTGCCATACAAGCCAAATAATCTTGAACGTCATCAAGGCCCGCCTTTCGATGACTAAATGTATGAATAATCGCATACATGAGAAGCTTATAGGGTAAGGCACTTCCCCTTTCTTTAACATCGGCTTGTTCACGCTCCCTTTGTATCCCATTCTGAAGAAACATCCTCTAACCATCTTCTCATCAAGATAAATCGGATCGTCTTTGTTGTCATTGAATTGCAAGACTCTGCGTATATCATCTTCTGTTACAGTGATAGATTTGACTTCATTGTCGACTTGAACTGATGAAATAATCGTTTTCTAATCATCACTTAAACTCGCGTTCGTCCAGAAATGGAAAGTATGAGATCTGTATGACACTGTGCATTACGTGATAGCCCGATGAATAGGACTTTCTTCCAAAAACTTCAAAATACTCTCGTACTCTTTCAAAGATGGACATATCGTTTTGTCGAGAGTAATACAAGTGTTGTGCGTCTTAGAAAACTCTACAGATATTGCACGCGCTAGAACTTGAGCCTGAAAAACGACGCAAAACAATTAGCACGCAATACAAGAAAAATCACAAAAAATTTCTAACACGTTCATCAAGTTCGGGCAAACTTGATAAGTGTTATAATAATCAAGTTAAGCCAAATTTTCCCGAACATGTAAAAACAACATGCTCATTATTTCTTTAATAAGTTCGGGCGAACTTATGTTATCAAATTTCATATTTTACTAACCTAAGTTCGGGCGAACTTCCTTCAATTTTTCAAAACAATTTTTGAAGTTCGGTCGAACATACTGTTGATTCTCTTTATTCGATTTAGTTACCAAGTCCAGTCGAACTTGATAACAAGTTCGGCCGAACTTGTAATCAACAACAATCAACCAACCTGCAACTTACAACCTCAACCATTTGAAACTAATCAAAACAGTTTCTATGGTCGATTTTAGATGAATATCACAATTTTAAGTTCGATTTATCCATTTTCAGATCTAACATTTTTAGATTTTCAGATCTTGTTTCGTCAATTACAGTCCAATTCATGGTTCGTATGTCAAATTAATACCTCAGCCATTGTTATAGTGTGCCAATCACTAAAAACAATCGAAAATCGGGCAGAGTAACGGTGTTAAAATGACAAAATCACAATTTCGCTCAAATGCAGATAAATTCGCTTAGAGAATATGTTTTGCAGAAGTGAGTTCGGCCGAACTTGCTTAGGTATTTATACCTAGGCAAGTCCGGGCGAACTAGCAAGCCCAGTTGACAAGGCCGAGCAAGTCCGGTCGAACATAGCTTTAAACATCCAGCCTCCATTTGCAAGTTCGGTCGAACTTGCTGTTTTGTTAAACATGATTCTGTTTAGCAAGTTCGGCTGAACTTGCCAAACTCTAAAATCATACTTTTTCAAAAATTTTGCAATTTAACCCCTGAACTTTCCAACTTTTAACCAGTTAAGAAAATCCACTCAGTTGACCAAGTCCAAGTTAATAACCTTGGTTAACCGATTTGTATGCCGAGTCCAAGTTAATGACCCCGGTTTGACCCGTTACGAACAAACTGTTAATATTTTCAAAAACAAAGTTTCACATTAATAAACTTTTCATCATTTGACTTTTCAGTTTTTTTACTGATTAACTCCCAGCCCGTTGTCAAAGAGATTCCCACCAGTTCTAGCATCTTACCAGACTTCGAGGACCCGTTCTCCAACATTGCTTTGCTAAAAACAATGTAGAAATAAAATCTTTTTGAATTTTTGTAAGTTGATTCTAAAACACACTGAAAATCTTTTTGATTTTAATCTGTAAAGCTGATAAACCATGTACAGAACAATATAAACTATGTACAAACATATTTACAGACATATTTTTGTGAATTCGTGTCTAAAGGATCATATCAGTTAATTGAGACATATCACCAATACCGTTGACCTTTAGATAACTTTAAGCTTTTAAACTCGTTTACCTAGATTGTTGATATATTTGTCCATTTAAGCTTTACCACATTTCTCAGCTTTTTCAAGATATGTTAAGATATGAATTATGAAACTTGACTTACCTGTGGTTCCCACTTCTTGAATATACTCCCGTATAAAAATTCCCTAGATTTCATCTTACAGGTGTTATATAGCGTAATTGATATATGTATCAGGGTAATGCGATGTGACATCCCGGGTTTTTCGGATAACTTAAACGCGACACTTGTCGAATAAAGTATATGCTAAGTATTAAACGTGTACGAGTTAATGAATACGTGATGTGTGTTTGTGTGATTGTTTTAGTTATAAAATAATTATGGTAGATATGTACACGAGCCGAACCGAACCGCGACACGAACCAACTTTGATTCCTTGTGACTCTAGGAATTAACCAAGTTTAGGACTCAAACTATTCTCGGCCGTGTGCAACCCAAACCGCAAACCCAAACCGAGATCAAGCCCAAAACCGCAAGATCAAACCCAAACCAAAAACCAACCAAGTCCCTCGGCCACAAGCTCAAGCCTAACCGCAACCCTCATCTCTTTTGCGCTATATATACACACACCCATGCATGTTTCATTCACAAACTACAAAACCCTAAAAGAAAACTGCCGTCGGCAGCCTTGTTCTCGAGCTTCTTTCCTTCATCATATCAATCTGATCAGCCTTGTTCACCTTCACGGTCGCGCAACAGCTTGTTCTTTTCTTTCCTCTCGGTCGCAGCAGCAGCAGCCCTCGCCATCTTCAACTCTCGGCCGTGAGCAGATTGTTCTTTTCAGCCTCGGTCGCGATTTTGCTGGAACAGCCGGATCAATCTTGTCCAAATCTCGGCTTGTTTACCTAGTTATTCAAGGTTAGGGTTATCTTTGATTACGAGATCATGTTCGGATATATATGCTTGAATGAAGTGATTGGTTTGTTTTCGGATTATATGTGTTGAATGTAATCGGCTGATTTGATCGTTGTTTATATGCATGATTGTTTTCGGAACTTGTAAGTTTGCGAGTATGTTTGTTTGTAAAAACTACAAGTATGAACTAGGGTTTGCATGGATATGTTATTAGTATTGATCTATGATTAGAAATCGGTTCTTGCTCGCCTAGGTTGATCATAGGAACGGTTTATGCAAGTTATGGTAATAATATGCTGAAAACAGTTGCTGAGTAATAGTTACAGCCGACTTCATCTGGCTGTAACTCGGTCGTTAGTTGTCGAAAAACGGATTTTCTGATGTCTAGAACGTAGAGATTTGAATAAGGAATCTAACGGCGCTGGATTCATAATTTTCTGAAGTCGTTTGATATTTTTAAAGGGCCAAATAAGTTCAGTAACTAAAGCTGTGAAAATCCTGAAATTTTGTTAGTGGTTTATCGAGTTGGATTTTAAAATCAGTAGGGAGTTGAGTCATGAATTTTGTACAGCAACTAGGTATGGAAATTTCCGGGCAACTCCAACTGGAATTTTGTTAATTGGACGATCGGTGATTTTTAAATAAATTCTTCCGTGGACTGCAGTCAGAAAGCGATAAATCTGACTGCAGCCTAGTATATTAATATTTATGGTTAATTGGTAAAGATTTAGGACTTGGAAAATTTATATAAATTTCTATAGTATAAATTTCACCTACTGTAAAAATATTGGAATTTTTGGAACGTTGGAACTATTTTATAAAAATCCTAGAAAACAGCTGAATTATGAGTGTTAAGCTGAACTTTGATAACTTTTGATTTTGTGCACCAAAGTGTTGCATGGATTGGATTATGTTCATGATAAGTTGTTTGATTACTATGATCACATGAGGATACTTGCATGCATGTTTGAGTGTTAGATATGTTGTTTGTGTGTATCACTTTGTGCGTAAATTATCGTGTAGAATTTGTATTGGTGTGTTCACACACTGACTTGGAATTAATTGGTTTGTTAGGACGCAACTAGCGGTCCCATCTCTTATAACTTCTTTGCTACACTAACCGAGCAAATAAAGGTGAGTTCAGGGCCCCTAACTTTATCCGGTTTTTAAACAACAGGGGGAGAAACATGTATACACTCTTCAAACTCAATCTCTTTATGTTATACGAATTTAACGTCACATAACTATTCGGTAACTAAGTTAATGTTAATGTAATGTTGTGGTCACTAAGCAGCTATATCACTTAAGTCCTCGTCAATCTCTCGGATCGTTAGTATTGGGTTTAATAGCGGGGGAATTATAAGTAGTACTACTGGGCCCGACAAGCCCCATCCGAGCTAGTCGTGCTAGCCGACCGGGTATGGTCAACGGGTGAATAATTTGGCCTAACTTCGCCATGGTCAGTGATAGGCCTGGCAACACGGAGGCACAACAGTCAGCTTCGATCGCGAACTCTTACGTGACATGACTTTAGGCTAGCTACCTATATATGTTAACATTGAACTTAATTACGAAGCAACTTATTATTCCGGGTTTGGAATAATGGAAACAACAACTATATTATTCCGGGTTTGGAATAATGGAAACAACAACTATATTATCCCGGGTTGGGGATAATGGAAACAACAACTTATTATTCCGGGTTTGGAATAATGGAACCAACATCATTATTATTCCAGGATGGGAATAATGGAACTAAATCGTTATCCCGGGTTAGGGATAACGGGGAAAACAAACTATAACCGAACAAACGAATTTATGAAAACCTGTGAACTCACTCATCTTTAATGTTGACACTTGTTTCTTTACATGTTTCTCAGGACGCTAGGAGCTCTAGGTGCACGCACATGCATTGAACAAGACATCTTTTATCGAGTCTTATTTATAAATATTGTTTTGGGGTTTTTTTTTTTCATTTGTTTTGGCGTTTGTGTTGGCGCCCGCTTCACTACTTATTTATGCTTCCGCTCAAACTTTAAAAACTGATGCTTCTGCTAAATATTGGTAACTAATCAAGACAATATTAAATCTACGACAAATGATTTTTGAAAACGTATTATCAAATCATATAGAGTCGTTCGACGTACTAGTGTTTTCAGATTCTGGTTTGTTCACACGCCTCGCGGTAAAACTCCGCAAGTGGAAATTGAGGGTGTGACAGATTGGTATCAGAGCCACTAGCTATAGAGAACAAGGTTTGCATTAGAAGTAGACCTAAACTATAGCTGATTTCACGATACTAGACTTAGTTTGGCACCGAACTATTATATCTTGTTATGCAATATACCACAACTGTGTTATGTAGATTATGCCTTCATAATAAGAAATGAAAACAACTCGTAACTAACTACACTACCTAACAGGCAATGTCATCATCGTCATCGTCATCATCATCCGACAGACCTACGCCACCAAGAGCGCCAGGAAAGGCACCTATGGTGGAACCCTTACCATCTTGTGGCGTGGAGACACGCTCAGCTGCGAGGAAAAGGCTCGCTCTAGGGGAGGAGTCGTCATCACGCCTAACCATTGCTGTGCCGGTTGAACCGGTTAACCCTGTAGAAGTAGGAATTGACATACTTAGAATCCTGGTACATAAACAACAAAAACAGTTAGAAAGAATGCAGGAAACCATCCTAGCACAAGGATGGATGATCCGACAACTTACAGGTAAGACCGACTCGCTCGAGGTAGAGCACCATACGAGTAAGATAGCTCGTAACACCATAGCCAGAGAACTGCGTGCTGAGCAGATAAGAGCCGACTGGCTCGAAGATAGAGTCCTGGAAAATAGTTGGAACATTCAGGAACTGCAAAATCAAGCACTTGCACCAGCACCGGCCCCTCCAGTGCCGGTAGAGGAGGATCCAGAAGAGGATCCAGAGGAGGATCCGGAGGAGGACCCAGCTGTAGAAGCTGGAAATGCCGCGCAGGATGACGGCAACGACAGTGACTTGGGGGATGGAGACGTAGACGACTGATACGTCTCGCTTATTTTATTTGTTTTCCTTCAGTTTATTTTCCCACTTGTGTTTAAACTTGAGACTTTATAGTGAATTCATATGTTTGATTTGCACTTTTGTAAGACGTTGAAATTTCAGTTAATTAAGTATTTCTTTTGACTATTTCACATATTGAGTTGACATAACTTAATAATTATTAAAGTACGAAGTAGGATAACTATATTGGATATATAGACTTATCGGGGTGTGTTTGTGTTGTGTTTCGAAGATCTAAATGGCAACTGGACGACGTGGAAACCTTAACTTAACGCCCGAAGAGCTAGCTGCCATGATTCAGGAGCACGTGAACGCAGCTTTAGCGGGTGTTCAGAACCAACCGGTAGGTAACCATTATTAAATTTTCGTGTGAAAATCTAATAGTTGGGCTAGTAGGATTCCTCGCTGACTACCTATTCTCTGTCAGCAGGAGGGGGCTTTAACCCCTACAAGATGTTCCTTGACGCGAAACCAAGCAAATTCTCGGGGGCGGAAGGACCCATTGGACTGGTCCGCTGGATCGAAAAATCTGAATCCGTTTTTGAAATGTGCAACTGCCTAGAGGCCAACAAAGTCAAATACGCAGCCTCAACACTGGAAGATGGGGCACTGACATGGTGGAATGCACAAGTCCAAACGCGTGGACTTATTGCTGCCAACGCAATGGCCTGGGCCGAGTTCAAGGCCCTAATCAAAGAGGAGTACTGCCCACGGGACAGAGTGCAACAGTTAGAGCAAGCTTTATGGAACCACAAGATGGTGGGATCGGAAATTGAAGCTTACACCGCAAAACATCATGACTTGGTATTTCTGTGTCCCGAATTGGCCAACACTGTGGAGAAAAGACTCGAGTTCTATCTTGGGGGTCTGGTTCCGGAAATTCAGGGTATGGTAATGGCTAGTAACCCTGTAACTGAACATCAAGCAATCCGATTGGCTCACAAACTCACCGATAAGGCGGGTAGAACAAAAGAAGCTGCCAGCACGGGGTACAACTGAAGTTGCCCGGATAACAAAAGAAAGTTTGAAGACTCGTCTGCTCGACAGTCTTCGTCATCCCAGCCGCAACAGGGGAACCAGAAACGGTTCAATCATTACAACAGCCATCGGGGTCACCAAAATCAGCCTGCCAACAACAACAACAACCAGAATGCAAGCGGCTATGCAGGCCGAAAGCCGCAGTGCAACCGCTGTAACCTCCATCATAACGGCCCTTGTGCCGGAAATCGCTGCCAACGATGTGGCAAGGTTGGACATGCGGCAAAGGATTGTCGTGGGGAAATCATGTCCCGACAAAATCAAAATCAACCCCAGGGTCAGCAGCAGGGTATCAACCGGGGATGCTATCAGTGTGGTAGCACTGCTCACTTTAAAAGAGACTGCCCACAGCTGCGTAACAACAACAACAATGGTGGGAACAACCACAACCACAATAACCACAACAACAATAATAACAACAACAACAATGGGAACGGTGGCACAGGAGGTGCCAAAGGTCGCGCATTTACATTGGGCAGCGGAGAGGCCAGATCGACTCGAACGTGGTCACCGGTAAGTTTCCCCTTAATGAACATTTTGCTTCTGTGCTTTTTGATACGGGTGCGGATAGGAGCTTTATATCTGAGTCTTTTAGGAAGAACCTAAATCTCACGCTTAAACCATTAGAGACCCCTTATGTTATAGAATTAGCCGATGGTAAATCTGTAGATGTGACCCAAATAGTATCCGGCTGTCAACTCAAACTCGCGGGCCATACCTTTACCATTGATCTGATGACAACTATATGTCAAGCTTTCGAAGTGTGATTTCTGGATTCGAGAAGTTCAGTTTCTCGGGCATATCGTGAATGAAAGGGGTATCCACGTAGACCCTGCCAAGATTGAAGCCATCAAAAACTGGGAAGCACCTAAGACACCGACGGAGATCCGCCAATTTTTGGGATTGGCTGGTTATTACAGACGTTTCATCGAGGGATTTTCAAAGATCGCACAACCTCTTACTACCCTCACCCAGAAAGGCATCAAGTATGCTTGGAGTGACAAGCAAGAAGCAGCATTTCAATTGCTGAAGCAGAAACTTTGCAGTGCACCCATTTTGTCCTTGCCGGAAGGGACAGATGACTTTGTAGTGTATTGTGATGCTTCCATTCAGGGATTGGGATGCGTACTCATGCAACGCGATAAGGTTATCGCGTATGCGTCGCGACAACTGAAGGTTCACGAGAAAAACTACACGACACATGACCTGGAATTGGGAGCAGTAGTGTTTGCACTTAAGATTTGGAGACACTACCTCTATGGAACGAAGTGCACAATCTTTACAGACCACAAGAGCCTCCAACACATCTTTGATCAGAAGGAGTTGAACATGCGACAGCGTCGCTGGGTCGAACTCTTGAACGATTATGAGTGTGCCATTCGGTATCACCCGGGTAAAGCTAACGTGGTAGCTGATGCCCTCAGTAGGAAGGAACACTTGAAACCTCGTCGTGTACGAGCATTACAACTCACTATTCATTCGGGGCTACCCGAACAAATACGCGACGCCCAGTTAGAAGCAGTTAAGGAGGAAAATATCAAGGCCGAATCGGTAGGAAAAATGGAACGCGATTGGGAAATAAAACCTAATGGAGCCTGGTATTTCATAAATCGCATATGGGTACCTCTCTACGGAAACCTCAGAGAGCTAGTCATGGATGAAGCCCACAAATCCCGATATCTGTCCATCCGGGTTCGGATAAGATGTATCAAGACCTTAAAGCTGCGTATTGGAAATCTTTGTGTATGGCACTTGGGAACTTCTTGTAACGTTGCGTACCATCATTAACGAACTAACTCTTTGTGCGTGGCACTCTAAACATGTACGCTACATTCTAAACCGCTTTTTCTCAATTTTCGGGACGAAAATTCTTTCAACATGGGGATAATGTGACATCCCGGGTTTTTCGGATAACTTAAACGCGACACTTGTCGAATAAAGTATATGCTAAGTATTAAACGTGTACGAGTTAATGAATACGTGATGTGTGTTTGTGTGATTGTTTTAGTTATAAAATAATTATGGTAGATATGTACACGAGCCGAACCGAACCGCGACACGAACCAACTTTGATTCCTTGTGACTCTAGGAATTAACCAAGTTTAGGACTCAAACTATTCTCGGCCGTGTGCAACCCAAACCGCAAACCCAAACCGAGATCAAGCCCAAAACCGCAAGATCAAACCCAAACCAAAAACCAACCCAAGTCCCTCGGCCACAAGCTCAAGCCTAACCGCAACCCTCATCTCTTTTGCGCTATATATACACACACCCATGCATGTTTCATTCACAAACTACAAAACCCTAAAAGAAAACTGCCGTCGGCAGCCTTGTTCTCGAGCTTCTTTCCTTCATCATATCAATCTGATCAGCCTTGTTCACCTTCACGGTCGCGCAACAGCTTGTTCTTTTCTTTCCTCTCGGTCGCAGCAGCAGCAGCCCTCGCCATCTTCAACTCTCGGTCGTGAGCAGATTGTTCTTTTCAGCCTCGGTCGCGATTTTGCTGGAACAGCCGGATCAATCTTGTCCAAATCTCGGCTTGTTTACCTAGTTATTCAAGGTTAGGGTTATCTTTGATTACGAGATCATGTTCGGATATATATGCTTGAATGAAGTGATTGGTTTGTTTTCGGATTATATGTGTTGAATGTAATCGGCTGATTTGATCGTTGTTTATATGCATGATTGTTTTCGGAACTTGTAAGTTTGCGAGTATGTTTGTTTGTAAAAACTACAAGTATGAACTAGGGTTTGCATGGATATGTTATTAGTATTGATCTATGATTAGAAATCGGTTCTTGCTCGCCTAGGTTGATCATAGGAACGGTTTATGCAAGTTATGGTAATAATATGCTGAAAACAGTTGCTGAGTAATAGTTACAGCCGACTTCATCTGGCTGTAAACTCGGTCGTTAGTTGTCGAAAAACGGATTTTCTGATGTCTAGAACGTAGAGATTTGAATAAGGAATCTAACGGCGCTGGATTCATAATTTTCTGAAGTCGTTTGATATTTTTAAAGGGCCAAATAAGTTCAGTAACTAAAGCTGTGAAAATCCTGAAATTTTGTTAGTGGTTTATCGAGTTGGATTTTAAAATCAGTAGGGAGTTGAGTCATGAATTTTGTACAGCAACTAGGTATGGAAATTTCCGGGCAACTCCAACTGGAATTTTGTTAATTGGACGATCGGTGATTTTTAAATAAATTCTTCCGTGGACTGCAGTCAGAAAGCGATAAATCTGACTGCAGCCTAGTATATTAATATTTATGGTTAATTGGTAAAGATTTAGGACTTGGAAAATTTATATAAATTTCTATAGTATAAATTTCACCTACTGTAAAAATATTGGAATTTTTGGAACGTTGGAACTATTTTATAAAAATCCTAGAAAACAGCTGAATTATGAGTGTTAAGCTGAACTTTGATAACTTTTGATTTTGTGCACCAAAGTGTTGCATGGATTGGATTATGTTCATGATAAGTTGTTTGATTACTATGATCACATGAGGATACTTGCATGCATGTTTGAGTGTTAGATATGTTGTTTGTGTGTATCACTTTGTGCGTAAATTACGTGTAGAATTTGTATTGGTGTGTTCACACACTGACTTGGAATTAATTGGTTTGTTAGGACGCAACTAGCGGTCCCATCTCTTATAACTTCTTTGCTACACTAACCGAGTAAATAAAGGTGAGTTCACGGCCCCTAACTTTATCCGGTTTTTAAACAACAGGGGGAGAAACATGTATACACTCTTCAAACTCAATCTCTTTATGTTATACGAATTTAACGTCACATAACTATTCGGTAACTAAGTTAATGTTAATGTAATGTTGTGGTCACTAAGCAGCTATATCACTTAAGTCCTCGTCAATCTCTCGGATCGTTAGTATTGGGTTTAATAGCGGGGGAATTATAAGTAGTACTACTGGGCCCGACAAGCCCCATCCGAGCTAGTCGCGCTAGCCGACCGGGTATGGTCAACGGGTGAATAATTTGGCCTAACTTCGCCATGGTCAGTGATAGGCCTGGCAACACGGAGGCACAACAGTCATCTTCGATCGCGAACTCTTACGTGACATGACTTTAGGCTAGCTACCTATATATGTTAACATTGAACTTAATTACGAAGCAACTTATTATTCCGGGTTTGGAATAATGGAAACAACAACTATATTATTCCGGGTTTGGAATAATGGAAACAACAACTATATTAACCCGGGTTGGGGATAATGGAAACAACAACTTATTATTCCGGGTTTGGAATAATGGAACCAAATCATTATTATTCCAGGATGGGAATAATGGAACTAAATCGTTATCCCGGGTTAGGGATAACGGGGAAAACAAACTATAACCGAACAAACGAATTTATGAAAACCTGTTAACTCACTCATCTTTAATGTTGACACTTGTTTCTTTACATGTTTCTCAGGACGCTAGGAGCTCTAGGTGCACGCACATGCATTGAACAAGACATCTTTTATCGAGTCTTATTTATAAATATTGTTTTGGGGTTTTTTTTTTCATTTGTTTTGGCGTTTGTCTTGGCGCCCGCTTCACTACTTATTTATGCTTCCGCTCAAACTTTAAAAACTGATGATTCTGCTAAATATTGGTAACTAATCAAGACAATATAAAATCTACGACAAATGATTTTTGAAAACGTATTATCAAATCATATAGAGTCGTTCGACGTACTAGTGTTTCAGATTCTGGTTTGTTCACACGCCTCGCGGTAAAACTCCGCAAGTGGAAATTGAGGGTGTGACATGCGAGACCTTGAGAGCTCAGGTTAGTACTACTGTACAGACAAAGAGATGAAGGCTTGTCTTTAAGGTGTGTTCCACTTAAGGAATCTTTTCAGCACTGCAAATGATTAGATCTTTCGACTCTTTCAATATTGCATGCAGTTTAAGGTTTATTTAGCAAAAGTATTATAGAAGTTCTAGGCTAATGCTTCCGCAAAATCAGAAGAACTTGTATAATACCCCAGATATCAACTATCTATAAAGACCTCGTATCTCATAATCAGGCAATCTCTCAAACGAAATTTCGGAGTACTAAGTCCATATATCCAAGATGTGTTAATCCACAAGATTAAGTAGTTGCTAAATTTAGTTTATATCTCGAAAACAGTTTACTTAACGTGTTAAGCCTATCGACACATCCACAGTAAGACTCGTTTTATCACTTTAAAACTTTACATTTTTTTAGCATACTGTGATAGTCCACTGATGTACTATCGTTTCCTTTTTGTGACATCGAATTCCTTTTGTCTTTTTCAATGTTTTTGTACTTTTTTGAATTTTTCAATGTTTTTGAATTTTTAAAATTTTCATATGTTTTTATATATTTCCCAAATATTTCTCCCCTAAAATAAAAAACATATTTTTTGGATTTTAGTTTTTAAGAAATACTAAACTAGAAAGATATTTACAAACCATACAAACCAATGCGGATTACGTGAATTCGTCATCCGATCCGTATTCAACCTCAGCTTCCGCACTGTAAGCAAATTTTTAATACCGTTAAGCCGCATTAGATATTTAAATCTTGTTAATGGAAATGCTTTGGTATAAAAATCAGCCCTTTGTTCGTCGGTGTGGATTTTTTCTATTCGAACCAATTTCTTTTCATAATAGTCACGAATGAAAAGGTATCGAATTTCAATGTGTTTTGTACGTGAGTGATGAACCGGATTTTTAGTTATATCGATGGCTGCTTTGTATCTACAAATAAAGGCGTGTCAAGAAACTGCAGACCATAATCCCTCATCTGTTGCTGAATCCAGAGGATTTGAGAGCAACAGCTGGAAGCAGAAATGGATTCCGCTTCACAGGTTGAGAGAGAGACCATGGTCTGTTTCTTACACTGTCGCGTTTCCAAATGCTTGCCAAAGAACTTGCATCCTGCAGTTGTAGATTTCGAGTTCAGTTTGTCCACTCCGAAGTCTGAGTCAGCGTATCCACTGAGATCAAAACTATCGTTCTTGGGGTACCACAGGTCGGTGCTTGGGCAACCTTTCAAGTAACGGATGATTCGCTTGACTGTTTGTATGTGTGACATTCGAGGACTTGACTGATATCTCGCACATAAGCATGTAGGATACATGATGTCTAGGCACGATGCCGTTATATACATCAATGAACCTATGATCGATCGATACAGTGTTTCATCAACTTTCGTTCCCGTCTCGTCTACGCAAATCCCATGGTTCAGTGCCAGCGGTGTTGAAAGCGGCTTCGAGCTATCCATTTCAAACTTTTTGAGAATGTCCTGAACATACTTAGTCTAATGAATGAATATCCCGTCTGGAAGCTGATTCACTTGAAGACCTAAGAAGAACTTCATTTCGCCCATCGAGGACATTTCAAATTTCTTCTTCATGATCTTTCGAACTCTTTGCACAGACTGTCATCCGTAGAACCGAAAATGATGTCGTCCACATAGATTTGTACTATAATCAGATGCGATCCAACTTCTCTGGTAAATAAAGTGCTGTCCAATGTGCCTCGTGTAAAGCCATTTCCTACGAGATGTTGCGATAACGTCTCGTACCAAGCTCTCGGGGCTTGTTGTAAACCGTACAAGGCTTTGTCCAGGAGATATGCTTTGTTCTTGTTTAGTGGATCGAAAAACCCCGGTGGTTGGCTGACATACACTTGTTCACGAAGTTTACTGTAGAGAAATGCAGATTTTACATCCAACTGGTACACCTTAAATCCTTTCCAAGCTGCGAACGCTAGGAAAATGCGGATAGATTCTAATCACGCAACTGGTGCGTATACCTTCGTATAATCTATACCTTCCTGCTGGTGGAATCCCTTGACAACCAGCCGAGCTTTGTTTCTGACTAACCCCCCGATCGTCTCTTTTACACTTGAAGACCCACTTTGTATCAATAGCTTTATGCTTCGGTGGCAAGTCTACAAGCTTCCAAACACCCAACTTCTCGAACTGTAAAGTTCCTCCTGCATTGCTATCACTCAATTCTCGTCAGCCAGAGCCTCATTAATTGTCTTTGGCTCTATTTGAGAAATGAAACATGAGTAGTAGCAGTAGTTCTTAGTTGGTGCAACTCGGGTGTAGAAACAACTAAGTGCTTTGTTGATTTGATTTCGTGTACGCACACCAGTTTGTAGTTCTCCTATGATATTCGTTGAAGGATGGTATGAATATGATCGCGGCATTTCTTCTGTTGGAACATCAACTGGGCTTTGCTGATTTGAAACAATCAGATTACTGTTCACATCAACATTAGGAGTACTTGTTGAAACTTCCTTCTGATTTCTTGGACTAGCAGATTTATTCAACAAGTTAGATATCTGCTCAACTTCTTCGTCCGATGAAGTTTCATCATCAGCATCAAATGTCGGTGCTTCATCTGAATCAGAATTCTGATTCTGAGGCATACTGGGCACTGTTGTGTTTTCTGGTTCATTAAAAGCATTCACTGGAGGTGTAGCAGGTGTTACTTCTATTTCAGAAGTATTTTCAACTTGAACACCACTGCTATTGTTTGGACCTGCTCCGGAAGATGAAGAATCCAACGTGGGTTGATTAACACAATTGGTCTAATGATTTGTTCTTGATTCGCTAACTGGTGAAGATAATACAATGCTGCAACTTCTTCGTCAGACGGTTCTGCCGGTAAGTCGAATGACTTCCAAAGATCTTGGTAATTAAACAGCCACGCGTCACCTTTCCTTTGAATAGGATCCGTATAGTTAAAACAATCCACGTGTTATGTTTCAATAACCTTTCTCAGCAAAGGAACATATACTCTTCTTAACGGACTCGCATATCCAACAAAGAAACCCTCAAGAGATTTAGCACCGAATTTGCCATCTTGATCGATTACAGTGCATGGCGCTCCAAAAGGTTCTAAGAATTTCAAATTTGGCTTCCGTCGGTTTATCATCTCAAAACATGTTTTCTTTGTTGGTTTGACAGTGAGAACTCTGTTTAGCGTGTAGCAAGCCGCAGCAACCGCTTCACTCCAGAAGCTGACTGGAAGTTTAGAATCTGCAAGCATGGTTCTCGTAGTTTTAATCAAAGTTCTGTTTTCCGTTCAGCTACTCCGTTTTGCTGTGGAGTATAGGGAGCACTAAACTCATGCAGTATCCCTTTTGCGTTGCAGAATTCCTTCATTTTGTTATTCTTAAACTCTGTGTCGTTGTCACTTCTAATGCGTCTGACCGGCAGATGATAACCAAGTTCTCGAACGTTTCGTCTTTTGATTCCTGAAAGAATACCCACGAATATCTTGAATAGTCATATGTCACGACCAAGCAATATAAGTCTCCTAAGATGCTTCGAACATTTACCGGACCAAATAAGTCCATGTGGAGACGTTCTAATGGCAACTTTATTGAGTTCAGAATTTTCTTCCGATGAGATTTCTTGATCCGCTTTCCCTTTTTACAATCTATGCAGTGATTAGTCATATGAAAGCTATGAAGATTTACACCCTCTACAAGATCATTATGAACCAAGTAATTCATTTTTGTTAAATGAATATGCCCCATCTTACGATGCCAAAGAATAGAATCCTTTTCAGTAGCCTTTGTCAGAAAACATTGCGCTGATTTTGATGAAGTGGTAGCGACGCCCATATCAAGAACATATAGATCATTCTCTCGAGGTGCTCGCATCAAAATCCACTCATATGGTATTTTGAATCCCGGCTTCAAGATAATACACTCTTTGTCATTGAAATGCACCGTGAACTTCTTGTCACAAATCTGCGATATGCTCAGAAGATTATTTTCCAACTCTGCAATATAATTCACACGATCGAATGAAACGACGCCATTGAAGAGTTTTTCCTCGGCGACTATCCTTCCACCCTGGTTACCCGCAAATCCAACATATCCACCATTGATAGCTTTTATGTCGAATAGCAACACTTTCATTCCCGTCATATGCCTGGACGCTCCACTATCCAAAATCCACTTAGAAAGTACGGATCTCTGGAGCCCCTGCACATTTCAACAATCTATTTAAAAAGAGAGACCCAAGCCTTTTTGGTTTTGGGTTTAATTGGATAACCATCGTCAAAATCAAACACACACTCATCTGCATAATCAAATTCACATTCATCATCTGGATTTTCTATGATGTTTATGTTTGAAAACTTTACTGTTTTTTTATCTTTTGAACTGTTACCACTTGTAGTTTTGACATTTTCATATGTGGTTTCAATTATGATTTCAGATTTTGATTCTTTCATGCTATCACTAGTCTTAACAAGCTCAGACTTAGTGATCTCAGATGTTGTTGACCGTTTCTTTGCAATCCAGGCTTGAGATTTTATGTTAGCCTTCTTGATGTAAAACTTGTTTTTATTAGCTTTTGAAGATTCACCTTTTTCAAAAGTTGAATTCTCAAATTTCTTTTCAAAAACTTGTTTCATTTTATCTTTGTTAACATTTCTTTTTAGAATTCTTATTTGCTCAAACTCTGGTTGCTTCGGTTTCACAACATTTGAACTTTCTTTCCTTCGAAGATAAGCCGGCTTTGATTTCGGACATTGGCGTGCAATATGACCAATTTTGTTGCACTTGAAACAAGTCAGAGAATCATGTGGATGCCCTTTAGTGGGTTTTACACCACTTGTTTTGGCACCACTTGCAATTTTGGCTTTATCTCGAAGTTCTTTTTGTTTCTTGAACTCATTGTTTGATTGTTTCCCAATCAAACTTTCCTCATGAACCGTGTTCGTCCCATATACAAAATTCATGTTTTTATTCTTATATTCATGAAATGGTGACCCTTTCTTTTTAGGTTCATCTGATTCCTCTAATCCCAACCCAGCTCTCCGGTTTTCCGGATGATCACCACCATTCCTTCGGTAGTTATTTCTTTTAGGTTTGGAATAAAATTTCTTTTCATTGATCTCCAGATCATCTGATGTGACTTCCACGAGTTTAAAGAATTTGTCTAGCAATTCTTCCTTCACGTTCTGAATCGGAAAACTGTCATCAAAGTATAATCTATCAGATTCCTTAATCTTGTACATTACAACATTAGGATTATCACATAGATCATTCTCCGATGATGTATCGTCATCTTCAGTCTGTGAATCAGAATTCTTGGAACTCGAGTCGGCGCTTTTAAAGCTGCCTTCATCAGAATCGTTCAAAACATTTTCAACAACCTTTTTAACCACATCATTGTCATCACCTGTTTTAGTATAGATTACATCAATGTTCTCTGGCAACTCAGTTTTCTTTTCAGATAGCAACTCAATATTGAGTGCCTTATCCATCCCATCAGCGGATTTGCGACAATACTTCTCGCATAGGGGTGGAGGAACATTGCTGTATTCTTTACCAATTTTCTTTTTGGTTTCTCTTCCGATGGAATTGTCGGAAGAATGTGATCAATGACATATGCGTTACAAGTATAACTTCTCAAAAGTTGTTGAACATGCTCTTTTTCAATTTTCATGTCCTGGAGTTGTTGCTTAGTTTCAGCAATGGTATTAATATATATATTAATCGCTTTTTGCTTATCCATTACTGTTCCTTTCAACATCCTTATTGTATCATGTTGTTCGATATTATTCTATCAAGCCTTCCATGATCATTTTTCATTTTATCATACGCTTCCTTCATTGTGCGATAATCGTATTTCAAAAGTTTATTATGCACATTGTTTTCAACGATGATCTTTGATTTTTCGGCACATTCAGAACATGGTTCGGTACATTTTGTACAAGGTTTCTCAACCTATACAACTTGTACTTTGACAACTTCATTTACCTCTGAACCTACCTTGGTTAGATTTGCCATCAAGGCTTTGTCGACAATATCCTTGAGGTTTTCGGCATTCACTTCTTGAGTAACATCAATGACTACTTCATCAGTTGATTTCTTCTCGGGAACTTGTTGCTGAGAACTTCCATCAAAATGACCTGCAAAATCATCACACGAATTAGGAGATAAAATTCCTTACTTCTGCAAGTGGATATACTCCTCTTCTTCACGTTGTTGTTGCAGATTATTCCAGCAGAATATTCTCCAGAGCCACTGCTTCTTCTGCAGAAGTATCTTCAACAATTTCAGCCATTAATGCAACTCCGGTCTTTTTACCGATGTAGGAATTCCAGTCGAAACCGTCATCTTCGTTTGATGCAACCATAGCTTTCTCAGTGTTGCTACTATTTGGTTTCTCTTGGATTTCAACCTGAGTCTTCTTCGGGAAAGGCTTGTACTGAAGTGAATTCTTGTAATACTCGTTGCCTCCTCCGAATGGATTTTGATTTCCCGTTGCTTCAGGGTTTTTACACTCTCTCTTAAAATGTCCCTTTTGGCGACATCTGAAGCACGTTACTTTTGTCTTGTCGAAACACAGTTTATTGCTAGAATTTCCAATGTCTTGGCCTATTAATGCAACAAACTTGGTAACCCTTCGGATAATCGAAGCTAAACTCCACTTAATATCCATCAACTCGAGTTCTTCTTCATCCACTTGGTCATAATCTTCTGCCGTCATTTCGGGATTTTCAATTTTACCGGCTACAAGACTTTCGTATGACTCCAGAACAGTGGCAACAAGCGACATATGCTGTTTAGCCACTTGTTCCGAAACAACATTGTTCAAATTCACTGCGATGTTGCACTTGTATACATTCGAATCAGAATTTGTTTGTTGATTCTGATTTGCTTGACTTTGATAAGATGAATTTGAACCAGTGCTTGAAAACGAACTTTGTGGAATCTGATCAAAATGAGGCTGTGATTGATTCTGATTCTGTGGAGAATTGTTCGAAGAGTTCAAACTTGCGTTGAATGTTGTCTGAATCTTTGGACTTGAAATGTTATCTTGCATTCCATTCTTGTAGTACAAACCAACGTCTTGAACAACATTAGCGTTCTTTGTCTTTGCAATCTTCAGGAGTTCCATTTCATGGCCTCCGAGTTTATCGATAAATGTTGACAGCTTGAAGAATTCCCACTTTTTACTTTCCTTCAGAACCATCAGATACCTAGTCCACTCTCCATCTGGTAGTGCGTCAGCAAGCTTGTGATGTATTCTTGTTCTGTCTTCTCGAGACCGTGTCTTCGCATTTGGACTTTAAGATGACAGAAACGTTCAATCATTTGCTTCATAGTCTCATTCTTCAACATAGTAAAGATGTCAAAATCTTTCAGAATAAGAGCTTTCTTGCTCTTTATCATCTCCGCGCTTCCTTGATACTTCTTTTGAAGCGATAGCCAGAGTTCTCTCCCAGTAGTATATTCGGGCAGTAATACCAGAATATCTTCTTTGGCAGATTGAATGATGAGACTTATCTCTTCTTTTCAGCAATGTATTTGTCTTTCTGTACCATCGAGTAATTGTACTTTTCAAGAACTTGCTGATGTTCACCCATCGGAACAGTGTAACCTCTTTCAATCGACACCCAGCCTGCAAAGTGCATGGCTTGAACCCAATATGTAAATTTCTCTCTCCATGCTTCATACTCGTCCATGCTCATTAGCTTGGGTGGTTTAACAGTCGTGCCCATTTCGTTATCAAGATTGACTTGATGGATCACGTTGGCATTTGACGAACTGGCTCCGGACATGAAAGCTCTTTGAATATCATCCATTGTGAATAACGAAATGTGTACACTGAAAATACTTGAAAACTTTGAAACAAATTAGTTCAACTACAAGTTCGGTCGAACTTGCAGCACTAATGAAGAATTCTTGAAAATTTATCACAAGTTCGGTCGAACTTGTGAGGTGAAAAGAGATTTGATAATAATCTTGTAAGTTCGGGCGAACTTACTTAGAATTTTCTTGATGTTGCCCAAGTTCGGTCGAACTTGATATAAAATCAATGAAAAACTAGTAACTTCGAGCGAACTTGACCAAAATTCCTCAAAAACAGCTCAAGTTCGATTGAACTTGATAGAAATTCTCCTGAAAAATTACTTACTAACACAAGTTCGATGGAAAAGTTTTGCAAAACATGATTTTTTCAAAATTTTGACATCAATTTGGTTGAATTTGGTCTCCAATCTTTCAAGGGTTTATCTTTGTTGTATTTTACATGATATATTCAAAATTGAAAAGATTTTGACCGTGAATTCTTCATTTTTGATGAAAAAGTTAAGAAAAATAGAAGAATGGAGATGAAATAGAAGTGTTATTGTCTTGATACTATCAAATCAGGCTGTTCTAGCTCTGATACCACTTGTAGGACCGATCCTCAATGCTAAGGAACCTAAATTTGATATCTAAAATCCATAATAGCGGAAATATTACGTCGTGTTTACCAATAGACAAGAATTAATCAGTTTAACATCAGTTTTATTGATCAAACGTCAAGAGTACAAACTGAGAGAGCTTCGCCTCCAAAATGTCAAAGTTGCAAATGAGAGAGGCTACCTAGTTATTTATAGAGAGTCAAGTTCGCCAGAGAGGAGACCTAAGTTTGCCCGAACTTGCCTTACCAAGTTCGGCCGAACTTTACCTTAACATGTTAACATGGGCGAACTTGTCCTCAAGTTACATAAATACTACTTTCAGCTACACTATTCAGCTCTATACTATATAGACTCGATATAAGACTAAGACATAGACATTATGTACCAACATTCTGGAGTTGTATTCGATCACATGTCAAAGAATATGGGCAAAGATAGATTTCTGCTTTATCCTCGTTTTGTTCAGATGCTTATCGATGATCAGCTTAAGGATATTGTGAAAGAGCAGAATGATGTACTTTATCTGGGTCATATGGAAGAAACTACTCTGAAGGAGCTTGCTACGTATCAAAGACAAGAATCAGTTCCGATTGCCAAACCTGTTTTCGGTGCTATTCTTAAAACTGACTACGTGTCACCACCTGACGGAAAATGGAGGAATGATGGTAGTGGTGATGATAAGGATGAAGTTGAATCGCTAAAAGGATTCAAAGAAAATATCATAGCGTATGGTTTGTAAAGAAAGTAGTCGAAAAGCCAAAACGTAAAAGGGCTTCAAAGAAAGTTGAGACTATGCTTAGATATGAACCTGAGATTGAAACAGAAAATGTTGAGAATGTTGAAGGTTCGAGTGCCACAGTGAATGTAGAAAGTCAAGATGTTGAGACTGAAACTGCTAGAGATGATCGTGATGATTTTATTTCTGCTACTTCTGATAAAGATGATGAATCGTCTGAAGATTTTGTAGATATTCGTCAAAAGCATATAGAAAAAGAACAAGAGGAGGAACGATTGAAAAAACGAGGTGAAGATTTATATGTTCCATCTGCGGAAGAAGAGTCTGATGAAGACATACCGAAAAAGAGACAAAACGTGTGAAATCTAAGGCCGATGAAGGAAAGAAGAAGAACTTTACCGAAAAGGAGATACATTAGTCAAAGGAAGAAAGTTACACCTCCACAAACTTCTGAAGTTCTAGAACCACCAACTGTGTCTGTTCAAGTTCCACCACAAACTACTGAAGTGCAAGAATCTCTTACAACGTCACAACCTGAGGTTACTATTACAAAAGAAGTGCCAGTGCAAAGTACTCCTCAATCAACACCAAAGCAAACCTCACCAAAGGCTACTCCAAAGCAGCGTACTCCACAGAGTCAATCATCTGCTCAGAGACAAGAACGTTATTTCTCTAGTGAATTTGGAGATTTTCCGATGCTTCCATGGAATGTTGATACAGAAATTTATTCTGATGAGTTACTTGATATGTTCAATCAATCAAAGGTTCAGGAGTTGGAAAGAAGAATTAAAACTCTTGAAGATCAAGTCAAGAAGAATGAAACCGAGAAAGAGATTATGGAAGATAAAGTTAAATTTCTAGAAAATGATTGTGAATATATGAAGGCGATAGTTGAAAGCTTTGGTGCTGATAATGAAAGGTTGAGAAAGACGATTGCAGAGCTTGAAGCAGAGAAAGCACTAAACAACAAAAGATTCAATATGCTACAATGTGTTCTGGCTAACAATCTGGGTATAGACTTCATTGCAGAATACAACAGATTGGAAGTGCAAGATGAGAAAGATCGTGCTGAAAAGGAGTTAGCAACACAGGGAAAGGGAAAGCATGTTGAAAGTACTGTCGAAACAGTGATTGGTGAAGGGTCAAAGTCTTCTGAAGTACCCACTGTTGAAGAAACTCCCGTTGCAGAAACTCCCGTTGCAGAAACTCAAGTTGTTTAGAATGTTGATATAGCTCAGAATGTTGAACAAGTTGATCATTCTGTCAAAGCTACTGAAATAGAAAAAGAAACCGAAGAAAAAGAGGATGATGATGAAGAGAATGATAAATATGATGATCATGTCGAGATTCGAAAGATGATTTAGATCATGGTAACGACAATGACGATGGTCAGGGTGGTGTTGGTTTGAAAGTGGATTCCGCAAAGTTTTCTACAGACTTTGTTCTTGATACTTTGATGAACGACGAAGCGAATGCTGAAGATGTTCAAAGTAAGGGGGAGCAAGAAGGCCCTAAAGATGTTGATGATTCAGATGCAGTTATTGCTAAGCCATTCGTAGCAGTTTCTAATCAACAACCCCTAATTCTGATGTTGGAACATAATATTGAAGAGGGAGAGTATGTTCACGACTATACTAAAGAAGAATTAGCAAAGATGTTCGAGATAGAGCCTGAATCCTTTGAATTTGATTTCGAGGAGGAGTTAGTGAACATTGATACATTTGAGCCGAAAGAATACTTCTACAAGCATACTCCAAAAGCTGATGATTATAACAGAGTTATTATTGAATATGCGTCTGATGACGAAGAGGGTGCTAAAAAGTATTCTGGCGTGAACACTGACAACATTCCAACTTTTGAAGAATTGAATGATGATTTGTTGAAAGAAAAGATTGAAGAGTCAGTTCAAGAAGGTACTGTGCCACGATGTATGTCAAAGGAAGAAATCGCTGAAGCTAAAAAAGTCTTGGTTTAAAGAGATGCCGAAACAAAGAAAACGTCCGCTTGCATTCTTTACCGGAGACAAAGACAAGTCATTGGGTGATATCTTGAGTTGGGGTTGGATTAAAGAATTAGATGTCTATGCAATCAAACGAGAGTTTTAGTTCAATACTTTCGACATATGGTTGCTTTGAAGACATTACCTTTATGGGATATTGAAGAGCTAGTGCAATAAAGGAATATTAGCTATCAGATGAAATTTCATGATCAAAGACAATGGAAGGGGATAAAGTTTGAAGTGTTGCACGGTTTTAGATACTGGAAACCATTTATTCCGAAGCGTCGTACTAAAACTGATGAAAAGGCCTAGAGCTATGAAGAATATGCCTTTGATGCCGATCGAGCAAGATTTCTACCCAATGTTTAAGTGGTGGCAAATAGACCCAGAGACATGTGAAGATGTGATCGTGTTACGTGCTGATGAAAACTGGGATATTACTGAAGAGGTAACACCAGAAATGATAGAAAACGGAGGATTTGGGGTTTATGCGAAGGATACGAATACTAGACCCGATGTGGCTAGTGAATTGCTCGAAAGAAGATATCAGATGTTTGTTCTTCAACAAAATCTGCTTTGAAAAGAAAGATAAAGTTCAAGCAATGCAGTATCAAAGTGTTATAAATGTATGCTTTGCACATGGAATTAATTCAGGGCATATGTGGGAATCGAGCTGGAGAGAGCTTGAAAGAGAAGAATTTCTAAAGGAGGAGAAGCGTTTAGAAAGAATTCATTAAAGGGGTAGAGAGGCTAGACTTTGAAGATTTCAGTTTATGAAATGGGCACCTCTTACTGACCAAACACCAATCCCTAAATAAGAACGAAGGAAAAATCCATACAAGAACTTCTTCGGAAGAGGTTGAAGTGTTTGAAGACTGATCAAGACTACGAAAATATCCAAGGGGGAGTCTGTTGGTGCATAATGTCTATCATCTAAGTCTTGGACCGAGTCTGTATTGTATAGGGTTTGAAATGTTAGATTTTGATGTATTTATAGTGTTTGGAGTCAAGTTCGCCCGAACTTGTAAGTGTATTGGACAAGTTCGCCCGAAGTTATGTTCGGCCTAACTTGGCCAAGACATATCTCAGGCGAACTTGTACCTCTATAAATATGTAGCCTTGGTTCATCATTTGTAACTTTGCAACTTTTAAGGCAAAGCTCTGTCGGTTTGGATTTTCACATTGTAAACACATTTGGACTAATAAACTGACGTTTAAACAGTAATTCTTGTGCATTTGTCACTAATCACGTAATTTCCACTTACGATGACATAGATACAAAGATAGGTTTCCGTGACAAGTGGACGGATCGATCCTAACAAAGTGTGAATCTCTAGGATTTGACTGATATCGGGCGCAAAGGTATGTTGGATACATGATATCTGGCCTAAAAGCTGTAAGATACATTAATGAACCGATCATGGAGCGATATAATGTTTCGTCAACTTTAACTTCGTTAGGATCTGGATGAATGCCGTGATTTGTGGCGAATGGAGTTGATGCTGCTAATGTTCCCGCCATGTCAAATTTCACCAACATGTTGTTAACATACTTCGTCTAATGGATAAAGATCCCCTTAGGCAACTGATCGACCTGAAGTCCCAGAAAGAACTTCATCTCCCCATTGCACTCATCTCGAATTTTCTTTTTCTTGACTTCTTCAAAGTCTTTACACAGTGATTCATTTGTCGATCCAAAGATGATATCATCCGCATAGATTTGTACTATAATCAGATGCTCATTCATTTCTCTGGTAAAGAGGGTACGGTCTACTGTTCCTCTGGTGAAGCTGTTTTCCAAAAGATATTACCAGGCTCTCAGGGCCTGGTGTAAACCTTAGAGAGCTTTATCCAGTAGGTAAACCTTGTCTTTGTGTATTGGATCAGTAAACCATGGTGGCTGACCAACATACACTTCTACTTTGACCTTTCCGTACAGAAAAGCAGACTGGTACACCTTAAACCCTTTCCATGACGAAAAGGCCAGGAAAATACAGATAGCTTCAAGCCGAGCAACAGGAGCATAGACCTCAGTATAGTCTATCCCCTCTAGTATAGTCTATTCCCTCTTGTTGATGAAAGCCTTGGACCACGAGTCGAGCTTTGTTTCTAACCACAACTCCTCGATCATCCCTTTTGCACTTGAAGACCTATTGATTTTCTTGTGATTATCAGGAGGATCTAGAAGCTTCCAGACTCCAAGCTTCTCAAATTGCAGTAACTCTTCCTGTATAGCTTCTACCCATCTTTCTTCCTAAAGAGCTTCTTTCCATGTTTTTGGTTCAACCTGCGCAATAAAGCAACTATGAGAAATAGTTTCTTGGAGTGGGGAAATTTTTGTATAAAAACAACTGAGATCCTTATTGATCTGATTTCTCGTTTTCACTCCAGATTGCAGTTCTCCAATGATATTTTCAAACGGATGGTCAGAATAGGTTCTGGGCATCACTTCATTGGGAATGTTTACTTCACTCTGTAGATTCGTAACATTTTGCTCAACAACCTGTTCTAAAGACGTGGCTTCATTCCTAGCACTTGATTCTCTAGCTTGACTGTTTAATAAACTTCGAACATGTTCTTGTAAGGTCACCTAACCCAAGATCTCACTCAACAAAGACAACCAACAGGTGTGCGGAATCCACCTGATGATCAACCACTGTAGGATGTAAAACAAGAATGCAAGATTTATGAGAGAAATCAAGAATACACAGAGTATTCTTGATGTAGGAGATGGGTGACGTCACACACACAGTAGCCGCCAGACAAAACACACACAATGATTAGGGCACAGATTTCCACATAAGAAAACGTTGTCTTGTCTATTCCACATAAAGGTATAAATACAAGACAAACTCCGGACAACACATTGTCCAGAGACAAGGGCCCAAAGCCCATACAAGAATAACCTCGGACTCCATGACATAATGGAAGTCCGGACATAACATCCTACATAAAACTCGGACCAGAGAATCATAACATAAACCATTTCTCTAGTCCTAAACCAAAACCCCTGACCTTTGTCCTAAACATAAACCCTGACAAAGGCCTTGACACAAACTTGGAAAAATTGTCCAAGGATAAACCTTGGACTAACTTTCAAGACATGTACAATAAAGACCTTAACAATTGGAAGGCCTTGCACTTATCACCAAAAGTGCATTAACAAACTCCCCCTTGATCAGTGCAGGGTCTTCATGTGTCTTGAAATCTTTATCCTTGCTTTGAATATACACTTCCTGCCCAGACTTTCTCTTTACTTGGACTTTAACTTTGTTGACTAGAATTGATACACAGTTACCCAGCGGGAGCCACACTTACAGATTCCCCCTTAACTGTTGCTATCAGTTCTGTGTGGCATCAATAATCTTCAGTCACCGGATACTGCGCTTACAGACTCCCCCTAGACTGATGATATCATGCCTACTATCAACTTTGGTTTAGGCTTGATCTTTCAGGTAGAGTACAGTGATCTTCAACCCTTCTAATCAAAGACTTGCTGACGATCACTTAAATGGTAGCTTTGTGAAACCCGAAGAATCCAACATCAAACACTGTAGATCCTCCCCCTCAAACTTCTCCCAAATTAAATTAACGCGAACCAACCTACAACCAAATGTCAGAACATTGCTCGATCCTTGATCTTCAAACTTAACCGACAGAAGAACGAAACGTCAGATTTTCAATGCCCAACATTGAACGCTTCAAATTCTGCAAAGGCATGAAGTTCAGTTCGATAATTTAATAACAAACTGAACCTTGAAAAAGTACATCCACCATCTTGATCAAAGTCTTCAACCGAGTATCTGAAATCATTTCATCTCGAATCTTCAAGATCCAATCTTGTATCTTCACGAATCCACCAATTACCCGATGACTTTCGTCTCCGATCTCCCCCTTAATGTAAGAACCCCTATTTCGAGAATCCGATCAGTCACCAACTTGGAAGAAGGACCAAGAAGACTAATCTTCCCTACTCTAACCGTCATACGATAAAGGCTTAATCTTCAAGTAGTTGCCAAACGAACAATCAGCTTCATCACGTTAACACCTGATAAAACCTTGAACAAACTTGACGAAGCTCAATGAAACACATCAACTCTAAAAATGCATCGTGTTTTGATCTTTTCGGTGCCGGTGAGACTAAAACTCATTTGATCTCACAATCGTAACCACGAACTTATTTACTTTCACACCACGAGCTTTTATAAATTTACAAAGAAAATAAGAAGCGTTAATTTTTTACTCCCCCTTTTTCTTTGTAAACATTCAAAGTCCAATCAAGTCTTATTATCTTCACTTCTCATGCACGATCATAGTCCAAAATTGTTCCAAAAACTCTAGTAAGGACCAAATCCAAACACCGAGAATCTTGAAACGAACACCGTGGACCACCATTACCGCGTCTTATCCTACAGCAAAAACCCTTCTCTTAATCCGAACAATATAACCTATGAACTTTTTAATAATCCGAAACCGATGTCAAGTTTCCGAACTACAAAAAATTCTGACGCTTAGCTAATTATCGGTAGCCTAGGTAACCCGGAATAGCTAGAAAAACTTGGAACATGTATAACTCGAAACTTCCGAACTACCCAAACTTCTAAACATGGCTAAAAATCTGGTACCCCGGGTAACCCGAATTTTAGAAAATTCAGAACTCGTAAACCCGAAAGCTCTTGAAACCTCGGATCAGATCATCGAAACAGTACTTAGAATACAAGGAAATTCGGAGCAAGCAAAGAAATCCGAATAAAACTCATAAATTCTGAAAATAACCCATAAATTCAGAATTATAACCACAAATTCGGAAAAACAAAAAAAAATTTAAAAAAACAATTTTTTTTGGTATAACCACAAATTCGGAAAAACAAACATCAAACACTTTTTTTTTTCAAATGTGTTGTCTTTACTCTTCTGAAAGAACACCCATGAGAACCTTGAATAGTCGTCTGTTACAACTAGGCAATATAGATCACCAGATTTACTCTTGACGTTTACTAGGCCGAAAAGATCCATATGAAGCCTCTCTAGTGATAATTTGATGGAATTCAGCAATTTTCTCGGGTGTAATTTCTTATGTTGCTTCTCCATTTTGCAGCTAAGACAATCGTCGTTTAGATGAAAGCTTTTAAGATTAACACCATCCACTAGATGGTTATGCACCAAATAGTTCATTTTCTGTAGATGGATGTGACCCATTTTTTGATGCTATAAGATTGATTCTTTTTTCGTTGCCTTTGTAACAAAACATTGAACCTTCTTGGATGTAGTGGATGCGACGCTCATGTCAAGGACATAGAGATCATTTTCTCGTGGAGTGCGCATGACGATCCATTCCTCGGGAATTTTTAATCCAAGCTTAGAACAAGGCATTCTTTGTCGTTGAAGTAAGCTGTGAACTTCTTGTCACAGATCTGCGAAATACTCAGCAAATTGTTCTCCAAAGCTGCGATGTAGTTAACCTTATCAAAAGAAACCACGTCGTTTGTGAGAATTCCTTCACCAACAATCCTGCCTCTTTGTGTACCTACAAACCCTACATAGCCTCCTCAAATAGCTTTTACATCATATAACAAGGCTAGCATTCCTGTCATGTGCCGAGATGCTCCACTGTCCATAATCCACTTTGAAATGATTGACCCAGGTAGTCCCTGCACATGCATTCAAAAATCACTTGAATAGCAAAACCCAAGCCATTTTGGTCTTGGGTGGGTTTAGGATGTCAAATTGTGGTTCAACCTTTTCAATAACTTCAACCCCCTGTCTAATCTTTGATTCGTTTTTATCTTTTGTTTTGATTGGCACGGTGGTTGGTTTCTAAATTGTAGGAGATGCTTTAGTCTTTACCACACAAGTTTGTGCCTTTGAGAATGCTCTCTTAGGGTAGAATTTTGAATCCTTGTGTTCAGTTTTGTTTGATGATTCACCAACTTCAACATTTGAAAAATTTGCAATTGTTGCTTCACATTTTTGTTGGATTCAGTGTTTCTTTTCAAAATTAGTGTTGGCACAAACTCAGGGTTTTTTGTTTCACATCTTCTATGAACTTTCTTGTGGTGTAAATAGGTTTTGGACTTTTTTGAGAACATTGTCGTGCAATATGCCCGACTTTGTTGCATTTGTAGCATGTCATACTGTCGTTGCCAACAGAGGAATCTAAATCTTGTTCATGGAGTTCTTTTTCTTTCTTAAACTCATCATTGGATTGTTTACCAATAATTTCTTCCTCACTCACAATGTTTGTTCCGAAGACAAAATCAATTTTCTTTGTAAAATTCGTTTTTCAAAACTGTTTTATTCTTCTTCTTTTCATACTCCAAACCTTTTCTCTTGTTTTCAGGATAATCCTACCCTTCTGATGGTAATCATTGTAAACACGTTTTGGTTTGGAGTAAAAAGAAGTGTCTTGCTTTTCAAGATCAGAATACTTGACTTCAGTTAGTTTAAAAAGCTTATGCACACGATCAAGATTCACATTCTGAATTGGGAATTCTTCATCAGAATATAGTTTATCCGATCCATTCATTTTATAAACAACCACATTTGGATCATCATTTAAACTATCTTCTGATGATGAAACATAATCCTTGTGAAAGCTTTCTTCGTTTTCAGAAGGTGAACTTGATTCAGATTTTTCAAAATTTGACTCAACACTTTCAAAATCGGTGCTATCAGACTCATTTTCGAAAAATTTTTCAACAATTGCCTTTACCACATCAGATTCACAGTCATTTTCTGTTTTAGTGTATGTTACATCGATGGCTTAGGCAGCTCATTGTTCTTTTCAGATTTCAATTTTAAGTTGAGCGCCTTTTCCTCCCCAGATGGTTTCAGTCTTGCATAGCTATTCCACATGGGTGGTGGAACTCGATCTTAACCTACACCTTTGTTTTTATCAAATTTATCATCTTCTTCACGTTCAATCTTTCGAAGAATATGATCAATCACATATAAACTGGTGGAATAACTGATTTAACAATTTGTTAACCCGTTTAGTTTCGATTCTTTCTTTATCTGATTCACTTTTTAGCTTGTCAATCGTATTCAGATGAATATTAATGGCCATTTATTTTTCCATTACGGTTTCCTTGAGCATTGAAAGTGTTTTATCATTTTCTCTAATGGTTTGTTCAAATTGTTTAATAATTTTGCTTAATTTGTCATATGCCTATTTCATTATGTTATAATCGTATGACAAATTATCTGCATGCTTTTTCAGTTCGTTGTATTTTTTATCTTTATCAAAACATTCATTGCAAGGCTCTTCGCACTTCTTGCAAGGTTTTTCTATTTCAACAGTTTGAACTTTAACCACTTCCTTTACCAACTTCTCCACAGACTCGTTTACCGATTCGACCATAGCTTCCTGAACTTCTTCAGTAACTACCTCTTTTAGGTTAGCCACCAAGGCTTTGTTGGCTATTTCTGTCAGATTTTTGACAGTCATCTCTTTGCTCACGTCGATCACCTCTACCACTTCGGATTTTGGCTTTTCTTCATAGTGTGGCTTGTAGCTTGAATCAAAGTAACCTTCAAAAGTTTTAAGAATATCAGTAGGCAAAAATGTTTGAATGCATTATTTAAAAGTTCTTCTTCCTCAGACGAAGTGTTATAATATTCTTCTGGTGCTTCGTCAAAGGATGCCTTAGTATATTCTTTAGCTTGTTCAGGTTCTTCAATTTTCTCAGCTAATAGTGGAAGACTTTCATTCTTTGTGATGAATTTGTTCCAGTTGAACCCTTCATCTTCTTGGGTGACAACAAGAGCTTTGTCTTTTGAGTTTGACGGACTATCTTCAATCTGCACTACCCTGGTTTGAGGTTGAGGTCGATGATATATGGCTTTTTTTTATAAGCATCAGCAAAAGGATTTTGATTGACCTTAACTTCTCGGTTTGGACATTCTCTCTTGAAATGCCCCTTTTCTCGACATTTAAAACACATTACCTTGGACTTATCAAAACCCAGTTTGCCTTCGAGTCCTCCCAAGTTATCTCTTCCCGTAATTTCTATAAAGCGTTGACCTCTTCGGATAATCGGGGCCGTACACCACTTAATATCAATCAAATCCAATTCTACTGGACCGATCTGATCGTAATCTTCTCTTGTCATTTCAGGATTTCCGATTCTTCCAGATACCAGACTTTCATATGATTCGAGGACAGATGCAAGCAAGGCCATGTGCTGTTTTGATGTATGCTCATTGAAATACTGAGCGTTTTCGAGATTCACAGTAATGTTGTATTGTAAGATTCTTTGGTTTGAATTAGATTTAGTGTTTTGGCCATTCTTTGGATTGTTGGGCACTATAAAGATTGCGGAGCTTGAGGAGAGTTAGGGTCAAATGATGAAAAAGATTGGAATCCACTGGATTGTTGCTTGCACTGAAGGCGGTCTGGATTTTTGGACTTTGTACATTTGCAACAGGACTGCCTTTAAAATACAAGTTTACATCTTGTGGAGTTGAGCACCTTTATTCTTTGCTATTTTCTGCATTTCTAACTCGTGACCTTCTAACCTTTCAATGAATCTTGGCAATGTGAAATTGCTATATTCTGCACCATTTTTCAGAATAGTTAGATAAGTCGACCATTCTCCTTCTGGCAAAGCATCGGCCAGTTTGTCTACTACTTCTTCATTGCTTTTCTGATCTCCCATGCGTTTCATCTGAACCACCAAATGACAATATCTCTCGATTAACTGCTTCATGTTTTCACCTTTTATTACGTTGAAAATATCGAATTCTTTTCTCAGTAACGCTTTTTACTTTTTCTAATCTGAGAACTTCCTTGAAACTTAAGGTGTAGAGCATTCCACAGAGACTGGGCGTTATCATCATGTTGTAAAAGCACTAAAATATCCTCTTTGATTGCTTGCTATAGGATATTCATCATCTTCTTTTCATTCACAAACTTTTCTTTTTCTATATCCGTGAGTTGAGACAATGTCTTTTCTAATCCATTCTCACCTTCTGGTGCCGTAAATTTTTCATCAATTGTGAACCAGCATGTAAAATGATTAGCCTGAACCCAATTGGTGAATCGTTCCTTCCAACCGTCATAATCTTCTAAGTTCATGAGCTTCGGGCGTTTCGTCATGGTCCCCATTTCATTTTCTAGGTTCATGTTCTGAGCAGCAGTGGTCGTAACAGCAGACGTAGCGAATGCATTGTAAAGTCTTCTTCCATTTTATCGAAAATCTTGTCGAAACGTCGTTTAACAAACTAGTTTGGTGCGAGTTACAACTCGTGCGAGGTGAAAAACTGGTGCCTCATACGAGGTATACTCTGTCTTCGTACGAGGAGGGTTATTCCTCGTGCAAGGAGTGTAACAGTTGATTTTGAAAATTTGTTGTTCGTGCGAGTTGCAATTTGTACGAGGTGTCTGTCTCTTCGTACGAGGTGTTTTAGGTCTCTTGAATGAGGTGTGTTCACAGATTCCTGTTTATCCCAATTTTTTACAAGATATTGGCTGAATTTAGATCTGTAAGTTTCAGGGGTTTGTTTAAACTGATTTTAACATGTTATACTAGAATCTTAGTCCAATTTGTCCATGAATTCGTCTAGATTGAGAAATATATCAAGAATGAGTAGAAATATAGATCTTCAATGGTTGAACTTCATCTTTGATGGTTGAATCTTGATCGATTGCCTTCAAATCAGGCCTCAAGGATCTGATACCACTTGTGAGAGGATCGGCTTTCCCCTGAAAGCACCGGACCAGACTTGACTTAACTAACGAAGGCGAAATTCATTATTAGCAAGCTAGACGATTACCAGATCTACTATTTAACGTTTCTGCTTCTTTGTATTAATAAACGTGATAGAATATAGACGCTAAACGGACAGGGCTTTGCCTCAGTCAAAACCAAAACAGCTAGCTATTCAAACACCCAAGCACCTCTATTTGTAGACTTGTATAAACGCCACAATTTTGTAAGGGACCAACTCGTACGAGTTGACATATGTCACCTCGTACGAGGAGGGTACAACTCGTACGAGTTGACCAACAAACTTACAAAAACGATAATAATCTAACATTGGAAGCCCTATTACATAACCGACATAACCCTAGACGTAGGCAATAGACATTGTGCACAAACAACCAGTGTAGACAAAATAACTTGTATAATACCTCGGATATTAAACTAATATAAAGACCTAGTCTCAGTATCTTGGCAATTCTGTTAAACAGAATTACGGTACCAAGACCATATGCCAATGAGATGTGACACACTTAGTTGATTGTTTCTTTATGTTTATATCATTTACGCAACCCTTTGATTAGCAGTGAGCATACTGATACATCGCTTAGTAAGACTATAATCAACTTTATAAAATTTCCAAATCTATAGCATGTACCGATTGTCCACTGATATACTATCATTTCCCTTTATGCAACAAAAAAACTCATTTTCGTCTTTTTCAATGTTTTTGGATTTTGACATATTTAAATGTTTTTGTATTTTTACAATTTTAATGTTTTTGTATTTTCCCAAACCATTCTCCCCATAAAATCAAAAACATCTATTTCGATTTTAGAATTAAAATGCAAGAAAAATGTAAAACAAATAAAATTGACTTCCGATGAGGTCCACTCAAGATCATCATCCATTGTGAGTGTAGGATCAGACCCAACTCGTGAGCTTCTGGTGAGATTTGCTCAGCTAACAGAGGCGGAATTCATTGTTAGCGGAGTGAACAAACAAACAACAAGTATGATGATTACTGTTAAACCGTCTGTATCTTTTTATTAATCAACTTTGGAAAGATTACAGACTCGAGCAAGGCTTCGCCTCTGATCAACAAAACAGCATGCTCAACAAACATCTCAAATCCCTTATTTATAGACTAGACATGACAACACCAAGTAACTGGGACACAAGGATTTTCGCACGAAATTTTCGTGCAAAAATCTACACGAATTTTCGTGCGAAAATTCTTGTTCTAAACTAAACAAAGCTTTCAAAAGATCAACTTTTGACCTGCGAAACCCTAACTATACAACAGACTCATCCTAGACGTAGGCAATAGACATATGTGCACCAACAGACTCCCCCTTGGATGTTGCCACAGTCTTAGACAGTCTTCAAAACTTTTCTTGCAAAAATCTTCAAACATATTTGACTTGATCATCCGAAAAAGTGTTTGGGAGGCTTTCGACTCTCCTCAGAAGCAATAGGAGTTTGATCTGTTGGAGGAGGTCAATTGTATGTGTTTCCAAACTTGAGCCTTTCACGAGCGGCCAGTTTTCGTCTTGCCTCGATCCTCTCTTCCTTTTTATCTGCCTTTCTCTTCTCTTTTTCTTCAAGGTTTCTCCATGATGTGTTCCAACTTTTACCTGAATTAACATTGTTAGCATAACACACATTAACAATCCGCTGGAACTGCAAGGCCTGCTCTTTATCTTTTTCTTCATAACTAATCTTGACGAATAATAGTCTTTCAATATCTTTCTTTGAGCAGTTTATCAGCCACATTGGATCCAAAACTCTAATTGCACGTCATAGCCCATAAATTCTTTTGTGCATGATCACTGTTTCTGATAAATCTTCAGACATATCCCATGATCCTTCATCGGGCTCTACACAGATAACTGCCTCACTAGTACTTGAATCACAGTGCTACCATTTGAAGATCTTGTAGAAATCCTGTTCCATCTTTTTCAAGGGCATGTTCTTCATAGCACGTGGGCGTTTAATAATGAGGGTCACATCTTTCAAACTTGATTAACTTCCAAAGATGTTGATCATTTGGCCTCAACTTGATACTGAACGTCTTGGTTTGTACTAACTCCGTCACATCCCAATCAGGCAGAGTCTTTATATCACCCAGATGTTTGAAGTATTGAACTCCAAACTCACGTTTCAATGCATAAACATCTAGTTCCTCAATCCATCCCCAACTGATAATATCACCCAGAGATGCATCAGGGTCTCTAGTGAAGAAAGCTAATGGAAGACGAACTTCCTTTCTGGAGGCATTTCTTTGAACCACTTTTTTTTTCATTTCTATGATCTCTTCTTATGACGGTGGTTTAGGAGCCGTACCATCTTTCACTGCCTCTTCCACTTTGCGCTTTACAGATCGTCGTTTACTTCATAAGATATTTCAGCAAAGGTAGGAAACACAGCTGTTCCTTCACCTGTGTACGTTGTCGCTTCATTATCATCATCTGAATCCCAATCTTCAATGATCAATCTATCATAATCGTTTTCCTGTGGGAAATTTCAAAAACATAATCATTTGCTCTGAACTTGTGTTCTTCAATTCTTCCTCAAAATCGAACTCAAATGAATCTTCATTTATTCCCAATATTTCTGTGAGATCAGCCTTTGAGTAGTTATGAACATACTCTCCTTCTTCGACCTCGTGCTCAAGATAAATAACTTTAGGCATTTGGTACTGTCTCATCAACATCATTCGATGACTCCCCCTGAACCTGTTCATTTGTTAGTTCAAATATAGAGTCATTCATGTAAGCATCAACGATCATATTTTCATTATCAAACAAATTTAGTACAGATTCGATTCCTTCCTCCTCTATCTGGTCAAATGTTTCATCCACCATATCATCGATCTCCTTCTCTAACTTCCTCTGAGCTAAAGATTTTTCTTTGGTCATCGACTCTAAGACTCCTTCACCCAGAAATACAAACCTCTTACTTTCATCAGCAGCTGGATCATAAACAACTATATCAGAAGATACCGGCATGGATTCAGCTTCCGGCGCATTTGGTTCAATTAGAGGATCCGTAGGAGCCACAACTTCATGCTCAGGCTGGCTGATTATAGGAATATCATCAATCTTATGCTTTCCTTTGCCTTCAGCATCTGACAAGGCTTTAGAAGCTTGTTCCCTTTCGGCAATTCTTTGCCTTGCTTCCTCTTTTTCTATATTCTCAATCTCATATATTAGAGAGATGCCCAGAGTTCAACGAATATTTTCTTCATTAAATCAGTCTGATTGTTGTTGGGACTCTCTTTCAGCTTCATATTCTTCCATTTTCTTGATCATTCTTTGATTTTCTGTTTCGTAGCTCTTGAGAGTAGCCTTCAAAATTTCTCTTTCATTCTCCAACACTTTAATTCTTTCTTCATAAACAGCGACCTTCTTTGTTGCTTAAAAGATTTTTCAGTAACACACCTCAGAATCTCCCTGATGTTGTCTGTCTCTGTCGGATTCAAGCACCTTGATTTGATCCTCAGCATTCTTTAGTTGCCCCTATAATTCTTCCAATCTTCCTTCATAAACTTTATCTGCTGAGAAGGCTTCTCCCCGGAAACTTCTACAAAATCTAGATTGAAGTAATCAAAACCTGCGGACGAATGTTTCATGTGTTGGGTGAGATGATGATGGAGGTTCTGGTTGAGATGTAGCACGAGGAGTGCTAACAGGAGGACGTGGAGGAGATGCAACAGGTGGTTCAAACGTTGGAGGAGGAGATGGAGCACGTTGAGGAGATTCAACTGGAGGATCAACTGTTAGAGGAGGAGATGGAGGGCGTTGAGAAATGTTTCAATTGATGGAGTAACTAGAGTCTCAGCAGTCTTTGTTCGTAACTTGATCTTGAGCCTCTTTATGGTAGACTCAGGTTTCCTGATTGCAGTATGCTTAGCTCTTTTTCCGGCTTTCTTTTTAGTAGGCTTAACAGTTGATGTCTCATCCCCAGATTCGGATGGTTCATATGTAACATCATCATCCCCTGTTGCCTTTCTTTTCTTTTCTTCTGCCAATCTTTTCTCTCTCTCAATTCTTTCTTGCTCCTTTCTTTCTCTCTCTTTTCTTTCACCTTCTTTCCTCTCTTCAGAATCAATACTTGACGATGGCCCTTCATCATCACCACCACCATCTTCGGTATCACCACCAACCATTCTTTCTATCTCTGCAGTGGTGTCTTCAACAGATTCCTCAACATGTGTTGTTTCTTCAGTTTGCACTGTTCCCTCAACAAGTACCTCTTCAACCTCAGGTTCATCGATCAAACATGTACCAACACTGAGCTTTTTCTTTTGGCGCTTAGGAGGAGAGGAGGAAGTTTCTAAAGTTTTCTTTCTTTTCGTAGTAGAAGGTGCTGATCCTTCTTTCTTACGGCCATAATGACCCTCTCTTTTCTCACCCTCGCTTTTGATAAACCATGTGCTTCTCTTTTCAATAAAATCTTCCATCATGTTTGACTCTTCATTTTCATCACCACTTCCCTAATTTTCCACTTTCCCTCTGGAGGAGCACCATAATATGCCTTTATGAATGTACCAAAGATTGGCTTGAACGCTGCAGCCTTTCCTCCCTTTTAGTAATTGCTGATGTTGTGGAGGTCCGATGGAGACATGTGTTCTAAATCCAACATATCTTCGTTCTTCTTCTCAAGATTAGGGTGTAAGTGGTCGAGAATCATCTGAATAAACCTCGGATACTACAAGAATCGACCTTTTCCCATATTCATCACCATCTGCTCGAAAATCAACTTGCTAAAGTTGTATGGCTTATTTAGAATGAGCGCCATGATCATGCACATATGATAGTCAACGAGATCGTCCCAGCCCCCTTTTCTGTGACTTAATGCACGTGTAACACAGTGAGCTAGGAATCTGTAAGGCAGTCCTAGTCTGTTGATCTTGAAAGGAGCTGAATTCACGTAACCGTTGTACCCCATTCGGTAGAAACATGCTTTGACCAACTTCTCTGTAAAACCCGTAGGATAGTCGCTTTCATCTCTCAGATGCAACACTGTTTGGATAAGATCTTATGTGATAGTAACCCCAACATCATCCTTCCCGAGTCTAACTGCTGAAGTAATAGCCCTTAGTTCGGTTTGAAACTATGTTGCGCTCCAAAAACGGTCAACATGTGACGCATACACACTATGCTTATGTGTGAGAGCATAAAATATCGACAGCCTTTCCAGAAAATCAAGGTACTGCGAAAAAGGAGCAAATTCTGGCACATCTTTATCAATCAGGCAGCATGAGTTGTGCATTGGATGGAACTCGTGTGTGGTTTTTTGTGAAATAGAGAGACATGAAAAATTTAGACAAAATTCTCAAAAACACAGACACTTTAGAAATTTCCGTGCGAAAACTATCGTTCTTCACAACGAAGACATTTTTGGTGCGAAAACATAACAGACATTTTATAACATGTTGGCATCTAGAATTTTCATGCGAAAATCCAAGATTTTCATGCGAAAACATCCTTCATCCCCAACTGTTTCTGTCAAGTTAGAACTGAAGCAAAAACTTGTAATTTTTTGTGATTTTTATGAAATTGATCCGGTAGAACTAGGTTAAAGTAGCCGATTTTAAGATTAGTGAGTTCAATTTTAAGTTTTACTGGCTAGTTTATCCTAAAACTACGTATTTAGTCTGATTTAGTCCAGATCACTCGAATTTACAGTTCGATTTCGATGGTATACCATCACCATTATGAGAGGTGTGCAAATCAACCTCCCTAATGTGTCAAATAAGTCAGAAAGTGAGTAGAATGAGAGATAGCAAGAAATTGCCTCAGAGAATCCGCACCAAAACAGTTTTCAGATTTCGTACGAAATCTGTTTCTCTTACTCTTATATATAGGCATTGATATTTTCATACAAAAATTGTGTAACAGTTTTCGCATGAAAATTCCTTAGAATTTTCATACAAAAATTTGCCTTTTTACTCAACTTTTCTTGTCCTTTCTCCTGTTTCATGTGTTTTCAGTTTTAATTATCTACACAGTTGACCAAGTCCAAGTTAAACCTTGTTTAACTGTTTTGGCTACCAAGTCAGTAATGCCTTGTTACCATGTTTGACCAAAACTGAAATTTTTTTTGATTTTAAGTTTCAAATTAATGAACTTTTAAACGTTCTAAACCAGACTTTGTTTCCAGATTAGCTCCCAGTCCATAATTCTTTAAATTTCCTTCAGCATTTTGTCGCTTTTGACTTTGAAGATCTGTTTTCCATCACCGGTAGTTGAAACTTAAAGAAGAAACATAGAAAATCTTTTTGAATTTTGAATCTTTATTAAACTAAAGATACTTAAACCAATATCTACAAACATATTTACAGACATATTTTTGCGAGTTTGTGTTGAGGATCATACAGGTTTATTGAGACACATTACTAGTACCGTTGCTCTTAGATAAAACTTTAGGTTCTTAAACAGATTTTCTTTAGATTGTTAGTATACTGATCCACTTAAACCTCTGCATGTTTCTCAACTGCTTCAAGATATGTTAGGTAATTTTTAGCAACGTGGCTTAATTTGTGTTTCCCACCTCAGAATATACTCCCGCATCGAGATTCCGTAGATTTCATCCCACAGGTGAATATATCTAACTAATATCTGTTAGAGGGGTGAAATGCGAAACCTTGAGAGCTCAGGTTAGTACTTCCGTACAGAGAAAGAGATAAAGGCTCGACTTTAGGTGGTGTTCCTCTTGGGAATCTTTTAATTTTTGTACTGCAAAATGTCGTATCTTTTTATGACATTTTTCTTCATTTTTTATGCAGCGTTGGGGTGAATAATGCGAAAGTATTATACAATTCTACGCCATTGCTGACGCAAAATTATAAGAACTCTATAATACCCCATATATCAACTAAATATAAGACCTAGTATCTCAGAATCTTGCATTCTCTCAAACGAAATTTCGGGGTACCAAGCCCATATATCCGAGAGATGTTAAGCCACAGATTTACCAGTTTATCTTTTTAGGTTTATATCCTGAAAGCAGTTTACTGAATGTGCGAAGCCTACTTGCACATCCTTAGAAGACCTGTTTAGACACTTTTAAACAATACATTTCTTTAGCGTACTGTAACGGTCCACTGATGTCTATCATCTCCTCTTATACACAAAACTCTTTTTGATTTTTTTAATGCCAGATTCTTTTTAGGTTTATATCCTGAAAGCAGTTTACTGAACGTGCGAAGCCTACTGGCACATCCTTAGAAAGACCTGTTTAGACACTTTTAAACAATACATTTCTTTAGCGTACTGTAACGTCCACTGATGTAATATCATCTCTTAAACGAAATTTTGGGGTACCAAGCCCATATATCCAAGAGATGTTAAGCCACAGATTTACCAGTTTATCTTTTAGGTTTATATCCTGAAAGCAGTTTACTGAACGTGCGAAGCCTACTGGCACATCCTTTGAAAGACCTGTTTAGACACTTTTAAACAATACATTTCTTTAGCGTACTGTAATAGTCCACTGATGTACTATCATCTCCTCTTATACACAAAACGCTTTTTGATTTTTTAATGTTTTTGTATTTTCCATGATTTTTTCAATGTTTTTGTATTTTTCATGATTTTTTCATTTTTTTATTTTTCATAACTTTTATTCCCCTAAAATCAAAAACATATTTTTGGATTTTTGTTTAAAAGAAAGCATAGAAACTATTTACAGAATAACATTAATTGACCGGTGAGGATCACATCACAACATCGTCATCCTCAAATTCAACTTCATAAACATCCCCTGATGTCAGATTCTTTAAACCATTTAATTTTGAAAGATTTCAAATCTTGCTCTGTCAAAAGCTTTGGTGTAAAAAATTGCTTTTTGGTCATCAGTGTGGATTTTCTCAATTCGTACCAACCTTTTCTCGTGACAGTCACGAATAAAATGGTATCGAATCTCAATATGTTTAGTGCGTGAGTGTTGACAAGGATGACCGTGATATCAATAGCTGCCTTGTTATCTACATATATGGGCATATCAAGAAATTGCAGTCCAAAGTCTCTCATCTGTTGTTTTATCCATAGTATTTGGGAACAACAACTGGATGCTGAAATGTATTCAGCTTCACAAGTAGAGAGAGCGACCACGGTCTGTTTCTTTCATTGCCATGTTACCAAACGTGTTCCGAAGAATTGGCAGCCGACCGTTGTAGATTTAGCATTCTGCTTGCAACACCAAAATCAGAGTAGAGTAACCCGCTAGGTTGAAGTCGTCATGATGTGGATACCACCAGCCAGTGCTTGGGCAATCTTTCAAATAGCGCATAATTCTTTTGATGATCAACAGATGTGATTCCTTCGGGTTTGACTGATATCTGGTGGGGTACATGATATCTGGTCTTGAAGCTGTAAGATACATCAAAGATCTGATCATGGAGTGATATAATGTTTGATCAACTCTCTCTCCATGCTCGTCTTGACAAATGTCGTGGTTTGTGGCTAAAGGGGTAGATGCGGGTTTAGTTCCTGTCATGTCAAATCCTCCAACACGTCATGAACATACTTCGTCTGGTGATGAAATACCGTCTAGCAGTTGTTTAACCTGAAGCCCCAAAAAGAATTTCATCTCTCCCATAGCACTCATTTCGAATTTCTCTTTCATGACTTTCACAAAGTCCTTACACAGCTGTTCATTTCCCGATCCAAAGATGATATCGTCCACATAGATTTGCACAATAATCAGATGTCCATCTACTTCCTTGGTAAAGAGGGTGATGTCTACTGTTCCTCTGGTTAAACGATTAGCTAGAAGATGTTTGGAAAGTGTCTCGTACCAAGCTCCTGGGGCCTGATGTAAATCGTACAGTGCTTTGTTCAGCAAGTAGACCTTATCCTTGTGTATCGGATCGACAAACCCCTATGGTTGGCTGACATATTCCTTTTTACCTTACCGTATAGGAAAGCAGACTTCACATCTAATTGGTACACTTTAAAACCTTTCCATGAGGCGAATGCCAGGAAAATGCGGATAGCTTATAGACGCGCGACTGGGGAATAGACTTCGTTGTAGTCTATCCCTTCTTGCTGATGAAAACCTTGAACTACGAGCCGAGCTTTGTTGCGTACAACCACTCCCCTATAATCTCTTTTGCACCTGAAGACCCACCGAGTGTTTATCCTTTTCTGCTTTGGTGGTAAGTCAACAAGTTCCCAGACTCCTAGTTTTTGAAACTGCAATAATTCTTCCTACATTGCTTCCAACCAACTGTCATCTTTAAGAGCATCTTGTAGTTTCCTGGTTCTACCTGAGAAACAAAACAACTATGAGAAAATCTATTTCGAAGTGGAGCAACATTATAATAAAAACAAATAAGATCCTTATTGATCTGATTTCGTATTTTCACTCCGGCTTGCAGTTCTCCTATGATGTTGTCTGACGGATGGTAGGTGACTGTTCTTGGCATTACTTTGCCTCGAACATTTACTGTGTTATCCAGATTAGTGATATTCTGATCAGCAACTTGTTCTGAAGAAGTAGCCTCAATTTTAGCACTGGTTTCGGCAGCTTGATTGTTAAGATAACTTGTAATCTCTTCTGATCCTTCATCGGAACTCAATCCCTCATCGTCAAAGGTAGGAGTTGTTCAGGTTTGCATGGTGGTAGAGTGGAAGATGGTTCTGCATCATTCTGAACCGGTGCAACAACAGGTTCTGACTGAGTGTTGCTCGGACCTGCTTCCGAGGAAGTGTAGCAGTTGGAGAAATCACCAATGGCCCTGTTACTTGCTCTTGATTAGATATCTGATGTTGTTGAAATAACAAGATAAGTTCTTCCTCGGATGGTTCTTCTGGCAGATCAAACGAATTCCACAACCCTTCGTAATTGAACAGCCAAGGATCTCCAGTTTTTGCATGGGCGTTGTGTATCTCTTGGAATCAACGTGTTGAGCAATGAAAACCTGATTCATGCTTGGAAGATAGACTCTCTTTTGCGGACTTGCATACCCTACAAAGAATCCTTCCAAAGATCTGGCTCCAAATTTTCCTTCCGGGTCCAAAACAGTACACGGTGATCCAAAAGGTTCCAAGAACTTCAGATTAGGCTTTCACCGGTTAAGAAGTTCAAAGCATGTCTTTTTGTGTGGTTTGACAGTCATTACGCGGTTAAAGGTGTAACATGCAGATGCAACAGCTTCGCTCCAAAAACTGATAGGTAATTTTGAATCAAAGCATCGTGCGTGCAGTCTCGATAAGCGTTCTGTTCTTTCGTTCAGCTACTCCATTTTATTAAGGAGTATAGGGGGCACTGAACTCATGATGAATACCCTTAGCATTGCAGAATTCGAGCATCTTGTTGTTCTTAAACTCAGTACCATTGTCATTTGTTTCATGTGTATAACACACCAAAAGTTCGTTCACATTATTGAAATCGTCGTGTTTATATAAACCATAGATTTGTAATTTGAAAACTTGAAAACAATTTAGCACATATGAATCACCCCAAAATATTTGAAAACGTAAAAGAGGGGAGCGATGTACTCACTGGGGATTGCAAAGTAACCTTGAATAAAAGATCAAACAAGCTCAAAAGTCCGAGAAATCAAACGTGTCTAAAGTCTGATAACTATGTAAGTAAACGGGACTAAATCGGCGGATCGGATAGAATGAGGTCTTATAAACCAAATGAGTGTTGGAACTCATATGAAATGGTTTAACAAAGTTAACATTCTGATTTGAAAAGGATTCTTAAGTGCTTTTGACCCGTTATGACTGTTAAGGTAGTTTACACTATTTTGAACATACCATTTACGTAGAAACATGTTCAGATGGTTAGATATGTGTTATGATAAGTCTAATATGCCAAAATAAGTTTAAATATAGTTGCAACATCAGTTTATATGTCAAAACATTGGTCACATATGCTTAAAGTTGATTTATGCGCAAAAAGGGCATTTTTGTCATTTATAAAGGCATAACTAGCGACGTTAACATTATACTAACCAAACGACTTGACCATAAGTATAACCTCAGAGGGTTATTCCCTATACAACTATGGTCACAGGAGATGTTTTTACTTTGGCTACCCAAGTTTGTTTCTTCGAAAATGCCTTTTTGATATAAAGATTAGATTCTTTCTTTTCATTTTCCTTGATGTTTCACCAATTTTATATTTTGAAATGATCTCAGTTATTGGTTCCTCATTAGGACTGGAGTTATCTTTTCTTTTTAAATCTTTGTTGGCACAAAATCTGGACCCTTTTTCTTTTCATCTACTGTAAACCTCTTTTGTTCGTGAACTGGTTTTGGACGATTTTGTGAATATTGTCGTGCAATATGCCCAACTTTGTTACATCTGTACACTTCTATATCGTTTCCAACAGTGTGTTCCAAAGCCTATTCACAAAGCTCCTTTTCTTTCTTAAACTCATCGTTTGTTTGTTTGTTAATGACTTCTTTTTCATCAACTATGTTGTTCCAAACACAAACTCAACTTTCTTTGTAAAATTTGTCTTTCGCGATTTGTTATTTCTTTCTTTTCAAACCCTAACCCATCCCTCTTGTTTTTAGGGTAACTTCTACCTCTTGGATGGATGGTTTTGTTAGACCTCTTTGGTTTTGAGAAAAAAACCAGCAACTTGTTTTTCAAGATCAGATGTGTCAACTTCAATGAGTTTAAAGAATTTGTCGAACGGTCAAAGTTAACATTCTGGACTGGAAATTCTTCATCAGTATATAGTTTATCTGATACTTTTAGTTTGTAGATCACTACATTAGGATCATCATTTAAACCATTATCTGATGTTGTGATAAAATTTTCATGAAAACTTTTCTCACTTCCAAAAGGTGAACTTGGCTTTGATTTCTCATTGTTTGACTCAGCACTCTCATAAATTGTGCTATCAGACTCATTTTCAAAAACATTTTCGACCACTTTGGTTACCACCTCGGATTCACAGTCCTTCTCGGATTTGGAATATGTTACGTCAAGATTTTCAGGCAGCTTGTCACTCTTTTCAGTGAGTAAATTTATGTTTAGCGCCTTATCCACCCCGTGAGGATGTTTCTTACATAGCTATTCCACATAGGGGTTGAACATGATCGTAACATTTTCCAAGGTTTTATCACTCTTCATACCTTCTTTGCTATTTTCTGTTTTTGGAAGAATGTGATCAAGGACATACATGCTGGTAGAATAACTGATTAACAATTTGTTAATTCTTTCAGAGTCAATTTTAGTCTTCTCCAGCTCACTTTTCAGCTCAGCAATTGTGTTAATGTGCAGATTAATGGCCATTTGTTTGTCCAACACAGTTGCTTTGAGCATTGAAAGTGTTTTGCCATCTTCTTTAATTGTTTTCTCATACAGTTGAATGGCCCTGCTGAGTTTATCATATGATTCTTTTACGGTGTTATAATCATAAGCTTATCATTGTATGTTTTAAGCTCTTTAAATGCTTTCTCTTTCTCAGCACATTGCTCACATGCTTTGGCACATTTCAAAATTTTGACAGTTCGAGCTTTGATTGTTTCTTTTACTATTTCAATCTTTTCTACCTGTTCTTCCACACTGACTACCTCTTTGGTATTGGCCATGAGTGCTTTGTTGGCAATGTAAGTTAAGCTCTCCAGTGTTACAGGTTCGGTTACATCAATCACCTCCATACACTCTGTTTTTGTCTCCTTAGGACTTTCTTCTTTGTGACCAGAATCAAAGCTACCTGCAAAAGTTTTAAGAATTTGTCAAACAAACAAGGTTTAGGAGTACCTTTAAGACATTCTTCTTCTTCCGCTGATGATCTGAAGTAGTCTGCCAAAACTTCTTTCATTACTTCTTCTGAGACTTCTTCTGATGATCCAGGCTCTTCCATAATTTTAGCGACAAGAGCAAGGCTTTCCTTTTTGGAGATGAAGTTATTCCAATTGAACCCCTCATCTTCTTGTGTGACGACAAGAGCTTTGTCTTTTGTGTTCGAAGGTCCATCTTCGATCTGCACCATTCTTTTCTCTGGTTGTGGTCGATGGTAAATTGCCTTCTTATAATAATCATCTCCAAATGGATTATGATTTTCCTTTACTTCACGATTTGGACATTCACGCTTGAAGTGTCCTTTCTCCCTGCATTTGAAGCATGTAACTTTGGATTTATCAAATCCTAATTTTCCATCATGGCCTCTCAAATCATCTCTCCCTGTGATTTCCATGAAACGCTGAGCTCTTCGAACCACTGATGCCATACACCAAATAATATCAATCAATTCCATTCCTTCCAGATCAATTTGGTCATAATCTTCTTTTGTCATTTCTGGATTTCTGATTCTTCCAGCTACTAAGCTTTCATAGGATTCCAGAACTGCTGCAAGTAATACCATGTGTTGCTTAGCGGTTTGCTCATTGAAGTCTTGAGCGTTCTGGAGGTTCACTGCGATGTTACACTACAAAATTCGTTGGTTAGAGTTGGATTGATTTTGCTAATTGTTTTGTGGTTGATTGGAGATTTGAGACGATTGTTGCCCTTGGTGATTATTTGGATTGAAGGAAGCAAATGTTTGAAATCCACTTGACTGGTTGGATGCTAGACTAGCATTTGAGTTGGCACTGAAAGCTGTTTGAATCTTGGGACTCTGAATAGGTGTATTTGGATTCCATTTGTAGTATAGACTCATATCCTCTTGCGCATTCGACTTTTTGCTCTTTGCCATCTTCAGCATCTCTAATTCATGCCCTTCCAATTTTTCGATGAATCTTGGCAGACTGAGACTATCATACTTGTAACACCCCGATCGCGTAAACACAACAAACCGCGGCAGAAACGTCGGTGAGTCATGTTAACAGATTGTTTCAACAACACATGGTAATTAAAGTTATGTTTTATTGAATATTGAAATTTCGTAGGTACATTGTCTTGGAAACTAAACAAAATAAATAAACTATTGTCTTTCATATTTTAAGGCACTAAGTCCGCGTCCGATCCTAAGTGAGCATGCATCAACATCAAGCATTGTTCCCTGAAACATATGTGAAAACGAGTCAGCAAAAATTTGCCGGCGAGTACATAGGTTTTGTAAGGGTGTCAAATTCATGGCCTTGAATATGTATTTGCAATACCTCTTCAGACTACTAGAGTTGTTAATTGAAAACCATTTTATCAAAAGACTTGTAGCTATAAATCTTGACCAATACATTTGTTTTATAAATTCGAGTAGTAAATCGTCTTGAAGAAACTTTGTATGGTTTACATCTTTAATTGAAAATCATTGCGTGTCATTGTTTGAAAACCTTTGTTCCAACTGATGCAAATAACGCCACGAATGTAATATGATAAAACACTTATATATAGGAAGTACCAACATTATATCCACCATGCTTTTACCACATTACACACGTTTCGTTATCTAAATCTCTTACCATAAACCAATCGTTCATTGTTTGTGTCATAAACCAATCGTCCATTGTTTGGGTCATAAACCAATTGTTCATCGTCCATGTAAACAAATAGTCCTTGTTTTAATTGTGAAAACGTTTGGTCGTTTTGGTTAATACATTCAAACCTGTGTTGACTCATCTATACCACCAAAGGGTATCTTTAAATTGCAATAACAAACCACCAAAGGGTTTATTAAAGTAAACAGTTTCAGTCATTCCCCAAACTTCCCCACAAACACCGGGAATCTTGGTAAAGGGATTGTCAATCCTATGGTACCACAACTTACTACTGGTCGGCTTGGCCAAAGCTAATGAATGTCATTCGTGTCATGTATATAACGAACCAACAAGCTCGTTCACATTATTGAAATCGTCGTGTTTATATAAACCATAGCATTTGTAATTTGAAAACTTGAAAACAATTTAGCACATATGAATCACCCCAAAATATTTGAAAACGTAAAAGACGGAAGCTATGTACTCACTTGGGATTGCAAAGTAATTTTGAATAAAAGATCAACCAAGCTCAAAAGTCTGAGAAATCAAACGTGTCCTAAAGTCCGATAACTATGTAAGTATCGGGCCTAAATCAGCGGATCAGATAGAATGAGGTCTTGTAAACCAAATGAGTGTTGGAACTCATAAAAATAGTTTAAAAAAGTTAACATTCTGATTTGAAAAGGATTCCTAAGTGCTTTTGACCCGTTATGACTCGTGAAGGTAGTTTACGCTACTTTAACGTGCCATTTACGTAGAAATGTGTTCGGATGGTTAGATATGTGTTATGATAAGTCTAATATGCCAAAATAAGTTTAATATAGTTGCAACATCAGTTTATATGTCAAAATATTGGTCACATATGCTTAAAGTTGATTTATGCGCAAAAAGGGCATTTTGGTCATTTATAAAGGCATTTCTAGCGACTTAACATAAAACTAACCAAACGACGTGACCATAAGGTATAACCTCAGAGGGTTATTCCCTATATAACTTGGTCACAATTATGTGTTTGATCGGATCCTAAGATAGACCAAACGGGTCGGATTCGAAAGTCAAAGCGGTGGTCAAGACCGCTCGACTTACGACCCTAAATAAGCACTAAACTAAAAGTGACGAGTTAGACATGTCAAACATGTCTAACCTACGTTATAAAAATGTTTTGGTATCAAAACAAAGTGTTTTGATTACCCGAAAATAGTTCCGTCGTATAACGCACATTTTGCGCATTATTGACCGAAACTTTGACTCGTCACTACAACTAGTAAACGTGGTAATCAGATGGGAGGCCTCCTAAATAGGTAGCAACTCCACTTAGAGTTTAGAGAGAAGAAAGATGGAAATGAGCAAATTGAAATGGTGAAGATCAAGCCTATTTATACTAATCTTGGAGCTCTCAAATCATGCCAAGTGTTGATCCAGGTGTTAAGGCATGAATTAGTGTCCCTCCAGGTGTTTAATGCAGGTTAATGGTGGCATAGATCGCGACTTGGTGGCCAAGGAAGTTAACAAGAAGCTGCCAGCTTGAATTTAAGAAGCTTCTGAGCTAGGGACCCCTTACGGACCGTATGGGGCTTGGCCTTACAGTCCGTAAGGCCCTTGCAGGGGCAAAGTTTCAAAAATTGGCAGAAATGGCCCCTGAACTTGTTTTCGCCACGTTTTGGCACTTTGAACACCCGTTAACCCCATTTTTAGCTCCATAAGGATGAATAAACATAGGGAACTTGAAATATGTTCAAAAATGTCCCGGGTGACAGTTCGTTCGGTCGTACGGTTGCGGTTTTGGTTAATTACGAAGAAAATCGTAACGAACGCGCAAATGACCGTAAACACGTAACGAATGATATTTTTGCATTTAAAATCATTAAAATACTAGATTTACTGATTAAATTTTTTTTGGATGTGTGTACATGTTCCGGATAACGATATACGCGAATCGGCATAGTTTCACAGAATTTGTAAAATAGCCCCTGAAGTTGCAAAAGCATGTTTTTGCCATACCGAAGCCCTCGAAACTTATTTTATGTTTAGCTTATGTCTTTGTTCTGGAGTGTACGTTGCGTTAAACTGACTACATTTGCGTAATAGTTTGCGATTTCACTTCCTGAAGTTGTTTAAGAGTTCGGAATCGTGCAAGAATTGAATACGTGCAATTGTCATGATAAAAATACAAATCTCGGAAATAAAATACAAAAATTCCATTGATTGATAATTTGTTCGAAATCGTTACACGATCGGATCACCACAAATGTTACAGTCTCCCCTACTTTACGAAATTTCTTCCCGAAATTTAATTCGAGGAAACCTGTGGAAACAGATGTGGGTATTTCGCTTTCATTTGATCCTCTCATTCCCAAGTAAATTATGGGCCACGTTTGGATTCCCAGCGAACTTTGACTATCAGAATTCGTCTACGCTTGAGTTTCTTGACTTCACGGTCCAAAATCTCTACAGGAATCTCGTCGAGAGGGACGTGAAGATTTGTTTAAGCTAAACACTTCTTTAGATTGGACACGTGAAAAGTTGGGTGAAGTTCCCAAGTTTAGGAGGTAGCTCAAGTTGGTAGGCCACCTTTCCGATTCTTTCAACGATCTTGAATGGTCCAACGTATCGTGGTGCAAGTTTTTCTTTCTTCCGACCACTCCTTTCCAAGGGGATACCTTGAGTAGGACATGATCACCGACTTGGAATTCCAAGGGCTTGCATCGTTTGTCCGCATAACTCTTTTGATGGCTTCTAGCTGTCAGAAGGTTATCGCGTATTTTCTTGACTTTTTCTGTTGTGTCATGAATAAATTCAGGTCCAGTAAACTGGGACTCTCCAACTTCATTCCAACAGACAGGTGAACGGCATTTTCGACCATATAAAGTTTTGAAGGCGCCATGTTGATGCTAGCGTGATAACTATTGTTGTAGGAGAATTCGATCAACGATAGATGCGAATCCCAACTACCACCAAAGTCGATCACACACGCTCTAAGCATATCCTCCAACGTTTGAATTGTTCTTTCAGTTTGTCCATCCGATTGAGGATGATAAGTAGTGCTCAGATTTAGTTTGGTTCCCATAGCAGATTGCATGGTTTTCCAAAAGTGAGATGAGAACCTAGCATCTCTATCAGATATGATGTCCAAAGGAACACCATGACGAGATACAATCTCATCGACATAGATCTTGGTGAGTTTGTCAGTAGAGTAATCCTCACGAATTGCCAAAAAGTGTGCTGACTTTGTTAGACGATCAATGATTACCCAAATAGCATCATGACCTCTAGATGTGCGTGGTAGTTTTGTGATGAGATCCATCGCAATGTTTTCCCATTTCCGTACCGGTATTTCTGGTTGTTCGAGCAAACCAGATGGGCGTTGGTGTTTAGCCTTAACTTTAAGACAAGTTAGGCATTTCAAAACATGCAAGGCAATGTCCGCTTTCATACCCGGCCACCAATACTGGGTACGAAGATCCTTGTACATTTTGTCTACACCAGGATGGATTGAATAATGAGACTTATGAGCTTCGTCCATCAATAATGTGTAGAGATTGTCTTGACTTGGAACCCACAAACGGTTCAAATAATAGAGTAATCCATTGTCCTTCGTTTCGAGTTGAAGCTCAAGTTTATGTGGTAATTCACTACCCATCATGCTTGTGTAGCACAAGTACGCTGAGCTTGAAGGATACGTGTCTGAATATCGGATTGAATTCGAACACAATGAAGCTTGACACGTTCCTTACGACTAAGCGCATCAGCCACGACATTCGCCTTACCAGGATGGTAGCGAATCTCGCAATCGTAGTCGTTTAAAAGTTCGACCCAGCGTCATTGTCTCAAGTTCAGCTCCTTTTGATTGAATATGTGTTGGAGACTTTTGTGGTCCGTGAAAACCACGCATTTCGTACCATAGAGGTAATGTCTCCAAATTTTGAGGGCAAAAACTACAGCATTTAACTCAAGATCATGAGTCGTGTAGTTCTTCTCATGGACTTTCAATTGTCTTGACGCATAGGCTATGACTTTATCTCGTTGCATGAGAACATAACCAAGGCCTAGATTCAATGCGTCACAATAGACAACAAAATCGTCGTTGCTATCGGGTAAAGATAGAATAGGAGCATCGCAGAGCTTTTGTTTCAGAGTTTGGAAAGCTTCCTCTTGTTTGGGTCCCCACTCAAAGGCTTATTCTTTTGAGTCAAAGCGGTGAGGGGAACCGCGATATTTGAGAAGTTCATGATGAATCGACGGTAATATCCAGCAAGACCAAGAAATGAGCAAAAGTGGGTGTGTTCCAATCCTTAATCGCAGTGATTTTGGAACGATCCACATGTATACCTTGCTCGTTGACAATGTGTCCCAAGAATTGTACTTCTTTTATCCAAAACTCGCACTTGGAGAATTTGGCATAAATTTGTTCTTTCTTTAGTAGTTCCATAGTTAATCGAAGGTGTTGTTCATATTCGGCTCGAGACTTGGAATAAATAAGAATGTCGTCGATGAAAACAATGATGAACTTGTCCAAATAAGGTTTACAAACCCGACTCATCAAGTCCATGAAAACAGCTGGATCATTTGTCAAGCCGTAAGGGATGACAGTAAACTCGTAATGACCATATCGAGTGCGAAAAGCAGTCTTGGGAATATCTTCTTCGAGCACACGAAGTTGGTGATACCCAGAATGTAGATCAATCTTTGAAAAACAAGTAGCACCTTGTAGCTGATCAAAGAGATCATCAATGCGAGGTAGGGGATATCGATTTTTGATCGTGGGTTTGTTGAGCTCATGATAATCGATACACATACGGAAGGATCCATCCTTCTTTTTCACAAATAGGACAGGAGCGCCCCAAGGTGAATAGCTCGGAAAAATGAATCCTTTATCAGATAGTTCTTGAAGCTGTTTCGATAACTCTTGCATCTCAGACGGAGCAATACGGTATGGTGACTTAGCAATTGGGTTGGCACCAGGTAATAGATCAATGCGGAACTCAACTTGACGTACAGGAGGTAAACCGGGTAATTCTTCAGGAAAGACCTCGGGATAATCTCTAATAACGGGGATATCCTGAACAATTTTGCTTTTGCCTTTCTCCTCTACGATATGTGCCAAAAAGGCAACATAGTTCTTTCGTAGGTATTTTTGGGCTTGGTTATAGGTCAAGAGTTTAAGATTGCTAGCGGGTTTCTCTCCACGAACTTCTAAGACTTCACCAGAGGGAAGAGGTATTCGAATTATCTTGTCAAAACAAATAACTTCGGCATGATGCTTGGTTAACCAATCCATTCCTATGATGATGTCGAAACTCTCGAGTTGCATTGGTGTGAGGTTAATGGCGAAAAGGTGGTTATTGAGGTTCAATTGGCAAACACGAATGATAGAATCTAGTTTTAGAGGTTCGCCACTAGCTATTTCGACCGTCAAGGGCTTTCCTAGTTTAGTTCTTGGCATTGAAAGCAATGGTTCAAAGGCTAAGGACACGAAACTCCTATCGGCACCCGAATCGAAAAGAACAGAAGCATGATGATTGTTGACAAGGAACGTACCGTTAACGACTTCGTTATCAGCACGGGCCTCGTTGGCGTTAATGTTGAATGCTCGTCCACGAGCTTGATTGGCATTGGCTAATTTCGGGCAATTGTTCTTGTAATGGCCCATCTCGCCATAGTTAAAACATGACCCGGGTGGAAAGTAAGGTCGAACGGGAATTTCTTGGGGTTGGACAGGATTCTGTGCAGCTTGGTTTGGAACAGATCGACATATGTTGGCCAAGTGGCCAAATCTTCCACAAGTAGTACATTGACGACATGGTTGATGAACTTGGTGGTGACCGTTGAACGATTGCACAACGGTGCAGTACCAGCATATGGCTTCCTCACGGGAGGTTGAGCTGGTTGGTTTTGAGGAGCTTGATTGGGTTGAGCGGCTGGTGCGGGTTGTGTAGTAACGACAAAGTTTTGAGAAGCCTTACGCTTCTTCGATCGTTTAGAAGGCTCGGCTTTGTTTCCCTTTGGTTTCTCTTGAGTTGTTTTGGTGGATGATTTCTTATCGCCTTTGCGATGAAGGTTACCCTTTTTGCCCTTGAGACTCGATCAAGGTTGCAGCTAGCTCAATGGCTTGTCGGACAGTGGTTGGGTTACTTCCGGTAACAATGTCCTGAACAGGATCAGGCAAACCATCGATATACTTCTCGATTGTCTTATCCAAAGGCATTACCATCATCGGACATAACAAACTTAATTCCTCGTACCGGTCAGTATAAGCGCGATGTTCACCACTATCCTGTTTGAGATCATGGAATTCGTTTTCTAGCGCCCTCTGCTCATGACGAGGACAGAATTCCTTCATCATTAGAGCTCTAAGCTCTTCCCACATTTGAGCTAAAGCCATTTCGGCACCTCTATCTCTCATAATACCGTTCCACCATGTAAGAGCTCTCTTTTTGAATACACTCGACGTAAACTCAACTTTTCGCTCATTCGAGCATTGCACATGACGAAAAGTACTTTTGAGGCTCTCGAACCATTGCAAAAGCCCAGTGGCTCCTTCAGACCCAGAAAACGATAGTGGTTTAGCCGAACAAAATTGTTTATAGCTGCACGGAGCTGGTGCATTGTTATTGTTATTGTTGTTGTTCGCTTGATTAAGTTGGGTCACGAGATTTGGGAGTGCCGCAACAATTTGCTGAGCGATAATAGCTGCCATTTCGGCATTTTGGGTTGTATCACGTCGAGGAGGCATTCTAAGAGAAATCATGGAGGAAGATATGTGAGATTGACATTTGAAATAAATCAAAGAGGTATTGAAAATATCGACGAAATAAGGATGGTGGTCATTTGTTCGTTTCTCAAAACAAACAAACGACACACAGTGACTAATCAAAGTAAATGGGTCTTTATAATGTATCGCGGAGACATGCTTTAGCCTATAAGTGGATACTCACCCCAAGAGTTCCCAGGTAAGAGTGACTGGTCCGATTAAGTGGATTTGAATGAACACTCTAACCTTGGACAGAAAACACGGGTATAAGCACCCACCCTTCCAAGAATAGATGTTTTTCTTTGGAAAAAGTTTTCGAAAAGATTTTGTGACTTTTGTATTGTTTTTGGTAATCACCTAAGGATAGGTGATAGTATTGTATTTTATGAATCTAAAACCAAGTAAACTCGCGGTGAGGGTCCTAGGAAGGTTATAGTCTAGGTCAAAGCATTACTAATAACCTAATTCCCTATAACCTGTGCTCTGATACCAACCCTGACCGCGTAAAAACAACAAACCGCGACGAAAACGTCGGGTAGTCACGTTAACAGATTGTTTCAACAACACGTGGTAATTAAAGTTATGTTTTATTGAATATTGAAATTTCATAGTTACATTGTCCTGGAAACTAAACAAACTAAATAAACTATTGTCTTTCATATTTTAAGGCACTAAGTCCGCGTCCGATTCTAAGTGAGCGTGCATCAACATCAAGCATTGTTCCCTGAAACATATGTGAAAACGAGTCAGCAAAAATATGCCGGCGGAGTACATAGGTTTTGTGAGGGTGTCAAATTCATGGCCTTGAATATGTATTTGCAATACATCGTCAGACTACAAGAGTCGTTAATTGAAAACCGTGTTATCAAAAGGTATTTGGTATTGCAAGGATAACTAAACAACTAAAACAAGTTAGTTCATTTGTTTTGTAAATTCGAGTAGTAAATCGTCTTGAAGAAACTTTGTATGGTTTATATCTTTAATTGAAAATTCTTGCGTGTCATTCTTTGAAAACCTTCTTATAATAATCATCTCCAAATGGATTATGATTTCCCTTTACTTCTCGATTTGGACATTCACGCTTGAAGTGTCCTTTCTCCCTGCATTTGAAGCATGTAAATTTGGATTTATCAAATACTAATTTTCCATCAAGGCCTCTCAAATCATCTCTCCCTGTGATTTCCATGAAACGCTGAGCTCTTCGAACCAATGATGCCATACACCACATAATATCAATCAATTCCATTTTTTCCGGATCAATTTGGTCATAATCTTCTTTTTTCATTACTGAATTTCTGATTCTCCCAGCAACTAAGCTTTCATAGGATTCCAGAACTGCTGCAAGTAATACCATGTGTTGCTTAGCGGTTTGCTCATTGAAGTCTTGAGCGTTCTGGAGGTTCACTGCGATGTTACACCGCAAAATTCGCTGGTTAGAGTTGGATTGATTTTGCTGATTTTTTGTGGTTGATTGGAGCTTTGAGACGATTGTTGCCCTTGGTGATTATTTGGATTTAAGGAAGCGAACGTTTGAAATCCACTTGACTGGTTGGATGCTGGACTAGCATTTGAGTTGGCACTGAAAGTTGTTTGAATCTTGGGACTCTGAATAGGTGTATTTGGATTCCCTTTGTAGTATAGACTCACATCCTGTTGCGCATTCGACTTTTTGCTCTTTGCCATTTTCTGCATCTCTAATTCATGCCCTTCCAATTTTTCGATGAATCTTAGCAGACTGAGACTATCATACTTGTAAGACCCCGACCGCGTAAAAACAACAAACGCGGTGAAAACGTCTGGGAGTCACGTTAACCGATTGTTTCAACAACACGTGGTAATTAAAGTTATCTTTTATCGAATATTGAAATTTCGTAGTTACATTGTCTTGGAAACTAAACAAACTAAATAAACTATTGTCTTTCATATTTTAAGGCACTAAGTCCGCGTCCGATCCTAAGTGAGCATGCATCAACATCAAGCATTGTTCCCTGAAACATATGTGAAAACGAGTCATCAAAAATATGCCGACGAGTACATAGGTTTTGTGAGGGTGTCAAATTCATGGCCTTGAATATGTATTTGCAATACCTCGTAAGACTACTAGAGTCGTTAATTGAAAACCGTGTTATCAAAAGGTATTTGGTATTGCAAGCATAACTAACCAACTAAAATAAGTTAGTTATAGTTTATAAAAGACTTGTAGCCATGAATCTTGACCAACACATTTGTTTTGTAAATTCGAGTAGTAAATCGTCTTGAAGAAACTTTGTATGGTTTATATCATTAATTGAAAATCGTTGCGTGTCATTGTTTTAAAACCTTCTTATAATAATCATCTCCAATTGGATTATGATTTCCCTTTACTTCTCGATTTGGACATTCACGCTTGAAGTGTCCTTTCTCCCTGCATTTGAAGTATCTAACTTTGGATGTATCAAATCCTAATTTTCATCAAGGCCTATCAAATCATCTCTCCCTGTTTCCATGAAACGCTGAGCTCTTCGAACCACTTATGCCATACACCACATAATATCAATCAATTCCATTTCTTCCGGATCAATTTGGTCATAATCTTCTTTTTTCATTTCCGGATTTCTGATTCTCCCAGCTACTAAGCTTTCATAGGATTCCAGAACTGCTGCAAGTAATACCATGTGTTGCTTAGCGGTTTGCTCATTGAAGTCTTGAGCGTTCTGGAGGTTCACTGCGATGTTACACTACAAAATTCGCTGGTTAGATTTGGATTGATTTTGCTGATTGTTTTGTGGTTGATTGGAGCTTTGAGACGATTGTTGCCCTTGGTGATTATTTGGATTGAAAGGAAGCAAACGTTTGAAATCCACTGGACTGGTTGGATGCTGGACTAGTATTTGAGTTGGCACTGAAAGCTGTTTGAATCTTGGGACTTTGAATAGGTGTATTTGGATTCCCTTTGTAGTATAGACTCACATCCTGTTGCGCATTCGACTTTTTGCTCTTTGCCATTTTCTGCATCTCTAATTCATGCCCTTCCATTTTTTCGATGAATCTTAGCAGACCGAGACTATCATACTTGTAACACCCCGACCGCGTAAAAACAACAAACCGCGGCAGAAACGTCGGGGGGTCACATTAACAGATTGTTTCAACAACACGTGGTAATTAAAGTTATGTTTTATTGAATATTGAAATTTCATAGTTACATTGTCTTGGAAACTAAACAAACTAAATAAACTATTGTCTTTCATATTTTAAGGCACTAAGTCCGCGTCTGATCCTAAGTGAGCATGCATCAACATCAAGCATTGTTCCCTGAAACATATGTGAAAACGAGTCAGCAAAAATATGCCGACGAGTACATAGGTTTTGTGAGGGTGTCAAATTCATGGCCTTGAATATGTATTTGCAATACCTCGTCAGACTGCTAGAGTCGTTAATTGAAAACGGTGTTATCAAAAGGTATTTGGTGTTGCAATGATAACTAACCAACTAAAACAAGTTAGTTATAGTTTATAAAAGCCTTGTAGCCATGAATCTTGACCAAAACATTTGTATAGTAAATTCGAGTAGTAAATCGTCTTGAAGAAACTTTGTATGGTTTATACCTTTAATTGAAAATCGTTGCGTGTCATTGTCTGAAAACCTTCTTATAATAATCATCTTCAAATGGATTATGATTTCCCTTTACTTCTCGATTTGGACATTCACGCTTGAAGTGTCCTTTCTCCCTGCATTTGAAGCATGTAACTTTGGGTGTACCAAATCCTAATTTTCCATCAAGGCCTCTCAAATCGTCTCTCCTTGTGATTTCCATGAAACTCTGAGCTCTTCGAACCACTTATGCCATACACCACATAATATCGATCAATTCCATTTCTTCCGGATCAATTTGGTCATAATCTTCTTTTGTCATTTCCAGATTTCTGATTCTCCCAGCTACTAAGCTTTCATAGTATTCCAGAACTGCTGCAAGTAATACCATGTGTTGCTTAGCGGTTTGCTCATTGAAGTCTTGAGCGTTCTGGAGGTTCACTGCGATGTTACACTGCAAAATTCGCTGGTTAGAGTTGGATTGATTTTGCTGATTATTTTGTGGTTGATTGGAGCTTTGAGACGATTGTTGCCCTTGGTGATTATTTGGATTGAAGGAAGCAAACGTTTGAAATCCACTTGACTGGTTGGATGCTGGACTAGTATTTGAGTTGGCAGTGAAAGCTGTTTAAATCTTGGGACTCTGAATAGGTGTATTTGGATTCCCTTTGTAGTATAGACTCACATCCTGTTGCACATTCGACTTTTTGCTCTTTGCCATTTTCTGCATCTCTAATTCATGCCCTTCCAATTTTTCGATGAATCTTAGCAGACCGAGACTATCATACTTGTAACACCCCGACCGCGTAAAAAACAACAAACCGCGGCAGAAACGTCGGGGAGTCACGTTAACAGATTGTTTCAACAACACGTGGTAATTAAAGTTATGTTTTATTGAATATTGAAATTTCCTAGTTACATTGTCTTGGAAACTAAACAAACTAAATAAACTATTGTCTTTCATATTTTAAGGCACTAAGTCCGCGTCTGATCCAAAGTGAACATGCATCAACATCAAGCATTGTTCCCTGAAACATATGTGAAAACGAGTCAGCAAAAATATGCCGACGAGTACATAGGTTTTGTGAGGGTGTCAAATTCATGGCCTTGAATATGTATTTGCAATACCTCGTCAGACTGCTAGAGTCGTTAATTGAAAACGGTGTTATCAAAAGGTATTTGGTGTTGCAAGGATAACTAACCAACTAAAACAAGTTAGTTATACTTGTAGCCATGAATCTTGACCAAAACATTTGTATTGTAAATTCGAGTAGTAAATCGTCTTGAAGAAACTTTGTATGGTTTATACCTTTAATTGAAAATCGTTGCGTGTCATTGTTTGAAAACCTTCTTATAATAATCATCTTCAAATGGATTATGATTTCCCTTTACTTCTCGATTTGGACATTCACGCTTGAAGTGTCCTTTCTCCCTGCATTTGAAGCATGTAACTTTGGATGTACCAAATCCTAGTTTTCCATCAAGGCCTCTCAAATCGTCTCTCCTTGTGATTTCCATGAAACGCTGAGCTCTTCAAACCACTTATGCCATACACCACATAATATCGATCAATTCCATTTCTTCCGGATCAATTTGGTCATAATCTTCTTTTTTCATTTCCGGATTTCTGATTATCCCAGCTACTAAGTTTTCATAGGATTCCAGAACTGCTGCAAGTAATACCATGTGTTGCTTAGCGGTTTGCTCATTGAAGTCTTGAGCGTTCTGGAGGTTCACTGCGATGTTACACTGCAAAATTCGCTGGTTAGAGTTGGATTGATTTTGCTGATTCTTTTGTGGTTGATTGGAGCTTTGAGACGATTGTTGCCCTTGGTGATTATTTGGATTGAAGGAAGCAAACGTTTGAAATCCACTTGACTGGTTGGATGCTGGACTAGCATTTGAGTTGGCACTGAAAGCTGTTTGAATCTTGGGACTCTGAATAGGTGTAATTGGATTCCCTTTGTAGTATAGACTCACATCCTGTTGCGCATTCGACTTTTTGCTCTTTGCCATTTTCTGCATCTCTAATTCATGCCCTTCCAATTTTTCGATGAATCTTAGCAGACCGAGACTATCATACTTGTAACACCCGACCGCGTAAAAACAACAAACCGCGGCAGAAACTTCAGGGAGTCACATTAACAGATTGTTTCAACAACCCGTGGTAATTAAAGTTATGTTTTATTGAATACTGAAATTTCATAGTTACATTGTCTTGGAAACTAAAAAAACTAAATAAACTATTGTCTTTCATATTTTAAGGCACTAAGTCCGCGTCCGATCCTAAGTGAGCATGCATCAACATCAAGCATTGTTACCTGAAACATATGTGAAAACGAGTCAGCAAAAATATGCCGGCGAGTACATAGGTTTTGTGAGGGTGTCAAATTCGTGGCCTTAAATATGTATTTGTAATACCTCATCAGACTGCTAGAGTCGTTAATTAAAAACCGTGTTATCAAAAGGTATTTGGTATTGCAAGGATAACTAACCAACTAAAACAAGTTAGTTATAGTTTATAAAAGACTTGTAGCCATGAATCTTGACCAAAACATTTGTTTTGTAAATTCGAGTAGTAAATTGTCTTGAAGAAACTTTGTATGGTTTATATCTTTAATTGAAAATCGTTGCGTGTCAATGTTTGAAAACCTTTGTTCCAAGTGATGCAAATAACGCCACGAATGTAATATGATAAAACACTTATATATAGGAAGTACCAGCGACATATCTACCATGCTTTTACCACATTACACGTGTTTCGTTATATAAATAACTTACCATAAACCAATCGTTCATTGTTCGTGTCATAAACGAATCGTCCATTATTCGTGTGATAAACCAATTGTTCATCGTCCGTGTAAACAAATCGTCCTTGTTTTAATTGTGAAAACTTTTAGTCGTTTTGGTGAATACATTCAAACCTGTGTTGACTCTTCTATACCCCCAAAGGGTATCTTTAAATTGCAATAACAAACCACCAAAGGGTTTATTAAAGTAAACAGTTTCAGTCATTCCCCAAACTTCCCCACAAACACCGGGAATCTTGGTAACGGGATTGTCAGTCCTATGGTACAATAACTTACTACTGGTCGGCTTGGCCAAAGCTAATGAATGTCATTCGTATCATGTATATAACGCACCAACAAGTTCGTTCACATTATCGAAATCGTCGTGTTTATATAAACCATAGCATTTGTAATTTGAAAACTTGAAAACAATTTAGCACATTTGAATCACCCCAAAATATTTGAAAACGTAAAAGAGGGGAGCTATGTACTCACTGGGGATTGCAAAGTAACCTTGAATAAAAGATCAAACAAGCTCAAAAGTCCGAGAAATCAAACGTGCTTAAAGTCTGATAACTATTAAGTATCGCGACTAAATCGGCGGATCGGATAGAATGAGGTCTTATAAAACAAATGAGTGTTGGAACTCATATGAAATGGTTTAACAAAGTTAACATTCCGATTTGAAAAGGATTCCTAAGTGCTTTTGACCCGTTATGACTCGTTAAGGTAGTTTACGCTACTTTAACATGCCATTTATGTAGAAACGTGTTCGGATGGTTAGATATGTGTTATGATAAGTCTAATATGCCAAAATAAGTTTAATATAGTTGCAACATTAGTTTATATGTCAAAACATTGGTCACATATGCTTAAAGTTGATTTATGCGCAAAAAAGGCATTTTGGTCATTTATAAAGGCATAACTAGCGACTTAACATAATACTAACCAAACGACGTGACCATAAGGTATAACCTCAGAGGGTTATTCCCTATACAACTATGGTCACAATTATGTGTTTGATCGGATCCTAAGATCGACCAAACGGGTCGGATTCGAAAGTCAAAGCGGTGGTCAAGACCGCTCGACTTACGACCCTAAATAAGCACTAAACTAAAAGTGACGAGTTAGACATGTTAAACATGTCTAACCTAAGTTATAAAAATGTTTTGGTATAAAAAAAAGTGTTTGATACACGAAAATAGTTCCGTCATATAACGCTCATTTTGCGCATTATTGACCGAAACTTTGACTCGTCACTACAACTAGTAAACGTGGTAATCAGTAGGTATAATCGCAGGGATTATATGACCTCCGTGATTATGATCACGTTGCAAAGCTCAATTGAACTTTGCTTTGACCAATTATGGTCAGAACCGAAAGTCAAACAGAAAGTCAATTGTTTGACTTTTAGCTCATAAGAAGCTAAAATAAATAACAAGGCTAGGATAGAAAACTTACTTGTGCTCAAGGAAGCCAAGGTTACTAGAAAAACTCAGATGGAGGCCTCCTAAATAGGTAGCAACTCCACTTAGAGTTTAGAGAGAAGAAAGATGGAATGAGCAAATTGAAATGGTGAAGGTCAAGCCTATTTATACTAATCTTGGAGCTCTCAAATCATGCCAAGTGTTGATCCAGGTGTTAAGGCATGAATTAGTGTCCCTCCAGGTGTTTAATGCAGGTTAATGGTGGCATAGATCGCGACTTGGTGGCCAAGGAAGTTAACAAGAAGCTGCCAGCTTGAATTTAAGAAGCTTCTGAGCTAGGGACCCCTTACGGACCGTATGGGGCTAGGCCTTACAGTCCGTAAGGCCCTTGCAGGGGCAAAGTTTCAAAAATTGGGAGAAATGGCCCCTGAACTTGTTTTCGTCACGTTTTGGCACTTTGAACACCCGTTAACCCCATTTTTAGCTCCATAAGGATGAATAAACATAGGGAACTTGAAATATGTTCAAAAATGTCCCGGGTGACGGTTCGTTCGGTCGTACGGTTGCGGTTTTTGGTTAATTACGAAGAAAATCGTAACGAACGCGCAAATGACCGTAAACACGTAACGAATGATATTTTTGCATTTAAAATCATTAAAATACTAGATTTACTAATTAATTTTTTTTTGGATGTGCGTACATGTTCCGGATAACGATATACGCGAATCGGCGTAGTTTTACAGAATTTGCAAAATAGCCCCTGAAGTTGCAAAAGCATGTTTTTGCCATACCGAAGCCCTTGAAACTTATTTCTAAATTATGGAAAGGGTATTTAGGGTATGTTTTGCTTATGTCTTTGTTCCGGAGTGTACGTCACGTTAAACTGATTACGTTTGCGTAATAGTTTGCGATTTCACTTCCTGAAATTGTTTAAGAGTTCGGAATCGTTCAAGAATTAAATACATGCAATTATCATGATAAAATACAAATCTTGGAAATAAAACACAAAAATTTCATTGACTGATAATTCGTTCGGAATCGTTACACGATCGGATCACTATAAATGTTACAATACTCGGCTCCATTCTTGAAGATGGTTAAATATATTGCCCATTCTCCTTCAGGTAGTGAATCTGCCAATTTATCGACTAATTCTTCATTAGTTTTGGCAATTCCATACGCTTCATTTGAACTACCAGGTGGTAGTACCTTTCTATGAGCTGCTTCATTGTTTCGCCTTGAAGAAGATTGAACACTTCAAATTCTTTGTTCAATAGCGCTTTCTTTCCTTTTCTGAGCTGAGTACTACCTTGTGCCCTCAATCGTAAAGCAAGCCATGACGACTGAGCATCGTCGTCATGCTGTAAAAGAACCAAGATATATTCCTTTATGGCTTGTTGTAGAAGATTCATCATCTTTTCTCATTAACGTATTTTTCTCGTTCGTCATCGGACAGACGAGCCAATGTTTTCTCAATACCAAGTTCATTAAGTGGTGCTTGTTATTTGTTCTTGAGTGCAAACCGGCAATTTAAATTTGTTGCTTGAACCCAGTTCTTGAATCTCTCACTCCAACTTTCGTAATCTTCTATGTTCATGAGCTTCAGAGGCTTTGTAGTGGTTCCCATTTCATTTTCGAGATTCATATTCTGAGCTGCTACGGAAGTTGTAAATGCTTGTGTGGCAAACGCGTTATGAAATTCCTCCTCACTTGACATCTTAAAAATAACTTTAACAGAAAAACATATTAGAACTGATTAGCCTGATGCAAACTGAAAGTCAAGAATGAACAAGAAATTTCCGTACGAAATATTCCCCTAAATTTCCGTGCGAAATTTTAATTTTCGTACAAAAATTAATTTCGTGCGAAAAGTTTTAGCTTCTGACAGTCCAACCTTTTAAGAATTTTAATCTCCTGATTTTCGTACGAAATATAGTATTTCGTGCGAAAATTCTTATCTGCTTCGAACACTTGTTCACAATTTCACGTTTTCTGCAATTTCAAGCATGATTTTGATGAATTTTAGGTTTGTATGTTTCAGTGAACTGTTTAGTATTGATTTTAACACATCATACTAAAAACCTAGTCCAAATTGTCCATGAAATCCTTTAGATCTTGATTAAGTTCCAAGAAAGAGTAAAAGAAGAGTTTTAATGGATGAATCTTGAACTTTGAAGGTTGAATCTAGCTGAAACTTGGATGAAACTTGGTTGTTTGTTCTCAAATCAAACCTCAAGGCTCTGATACCACTTGTGAGTGTAAGATCGGACCCAACTCATGAGCTTCTGGTGAGATTTGCTCAGGTACAGAAGGCGGAATTCATTGTTAGCGGAGTGAACAAACAACAAACAAGTATGATAATTACTGTTAAACCGTCTGTATCTTGCATTAATCAACTTTGGAAAGATTACAGACTCGAGCAGGGCTTCGCCTCTGATCAACAAAACAACATGCTCAACAAACATCCCAAGTCACCTATTTATAGGCAAGACATGACAGCACCAAGTAACTGGGACACAAGGATTTTCGCACGAAATTGTCGTGCGAAAATCCACACGAATTTTCGTGCGAAAATTCTTGTTCTAAACTAAACAAAGCTTCCAAAACATCAACTTTTGACACTGCGAAACCCTACTATACAACAGACTCATCCTAGACGTAGGCAATAGACATATGTGCACCAACATCCATAATCTCGGTTCCTCCCTTTTTACCCTTTTCATCTTCGAATTAAGGTTTTTTATACCATTGATTTTCAAAAGATTGTTAAATCTTCCTTTGTCGAATGCTTTGGTAAAAACATTAGCTTTTTGTTCTTCGGTGTGAATTTTCTCAACGCATATCAACTTCTTCTCTTAGCAATCACTGATGAAGTGATAGCGTATTTCAATGTGTTTAGTTTTAGAGTGATTAACTGGATTTTTAGTTATGGAGATTGAAGCTTCATTATCTACGAAAATAGCTGTAGTTAGAAGCTGCAAACCGTAATCTCTCATCTGTTGTTGAATCCAGAGCACTGTGAATAGAAACTCAAGCCGCTACATACTCCGCTTCATAAGTAGAAAGAGACACAGTCGTTCGTTTCTTGCATTGCCACGTTACTAACTCGACCCGAGGAATTGACAACCAACCATCATAGATTGGCGTTTGGCTTACAACTCCCGAAGTCTGAATCCGAGTAAGCCTTTAAAACAAACTCATCATCTCTAGGATACCATAAACCCATTCCTGGACATCCTTTGAGATAGCGAAGAATTCTTTTAACCATCATTAGGATTAGCTTGATAACTTGCACAGAGACAGGTAGGATACATTATTTCGGGTCTCGATGCTGTTAGATACATCAATGAGCCGATCATGGAGTGATATTCGGTAACATCATCCTTCTCCCACGTTGGATCAGGTCTAATTCCATGGTTGTAAGGTATTTAGTACTCATGGTTGTTGTTCTCGTCATTTTGAACTTCGAAATAATGTCATTGACATATTTCGTCTGATGGATGAAAATACCATCGGTTAATTGATCCACCTGTAAGCCAAGACAGAACTACATTTCCCCCCATCGAACTCATCTCGAATTTCTTTTCTATCACAACTTTGAATTCTTTGCACAAATCATCATTTGTTGACCCAGATATGTGTCGTCTACATAGATATGCAAAATGAGAATATGCTAAAACAGTTTCTCGAGTGAAAAGATAAAATCTCATACAAAGCTCTCGGGGCTTAGTGTAAACCATACAACGTTTGTCGAGTAGATAAACCTTGTCTTGGTAGATCGGATCGGTGAACCCCGGTAGTTTTCCTACTTAGACTTCCTCTTTCACTTTACCATAGAGAAAAGCAAACTTGACATCTAATTGATACACTTTGAAACCTTTCCAAGAAGCAAAAACAAAAAGATCTGAATCGCTTCAAGCCTTACAACTGGTGCGTAGACTTAACACAACAACTGTTCACAACACATGGTACTAAAGTTTAATTGTTATTGAATTATTGAATTACATTATTTTTTGAATCACGAACAAAACACAACAACTATTTTTAGATTAAAAGCAAACTAAGGCCCGAGTCCATTAATACTTGTAAAAGCATTAGACATTTGTACCTGAAACATATGTGAAAATAACGATCAACAATTAAGTTGGTGAGTAACATAGGTTTTGAGGTCAAATTCATAGCTATAAATTTGTATTGCAATACCTCGCCCAACTACGAGAGTCGATGAGTGAAAACCCTGTAACCAAACTTGTATCAATTGTGTTTGGTATTGCAATATGTTTAACCAACAATGAAAGTTGGTATATAAAGAAAACCTTGTAGCCATGAATCTTGATAAAAGCGTTTCTTTGTAAAATTGTGCAAGTAATAAATTGTTTATTTGTAAAATTGTATGGTTTATATATTAGTTTGAAAATCATTTCTAACTATACAATTTTACAAATAAACCAATTGTCTCATTTTGTATAAACCAATTGTTTCGATTTGTATAAACAAGTGTGGTCATGTGGTGAATACATTCAAGCCTGTGTTGACTGTCGGACAAACCTAAGAAGGGTTCATCATTAATTGCACAACATATGTCATTCCCAAAAGTAACTTCCAAACACAAAAAAGCCACAGGAAGCGGGAATGGGGTTGTCAATCCTTTGGCACTATAACATACTCCTGGTCGGTTTGGCCAAAGTTATTGAACATACTCGTGTTATGGATAACACACCACCTAGTTTCATACAAATTGTAAGGCATGTTAAACCGTATGTATTGTTTTGAAAACTTGGAGAAATAGTAGGCACATAGAATCACCCAAAATGATTTGAAAATGAAAAGGAGGGAACTATGTACTCACATGATTAATGATGAATTGCTTAATTGTGTTCGCAAAGCTCAAGTGTTTCATAATATTTGGATAATTATCTAGTTCGTGTATATTGTGGTATTAAACGGATGAACTGACAGAATTTGGTTTATAACCAAACGAGCGAAGGATCTCAAATAATATGGTTTATTAAACCTTACATTCTGATTAGAAAATGTCTAGAAGTGTTTTGACCCGTTACGATTTGTTAAAATGGTTTACACCATCTTAACGAGTCATATGCATAAATACGGGTCTTGATGGTCGAATGAGCCCTATGACAAGTCCGATATGTCAAAATAGGTTTATTTGTGTTATATGGTCAGTCTTGATGTAAAAATGTAGATCATATACGTTTAAAACCATTTTATTCAAAAAATGGTATTTTTGACATTTTAAAAGTATATATAGTTGACTCGTCATTTAACCCATCAAACAATATGACCATAAGGTATAGCCTCAGAGGATTATTCCCTATATCATTATGGTAATATTGTTGGGCTTGATTGGGTCCTAAGGTTGACCAAACGGGTTAGATTCGAAAGCAAAGCAGAAGTCAAACTACTTGACTTTCGACTAGAAATAGAGCACGAAACTAGAATTGGCGAGTTAGACATGATAAAAAAGTCTTATAATGTTATATAAACTAATTTGGGGTCAAAACATTTAGTTTTAATACTTAGAAACTCATTCATTGAAAAAATGCAATTTCTATGTTTTTTACTTTTATTTGGTAAAAGTTTGACTCGTCATTTCACCAACTAAACATGATGATCAGAGGGTATAATCTCAAGGGATTAACAACATAATTATTATGATCACGTAGCAAAGTTCATTTTGAACTTTGACTTGACCGAAATGGTTAGAACCGAAAGTCAAAGCAAATAGGTAGCTAAGAAAATGAAATAGACTAGGAGAAACATTTACTAGTGTTTGAAGGACATATTTGAATTTAAGAAAGGAGGCCTCAAGTGTAGAAGCATGCTCCAAGAAAGTTTTCAAAGTAGAAAGAAAATAATGGTGTGAAGAACTCAAATAATTCAAGCCTATTTATAGTGTTTTTGAATCAAGGAAGTGATGACAAGTGTTTGATGAGGTGTTAGGGAGTTGCTTAGTGTCCATACATGTGTCTTAACTAGAATTAAGGTGGCAATAATGGTGAAATGTGGCAATACTTGGAGACCAAGGTTGTTACCAACACAATTCTTTACACTGGGCACCTCTTGTGGACAGTAAGAGGCATAGCCTTGGGGTCCGCAAGTCCCTCTGGTGCAAAACTTTTTATGTTTTTTGACAGTTTCAGCCCCTAGACTTATATTATCACTTGTTTGCCATTTTTAACCCTTGAACTCATTGTTTAGGTCATATAAAGGGTATTAAGACATGTGTAACTTGGATTTTGTTCTGAAAAATGTTGTGAATATCGTTTTGCTTGATCACATGTATACAAAACTCGTAAATAAAATATAAACTTCATAAAGCACGAAAACGTCCAAAAGTTTACAATCTTTGAAATCTTACAAATGTTACACTAAGAGTTAAAATACTAGCAACTAATAATTAAGACTTAAAATACTAATAAAAACAATAAGAAGAAAGGCGCCTGGTAGAACTAAGAAGAAAGGTACTAATATTGGAAAATCAACGATACATCAATCAAATATCGGTCCAATATCACCATTATTATCGATACCGATATTTTGACATATTTTTTTAAGTGGTATCTCGGCATGGGACCAATAACTGAGATATCACTGATATATCAATGATATATTGGGATATTAACTAAATAGACTGCAACAAGTCTTCTTGCATTCACCCAACTATCCTTAGTTAATGCTTCTTTATAAGTTTTCGGTTCTATTTGAGAAATAAAACAAATGAAGGAAAACCGATTTTGTAGAGGAGCAACTTGCAAATAAAAACAATACAAGCCTTGATTAATCTAGTTTTGTGTCTTCACCCCGCTTTGTAATTCACCAATTTTATACTCTGTAGGATGATATGACATGGTTCTGGGTATTATCTCATGCGGAACAATTGCTGCAGTCTCCAAGTTGTTCATGTTTGGATCAACATCACTTTGTAAAACATTTGGTGGAGTAATTTTGATTACAAGAATTATTTTGAGCCTCCGGTTGAAAATCAATAGTAACTTCATCACCGAATGTTGGCCCGCCATCTTCATCATAAGTTGCTTCTGGTTCAGAATCATCCAATTGATCAAAACCTGGGCCGTCATCATACACTATTGGTTCTTCAAGATTATTAGTTCCTTGATCATTCTGATTAACATTTTGAATACTCGATCCTGCTTCAGCATTATCTTCTCTAAACTGTGTTGATGTAATGACATTCGGTCTCAGAATTAGATCTTGAGCAAATGCTTATTGGTGATGATACAACATAGCAAGCTCTTCTTCATTATGTTCAGCAGGTAAGTAGAACGATTTCCAAAGACTTCATTATCAAACATCCAATCATCTCCTGGTTTCTGAGTTGGAGAAGTATATTTCTAACAATCCACATGTTGAGCTTGTACTATTCGGTTGTTGCTCGGAAGATAAATACACCATAATGGACTAGCATATCCCACAAAGAAACCTTCTAAAGATTATGCTCCAAATTTTCCTTCCAGATCTATTATAGTACACGGTGACCCAAATGGTTCTAGGCATTGAAGATTGGGCTTTCATTTGTTTAAAAGCTCAAAGCATGCTTACCCATACCATTTGATAGTTAAGACCCAATTTAGTGTATAACATGCAGACACCACCGCTACGTTCCAAAACTCACCGGTAACTTTGAATCAGCTAACATAGTACGAAGCACTCTCAATTAAGTGTGATTCTTCCTCTCAGCTCCTCCATTTTTTGTGGAGTATATGGTGCACTAAACTCTTGAAGAATGCCATTTTCATAACAGTATTCAAGCATCTTATTGTTTTTGAACTCTGTACCATCATCACTTCGGATTCGGCGAATATGTAGGTGATACAAATTCTCAATCTTCTTGAATAGGATCATTACCCATGAGAACCTTAAATAATCATATGAACTACCAAATAGTATAGATCCTGGTAACACTCTTGACATTCACAGGTCCAAATAGATCCATATGCAATCGCTCTAAAGGTAATTTGATCAACTTAAACATTTTCCATGGATGTCACTTCTTCTGTTGCTTTCCCTTCTTTCAGCTCACCCAATCATCAATTAAATGAACATTCTTGATATTCACACCTTCCACGAGATTACTATGAACCAAGTAATTCATTTTCCTCAGATGAATGTGAACAATTTTTCGATGCCATAGAATGGACTCTTTCTCAGTTGCTTTTGTGACCTAACATTAGGCAACTTTTGTAGTAGTGGTAGCAGTACTCATGTCCAGAACATACAAGTCATTCTATCTCGAGGGCGCATTAAAATTCACACTTCTTTTATGATAAATCCGGCTTCAAAATAATATATTCTTTGTCAGTGAAGTGAACAGTGAACTTCTAATCACATATTTGCGAGACACTTAGCAAGTTTTTCTCTAGCTCAGCAATGTAGTTAACTTTGTCGAATGACACAATACTGTTTCCCAAAACTCCTTCTCCAATAATTCGTCCACCTTGATTACCAGCAAATCTGACATACTCGCTTTTATCGGTCTAACATCATATAATAAGGCATGCATCCCTATCATGTGCCGGGAAGCTCCATTATAGATTATCCATTTTGAGAACCTCTGGAACCCCTACACATGCAAGAACAAATTATTTAAAGACGGAAACCCAAGCCTTCTTGGTCTTGGGTTCATCATTCTTTCAACATCATTAACAACATTTTTAACCTAAGACTTATTAACAACATTTTAACCCGAGACTCTGATTCTTTTGTGACAAAGTTTGTTAATTCACATTCAACTGATTTAACTTTTAAATCTTCAGTTTTGTTAACTGTATCAAAAGAAACAGTCATTTTCGCAACCCAACTTTGATTGTTCGATTTTAAACTTCTGATATAAAATTTTGATTTATCATTTTCAACTTTAACAACAAACTTTCACCACTTTCGAAAACTTTTAATTCTTTCGATTTTAAAGCATGGTTAACAGTTTCAACATCTTTTTTCAGAATTTGTTTTGGAACAAACTTTATCACAGTTGGTTTGACGATATCGGATTTGTTCGCATGAACATGCTTAGGACTTTTGTTTGGACATTAATAAGAAATATTCCAAATTCTTGATATTTAAAGCATTTGTTCTGGTGATAATTTCTCATAGGAGAAGTTGATCCTTCAGCTTGTTCACGCTTAACTTTTTGCTCAAGAAACTCTTTGTTCGATTGATTTATAAATTGAGTTTCTTTTTCACTTTCAGAACTCGTTTAAGAAATGAATTTGACATTTTTTTGAAACACTGATTTTCCATAATAAGCTCTTGTTTATGAGATTCTTGCCTTTATAACCCAATCCTTGACCAAACATTTAATTATTACGTGATTGGTTTTTCACATTCTGATTAAATTTGTTTTTATTCTTGTGTGAAGTCTTTGATTGGTAAAACTTGTCTCAGCAAACCTTTTCTTTTTAAAACATGTGTTATCATTTTGAACATTCCTTTTATTAGTTTTCACATGTGAGGCATCATCTTCAACAAGTTTAAATTTCCTTGTAATTAACCATACATTCACATTTTTTATTGGAAAATCAAGGTCAATATATATTTTGTCAGACCATTTCATTTGATACATCAGAGTCACATAAAACATTTATTTCTTTTGAATGTGTTTTTTTCTCTAAAAGTTTCTTTCATTTTGTGAACTCTTGTTAGTTTCACTTTTTACAGACTCACTTTTGGTTGATTCACTTTTTACCAACTCATTTTCAGACTCAGTTTCTAAAACATTTTCAACTACATTTCTACAAGTTTCTGAATCACAATCAGAACTGTCCACAGACTGCTCTTATGAAACATCAACGGTTTCGGGTAAAATTTCTCTAGGATCGGCCATTGTTGGATGATTTGATATCTAAAGATTTTTTCGATTTTGATATAGGTATCTTCCCCCGTTTCTTCATTGTTTCCAGTGGGTTTGGGAAGAATTTGATCTAGGACGTATGACGCATCTGCGTAACTGGTTAGTTTCTTATCAATCCTTTCTGATTCAATTTTTATCTTTTGTAGTTCTTGTTTTAGATCGGCTATCGTATCTAGATGATTATTAATTGCGGTTTGTTTATCTAAAATAGTTTGTTTCAACATAGCAATGGTTGGTTGATCTTTTCTAAATATTTCTTTAAACTCCTTTTCAACCCATTGAAGCTTATTATAAGCTTCTTGTTTCAAGTCTTCTAACAGTTTATCAGCATGTTTTTTAAGCATAACATAATCTGCATCCTTCTCAGCACATTTTTCACAAGATTTTGAACATTTTAAATATGTGAAGGATGTTGTTGGAATATCCTGTGAAACTGATGACTAAATTTTAACCGATTATGTTTCAATCTCATTTTTAACTTCGGTTTTCAACTCTACGTTTAACTTTTTTAGATTTTCCATCATCGCCTTTTGAGCAACTTCTTTAAGATTTTCAGCGGTAATTTCTTCAGAAACATCAAACATCTTGACTACTTCATCCTTTACTTCCTCGTCAAATTTGTTATGCTCTTATACCGCTTCATCTTCATAGAAGAAACCTGAAACACTTTGGATAATACCAGGAGGACAAATTGATATAAAGAAATCAGGAGGAATTCTTATCTCTTTGGAAAGAATTTGTTGGAATAGACTTTGTTTCAATATCCAGTTGTGTTGATTCAGCATCAATAGCAACCTCTTATTCCTCTTTTGATTCATCAGCGTCAAGCTTTGTCTCATCATCCTGCTTACTTTCTTCAGCACATCCTCAGTCTTCTTGATCTCCTGAATTTCTACCATAAGTGCCAAACTTCTAGTTTTAGAAATCATCTCCTTCCAGTGGAACGCCTCATCACTTTGAGCAACCACTATGTAGGACCGATCCTCAATGCATAGGAACCTAGATTTGATCTCTATTGTCCATAATAGCAGAAATATTATGACAAGTTTACCAAATAACAAGAATTAGTCAATTAATCGTCAATTTTATTGATATAACATTGAGACTCCAAATTGACAGAGCTCCGCCTCAGAAATGCCAAAGTTACAAATGAGGATGACAAGCTAGCTATTTATAGGAGTTGAAGTTCGCTAGAGGATGAGGTGAGTTCGGGCGAACTTGCCTAAGCAAGTTCGGCCGAACTTGACAATCCAAGTAACTCTCAAGCAAACTTGCCCCAACTATACATAAATACATCATTTTGCTAGCCTATTCAACTCTAATCTATACAGACTCGATATAAGACTAAGACATAGACATTCTGCACCAACAGACTCCCCCTTGGATATCGTCTTCGTCTTGTATCAGTCTTCAAAACTCTGTCTTCAAATAAACATTAACGAACACGACGAAGAAGTTCTTGTAAGGCTTCTTTCGTCGTTCCTGCTTCGGATCTGGCGTCTGATCTATAGAGGCACTTTGTTCATGTGCTGAAACCTTCAAAGCCTTGCCACCTTACCTTTCTCGTGTATAGCCTCAAGACGCTTTTCTTCTTTTAGAAATTCAACTCGTTCTAGCTCCCTCCAGCTCGTATTCCACATCTTTCCTGAATTTACTTCACGAGCATAGCAAACATTCACCACCCTTTGATACTGCATAGCTTGTTCTTTCTCACGTTCTTCGAATACAATCTTGCTGTAGAACAAGCATTTGATATCTTCTCTGGAGCAGTTTACCAACCACATAGGATCTAGAATCCTGATCTTTCTCCATAAACCTCTCATACCCTGAAACCCCAATATCTCAACTCTTTCCTTTGTGATATCCAGATGTTCCTCAAATCGTAACACTATAACAGCTTCGCACGTGTTAGGATCAATCTGCCACCACTTAAACACCGGATAGAAATTTTGTTTGATTGGCATTAAGGGCATGTCCCCATCGCTCTCGGTTGTTTCATAATCAACGTTATATCCTTTTCTCATGTCTTTTTGTTTGTTTTGATACGACGACCTGGAATAAATGGCTTCCAATACTTAAATCCCTTTGTCGCTTCAAACTTGATCATTTTCCAAAGTAACTGATCAATATACTTCATATGATAAGTAACATTCATAGTTTGGACAAGCTCCTCCACATCCCAGTATGGTAAAGTTTTGAAATCAGCCAGATACTTGAAGTATTGCACTCCAAATTCCCTTTTGATTGCATAAAAATTCAGCTCTTTAAACCAACCCCAACTTAGGATATCCCCCAATGACACGTCTTTATCTCTGGTAAAGAATGCTAGAGGACGTCGAAACTTACGTTCACGCGGCATTTCTTAAACCAGGACTTCTTAGCTTTAGCTATATCTTCCTTCGTCATCGGTTTCGGAACTTTACTTTCTCGAATCGATTCTTTGATTTTCTCTTTCAACATGTCTTCATCTAATTTCTTGTACATCTCCTCGAACGTAGGAAAACTATCAGTGTCAGGACCGACGTACTTTGCAGTTTCATCTCTTTCATCATCAGAAGACCAATCCTCTACGATCACCCTGTTACTCGTCAGCTTCAAACCTTCGTATGCACTGATAATCATTCGGCTCAAACGTGTTAACATTCATCACTTGCTCCTCAAAGTCAACGTCAAGTGATTCAGCATCAACTTCGATTAACTTTGCCAAATCCTCTTTCGTATAATTGTGAATATACTCGCCTTCCTCTACATTGTGTTCCAGCATAAGTATCAGAGGCTTTGTTGGCACGACAACAATAGGCTTTGCAAACTGTTGGTGCATATGTCTGTTGCCTTCGTCATTGCACGAGAACGAGTCTGGAATAAAAAGAGTTTCTGAAGACCGAACAAGACAAAGTAGATATCCAAGATTAAGTCTATTGGTGCATAATATCTATAGAATAATCTTGTATCGAGTCGGTATAGTATAGATGAAACGAGGCGTATTGAAGAGTGTTTTAGGACCAGTTCGCTCGAGGATGTTGATGAGAAGTCAAGTTCGGCCGAACTTGACTGGGTCAGTCGGCAACTTTATCCTCTCCAGCGAACTTCTATGTCTATATATAGGTGCCTTGTGATTTCATTTGTAACAGTTGGCAACTTTGTCAAATCAGAGGCGAAGTCTGTCGATCAGAACTTGAATGTATTAACATAAGATCAATGAAAACAACTATTAAACGAGTAATTCTTGTTATTTGGTTAACTTGTCATTAGTTTCTGCCTAATTGGACAATAGATAACAAATTTAGGTTCCCGTGCTAATCGTGGACGTTCCTGGATCCCCGAATTTGTTGAAATCAAGACAAAAATCTCTCTATTTCATCTCCATTCTTCTATTTTTCTTAACTTTTGAACAAAAATGAAGAATTCACGGACAAATTCTATTCAAATATGAATATGTCATGTAAAACACACTAATAACAAACCCCTAAGAGTTTGGACATCAAATTCAAACGTGTTGACATCAAAAAGTTGCAAAAACCATGTTTTTGGAACAAGCCATGGCCGAACTAACATCAAGTTCGACCGAACTTGATTAAAATCTCACTGATTTTCATCAAGTTCGACAGAACTTGATAGGTTTTTCAAGATTTTTGTGAGAAGTTCGCTCGAACTTCAAGGATATTTCAATAGTTTTAGTTAAGTTCGACCGATCTTGATCGAATCTTATTGAATTTTATTCACAAGTTCGCCCGAACTTGACGATCTAATTGAAATATTACCTAAGTTCGACCAAACTTAAGTGTTTATCTTGAAATCTTACATAAGTCCGCTCGAAGTGTGATTGTTCTCAAAAGAAATACCAAGTTCGACCGAACTTGAATATAAGTGATAAAATTCTGAAATTGTTATCTAAGTTCACCGAACTTGTTAAAAATTGATTCCAAAATCTGTTTTGACTCAAGTTCGACCAAACTTTCTTGTTACTAATCAATTTTCAAGTGTTTTTGATCGTATTCTCAGATTTTCAAAATGGAAGATTTCCATAACGCGTTTACAGCTGGAGTAGCTCAAGCCTCAACGTCAAATTCAATTGCGGTTAATCAGATGAACCTCGATAATGAAATGGGAACTACTCAGAAACCACCAAAGTTGATGAGTATGGACGAGTTCGAGGGATGGAAAGAAAAGTTTGTTAATTGGATTCAAGCGAATCAATTCAACAGCTGGGTTGCGATTGAAGATGGTTATACATGGCCCAATGATGAACGTGATCAAGATCTTCTACTGAACAAGTTTTCAGCGATTGACAAAGAGAAATATGTTGCTGAAAAGAAGATGATCAGCTTGATACAACAATCTCTCAAAGAAGATATCTTGATATTATTACCAGAATATGATACTTCTCAAGAATTATGGAATTCTCTTTGCGAAAAATTCAAAGGAAGTGATGAAATGATCAAGAGCAAAAAGGCCCTGATTAAGAAATAATTCGAGATCTTCACAATGATCAAAGGAGAGACAATGAAGCAAATGATTGATAGATATTGTCACCTCATGGTCCAGATGCGAAGACATGATATCAAGAGAACTAACGAAGAGCAAATTGAGAAGCTGGCCGATGCACTTCCAGAAGTAGAATGGACAAAGTAACTAATGATTTAAAGAATAGTCCATCTTGGAGACATTTTAAATTGTCATCTTTCATCGACAAGCTTTAAGGTCATGAAATGGAATTGATGAAGATTGCGAAATCTAAAAACACTAATGTTGTTCAGGATGTCGGAGTTTATTATAAAGGTGGTGTCCAGATACTCCGATTCAAAGTCCAAAAATCCAAACGGCATTTAGTGCAAACATGATACATCAGATCAATCGTCATAAAATCGTATTCTCCAAACATGGTTATTCATATGTTGGTTCAAATTCTTCTTCTCAAAGTCAATCTCATCAGACAAGCCAATCCACTTCTAATTCAAATGTTTTCCAATGCAACATAGCAGTTGATTTAAAGAATGTGTTTCCTGGAAAAGTTGCGAAACAACACATAGCACTTCTTGCTACAGTTCTGGATCGTATAAAAGTCTTGTTGCTGGAAAGATCGAAATCCTGAAATGGCAGCTGAGGATTACGATCAGGTAGATGAGGAAGAGTTGGAACTGATGGACATCAAATGGTCTTTAGCGTCGATTATCCGGAGAGTTTCAAAATTTGTAGCACTCACTGAAAGGGATATTGGTAATTCAAACAATAAACTTTGTTTCGACAAAATGAAAGTTACTTGTTTCAGATGTCGACAAAACGGGCACTTCAAACGTGAATGCCATAACCAAGAAGCTTGTGGAAACCAAAACCCTTTTGGAATCGGTAACGAATATTACAAGAAAGCGCTGCAATACAAATCATATCCGAATAGAACACAAGTTGAAGTTGAAGATAAACCTGTAAAGAAAGCCGAACAAGCTCTTGTTGCCAATCATGAAGACGATGGTTTTGATTGGAACAAATACATCAGAAAGAAGACTGGTGTTGCTATGATGGCAGAGGTTGTGAATGAATCTGAGACATCATTTGTAGATGCTGCTATCGAAAAATGCTATTCAAGAAGCATTAATGTAGAGAGCTGAGGAAGAAGCTGTCCAGGAGGATGCAGTTCTGGAAAGATACATACAACAAATAGAGGAAGAAGGAATAGCTTACTTTGAGATGCAAAAACAAGAAGAATTGAAAGCAGAAGCCGAAAAGGTAAAAGCAGAGGTAAGCATGTCTGAAAAGGAAGTTATGAAAGTTGTGGAGGTTGAAAAATCTTGCACAAAGTACGTTAAGTACTTGTGAACCTGTCTGGATAAAGTCAAAGTCATAAGAGAATTGACTAACATAACGAAAACTTTCGTTATGATTACAGAACCATAAAAGAAGCTTATGACAAAATATCAGGCAAATATAAACATGTTGAAAGAGCTAACAGTGAACTCAACGCTAATGTCACCATGTTAAATGCCACAGTTATTGAAAAACAAAAGACAATTAACATGTACATTAATACAATTGCTGAGACAAAGCGTGAGTTTCAGAAATGAAAATTGAAACAGAAAGAATCAGACAATTATTAAAAAGTTACACCATAAACGCATATGTCATTGATCACATTCTTCCTACGATCAAGTCGGAGGATAATGTTGATAATTCAAAGTGTAAAGTGTATGGAAGTGTTCCTCCACCATTTCTTGCAACTTACTGCTCCAAGAAAGATGATGATATTGAAAGGGCATTTAATCTTTTACTTCTTTCAGAAAGAAAGATAAATTGCCTAAAAACATTGATGTAGACTTTACGAAATCAAACGATGACAATGAATCGGTGGTAAAAGATGTGGTAAAGAATGTTTTGGGAATTGATAACGACAGTTTTAAAAGCGCCAACTTGAGTTCAAACAGTTCTGTTCACAATCTGAAAGTGACGATACATCATCAGAAAATGATCTAAGTGATGATCCTAACGTTGTCATGTACAAGGTTAAGGAATCTGATAGATTATATTTCAATGATAGCTTTCGATTCAGAATGTGAAAAAAGATCAAATCGATAAACTGTTTAAACTTGTGGAAGTTTCATCAGATGATCTCAGAAAAATGAAAAGAAGTTTTATTCTAAACCCAAACAGAATTTTAACAATTACCATAGAAATGGTGGTGATTTTCCTAGAACAGGAGAGCAGGTTTAGGTTTGGAAGAAGCTGAAGATGAATCGAAGAAGAATCAAAGTCAACGTTCCAGGAATACAAAGTTAAGAACATAAAGTTTGTGTACGGAACGAGCACGGTTTGAGAAGAAAGCCTGATCGGTAAGAAGTCAAACGATGAGTTCAAGAAAGAAAAGGAACTTTGGGACAAGGCTAAGTCCGCAAGTGGAGTAAAACCCACTAGTGGACAGGTTCATGACACTCAGACTTGCTTTAAATGCAATAAGTTGGTCATATTGCTCGCAAGTGTCCGAAGTCTAAGCCTGTGTATCCCCGAAGAAAAGAAGTTTCAAAAGAGGTAAAACAAAAGCAATCTGATAATGGTCAAATCAGACTTTTAAAAAGAATTGATTTAAAGAAATGAAATGAAATGAAATGTTGAATCCAATCTTGAAATAAAATCTAAAAATGAAACAAAATTTGAAAATTCAATTTCTCAAAAAGGAGAGACTTCAAAGTCAAACATTGATTCTAGGTTTTACATCAAGAAAGCTAAAATTAATTCTCAAGTTGGATTGCTAAAAAGATATCACCTGAAAAAGTGATGGTTGTTTGTGATAAAACCGAAAATGTCAAATCAATCAAGAAAGATAAAAGTATAGTTGATTGTGAGTTTGAAGGTTGTGATGTTGAATATGCTTATCAAAGAGCATACGAAAGTGATTACGAGGAGGTATATGAGGAGTTATATCCAAAACCCAAGACCAAGAAGGCTTGGGTTGAACTTTTTAACTAAATCCTTTCATGTGCAGGAGTTCCAAGATCTACTTGATCAAAAGTTGATTCCGGATTGCGGAGCTCCATATCAGTTTAACTTATCTAGAATGTTAAATATTTGTCATTTTGAGGGGGAGTAATTAAGAAAAAATTTTTGAAAAAAGTCAAAATTATGAAAATCCACACCGTTGAACAGAAAAACTGATTTCAAAGTTCTTACAAGTTCAAACTGCTTTTACAAGTGGTAAATGAGTTTAATGATTGTTTGTTAAACAATTGCAGATACAGGATTCAGAAAAAGGATCGGACGACGAGGTCACGGGATCCACATTGGTTGGTTATATTTTTCAAATAGAATTTGTTAAAAAATCTAAAATTCAAAAATATGTTTTGGATTTTAGGGGGAGTAAGAAAATTTTAAAATTTGTAGAAAAATCAAAAACATTGAAAAATTCAAAAAGTACAAAAACATTAGAAAAGACAAAAAGAATTTGTTGTCAAAAAGGAAATGATAGTACATCAGTGGACTATCACAGTATGCTAAAGAATTGTAAAGTTTAAAAGTTTAAACGAGTCTTACTGTGGATGTGTCGATATGCTTTACACGTTCAGTAGATTGTTTCCAGAATATAAACTAAATTTTACAACTGCTTAAATTTGTGGATTAACACATCTTGGATATATGGACTTAGTACTCTGAAATTTCGATTGAAGGGTTGCCTGTTCTGAGATACGAGGTCTTTATAGATAGTTGATATCTGGGTATTATAAATTCTGATTTTGCGGAAGCAATAGCCTAGAACTTCTATAATGCTTTTGCTAAAAACCCAAAATAGCATGCAAACTTGAAAAATCAAAAGATCTAATCATTTGCAATGCTGAAAAGATTCCTTAAGTGGAACACACCTGAAAGACGAGCCTTCATCTCTTTATCGGTACGGTAGTACTAACCTGAGCTCTCAAGGCCTCGCATAACCCAAATACAGATATCAATTATGCTATATTCACCTGTAAGATTAAATCTAGGGAATCTGGATTCGGGAGTATATTCAAGAGGTGGGAACCATAGATAAGTTTAGTTTCATAAATCATATCCTAACATATCTTGGAACAATTGAGAAACGTGTTGAAGTTTAAGTGGACAAATATATCGACATTCTAGGTAAACGAATTTAAAACTTAAAGTCTCAAAAAGGTCAACGGTACTGGTGATATTTCTCAAATAAACTGATATGATCCATAGACATGAATTCACAAAAATATGTCTGTAAATATGTTTGTACATAGTTTATTTTACTTGTTAAAAGGTTTGTAAATACTTTACTTGCTTTTTAAATACAAAAAATTTTTCAACGAACCAATGTTGGAAAACGGATCATTGAAGTCTGGTAAGAAAAAGTTTATTAATTTGAAACTTTAAAATTGAAGATGATACCAGGTGTTTACAACGGGTTTAGCCAAGGTCATTAACTTGGACTTGGAAAACAAAATTAGTTAATCAAGGTCATTAACTTGGACTTGATCAACTAAGTGGATTTCATTTCAATAATTGAAAAATTAAATGAATTGAAAAAGGTTTTTAATGTTAAATTTTTCAAGGTCATTAATTTGAACTTGAAATAACTGAAAATTGAAGATTAAAGTTTGAAATACAAAGTATTGTTCAGGTGGTATGTAATTCAAGTGTTACAAAATTTCAAAGTTAGAATCTGAAATGTTTATTTGAATTCCCAAGTACTTTGAAACATAAAGTAAAGTTTTAGGGGGGCAGGATGAAACGTAATTGAAGATAAAGCTCAAAGCTAGGGGGAGCACAGCTCACAGCAAGGGGGAGCTTGGAGATTAAAGTTTTATCAAGTTAAATTAAAGAAAAGAGAACGTTTGAAGATCATAAAATTTAAGGCTTATTCAAGGATAAAGATAAAGACCAGGAACTTATTTGAAGTTTGATGATTACAAGGCGTTCAAAGAAGGCTATGATACTTGAAGACTGGCGAGGATGATTATTGTCAAAGATGTCTATGAAAGAAGATGACTGTGGCAACATGAAGGGGGAGTCTGTTGGTGCATATGTCTGTTACCTTCGTCATTGCACGAGAACGAGTCTAGAATAAACAAGAGTTTCTGAAGACCGAACAAGACAAAGTAGATATCCAAGAGGGAGTCTATTGGTGGATAATGTCTATAGAATAATCTTGTATCGAGTCTGTATAGTATAGATGAAACGAGACGTATTTAAGAGTGTTTTAGGACAAGTTCGCTCGAGGATGTTGATAAGAAGTCAAGTTCGACCGAACTTGACTAGGTCAAGTTCGGGCGAACTTCTATCCCTCTCCCGCGAATTTCCATGTCTATATATAGGTGCCTTGTGATTTCATTTGTAATAGTTGGTAACTTTGTCAAATCAGAGGCGAAGCTCTATCGGATCCGGAACTTGAATGTATTGAACATAAGATCAATGAAATCAACTATTAAACGAGTAATTCTTGTTATTTAGTTAACTTGTCATTAGTTTCCGCCTAATCGGACAATAGATAACAAATTTAGGTTCCCGTGCTAATCGTGGACGTTCCTACAAAACCTATCAATATCAATCATATCAACATCATCAGTTGGCCCTGTTTGCCCTGACTCCCCCTCAATCCGTTCATCCATCTTGTTTGATTCATCATCCATCAGAGAAGAAAAATCAAAGTCATCAGAGACTTTTGCTTCACTAATTTTCATACCAACTCCTCCCTGATCATCATCATCATCGTCAGCATTATTCCAATCTTCATAATCAGAATTGTGTTTCTTTTCGTCATCATCTTTATCCCCATTTTCTGCTTCTTCATCGTCCTTTTCTTCAGAAACAATTACAAGAACAGAAGGCTTGACAGATTCATCAACCTTAGCAATATTAGACTCAGAAGCTTTTTCAACATCATCAACAGACTTTTTGGCAGCTTCAGATGATTTAGGGGCTTCCCCTTCAACCCATTTGCCTTTGCCGCTAGCTGCAAGCTCTTTCTCAGATCTTTCTTTAACCTGTTGCCTATCTAAATGATCATATTCAGCAATGAAATCAATCCCAAGTGTATTAGATAACACTTTCTGCATCCTCGTGAATCTACGATCATTTAGGGCTTGAATAGTTTTCAACTCAGCAATCTCTTTTTGCAGCCTGTCATTGGCATTTTGCAAACTCTCAATCAAAGCTTTGAAGTTTCATTTTCTAACTCTTTGACTTTATCATCCAACAACTCTTTCTCCACGGAGCTTTGATTCACTTTCTTTATCGCTCTGCTTTCTCAGCTTCATTCTGTTGTACTTTCTCTTCTAAAATCTTCACACGCTTTTCGAGAAGATCAACATTAGTATCTGGAAAAAATCATTCAGATCTTGAAGACTTATTGGCTCATTCTGCATATCACCAAACAGATTTGGCCCGAAGTTTTTGGTGTTCACTTTGGAGTAGCAACCTTTGGCGTAGACTTCTTTGGCATAGACTTTCAAGATGAGAAGTCATTGGAGGAACAGGAGATGAAATAATAGGCACTTCAAGTAATCCAGTCTCAGGAGGTTCTTGTGTGGCTCCTGGTCGTTCTGTCTCAGATGGAATGATCACAAGAGGTTCTTGTGTAACTCCTGGATGTCCAGCTTCAGATGAAATCACAACATGTGGTTTTTGTGTCGGAGGTTCTTTGTGTTACTCCCTTCTCCTGTGCGCCAGAAGGTTCTTGTGTAACTTTTGCGCTTTTCGGCTTTCCTTTGTATCATCGACTAGCAGATTTCTGAGATTTCTTTGATTTCTTCCGCCTTTTGTCTGAGGAGACCCTGTAGTCTTTGTTGCTGAAACTGTAGCAGACTTTACTCGCTTTGTTCTTTTCTTGGGTCTCTCCTCGTCTGACTCTTTTTCTTGATTTGGATCGAAATCAGCATCAGCCTCTTTGGCTTTTTCTGCCTCAGTCTCTGCTATTGTTTTCTTTGTAACTCTTTCGAGAGAATCATCAGAATCTTCATCATTCTCTGAGGTAGCTGAAATAACATCATCTTCTTGAGTTGTTTTAACAGTTTCCTGACTCTCAATAACTACCGCAGCACTCGATCCAACTTCAGCTTGAACATTAACAGGTTCGTCTTCGTCCACAAGCATCGTATCAACTTTTTAGCTGCTCGCTTCTTTTTAGGCTTTTCGACTTCGGCCTTTAGAAACCGTTCACTTCGAGCTTTAGGCTTGAAAGCTTTAAACCATTCTTTCTCATCATTCAACTCTTTCTCGTCACCACTTCCATCTTTCCTCCATTTATTGTCAGACGGTGCAATATAATTTTCATCTTTAATTGCCCCAAATACTGGCTTTGCAACAGGTGCTGAATCCTGTTTCTGGAATTTGATTAACTTCTTAACTGTTGTATCATCGAGGTGACTGAGATATAGAACATTTTGGATCACGTGCAATGTTTGTGTATTTCTCATCAATTAGCATCTGCACAAACCTCGGATATAAGCACAATCTCGAATCTTCCATATTCTTCGTCATATGTGTGAAAACAAGCTTAGAATAGTTGACGACTTCTTCAGAATTAACGTCGTTGCCATACAGGCCATGTAATCATGCACATCGTCTAGGCCCGCCTTTCTGTGGCTAAAAGTATGAATAATTGTGTGCATGAGGAGCTTGTAGGGATTAGGCACTTCCCCTTTCTTCAATGTTGGCTTATTAACGCTCCCCTTATAGCCCATGCGGTAGAAACAACCTCACACCATCTTTTCATCCAAGAAAATAGGATCGTCTTTATCATCATTGAATTGCAAGATCCTTCGAATATCATCTTCAGTAACAGTGATCTCCTTTACTTCATTCCCACTTGAACTGATGATATAATGGTCTTCTTATCTTGCTGAGCTTCGCGTTCATCAGAAGTGATAAGTATGCGAACGATAAGATACAGTGCGCTCCGTGATAGCTCGATTGATAGGACACTCCTTTAGAAACTTCAGAAAACTCTCATACTCCTTTAGTGATGGACATATTGCTTTGTCGAGCGTAATACAAGTGTTATGGAACTTAGAGAAATCCATAGAAATTACACCGCTGGTACTTAAGCCTGAAAAATGACGCAAAACAATTAGCACGCATTAGAGTTATAAAATTTTTTCAACACGTTTCATCAAGTTCGCCCGAACATGTATAACTATCATGTTCAACAGCCTTTTGTAAGTTCGGTCGAACTTACATTTAACAAATAACAAATTTTTCAAACTAAGTTCGAGCGAACTTCCCATACACATTTCTTATTCAGGTTTAACATGAAGTCTGGTCGAACTTGAGTCTTGATCAAATTTATTCATTAATTGATTGCAAGTTCGGTCGAACTTGATAACAAGTTCGGCCGAACTTGTTATCTCCTTCAATCAAAAACCTGCTCAACACTAGATTGACCACTTTTAATCAAATTAACTCAAATCCATGGTCGATTTATGTTGTTTATCATTATTTTAGGTTCAATTTGGTCTAATGCATCCTAGATCTATCATACTTAACAAGTTCAGATCTTAGATGATCGATTAACATTCAATCCATGGTTCAATCAACAATTTCTCACCTCTTCCAGTGATAATGGTCTGTAAATCACCAAGATCAATTAAAATTTCGGCAGTATAACGACCCTAAATTGCCAATTCACACAATCGCTCGAATATGATTAAGTTCGCTTCAGAGAATTCTTGGGTGTAAGTAATGAGTTCGGCCGAACTTGCAAGGTATTTATACATTGGCATGTTCGGGCGAACTTTTCTTTTAAACAGCCATCAATGCAAGTTTGGTCGAACTTGCTTAAGTGTTAAACTTTTATTAGATTAGCAAGTTCGGCCGAACTTGCCAAACCACTTCAACTTTTCAAAATTTTGCAATTTAGTACCTGAACTTTCCACTTTTTACTAGTTATGAAAATCCACTCAGTTGCCAAGTCCAAGTTAATGACCTTGGCTAACCGATTTGTCTGCCGAGTCCAAGTTAATGACCCCGGTTTGACCCGTTACGAACAAACTGTTGATATTTTCAAAATCAAAGTTTAAATTAATGAACTTTTCCTCGTTTTGGCTTTTCAGATTTTACGGATTAGCTCACAGCCCGTTGTCAATGAGATTCTCACCAGTTTAGCACCTTACCAGACTTCGAAGACCCGTTCTCCAACATTGGTTTGCTGAAAACAATGTAGAAACAAAATCTTTTTGTATCTTTTTTAAGTTTATGCTAAAACACACTGAAAATCTTTTTGGTTTTAATCTGTAAAGCTGATAAACTATGTACAGAACAATATAAACTATGTACAAACATATTTACAGACATATTTTTGTGAATTCGCGTCTAAGGATCATATCAGTTAATTAAGACGTGACCTTTAGATGACTTTAAGTTTTAAACTTGTTTACCTAGATTGTCGATATGTTTGTCCACTTAAACTTTACCACGTTTCTCAAATGTTTCAAGATATGTTTAAAGGGATGATTTATGAAAACTTGACTTACCCACTTCTTGAATATACTCCCGTATCAAGATTCCCTAGATTTCATCTTACAGGTGATATCGGTAATTGATATTTGTATCTGGGATAATGTGAGGCCTTGAGAGCTCAGGTTAGTACCACCATACAAACAAAGAGATGAAGGCTCGACTTTAAGGTGTGTTCCACTTAAGGAATCCTTAGCACTGCAAAATGATTTGATCTTTCGATACTTTTCAAGATTGCATGCAGTTTAGGGGTTTATTGCGAAAGTATTATAGAAGTTCTAGGCTATTGCTTCCGCAAAATCAGAAGAACTTGTATAATACCCCAGATATCAGCTATCTATAAAGACCTCGTATCTCAGAATCAAGCAATCTTTCAAACAAAATTTCGGAGTACTAAGTCCATATATCCAAGATGTGTTAATCCACAAGATTAAGCAGTTGTAAAATTTAGTTAATATCTCGAAAACAGTTTACTGAATGTGTTAAGTCTATCGACACATCCACAGTAAGACTTGTTTATCACTTTTAAACTTTACATTTATTTAGTATACTGTGATAGTCCACTGATGTACTATCATTTCCTTTTTGTGACATGAATTCTTTTTGTCTTTTTCAATGTTTTTGTACTTTTTTGCATTTTTTATATGTTTTTGAATTTTAAAATTTTCAAATGTTTTTGTATTTCTCTAACATTTTTCCCCCTAAAATCAAAAACATATTTTTGTATTTTAGTTTTTAATAAAATTCTAAACTAGAAAGATATAAACAAACCAATGTGGATCACGCGAACTCGTTGTCCGATCCGTATTTAACCTCAACGTCCGCACCTGTCAGCAAATTTTTCATACCTTTAATTCTCAACAAGTATTTAAACTGTGATAAAGAAAATTGTTTGGTATAAAAATCAGCCTTTTGTTCATCGGTGTGGATTTTTTCTATTCGCACCAATTTCTTTTGGTAACCGTCATAAATGAAATGGTAACGAATTTCAATGTGTTTAGTGCGTGAGTGATGAACGGGATTTTTGGTTATATCAATGGCTGCCTTATTATCAACATACAGTGTAGTGACGAGAAATTGCAGACCATAGTCTCTCATCTGCTGTTGTATCCACAGAATCTGTTAACAACAGCTGGAGGCCGAGAGATACTCAGCTTCACAGGTAGAGAGAGCGACCGTAGTCTGTTTCTTAAACTACCAGGTTACCATTCTTGTTCCGAAGAACTGGCATCCCGCTGTAGTCGATTTTGAATTCAACTTATCTACACCAAAATCAGAATCAGCATATCCTGTGATATTGAAATTGTCATTCTTTGGGTACCACAAGCCGGTGCTTGGGCATCCCTTTTTTGTATCTGAAGATTCGCTTCACGATCTGCATGTGTTATATTCTCGGGCTGGACTGATATCTGGCGCAAAGGCAGGTAGGATACATGATATCTAGGCGCGATGCCGTCAGATACATCAGCGATCCTATCATTGATCTGTAGAGCGTCTCATCAACTTTGGTTCCAGTTTCGTCGATGCAAATACCGTGATTAAGAGCAAAGGAGTAGATAACGCTTCGAGCTTTCCATATCAAACTTCTTCAAGATGTCGTGCACATACTTGGTCTGATGAATGAAAATACCGTCTGGAAGTTGATATACTTGCAATCCGAGGAAGAATTTCATTTCACCCATCGAAGACATTTTGAACTTCTTCTTCATGATGCCCTCAAACTACTTGCAAAGACTATCATTCGTTGATCCAAAGATGATGTCGTCCACATAGATTTGAACTATAATTAGATGACTACCAACTTCTCTGGTGAAAAGAGTACTATCCACAGTTCCTCTGACAAAGCCGTTTCCCACAAGACGTTGCAATAACGTCTCGTACCAAGCTCTCAGAGCTTGGTGTAAACCGTAAAGAGCTTTATCAAGAAGATATGCTTTCTTTTTGTTGAGTGGATCGTCAAACCCGGTGGTAATTTTCCGCGTAATTTTCCGTACAGAAAAGCTGATTTGACATCCAACTGATAGACTTTAAATCCTTTCCATGCTGCGAAAGCAAGAAATATTCGAATAGATTCTAAGCGAGCTACTGGTGCGGACACTTCCGTGTAGTCTATCCCTTCTGCTGGAGAATCCTTGACAACAAGCGAGCTTTGTTTTGAACTAAACCTCGATCATCTCCTTGCATTTAAAGACCCATTTAGTATCAATCGCTTTCTGATTTTAGGCTGGTTTTACAAGCTCCGCATCTAATTCTCAAACTGTACATTCTCTTGCATTGCTTGTACCCGTTTTCATGCCTAAAGCTTCAGAAACATTCTTTGCTCTATCTGGGATATGAAACATGAATAGTAGCAATACTCTTGAATTAGAGCAACACGAGTTAGAACAATTCAAAGCTTTGTTTATTTGACTTGTGTCTCTCACCAGCTTGTAATTCGCCTATTATAGATTTGACGGATGATAAGAATATGATCTTGCATCACTTCGCTAGAACAACCACAGTATTCTCTTGATTTGTGACATGTGATCTACCACACTTCAACTTCAGGAGCACTACTCGGGCCTGCAGATTCATTCATTAAACTTGTAATCTACTTGCTTCTTCATCTGATGAAGATTCTCCATGGCATCGAATGGTTGGAGCCTACGTCGAGTTGAACTATGTGCTTCAGAAAGATTAGGAATCACTGTAATATTGACAGGTTCTGTAGTCGATGTCACTTGTTCTGTTTGAGTTTCTGACCACGCTATTACTTGAACTAGCACCAGAAGAGATGATCCAAGTGGGTGATTAACCCCAATTGTTTAATCATTGCTCTTGATCAGCTGATTGATGAAGATAATAAAGAGCTATGATTTTTCATCGGATGTTCTTCAGGCAAATCGAATGATTTCCAAAGGTCTTGATAGTTGAACAACCATGCGTCGCCTTTATTTGGATAGGATCCGTATGTTACAGAAAAGCTGATTTGACATCCAACTGATAGACTTTCACACCCGACCCGCAGCGGAAAAGGTGATCGGGGCATGATTGGGTTTTCATCAAAGCTCATGACATTTATTATAACGTTTCATATTTATTATTACAATTTAAAGGAATCATACAATCATAATTACAACATGTTCTACACATCTTTCTAGACTTCATTATTTTCTTTTAAGGCATTTCCTATGTTTTCCTTGCTTCATCCTGTTCACCTGTATCATGTGTAAAAATGGTTTTTGGATCAACAAAAAGTTGGCGAGTGAATCCTAGGAAAAACATTTAAACAAGTTTATTGAATTGATTATAAATAAAGTGCGTAACCACATATGAGTAAATATAGATGTAAACTTATTCACAAATCACTTAATATTAAATAATGCACACACATACAATAATAGATTGTTTTGAGGCACGCGTTGCTCAACTCGTCTCCCACGAGGAACTGATGGGCCTAATGAATGAGTTTTGAGGCACGCGTTGTTCTACGAACTGATGGGCCTAATGAATGAGTTTTAAGGCACGCGTTGTTCAACTCGTCTCCCACGAGGAACTGATGGGCCTAACAAATAATTTGCATACAACTTGACAATATGAATACATAACTACAAATAATATTTACATTCATAAGTTTAAGTCATAATATGGTATGGCACGAGTTTGAATAAATGAATTAGTTTTATTTTATACATGATACCCCCCAAAACGTGTAATTAAAAAGGGGAGTTGTAAGATTCACTCACATTGGGTGCGTTCGGTTGATGATGTTGAATGCGCACGAAGTTGGATTTAACCACGAGTGAAACTAACCTAGATAAATAACATAATGGTTCGGTAAATAAGCGGATTTTATTAATCAATTTTTAGTAGGATTATTGGATATATTTTTGTGAGTTTAAGGCTATTTTCTAACTATAAAAATGTTATTTTTAAGTATTTTTAATTGATTTTTAAATAAAATAAGTAAATAAAAATAATAAAAAAAATGTTGACTTCTTGACCGTTGACTTGTTGACCGTTGACCGTTGACTTGTTGACCGGTTCGGTCGGTTATATGTGTGCGCTGGGTGAGACTCGAACCGTGACCTCTCGTACGCGTGCACGCAGCTCTACCAACTGAGCTACGTGTCTAACCCGAAATATTTCTGTTTTTAATTATATTTATATACTAATTAGATTAATCCGAAAATCCTTTATTTAACAAAACGATTTAATTGCATCACTCGGTGCTCGCCACAGGTCTCGAACCCGGGACCTGTGGTTTAGTTTGGCACACAGTCCCTCGCTGGACTGTGTGTCTAACTTGGTAATTATTCTGGTTTTTATTATACTTAACATCTTACGGAGTTAACCCGGTTCATTTTAAAAACAAAAGACATTTTTATTACTGCGAAGGTGCGTGTGTCAAGAATCGAACTCGGCACGTGTATGTATTTGTTTGCACACAGTCCACGCTTGGACTTTGTGTCTAACCCGTTCATAAAACTGTTTTTAAATAATCTTATAAGATATCTGAACTTCGTCTTCTTCGCTTAAGATTACTGATTATGATAATTCAACTGATTCATGTCTAATTCGATTAACCAGCTTTATAAGTAATTGAAAGGTAATGAATGGAGAGAGTTTGGGGGAAAGGATATACCGATCAGCGTCTTTCACAGAACTCCGGTGAAAACTCGTCGGCTCTGTTTGTGAACTTTGGCTCTTAGAATCAATTAACAGTTCTGTTCAATTAGTTATGAAATTGAGGTACTTAAACAAGGATTAACAGAAGTTTGAAGGGTTATACCGATTCACAGTGTGAGATCAGAAGTTTCAGAGGTTTTCCGGCGAGAGCTGAATATTCCGGCTAAGTCGTCTGGGATAGATTCTGATGGTTGGATTGAAGTTATTAACACTCTAACATCGGATTGAAACGGAAAGAGTTGAGGTATTTACCGTGTAGATGAAATCTCGGTTTTCTGGCGACTTGCAGAGATTTTCCGGCGAGTGAAATTACGTCGAGAATTTGTGTGATTGTGAGCGAAAAGGTTAACAGAGGCTTGTGGGTGTATTTATAGGGAAGAACATCGATGAATTGGGTCCGTTTACGGTCTTGATTCGTCGGTCAATAATTTCTCCGGCGGTTATGACTGTGTCGCGGACTGGACATCGGTTATAACCGATGTTGAGGTTAATGCTTCGGTTAAATCAGAAGAAACCGTCAATTATCGGCGAAATCGTCGGGATTTCCAAAGACTGCGATTGGGCGCGTCAGTTTGAATTCGAGATTGTGATATTTGAATTAATTGTTTTGGTATATTACTAAAAAACACCAGTGGCGGAGTGGTTGGATGGATGGAAGTTAAGGCTTTGAAGTTACCCGGCTGACCCGGGTTCGAAACCCGGCAGCCTTGTTTTATTTTTATTTCACTATTTTTAATACATTTTCAACTATAAATTTTATATTCTAATATACTTATTAATTATGTATCGTTTAAAATTAATTTGAGCATTAAATACGCAACAAAATTTTCAACTGGTTGTTCGGTTAATAAACGAAGCGGGTTTGGTAAATCCGGTTTTTGACGGATGTTACAGTATCCCCTACTTTTTAGAAATTTCGTCCCGAAATTTAAGTAGTGACATATTTGTCTAAAAAGGATGGTGTTTAGTTTGACAGTTACATACTTAGAAAGGAGTAAGAGTTTAAATTTTTGTTTGAGGCGGTAACGTTCCTTGTAAGGGTTGAGTACCTTGCTACAGGAATCGCTTTTTGATGCTTAAGTTAATGAATATTGATAAATATGATTTCATGCGCAAGAGTTTTGATATGTTTGGAAAGATAAGGTTATATCCTAAAACAAAACTTCTAATACTACGACCTACATCGAACTTCTCATAACCGCCTGACAATGCCTCTGATCCTTTGGCAAGAATACTTATATATAGGAAGTACCAGTGGCGTATCCACCATATTCTTGTCAAATTTTCATTGGTTTTATCAGTAAGTTATGATTGGTTCTATGATGTGACTCTAGAACATAAATAAACACAACAACCAATATCTGAGTCCCAATTCTGATAGCATACATGTTTGAATGGTGACAGTATCCAATTTCCTTAAATGATGAGATGATATGAATGCTAAATCAGTGAGTATAAAACAATCTTCAACCAAGACATTACTAAATCCTACATGGAACTTCTCATAACCGCCTGACAATGCCTCTGATCCTTTGACAAGAATACTTATATATAGGAAGTACCAGCGGCGTATCCACCATATTCTCGTCAAATTTTCATTGGTTTTATCAGTAAGTTATGATTAGTCCTATGTGACTCTAAAACATAAACAAACACAACAACCAAAGCTTGAGTCTTAATTCTGATAGTATACATGTTTGAATGATGACAGTACCTCTCTCGTTTGTTATGATGGAGAGGTTAGTCTATGTAGAAATGGAACACAATCCAATTTCTTTAAATGATGAGATGATATGAATGCTAAATCAGTGAGTATAACACAAACTTCAACCAAGACAATACTAAATCCTACATGGAACTTCTCATAACCGCTGACAATGCCTCTGATCCTTTGACAAGAATACTTATATATAGGAAGTACTAGCGGCGTATCCACCATATTCTCGTCAAATTTTCATTGGTTTTATCAGTAAGTTATGATTAGTCCTATGTGACTCTAAAACATAAACAAACACAACAACCAAAGCTTGAGTCTTAATTCTGATAGTATACATGTTTGAATGATGACAGTACCTCTCTCGTTTGTTATGATGGAGAGGTTAGTCTATGTAGAAATGGAACACAATCCAATTTCTTTAAATGATGAGATGATATGAATGCTAAATCAGTGAGTATAACACAAACTTCAACCAAGACAATACTAAATCCTACATGGAACTTCTCATAACCGCCTGACAATGCCTCTAATCCTTTGACAAGAATACTTATATATAGGAAGTACCAGCGGCGTATCCACCATATTCTCGTCAAATTTTCATTGGTTTTATCCGTAAGTTATGATTGGTTCTATGTGACTCTAAAACATAAACAAACACAATCAACCAAAGCTTGAGATAACATAAAGAAAAACATAAAAACGAAGCGGTGGGAGTTGAATCTTGATTTTTGGTGAAGGTGACTAGTTGGGTGGTTTCGTTTGGGCCGTCATTATCTTCAACAGGATTGGCGTTGATGTTGAAAACTCTTCCTCTTGCTGGTGGCCTAGTGGTTGGGTTTTCTTGATTTGCTTGGTTAACTGGGTTTGATTGAGCTTGAGCGTTTATGATGCTAACAATCGAGGGCACGTGTTTCTAAAGTGGGTAGGGTTGTCACAATTAAAACAAGCTCGAACATATGGAACATGGGGTATTGGGGTTGATTGATAGGTTTGGATTATGTTTTGAGTAGGGGGAGAGATTTGGTTTTGAGAGGTGCGGCAAGCCTTGCTCAAATGACCATAGCGTCCACAATTCGCACATAGTCGACAAAGGTAGATCGATGGTGATAAAAAACAGGTGTTATATCGAGGGTGAGGTCCAAGGTATGTTTCTTATTTGGGTAAGTTGAGTTGGGTGCTACTTGAGTGATTGGGATAGCTTGGAGGGGTATGGCTTGTGAAATTGGTTGGTTGCGTTGGGTGATAGCGAAAGGTTGCCCATCTCGTTTTCTCTTAGAAATGGATCGTGAAGGGGATTCGGTTTGGGTGGTGTTTGAGGTTTCAGTCGATGCTTTATCCTTCTTCTTCTCCTCCTTGAAGTCTTTATTCCGTATGCGGAATGAACATGTGTCGTATTTAGGAATGAACATTCATAAAATATAAAATATTAAATCTACTTCATCCATAGGATGTCTTGGGCTTTGCTCGTAATTGGGCCTTGCATGCCGCCATACTTCACCTTCGTAATCATGTGGGCCCCCATGACTACCGGGTTTTTCATATGGTTCGCATGTGTTAGCCTGGTTACGTACACTAAAACCCGGAGAAAATCGAGAAATATGCATGTAACGTATGATATTCGGAATGTATCCAGGTGTGGACACGGTGACACCTCAAAGTGGGGTTAGTTCGAACGACGTTTGGTGTGGCATGCTTTGGCCTAATAGGTCCTTCGTACTCTCATTGTTAGTCCCCCAGGTAGGCAAACTGGTCCGTTATATGGATTTATACGAATGCCAACCTAGACAGGACGGTCCGACTACCGGTACTTGTACCCTTACAGTTACTACATGCCCGTCGTAGAACTCACTTTGATGAGATTTGAAAAATGAAAAATGCGACAAAATCTGAATAACGGAAGTATGAAGATGAATTGAATATGTGAACATTGAAATATGTGTGATGGATATGTATGTAAGTATGTATGTTTGACTGTAAGTATAATTCACTATGTATCACAAAATGTAGTATCGGAAGTGTTTGCATGCATTTGTGTATGTAATAAATATGAAAGAAATAAACATCATGAGTTTGCATATAACCACATAAAAAATTAAAAGCTAATCAACTATAGTATAGGCTCTAAGGGTCTAATAACCTATCCTATATCCCTATAGTCATGGCTCTGATACCAATCTGTCACACCCCGACCCGCAGCGGAAAAGGTGATCGGGGCATGATTGGGTTTTCATCAAAGCTCATGACATTTATTATAACGTTTCATATTTATTATTACAATTTAAAGGGAATCATACAATCATAATTACAACATGTTCTACACATTTTTCTAGACTTCATTATTTTCTTCTAAGGCATTTCCTATGTTTTCCTTGCTTCATCCTGTTCACCTGTATCATGTGTAAAAATGGTTTTTGGATCAACAAAAAGTTGGCGAGTGAATCCTATGAAAAACATTTAAACAGTTTATTGAATTGATTATAAATAAAGTGCATAACCACATATGAGTAAATATAGATGTAAACTTATTCACAAATCACTTAATATTAAATAATGCACACACATACAATAATAGATTGTTTTGAGGCACGCGTTGCTCAACTCTTCTCCCACGAGGAACTGATGGGCCTAATGAATGAGTTTTGAGGCACGCATTGTTCTACGAACTGATGGGCCTAATGATTGAGTTTGAAGGCACACGTTGTTCAACTCGTCTCCCACGAGAAACTGATGGGCCTAACAAATAATTTGCATACAACTTGACAATATGAAATACATAACTACAAACAATATTTACATTTTAAGTTTAAGTCATAATATGGTATGGCACGAGTTTGAATAAACGAATTAGTTTTTAGTGACACAAGATACATCCCAAAACGTGTAATTAAAAAGGGGAGTTGTAAGATTCACTCACATTGGGTGCGTTCGGTTGATGATGTTGAATGCGCACGAAGTTGGATTTAACCACGAGTGAAACTAACCTAGATAATAACATAATGGTTCGGTAAATAAGCGGATTTTATTAATCAATTTTTAGTAGGATTATTGGATATATTTTTGTGAGTTTAAGGCTATTTTCTAACTTTAAAAATGTTATTTTTAAGTATTTTTAATTGATTTTTAAATAAAATAAGTAAATAAAAATAATTAAAAAAATGTTGACTTTTTGACCGTTGACTTGTTGACCGTTGACCGTTGACTTGTTGACCGGTTCGGTCGGTTATATGTGTGCGCTGGGTGAGACTCGAACCCATGACATCTCGTACGCGTGCACGCATCTCTACCAACTGAGCTACGTGTCTAACCCGAAATATTTCTGTTTTTAATTATATTTATATACTAATTAGATTAATCCGAAAATCATTTATTTAACAAAACGATTTAATTGCATCACTCGGTGCTCGCCACAGGTCTCGAACCCGGGACCTGTGGTTTAGTTTGGCACACAGTCCACCGCTGGACTGTGTGTCTAACTTGGTAATTATTCTGGTTTTTATTATACTTAACATCTTACGGAGTTAACCCGTTCAGTTTAAAAAAAAAGACATTTTATTACTGCGAAGGTGCGTGTTGTCAAGAATCGAACTCGGCACGTGTATGTATTTGTTTGCACACAATCCACCGCTGGACTGTGTGTCTAACCCGTTCATAAAACTGTTTTTAAATAATCTTATAAGATATCTGAACTTCGTCTTCTTCGCTTAAGATTACTGATTATGATAATTCAACTGATTTATGTCTAATTCGATTAACCAGCTTTATAAGTAATTGAAAGGTAATGAATGGAGAGAGTTTGGGGAAAGGATATACCGATCAGCGTCTTTCACAGAACTCCGGCGAAAACTCGTCGGCTCTGTTTGTGAACTTCGGCTGTTAGAATCAATTAACAGTTCTGTTCAATTAGTTATGAAATTGAGGTACTTAAACAAGGATTAACAGAAGTTTGAAGGGTTTATACCGATTCACAGTGTGAGATCAGAAGTTTCAGAGGTTTTCCGGCGAGAGCTGAATATTCCGGCTAAGTCGTCTGGGATAGATTCTGATGGTTGGATTGAAGTTAGTAACAGTCTAACATCAGATTGAAACGGAAAGAGTCGAGGTATTTACCGTGTAGATGAAATATCGGTTTTCGGGCGACTTGCAGAGAGTTTCCGGCGAGTGAAATTACGTCGAGAATTTGTGTGATTGTGAGCGAAAAGGTTAACAGAGGCTTGTGGGTGTATTTATAGGGAAGAACATCGATGAATTGGGTCCGTTTACCGTCTTGATTCGTCGGTCAATAATTTCTCCGGCGGTTATGACTGATGTCGTGGACTGGACATCGGTTATAACCGATGTTGAGGTTAATGCTTCGGTTAAATCAGAAGAAACCGTCAATTTTCGGCGAAATCGTCGGGATTTCCGACGACTGCGATTGGGCGCGTCAGTTTGAATTCGAGATTGTGATATTTGAATTAATTGTTTTGGTATATTACTAAAAAACACCAGTGGCGGAGTGGTTGGATGGATGGAAGTTAAGGCTTTGAAGTTACCCGGATGACCCGGGTTCGAAACCCGGCAGCCTTGTTTTATTTTTATTTCACTATTTTTAATACATTTTCAAATATAAATTTTATATTCTTTTATTAATTATGTATCGTTTAAAATTAATTGGAGCATTAAATACGCAACAAAATTTTTAAATGGTTGTTCGGTTAATAAACGAAGCGGGTTTGGTAAATCCGGTTTTGACGGATGTTACATAGACTTTAAATCCTTTCCATGCTGCGAAAGCAAGAAATATTCGAATAGATTCTAAGCGAGCTACTGGTGCGGAGACTTCCGTGTAGTCTATCCTTCCTGCTGGTGAAATCCCTTGACAACAAGCCGAGCTTTGTTTCGAACTATAACCCCTCGATCGTCTCGCTTGCATTTAAAGACCCATTTAGTATCAATCGCTTTCTGATTTTCAGGCTGGTCTACAAGCTTCCACACTCCTAACTTCTCAAACTGTAACAGTTCCTCTTGCATTGCTTGTACCCAGTTTTCATCGCCTAAAGCTTCAGAAACATTCTTTGGCTCTATCTGGGATATGAAACATGAATAGTAGCAATACTCTTGAATTGGAGCAACACGAGTATAGAAACAATTCAAAGCTTTGTTTATTTGACTCCGTTTTCTCACACCAGCTTGTAATTCGCCTATTATAGATTTGACGGATGATAAGAATATGATCTTGGCATCACTTCGCCTAGAACAACCACAGTATTCTCTTGATTTGTGACATTGTGATCTACCACCACTTCAACTTCAGGAGCACTACTCGGCCTGCAGATTCATTCATTAAACTTGTAATCTGCTCTGCTTCTTCATCTGAAGAAGATTCTCCATTAGCATCGAATGTTGGAGCCTCGTCCGAGTCTGAACTATGTGCTTCAGAAAGATTAGGAATCACTGTAATATTGACAGGTTCTGTAGTCGATGTCACTTGTTCTGTTTGAGTTTCTTGACCACCGCTATTACTTGAACTAGCACCAGAAGAAGATGATCCCAACATGGGTTGATTAACCACAATTGTTCTAATGATTTGCTCTTGATCGCTGATTGATGAAGATAATAAAGAGCTACGATTTCTTCATCGGATGGTTCTTCAGGCAAATCGAATGATTTCCAAAGGTCTTGATAGTTGAACAACCATGCGTCGCCTCTTCTTTGGATAGGATCCGTATAGTTAAAGCAATCCACATGTTGTGCTTCAATAACCTTTCTCAACGAGGGAACATATACACGTCTTAATGGACTCGCATATCCGACAAAGAAACCTTCAAGAGATTTGGCTCTGAATTTACCATCTTGATCGATTATAGTACATGGCGCACCAAAAGGCTCTAAAAACTTCAAATTCGGCTTCCGTCGGTTAATCATCTCAAAACAAGTCTTCTTCATTTGTTTGACTGTTAACACTCTGTTAAGTGTGTAGCAAGCCGTTGCAACTGCTTCACTCCAAAAACTGACGGGAAGTTTAGAATCTGCGAGCATTGTTCATGCAGTTTCTATCAAAGTTCTATTTTTTCCGTTCAGCAACTCCATTTTGTTGCGAAGTGTAGGGAGCACTGAATTCATGCAGAATCCCTTTAGCGTTGCAGAATTCCCTCATTTTGGTGTTTTTGAAATCAGTAACCGTTGTCACTTCTAATGCGTCTCACCGGTAGATTGTACAGGTTCTCAAGTTTCTTGAAAAGAATCACTAAGTTTTCAAATGTCTCATCTTTTGATTCTTGGAAGAATACCCACAAGTATCTTGAATAATCATCTGTGACTACCATGCAGTAGAGATCTCCAGAGATGCTTCGGACATTCACTGGACCGAAGAGATCCATATGAAGTCTTTCGAGTGGCAACTTTATCGAATTGAGAATCTTTCTGGGATGAGATTTCTTGATCTACTTTCCCATTTTACACTCGAGGCAATTATCTGACATATGAAAACTTTTCAGATTCACACCTTCCACCAAATCGTTATGCACCAAATGATTCATCTTTCTTAGGTGAATGTGGCCCATCTTTTTGTGCCATAAGATTGACTCCTTATCAGTAGCTTTCGAAACAAAACATTGTGCCGTTTTTGAAGAAGTAGTAGCCTTTCCCATGTCAAGAACATACAAATCATTCTCTCTCGGTGCACGCATGAGTATCCACTCGTCTGGTATTTTGAAACCCGGTTTGATGATCATGCATTCTTTATCGTTGAAGTGGACGGTAAACTTATTATCACAAATTTGAGAAATACTCAGAAGGTTGTTCTCAAGCTCCGCAATGTAGTTCACTTGATCAAATGAAACAACTCCGTTGAGATCTTTCCCTCGGCGACAATCCTTCCACCTTGGTTTCCAGCAAATCCAACATATCCGCCGTTGATAGCTTTTTATGTCAAATAATAGCGCCTTCATTCCTGTCATATGCTGGAAGCTCCACTATCCAGAATCCACTTGGAAAGTACGGATCTCTGGAGCCCCTGCACATTTCAACAATTAGTTAAACAGCGCGACCCAAGCCTTCTTGGTCTTGGGTTGAATTGGATAACCATCGTCATAATCAAATTCACATTCGTCAGCATAATCAAGTTCATATTCATCATCTGGATTTTCTACGATGTTTATGTTTGAATACTTCACTTTCTTTTTACCTTTTGAATTGTTATCACTTGTAATTTTGACAATTTCAGACTTGATTTCAGATTTTGATTCTTTCATGTTATTAGTCTTTAGAGACTCAGACTTAATAACGTCGGATGTTGTTAACCTTTTCTTAGCAACCCAGGCTTGTGATTTGATGTTAGCCTTTTTGATGTAAAACTTGTTTTCATTAGCACTAGAAGTTTCACCCTTTTCAAAAGTTGAGTTTTCAAATCTCTTTTCAATTTTAGGTTTAACTTCTGGTTTTGATTCATTTCTTTTCAAAATCGCTACAGGTTTTACAAACTCTGGTTGCTTTGATTTCACAACATCTGAACTTTCTTTTCTTCGAAGATAGGCCGGCTTGGATTTAGACACTTGCGTGCAATATGACCAACCTCATTGCACTTGAAGCAAGTCCGATTATCATGTGAATGACCACCAGTGGATTTAACACCACTTGTGGCTTTCGCCTTATCTCGAAGTTCTTTCTGTTTCTTAAACTCATCGTTTGATTGTTTCCCGATCAAACTTTCCTCATGAACCGTGTTCGTCCCATAGACAAATTTCATGTTCTTATCTTTATACTCATGAAATGGTGACGTTTTCTTTTTAGGTTCATCAGATTCCTCTAAACCCAACCAAGCTCTCTGGTTTTCCGATGATCACCACAATTCCTTTGGTAGTTATTATAATTTCTTTTGGGTTTTGAATAGAATCTCTTTTCATTTTTCTCCAGGTCATCTGATTTAACTTCAACCAGTTTGAAGAGTTTATCCAATTGATCTTCTTTGACATTCCGAATCAGAAAACTGTCATCAAAGTATAATCTATCAGATTCCTTAATCTTGTACATGACAACAATAGGATCATCACATAGATCATCTTCCGATGATGTATCGTCATCTTCAGAATTTGTGTCAGAACTGTTCAAACTTGATGGTGGCGCTATCAAAGCTGCAATCTTCAGAATCATTCAGAACATTTTCAACCACCTTTTTCACTACCGCATTGTCATCATCTGATTTAGTATAGACTACATCAATGTTCTCCGGCAACTCATTTTTTCTTTTCAGATAACAACTCTGTCACACCCTCAATTTCCACTTGCGGAGTTTTACCGCGAGGCGTGTGTAACAAACCAGAATCTGAAACACTAGTACGTAGAATGACTCTATATGATTTGATAATACGTTTTTCAAAAATCATTTGTTTAACCATTCATCGTAGATTTTATATTGTCTTAGTTAGTTACCAATGTTTAGCGGAAGCATTAGTTTTTATGGTTGAGCGGAAGCATAAAATAAGTAGAGAAACGGGCGCCAACACAAACGCCAAAACAAATGAAAAACCCAAAACAATGTTTGTAAATGAGACTCGATAAAAGATGTCTTGATCAATGCATGTGAGTGCACCTAGAGCTCCTAGCGTCCTGAGAAACATGTAAAGAAACAAGTGTCAACATTAAAGATGAGTGAGTTCACAGGTTTTCATAAATTCGTTTTGTTCGGTTATGAGTTTGTTTCCCCCGTTATCCCTAACCCGGGATAACGATTTAGTTCCATTATTCCCAACCCGGAATAATACCGATAGTTCCATTATTCCTTAACCGGAATAATAATGATGTTGGTTCCATTATTCCAAACCCGGAATAATAAAGTTGTTGTTTCCATTATCCCCAACCCGGGATAATATAGTTGATTCGTAATTAAGTTCAATGTTAACATATATAGGTAGCTAGCCTAAAGTCATGTCACGTAAGTGTTCGCGATCGAAGCTGACTGTTGTGCCTCCGTGTTGCCAGGCCTATCACTGACCATGGCGAAGTTAGGCCAAATTATTCACCCGTTGACCATACCCGGTCGGCTAGCGCGACTAGCTCGGATGGGGCTTGTCGGGCCCAGTAGTACTACTTATAATTTCCCCGCTATTAAAACCCAATACTAACGATCCGAGAGATTGTCGAGGACTTATGTGATATAGCTGCTTAGTGACCATAACATTACATTAACATCAACTTAGTTACCGAATACTTATGTGACGTTAATTTCGTATAACGTAAAGAGATTGAGTTTGAAGAGTGTATACATGTTTCTCCCCCTGTTGTTTAAAAACGGATAAAATTAGGGACCGTGAACTCACCTTTAGTTGCTCGGTTAGTGTAACACAGAAGTTGCAAATGATGGGACCGCTAATTGCGTCCTAATAAAACCAATTGTTTCCAAGTTAGTGTGTGAACACACTAATACAAATTCTACACATAATTTACGCACAAAGTGATACACACAATCAAAATCCCTAACACTCAAACATGCATGCAAGTATCCTCATGTGAACATAGTAATCAAAACAATTTATCATGAACTTAATCCAATCCATACAACACTTTGGTGCACACATTCACGAGTTATCAAGTTTCAGCTTACATACTCATAATTCGGCTGTTTTCTAGGGTTTTTATAAAATAGTTCCACGTTCCAAAAATTCCAATTATTTTACAGCTGGTGACAACTATACTGTAGAAATTTATATAAATTTTCAAGTCCTAATTCTTTACCAATTAACTATAAATATTAATATACTAGGCTGCAGTCAGATTCGTCGCTTTCTGACTGCAGTCCACGGAAGAATTTATTTAAAAATCACTGATCGTCCAATTAACAAAATTCCAGTGGGAGTTGCCCGGAAATTTCCATACCTAGTGGCTGTACAAATTTCATGATTCGACTCCTACTGATTATGAAATCCAACTCGATAAACAACTAACAAAATTTCAGGATTTTCACAGCTTTAGTTACTGAACTTATTTGGCCACTTAAAAATATCAAACGACTTCAGAAAAATATGAATCCAACGCCATTAGATTCGTTATTCAAATCTCTATGTTTTAGACTTCAGAAAATCCGTTTTTTCGACAACTAACGACCGAGTTACAGCCAGTTGAAGTCGGCTGTAACTATCATTCAGCAAACTGTTTCAGCATTTTATCACAACTAATTCGCAATAACCGTCGATACAATGAACCTAGGCGATCAAGAACTGATTTTTCCAATCATAGATCAAATACATATATCATATCCATGCAAACCCTAATCATAATCTCTAGTTTTTATAAGCAAAACACAGCCTATGTTTTCCAGATTTCGAACAAACATCAAACTTTCAATCTAGCATTAACAATCCGAAAACAACACAATCACTTCATTCAAACACCTATATCCGAATATGATCTTGTAAAAATGATAAATTCTAATCTTTAATGATAAGGTAAACGAACCGTGAGTGAGATGAGGAACCGATTGATCAAAGATAATTGCGACCGAGAAGATGAAGATGGAGTTGTAACAAGCTGCTTGCGGTCGAAGAGATGAACAAGGGCTGCTCGCGATCAATGGAACAAGCGTAAGGCTGCCGACGGCTGATTAGATGCTAGGGTTTTGTGTGTTGTGGAGAAAGCATGCATGTGTTTGTATATATAGGCGCAAGAGATGAAGAGGTTACGGTTTGGGTGTCTCGCGGCCGAGGGCTTGGGTGGGTCGGTTTGGGTTGTTTGCTCGCGACATGGTTTGGGTTCTAAACTTGATCCCCAAGTTTAGTTCCTTGATTCGCAAGAAAAAGAGGCCGGCTCGTGTCGCGGTTCGGCTCGATTCATTCGTTTATTTATTACGTCTATACATTATAACTAACATAAAGCACGAACTCGGATATCACATAATAACGTAGCACGTAATTTATTCGACAAGTATTGCGTTTAAGTTATCCGAAAAACCGGGATGTCACAAACTCAATGTTGAGTGCCTTATCCATCCCATCAATAGTTTTGCGACAATACTTCTCACATAGGGGTGGAGGAACATTGTTGTATTCTTTACCGTTTTTCTTTTTAGACCTATTAACATTTTCTTCCGACGAGATCGTCGGAAGTATGTGATCGATGACATACGCGTTAGTTGTGTAACTTCTTAAAAGTTGTTGAACACGTTCTGTTTCAATTTTCATGTCCTGGAGTTGTTGTTTGGTCTCAGCAATGGTGTTAATATAGATGTTTATTGCTTTTTGTTTATCCATCACTGTACCTTTCAACATCCTTATAGAATCATGTTGTTCAATATTATTTCTATCGAGCCTGCCATAATCATCTTTCATTTTGTCATACGCTTCTTTCATTGTACAATAATCGTATTTGAAATGTTCGTTATGTACATTGAGTTCAGCGATGATTTGTGATTTTTCGGCGCATTCAGCACATGGCTCGGTACATTTTGTGCAAGGTTTTACAACCTCCACAACTTGTACTTTGACGACTTCCTTTACCTCTGGACCTACCTTGGTTAGATTCGCCATCATAGCTTTATTGGCAATGTCCTTGAGGTTTTCAGCAGTCACTTCTTGATCAACATTGATAGTTTCTTCATTCGACTTCTCCTCGATCACTTGCTCTTGAGAACTTCCAACAAAATTACCTGCAAAACTATCACATGAGTTAGGAGATAATATACCTTGGTTCTTCATGTGAAGATACTCCTCTTCCTCTTGCTGTTGCAGATATTGTTCTAATAAAATATTCTCTAGAGCTGCTGCTTCTTCAGCAGATGTATCTTCAACAATCTCAGCCATCAATGCAACTCCGGTCTTCTTACCGATATAAGAATTCCAATCGAATCCATCATCCTCGTTCGAAGCAAGCATTGCCTTCTCAGTAGTGTTACTATTTGGTTTCTCTTGGATTTCAACCTGTGTCTTCTTTGGGAAAGGCTTGTACTGAAGTGACTTCTTGTAATACTCGTTGCCTCCTCCAAATGGGCTTTGATTGCCCGTGGCTTCAGGAATTTTTCATTCTCTCTTAAAATGCCCTTTCTGTCGGCATCTGAAACAAGTGACCTTCAATTTGTCGAACCCTAGCTTGTTGCTTGAAGTTCCGATATCTCGGCCAGTGAGTCCAACAAACTTTGTCACCCTTCGAATGATAGAAGCTAGTGACCACTTGATATCCATCAGTTCAAGCTCTTCTTCGTCCACCTGATCGTAGTCTTCGGCGGTCATTTCGGGATTACCGATCTTTCCAGCTACAAGACTTTCATACGATTCTAGAACTATGGTGAGAAGTGACATTTGTTGTTTTGCAACTTGTTCAGAAACAACATTGTTTAGATTAACAGCAATGTTACACTTGTACACATTTGGATCAGAATTTGATTGTTGATTCTGATTAGCTTGATTATGATAAGTTGAATTTGAACCAGTGCTTGAGAACGAAGAGTTTTTGTGGACTTTGATCATATTGTGGATATGATTAATTCTGATTCTGTGGAGAAGAATTCATGTTTGCACTGAATGCTGTCTGAATCTTTGGGCTTGAAATGTTGTCTTGCATTCCATTGTTGTAATACGGACCAACATCTTGAACAATGTTAGCATTCTTCGACTTCGCAATCTTTAGAAGTTCCATTTCGTGACCTTCAAGTTTGTCGATGAATGTAGACAACTTAAAGAATTCCCAATTCGGACTTTCTTTCAGAACCATCAGATAAGTAGTCCACTCTCCGTCAGGTAATGCATCTGCAAGTTTATCGATGTACTCTGGTTCTGTCTTCTCAAGACCGTGTCTTCTCATTTGGACTTTCAGATGACAGAAGCGCTCAATCATCTGTTTCATTGTCTCGCCCTTTAACATGTTGAAAATGTCGAACTACTTCATGATGAGAGCTTTCTTACTCTTGACATCTATGCGCTTCCTTGGTATTTCTTTTGCAGTGATAGCCAGAGATCTCTCACAGTCGAATATTCCGGCAACAACACCAGAATATCTTCTTTAACAAATTGTTGAATGAGGCTTATCATCTTTTTCTCAGCAATGTACTCATCTTTCTGTATTGTGGTGTACTTGTACTTTTCCAGAACTTGCTGATTCTCATCCAACGGAACAGTATAACCTCTCTCAATCGATACCCAGCCTTGGAAATGCACGGCCTGAACCCAATAGGTAAATTTCTCCTTCCATCCTTCATACTCGTCCATGCTCATTAACTTTGGCGGTTTAACGGACTGTTGATGCATATGTATGTTGCCTACGTCATCGTATAATATCGAGTAAGTATTTAGGAGTGAAATGTCGAAGTTTATGTATATTTAGGGTCAAGTTCGCTAGAAAAGGAAGTTTTGTAGTCAAGTTCGGCCGAACTTGACAAAGCAAGTTCGCCCGGACTTGCATTCCCTCCAGCGAACTTGCACTCCTATAAATAGGAGTCTTGACATTTCATTTGTAACTTTCAGTGATTTTGTCACGACAGAGGCGAAGCTCTGTCCAAGTGTTTCCAGGATCTGTAACGTTGAATATTAATGAAACGGTGATTAAATAGAAACAAATGAGTGTATCCAATGTCGCCTAAGCAAACGGATTCCGCATGTTTACCTTAGGTGTGTTAGATTAGTGCTCGAACGATCTGTACAACGGTCCTACAAGGGGTATCAGAGTAGGATTGGCCTAATTTGAAGACATTGGACATAGAACATCTCATCTTCTACTCATTTCTTCTATTTTTTAACTTTTCTTGGACAATTCATGGACAAAATGGACTGATTTTCAAGTATAATACGTAAAATCCATAAAGATCAACCCTAGAAAAGATCAGAGCTTAAAACAAACGAATTCATGCCGAAAAATTGAAAAAACCATATTTGAAAACACATGTTTGCTCGAACTTGACTGAAAAATTCAAAATTTTCATCAAGTTCGCCCGAACTTGATTGATTTTTCAAGATTTTTGGGTAAGTTCGCTCGAACTTGCTTATTTTTCAAACAAATTTCATCAATTTTGCCCGAATTTGATTAAATATTGTTGAAAAATATTACAAGTTCGCCAGAACTTTTAAAGTCTCTTGAAATTCTTACAAGTCTGCCTGAACTTGCTGTTTTTCTTGAAATTTTTCACAAGTTCACCCGAATTTACTGTTTTTTTCTTGAAATCTTTCATAAGTTCGCTCGAACTTGTATTCAAGGTGAATTTTTCATAAAATCTCAACAAGTTCGACCGAACTTGTTAAGTAGCTGATTTCACAAGCTGCGACAAGTTCGCCCGAACTTGTCCAAGGTTTCAAAAAAAAAAATTTCCGAAAAATTTTAAACGTTTTTAGCAAACCGATACGTTAATATTGTCGATTAAAAAGTCAATTTTTTCTTAAAATTGTCTGTTTGCTAATCATTTTTCAAGTGTTTTGAACAACAGATTAGTTTGGAAAACGAAATGGGGTCTATAAAGCTGCCAATGTTGATGAGATTAGAAGAGTATGAAGCCTGGAATGAAAAATTCGTGAACTGGATCCAAGCTATGCATTTTCGCAGTAGGGTTGCGATTGAGACAGGTTATGTCGTTCCTAGAGATGAGAATCAGAAAATTCTGGAGAAGTGCAATTATTCTACTCAACAGAAAGATGATTATTTTGCTGAAAGGAAAATGATTAATCTTATCCAGCAATCGGTTAAGGAAGACATCCTGATACTTTTACCAGAATACAATACTGTAAAAGAATTATGGACATCTCTGAATAATAAGTTTCAAGAGAGTGTAGTGGTTAAGAACTCTGAAGCTCTGGTTTCAAGTATATCCACAAATGAGTCTTCAAGTTCTAAACCAGTCTGCCCGGTCTATATGTAGACAATTATCAGGCAGATAATGCAAAACTCTTGAGTAAGATTGAGAATTTGACATTAGAAAATAAAAAAATTAAAAGGTAATGAAAAGAATTTTGAAAACAAAATAAAAATTTTAGAAAATAAAAAATTACAAATGGTAGTAGATTTTCAAAATGAAATAAAAATATTTAAAAATGAAAAAAATGTTTTTGAAAGATTAAATATAGAAAATCAAAAAGCAATAAATTCTCATATTAAGAAAATTGCTCAACTTGAAAAAGAAGTTGAGACTGTTAAAAATAAAGCTGTTAATTCAGAAAAATTATTGAAAGTTTTTGTGACCTCCTCATTAAAGTTAGATCATATATGTCGAAAACCAATCAATAATAATAAAAAGGAAATTCCAATAAGTGACAATGTTACAAATTATGATGATGTCATAATTGAAGATTGTGATAATAAAACCGATGATGAAAGAGCTAAAAATGATAAACATGAAATATTTTTAAAACTAAAAGAAAAATTTCAAGAAACTGTTCTACAATCTACTGAAAAAGGTGAATGCTCAACGCAAAAACCTTCTAAGCAGAATGGAGAACAAAAACAACATGAAAAACAAAATTTAAAAAATTTTCAAAACAAAAATAAAAGCTCATCGGTTCGGTCATCCAATCATTATAAAAACTCACAAAAAATTGAGAATAAGTGGTGCAGGTCGGACCACAGTGCTTCAAAGTCAAATCAATTTTACAGAAGAAGCAGGAAACATGACTACTACATGTCAAATCAATGTGCTGATTTGGGTGTTTAGTCTGAATAGAGAGATTGGTATGATAACAGAGTGTGTTACAACTGTGGATTTGGGGACACATTGCTGTTAACTGCTTGAAAAAAAGATTTGATATGAGAAGATGCTGTAAATGTCAAATCAAAGGTCATATTTCCAGGGATTGTCCAAATAATCTGAAAATAAGATCGGTTAAATCTCAGGGGGAGAAAAGACAAGAGGAGAAGAAAACAGAGAAGAAAAATGAGAAAACTGTAGAGAAGCCCAAAGAACAAAAAGTCAAGTTATCACAAGGGCAAAAAGACAGATTGAGAAAAAAGAGGAAAAAAGTTAGAGAGTATTTGGAAAAGTTGTCCTCGGATACGTCTAAAAAATCAGATAAAAGTTCTAATGAATCATTTTACTCATAATCAAGTAAAACGAATTCAGCAGATACAAATCTGAGGACAAAAGAGAGAGCAGTGGAGAAAAATTTGATAATTCAAACAGTTATAAAATCAAAGAAAGTAAAATTTTCAAATAAAGTTTCTATCAAACTGTTTGAATATCAAAAACAGTGTGAATGTTTGTTTGCTTCAGATGTTAATGTTTTTGGTAAACCTAAATCCAGAATGGATTGGGTTCCAATTCAAAACTGATTAAACTTTGTTTGAATGTGAAGGATAACCAAGCTTCAAGCCAAAGGTCATTTCAGAAGCAGTGGTTGTTCATACAGAGAGACACGAGACAGGAGTGATATTCCACACAAACAAAATGGTAGTCTCGCGTTCACATTCGTAAAAAGTCGTTAAATGGTTAAAATGGAAGATTCTTATTTTTGATTTTAGTAAGATGTTTTCAATTTTAGGGGGGGAAAAATTTTAAAAATTGTAAAAAAGTTATTGTAAAATTGAAAAACATCGTTTCGAAATCATTTTAGATAGATAAAATGATTGAAAAAGCCAAAAACAACAGAAAATCTTAAAATATAAAAAACATTGAAAATGAAAAATGAGATTACTTGTGCGAATAAAGGAAATGATAGTACATCAGTGGACTTTCACAGTATACTAAGGATTTGTAAAGTTTAAAAGTGATAAACGAGTCTTACTGTGGATGTGTCGATAGGCTTTATACGTTCAGTAAATTGTTTCCGGGATATAAACTAAATTTTACAACTGCTTAATCTTGTGGATTAACATATCTTGGATATATGGACTTAGTACTCCGAAATTTCGTTTGAGAGATTGCCTAATTCTGCGATACGAGGTCTTTATAAATAGTTGATATCTGGGGTATTATACAAGTTCTTCTGATTTTGCGGAAGCAATAGCCTAGAACTTCTATAATACTTTATGCTAAAAACCCCAAACTGCACGCAAACTTGAAAAGTATCAAAAGATCTAATCAATTGCAGTGATTAAAAGATTCCTTAATTGGAACACACCTCAAAGTCAAGCCTTCATCTCTTTGTCTGTATGGTAGTACTAACCTGAGCTCTCAAGGCCTTGCACAACCCATATACAGATATCAATTACGCTATATTCACCTGTAAGATGAAATCTAGAGAATCTTGATACGTGAGTATATTCAAGAAGTGAGAACCACAGTTAAGTCAAGTTTCATAATTCTAGCTAACATATCTTGGAACAATTGAGAAACATGGTAAAGTTTAAGTGGACAAATATATCGACAATCTAGGTAAACAAGTTTAAAACTTAAAGTCATTAAAAGGACAACGTTACTGGTGATATGTCTCAAAAACTGATATGATCCTCTAGCACGTTTTCTAACAAAAATACAAACTGTAAATATTACATTTTAGTATGTTTACATTCTGCATTCATTTTTAAAAATCCAAAAAGATTTTTTCTCATATCTTCCATGGAAACCTAATAATGTTGAATGTGAGCCGGACCAACGAGACTGTTAAGAAACTGTTTGTGTGTGGATACGTGTGATTGTTCTTAATCGTCAAATCTTAGAGATTCAGAGCATCACTTGAGGGGGAGCTAGATAAACATGTTGATTAAAGATACCAGAAAGCTCAAAGCAAGGGGGAGCATGGATGTTAAAGTTATTCAAGATATAAAGATCAAGAGAACATTCAAGACTTAGGAACCTATTTGAAGAATGATGACTACGGCAACATCCAAGGGGGAGTCTATTGATGCATATATCTGTTGCCTACGTCATCGTACAATATCGAGTCAGTATTTAGGAGCGAAATGTCAAAGTTTATGTAAATTTAGGGTCAAGTTCGCTCGAAAAGAAGTTTTGTAGTCAAGTTTGGCCGAACTTGACTAAGCAAGTTCGCCCGAACTTGCATTCCCTCCCGCGAACTTGCACTCCTATAAATAGGAGTCTTGACATTTCATTTGTAACTTTCAGAGATTTTGTCACGACAGAGGCGAAGCTCTGTCCAAGTGTTTCCAGGATCAGTAACGTTGAATATTAATGAAACGGTGATTAAATAGAAACAAATGAGTGTATCTAATATCGCCTAAGCAAACGGATTCCACATGTTTACCTTAGGTGTGTCAGATTAGTGCCCGAACGATCCGTACGACGGTCCTACACGGGCGTGCCCATCTCGTTGTCGAGATTAACTTGTTGGATCACGTTGGCATTGGATGTACCCACTCCGGACATAAACGCTCTCTGAATATCATCCATCGCGAATAACGAGACACGTGCGCTGAAAACACGTTCAAACTTTGAAAAACAATTAGCTTTACTACAAGTTCGGTCGAACTTGTAGTTGTGAATGAAGAATTTCAGTTTTTATCACAAGTTCGGTCGAAATTGTGATTTGTATTGAAAATTTCCTGAGTTTTAACTTCGAGCGAACTTGAAGTTTGGATTTTATAAGACTCTTACAAGTACGGGCGAACTTATCTAAGATTTTCTTGAATTTTATCAAGTTCGGTCGAACTTGATAAAAGATCAATTGATTCTTAGTAAGTTCGAGCGAACTTAGCTCAAATTCCCCAAATATCACTCAAGTTCGAGCGAACTTGATATTCACTCAAAAAGTGAGTTCCTATCACAAGTTCGGCCGAACTTAGCTTCCAAGTTCGATCAAAGTGTGATGGAAAAACATGGTTTTTGCACAAATTTGACACCAATTCGTTTGATTTTAGTCTCCAAACTCTCAGGGGTTTATCTATGATGTATTTAACATGTCATATTAAAAATTGGAGAGGATTTGCAGGTGAGTTCTTCATTTTGGTGTAAAAGTTAAGAAAAATAGAAGAATGGAGTAGAATTAGAAGTGTTCTTGTCTTGATATCAATCAAATCAGGCTATTCTAGCTCTGATACCACTTGTAGGACAGATCCTCAATGCATAGGAACCTAGATTTGATCTCTATTGTCCATAATAGCGGAAATATTATGAAAAGTTTACCAAATAACAAGAATTATTCAATTAGTCATCAATTTTATTGATATAACGTCGAGTCTCCAAATTGACAGAGTACGCCTCAGAAATGCCAAAGTTACAAATGAGGACGACAAGCTAGCTATTTATAGGAGTTGAAGTTCGCTAGAGGATGAGGTGAGTTCGGGCGAACTTGCCTAAGCAAGTTCGGCCGAACTTGACAATCCAAGTAACTCTGAAGTGAACTTGCCCCAACTATACATAAATACATCATTTTGCTAGCCTATTCAACTCTAGTCTTTGGTCTTTGGATAGCGTCAGCTTCTGTAACATTTGTCAAAAACGGGTTGTCCAAACCCGCTTCGTTTGTAATCGAATATCAAGTTATAAATGTTTCGTTGCGTATTTATGTCAATTTTAATTTTTGATGATGCATAATTAATAAACAAACTAGAAATTAAAAGTTATAATTGATAAAAAGTAAAAATAAAATAAATAAAAAGAAAAATAGGTTGCCGGGACTCGAACCCGGGTCAGCCGGGTTTAAGCTCAAAGACTTATCACACACACATATAACCACTCCGCCACTTGATGTTTTCTGTAAATTCTAGGAAACAATTAAATTTTATGGCCAATCATAAATCAATCTGGTTACGCCAACTGTAACCGAAATCGGTCATCAAACGTCCAAAAACGTTTGATTGTTCGCGGTTTACCGATTATAACCGATACACCGACACCTCTAATCAATTTAGCTTTGAATGGACTTGAATTCAAGAGTGGATCGGTTTTAATAACCGAAAACTTTCAATTCCTGAATTACTCCAATCATAGACCCCTCTCGCGACTCAAACACATTCTGCAAACCTTCAATTTCATTTTCGCACAACTTTCAGTTCGTCGGAGCAGCTATTTGAACTCGCCGGACTTTCGCCGAAAAACCGTGTTTTCTATCAAATCAGTGAGTCACTCAATTCTTTCATCGTCTATCAGTTGTTAAGCTGTAGCTAACTCAAACCCTTCAATCGGAACCAATTTCAGACGTCGATATCGGATAATTCACTCTCGCCGGAAAACTACTGAAAATTCTCAATTCTCGCTGTGACACGGTATAGCCTTCTAAACCTCTTGATAACTCTTGTTTAGTACTTCAATTCCACACTTAGCTAATCAAAACTGTTAATTTGTTCACTCAGTCGAAGTTCATAAAAAACAGAGCCGACGACTTGCCGGAATTCTGAGATAAATCGTTCTCCGGTATGTTTACTTCCAAAATCGTCTCTGCCATTTCATTTTAGTCTTTTGTACATTTGTTAATCGTTTTAAAGCAAGAAACACTTGAGTAAATCATTGTCTGTAAATTTAGCGAAGAAGATGAAGTATGTTAAGATTATAAGATTAATTAAAATCGGTATTATAAACGGGTTAGACACACAGTCCAGCGGTGGACTGTGTGCAAACAATACGCATACGTCCCGAGTTCGATCCTTGATACACACACCCTCTCTGTAATAAAGATGTTTTATTTTTTCTAACTGAACCGGATTAACTTACGTTAGATGTTAAGTATAATAAAAATTGGTATATTAACAAGGTTAGACACACAGTCCAGCGATGGACTGTGTGCAACACTAACCCACAGGTCCGGGGTTCGAGACCTGTTGCACGCTCCGGTTCGATGATTTAAAACACTTTTTGAAAATAAAAGAATTTTGAATAAACCGAATTAGTATATAAATATAATTAAAAACAGAATTATTTCGGGTTAGACACGTAGCTCAGTTGGTAGAGTTGCGTGCACGCGTACGGGAGGTCTCGGGTTCGAGTCCTGCCCGGCGCATACATTCACACAATAGAACCGGTCAAACAATCAAGCAGTCAATGGTCAACGGTCAACGCGAAAGTCAACATTTTTTTATATATTTATTTATTTAATTTAATTCAAAAATCAATTAAAAATACTTAAAAATAATGTTTTTAAAGATGGGAAATAGCCTTAAACTCACAAAAATATATCTAAAAATCCTATTAAAATTATCAATAAAATCCACTCATTAACTATACCTTCCGTTATTATTTAGGTTAGTTAATCCTCGTTGTTCAATCCTTCAAACTCGTGCGCATCTCATCATCTCCAACCGAACGCACCCAATGTGAGTGAATCTCTACAAATTCCCCGTTTTAATCACGTTTTTGGGGTGTATCATGTGTCTTACCATTTATTATATTTAAATCATTGTGCATACATCATATCATGAACAAATGTGTATTCAGCTTGTATCAACTGTTGTGTGGTTATTGTTTAGATTCAATTTATTATTTTCAGTACATGTAATTTCATAGGCCGCCGCTCCCCATTACATTATGAGCGTTGAGCAGTTCCCCATTACATTATGAGCGTGAACCTGGCGTGCCAACATACGATCGGCTCCGTTTGATTGAGCCTTGATCGCACAAACATTCATCATAGGCCGTCAGTTCCCCATTACATTATGAGCGTGAACGTGACATTGCCAACATATACAGTTTCATTCATTTTATATATTCATGCAAGTTCATATGTTATTGTATGTTATTGTTTGTGATTGTTATTGCTATTGTTTGATTATTTACATTTGCTCACATATGACTATTGCACAATTTTTCCTTGATAAAAATAACAAGAAATCAATAATAAATGTTTATCTAACAAGGTTCACTCGCCAACTTATGTTGACCCAAAAACCCCCCATTTTTACACATGATACAGGTGAACCAGCTGCAGCAAGAAACACATAGGATTGGCTTAGAAGAATAAACTGGTTTAGAGCTTGGATTGTTTCGTTGATTATTTTTCTTTGTATTTGTATGGGCATGTTTGGATTATTGAGAATGTAATTTTGACTTTAATAAATATGAAACATATTAGTAAATCTCATGAGCTTTGGTGATAACCCAATTATGCCCCGACTCTTATTCCGCTGCGGGTCGGGTGTGACAGATTGGTATCAGAGCCATGACTATAGGGATATAGGATAGGTTATTAGACCCTTAGAGCCTATAGTATAGTTGATTAGAAATTTTTATGATTTTTGTGTGTTACATGCCAAATTTCATGATGTTTATATGTTTTATGTTAAATGTTACATTCAATGTTATGCAAGCATGTTCATAAGTATATATTATCATATAATGCCTATCATGAATCATATTCTCATAACATATCATATCCATGAAAGCACACATCACATCATTTTCATGATTGTTTTTACAATGATTTTTGTATTTTCAAATCTCATCAAAGTGAGTTCTCATGACGGGCATGTAGTAACTGGAAGGGTACAAGTACCGGTAGTCGGAACGTCCTGTCTAGGCTTGGCATTCGTATAAATCCAAAATAAAGGACCAGTTTGCCTACCTGGGGACTAACGATGAGAGTACGAAGTACCTATTAGGCCAAAGCATGCTATATCAAACGTCGTGGGAGCTAACCCCACTTTGAGTTGTCATTGTGTCTACACCTGGACACATTCCGACCATACATCTCGTAAACATATTTCGTGGTTTTCATTCGGGTGATGCGAGTGTTAAATCGCCAATACTAATGTGAATCCTACCAAGCCAATAGACATGGGGGCCCACATGACTATACAGGTGAAGGTATGGGGGACATTTGAGGCCCAACATGAGCAAACCCAAGACATCCTATGGATGTAGTTGCATTATTGATATTTATGTTATTTTTCATTTTCTTTAAGACACATGACACCTAAAAAGACTCCATAAACTCACAATCTTCTTATGTATGTTCCTGTAGATGTCGGCTAAACAACAACGAGGGGGTAAAAGATCAGGAAGGTCTCACGAACGCTTGGCCACTCAAATCGCGAAACAAATGGCCGCGGTGCTTCCTGACATTGTGGTTCAAGTACAACAAGCTCTTGTCACAAATCCCACTAATCCTCCCCAGCAAGAAGACCAGCACATCGGCATCCCGCCTACCAAGAAGTGCTCATATAAGCATTTCAAGTCTTGCGATCCTCCTAAATTTGAAGGGACCGAAGGTGTCACTGCTCTCCTCCACTGGTTTGAGGAAATGGAAAACACCTTCCTCAACTGCGATTGTCCCGAGGATCGCTAGGTATGATACGCAACCGGGAGACTATTTGGGGTAGCTCTTACCTAGTGGAATACTGAAAAGGGTAAGAGGGGAATCGAATATGCTATGGCCTTAACGTGGGAGGAGTTAAGGGAAATCATGACGAGGCGATTCTGTCCTAGAAGTGAGATTAAAAAGTTAGAGGACGAATTTCATTCTTTGAAGCAAAAGGAGGGAGATCATACTTCCTACAACAAAAGGTTCTTAGAGTTGAACCAAATGGTCCCTAACTTGTTCACCCTGGTTTACCGCTTAATCGAACATTATATTCGAGGTCTTCCCTCGAAAATTCAAGATTCAGTTCTCAGCACTTCACCAGCAACACTTGAAGCTGCTATGGAACTAGCTATTGAACTGACCGAGAATCGAATTCGCAACGGTAAGTTTAAAGAGGAGAAAAAGAAAGCCCCCATTGAGGGCCAAACTTCAAACCATTCCACCTCCTCCTCTAAGTTTGCTAACAAGAGGAAACGTAACACCAGAAACTTTGCTGTCACACATACCAATTTCCCTATCCCTGCTGCACCCATTACCCAAGTTGCCCCCTCACCTGCACCATACAAAAGGCCATACTCTGGCCCATTACCAAAATGCAACCGTTGCCAATACCACCATTTTCCTGATCATCCCTGCCAACATTGCACCGGCTGCGGTCGCGCAGGTCATACTGTTCAAACCTGTCGCATACCTCAGCGAACGAACCGCCACCAGCCTTCAACCCAAACCCACCAACAAATAATGGGTCAAGCCCAACAACCCCTACTACTACCACCTACCCAACATTTAGCCCAATCATACTATCAACCCAACTATCCCATGGTACAACCTTTGCGGGCTTGCTACAATTGTGGAGACCCAAGCCACTTTAGAAACACTTGTCCACGGTTGGTGAACATTATTCATGCTCAAGCCCAAGCCAATCTGGTGAATCAAGCTAACCAAGCTCCTCCACCTGCAAGAGGAAGAGCTTTCAACATCAACGCTAATCAGGCTAGAGCTGACAACAATGTGGTTAACGGTACGTTCCTTATCAATGGTAGTTATGCATCCATGTTGTTTGATACTGGCGCGGATAAAAGTTTTGTGTCCTTAGAGTTTGAACCCATCCTAAACCAAAATCGTGATAAGCTCATGGAATCCATAACAGTGGAAGTTGCTGACGGGAAACCGGTCTCATTAAACTCCATTATACGCAATTGTACTCTCACTTTAAACGATCATAATTTTCTAGTTGACCTCATTCCCATGAAGTTGGAAAGCTTTGACATTATAATTGGTATGGACTGGCTCAGCCAACATCAGGCTGAAGTTGTATGTCGCGAAAAGTTTATACGCATTCCTCTTTCAAACGGTCAGACTCTACGAATCTTTGGAGAAACCTCGTCGAAAGGGCTCAGATTAATGTCCTGTCTTCAAGCTCGAAAATATCTTCGCAAGAATTACGTCGCATTTTTAACCCATGTCGTCAAAAAGGGAACTATGGAGAAGAAACTTGAAGACATTCCAGTAGCAAAAGATTTTCCGTAAGTTTTTCCTGACGACATTTCAGGACTTCCTCCCTTGAGAGAAGTCGAATTCCACATTGATCTTATACCTGGTGCTACACCAGTTGCAAAGTCTCCTTATAGGTTAGCCCCATCCGAGATGCAAGAGCTAGCCAGTCAGTTGCAAGAGTTGACTAACAAAGGATTCATACGTCCTAGCTCCTCGCCTTGGGGTGCACCTGTCCTTTTTGTGAAGAAGAAAGATGGAACGTTTCGCATGTGCATCAACTACAGAGAACTCAACAAGTTAACGATCAAGAATCGCTATCCATTACCTCGCATTGATGATCTTCTTGACCAACTTCAAGGCGCCAGCTGTTTTTCAAAAATCGACCTTCGTTCTAGTTATCATCAACTTAGAGTACATGAAGAAGACGTCCCAAAGACCGCTTTCCGAACTCGTTATGGTCATTATGAATTCATGGTCATGCCATTTGGTTTAACAAACGCTCCAGCTGTCTTCATGGATTTAATGAACAGAGTCTGCAAACCCTATCTCGATCGTTTTGTTATAGTCTTCATCGACAACATCCTCATTTACTCAAAGTCTAAGTCTGATCATGAACGGCATCTTCGACTCATCCTTACACTCCTGGAGAATGAAAAGCTTTACGCCAAATTCTCCAAATGCGAATTCTGGTTAAAAGAGGTACAATTCCTTGGACATGTAGTCAATGACAAGGGAATACATGTCGATCCCTCAAAGATCAAAGCAGTACAAGAATGGCAAGCGCCACGTACACCAACTGAAGATCATTCCTTGGTTTGGCTGGTTATTATCGCCGTTTCATCTCAAACTTCTCTCGCATTGCTGTACCACTCACGGCTTTGACTCATAAGGGAAAACCTTTCATATGGGGACCCAAACAAGAAGAAGCTTTCCAAACCCTTAAACAAAAACTTTGTGATGCACCAATCCTCACTCTTCCTGAAGGTTGTGATGACTTCGTGGTTTATTGCGACGCGTCAGGGCAAGGACTAGGCTGTGTTCTAATGCAAAGAGGAAAGGTTATAGCTTATGCTTCGAGACAACTCAAGACTCATGAGAAGAACTACACCACCCATGACCTAGAACTTGGAGCCGTTGTGTTCGCTCTTAAGATATGGAGACATTATCTCTACGGTACTAAGTGTGAACTATACACTGACCACAAAAGTCTTCAACATATCTTCAACCAAAAGGAGTTAAACATGAGGCAACAAAGATGGGTCGAACTTCTAAATGACTACGACTGTGAAATTCGGTACCACCCTGCCAAGGCAAACGTGGTGGCTGATGCACTCAGTCGAAAGGGTTATGCGAACTCCATTCGTCTTCTATGTTCGCAAATCATAACTGACATTAAAGATCAAATTCGAGAAGCCCAACATGTTTCAGTAACAGAAGATGATGTACGAAAGGGGCTGTCCTATGGAGCTGAACTTAAACTTGAAACTAAATCTGACGGTATTCTGTACTATCTAGATCGCATATGAATTCCTGACCACAACAACCTTCGTGAATTTCTTATGAATGAGGCTAACAAAACACGATACTCTATACACCCAGGAGCCGATAAGATGTATCAAGACCTTCGATACACCTATTGGTGGCCTGGAATGAAAAAGGATATTGCTGTTTTTGTTTCCAAGTGCCTTATATGTTCCAAGGTGAAAGCTGAACACCAAAGACCCTCAGGACTTCTGGTCCAACCTGAAATACCTGTATGGAAGTGGGAAAACATAACCATGGACTTCATTACCGGGTTACCTCGCACTTCTGGTGGGTATGACACTATATGGGTAATCATTGATCGTCTTACAAAATCAGCTCACTTTATTCCTATCCGCGAAGATTTCAAGAACGAGAAGCTAGCTCGTATTTACATCAGCGAAATCGTAAGCCGACATGGTGTACCGTTAAGCATTATTTCAGATCCTGATGGTCGTTTCACACTTCACGAACATGGCAAGCTGTACAAACCGCTATGGGTACACGATTAGATCTCAGTACTGCTTATCATCCTCAAACTGATGGACAATCTGAACGCACCATTCAAACTCTTGAAGATATGCTTCGAGCATGTGTCATAGACTTCAAGGGAAATTGGGACGCTCATCTACCATTAGTTGAATTTTCGTACAACAACAGCTATCATTCAAGTATCGGCATGGCACCTTTTGAAGCTTTATATGGTCGTAAGTGCCGATCTCCAGTATGTTGGCACGAAATTGGGGAAGCTCAAATCACCGGTCCAGAATTGATTCAAGAAACCACAGACAAGATCCATCAGATTCGAAACAATCTTCTAGCGGCTCAAAGTCGTCAAAAGAGTTATGCAGATAAACGACGGAAGCCTTTGGAGTTCAACATTGGTGATCATGTACTTTTAAAAGTATCACCGTGGAAGGGGGTAGTTCGTTTTGGTCAAAAAGGCAAGCTAGCACCACGCTACATAGGACCTTTCAAGATACTCGAAAGAGTAGGACCTATAGCATACAAGCTTGATCTACCAGAAGAACTCAACAGGATTCATCCCACATTCCACGTATCAAACTTGAAGAAGTGCCTCGCTGATGAAAACCTCCATATTCCTCTGGAAGATATTCAGATTGATGAATCTATGCATTTTATTGAAAGACCAGTAGAGATCATGGACTTCGGAGAAAAACGTCTACGACGAGGTCGCATTCCAATTGTTAGGGTACGCTGGGAGTCGAAACGGGGACCTGAGTTTACTTGGGAACGTGAAGACTCAATGCGCGAAAAATACCCGCATCATTTTCCTACTACTACTACTTAAATTTCCGGACGAAATTCCTAAAAGTAGGGGATACTGTAACATTTGTCAAAAACGGGTTGTCCAAACCCGCTTCGTTTGTAATCGAATATCAAGTTATAAATGTTTCGTTGCGTATTTATGTCAATTTTAATTTTTAATGATGCATAATTAATAAACAAACTAGAATATAAAGTTATAATTGATAAAAAGTAAAAATAAAATAAATAAAAAGAAAAATAGGCTGCTGGGACTCGAACCCGGGTCAACCGGGTTTAAGCTCAAAGACTTATCACACACACATGTAACCACTCCGCCACTTGATGTTTTGTGTAAAGTCTAGGAAACAATTAAATTTTATGGCCAATCATAAATCAATCTGGTTACGCCAACCGAAATCGGTCACCAAACGTCCAAAAACGTTTGATTGTTCGCGGTTTACCGATTATAACCGCTACACCGACACCTCCAATCAATTTAGCTTTGAATGGACTTGAATTCAAGAGTGGATCGGTTTTAATAACCGAAAACTTTCAATTCCTGAATTACTCCAATCATAGACCCCTCTCGCGACTCAAACACATTCCGCAAACCTTCAATTTCATTTTCGCACAACTTTCAGTTCGTCGGAGCAGCTATTTGAACTCGCCGGACTTTCGCCGGAAAACCGTGTTTTCTATCAAATCAGTGAGTCACTCAATTCTTTCATCGTCTATCAGTTGTTAAGCTGTAGCTAACTCAAACCCTTCAATCAGAAACAATTTCAGACGTCGATATCGGATAATTCACTCTCGCCGGAAAACTGCTGAAAATTCTCAATTCTCGCTGTGACACGGTATAGCCTCTAAACCTCCTGGTAACTCTTGTTTAGTACTTCAATTCCACACTTAGCTAATCAAAACTGTTAATTTGTTCACTCAGTCGAAGTTCATAAAAAACAGAGCCGACGACTTGCCGGAATTCTGAGATAAATCGTTCTCCGGTATGTTTACTTCCAAAATCGTCTCTGCCATTTCATTTTAGTCTTTTGTACATTTGTTAATCGTTTTAAAGCAAGAAACAGTTGAGTAAATCATTGTCTGTAAATTTAGCGAAGAAGATGAAGTATGTTAAGATTATAAGATTAATTAAAATCGGTATTATAAACGGGTTAGACACACAGTCCAGCGGTGGACTGTGTGCAAACAATACGCATACGTCCCGAGTTCGATCCTTGATACACACACCCTCTCTGTAATAAAGATGTTCTATTTTTTCTAACTGAACCGGATTAACTTACGTTAGATGTTAAGTGTAATAAAAATCGGTATATTAACCAGGTTAGACACACAGTCCAGCGGTGGACTGTGTGCAACACTAACCCACAGGTCCCAGGTTCGAGACCTGTTGCACGCTCCGGTTCGATGATTTAAAACACTTTTTAAAATAAAAGAATTTTGAATAAACCGAATTAGTATATAAATATAATTAAAAACAGAATTATTTCGGGTTAGACCCGTAGCTCAGTTGGTAGAGCTGCGTGCACGCGTACGGGAGGTCTCGGGTTCGAGTCCTGCCCGGTGCATACATTCACACAATAGAACCGGTCAAACAGTCAAACAGTCAATGGTCAACGGTCAACGCAAAAGTCAACATTTTTTTATATATTTATTTATTTAATTTAATTCAAAATCAATTAAAAATACTTAAAAATAATGTTTTTAAAGATTGGAAATAGCCTTAAACTCACAAAAATATATCTAAAAATCCTATTAAAATTATTAATAAAATCCACTCATTAACTATACCTTCCGTTATTATTTAGGTTAGTTAATCCTTGTTGTTCAATCCTTCAAACTCGTGCGCATCTCATCATCTCCAACCGAACGCACCCAATGTGAGTGAATCTCTACAAATTCCCCGTTTTAATCACGTTTTTGGGGTGTATCATGTGTCTTACCATTTATTATATTTAAATCTTTGTGCATACATCATTTCATGAACAAATGTGTATTCAGCTTGTATCAACTGTTGTGTGGTTATTGTTTAGATTTAATTTATGATTTTCAGTACATGCAATTTCATAGGCCGCCGCTCCCATTACATTATGAGCGTTGAGCAGTTCCCCATTACATTATGAGCGTGAACCTGGCGTGCCAACATAGGATCGGCTCCGTTTGATTGAGCCTTGATCGCACAGACATTCATCATAGGCCGTCAGTTCCCCATTACATTATGAGCGTGAACGTGACGTTGCCAACATATACAGTTTCATTCATTTTATATATTCATGCAAGTTCATATGTTATTGTATGTTATTGTTTGTGATTGTTATTGCTATTGTTTGATTATTTACATTTGCTCACATATGACTATTGCACAATTTTTCCTTGATAAAAATAACAAGAAATCAATAATAAATGTTTATCTAACAAGGTTCACTCGCCAACTTATGTTGACCCAAAAACCCCCATTTTTACACATGATACAGGTGAACCAGCTGCAGCAAGAAACACATAGGATTGGCTTAGAAGAATAAACTGGTTTAGAGCTTGGATTGTTTCGTTGGTTATTTTTCTTTGTATTTGTATGGGCATATTTGGATTATTGAGAATGTAATTTTGACTTTAATAAATATGAAACATATTAGTAAATATCATGAGCTTTGGTGATAACCCAATTATGCCCCGACTCTTATTCCACTGTGGGTCGGGGTGCGACAGCTTCAACACTAATTATGTCAGCAACAGACTCCCCCTAAGCCGATGCATCCAATCACCAAATCCTTCAATTTTCGAGTTAGCAATTCAAGTATGTCTTCATATCTTCCGATCTGCATTGTAGAAAGGAGGTTCTACCAAGCAGCAACAGACTCTCATCTCAAACCGTCAACTTCTCAGCAACACACTGCTTCAATCTGTATACTATAAATCAAACATCTCGAGAAACCATAAGAATTTTTCCACATAGTTTAAACAACTTATTATTATTCGAGAGATGGTAAAACAGTATAACAGATTAAGCAACAACTAAACCAACACAAACACTCAACACATTTTTGTCCAACACACTTATAACCTGCAAGGTTTAAAATTTTGGAACCCATCTTCTAACACCGTCTCCCCCTATCAGTAACAACTCCTCCATGAACAACCATTTTCCATACACTAAGAATTTTAAAGAAAAAGAAAAATCTTTTTGGATTTTGATATTTTCTGAAACAAATAACGAAAGCAATAAACACTCTATTTTTGTGAGAATCACTGGTAAGAAGATCATATCAACAAAAATCAAACTGTTTTCCCACTTTTAGATAATTCTTTAAGTAACTTTGGTGAATAGCAGTACAAGACGATTACCAGTATATTTTTCCACTTAAACAAAATGCATGAACATTTCAAGTACCATTACCATATGATATGTTAAGATAATATTATAATGATATACTAGTGTGTCCCACTTCAGGACATACCCCCATGATCAAGGTATGCACAAAGATTCATCGTAGTAGGTGAGTATACCGAAATTCATCCTTTTGTTTTACAACGTTAGATAATTGGTGATCAAGTCAGTACTTCCGTACATCAAAAAGACCAATATCCAACGAGGGTTAGGACAAATACCACAAATTTTGGTACGAATTATGCATTTTGCACATGTGAATAGCTCTCTAGGAGAGCTTCTTCATTTCTGGGTTATTGGCATATTTAGCTCTTTTAAGATATCCTGGTTGTGCCTAGGTCAGCATATCTCTGGATGCAGCAGAAGGACAACCCTGATATCCCGGATGAAATAACAGCATAAAGATCCAAAACTTCAAATTTTGGCAATCTATCAACGCAAGATTTAAGGTCATTAAACCATACGCCACTGATATGTTACCCACTCATATTCAGTTCGTTAAGTTTATATCACATTGGAATGTTGATTATTTCATACTTTGCCTACTGGTACATCATATGATGAAGCTGCTATCACACTTTGGCAGTCTAATCTCAGTTTAAGTGTGACAGTCTAACTCGCTGATATACTATCATTTCTCCTTTTCACACAGTGAAAACTCATTTTTCATTTTTCGATGTTTTGTATTTTTAAGGTTTTCTAATTTTTTATGTTTTTAATTTTTCAAGAAAACAGTAAACTATTTACAAAATTCTTATGAAAAACTGGGTATTCAGGATTCCTCATCCCGTTGAGTTCGACTAGATGTTCAAAACGACCCCTGTCAAATGCTTTTGTGTAAAGATCTGCAAGGTTATCTAATGTGTCGACTCTATGAAGTTAAATCAAGTTCTTTTCAGCACAATCCCGTATAAAATGATGACGAATATCAATATGTTTTGTTAAACTGTGCTTTTTGTGATTGAAATGGCGGCATTATTGTCTATCATTATAGGAGTACGAGTGAAATTCAAACCGTAATCGCGCATCTGCTGTTGTATCCAGAGAACCTGAGAGCAACAGCTACCCACATCAATATATTCAGCTTCACACGTAAGGTAGACACGCAAGACTACTTCTTGCATTGCCAAGATACAATCCTGCCTCCTAAGAACTGACAACCACCAGTAGTAGATTTTCTGGTAGACTTACATCCTCCAAAGTATGAATCAGTGTAAGCAACAAACTTTAGGTCACTAGCTGCTGGATACCACAACCCAAGTTTAGGTTTCCCCTTCAAGTAACAAAGAATACGCTTCACTGCTTTCATATGTGACTCCTTAGGATTCGCTTGATATCTGGCACATGATGTCTGGTCGTGAAGCAGTCAAGTACATAAGTGAACCAATCATTGCCTTGTATTGAGTTGGACCAACATCTTCCACACTCTCATGATCTGGGCCAAGATTGTGATTCTCGCAGATAGGTATGTTGAAAGTAGCACAATCCTCCATTTTGAAATGAGAGAAAATGTCATACACATACTTTGTCTAATGTATAAACATCCCATCCTTCTTCTGTTCAACTTGTAATCCTAGAAAGTAGGATAACTCACCCATCGCACTCATCTCAAACTTGCTCTTCATCACCTTCTCAAATTCATGACACATGCTCTCATTAGATGACCCGAAGATAATGTCATCCACATATACTTGTACCAGCAGAAAATCTTCTTTCTTTCTCTTAATAGACAGTGTACTGTCAATCTGACCCCTTTCAAAGCCATTCTTCAACAAATGAGCTGACAGTGTCTCATACCACCGCCTGGGTGCCTGATGCAATCCATATAGTGCCTTGTTCAGCTTATACACCTGATCTGGACAATCTGGATTTGTAAACCTATCTGGTTGTGAGACATACACCACTTCTTGGACTTTCCCGTAAAGAAACGCACTTTTCACGTCAAGTTGGTAAACTTTAAAGCCCTTAAAAGATGCAAAGGCGAGGAACAAACGAATTGCTTCCAACCTTGCCACTGGTGCAAACACTTCAGTATAATCAATCCCCTCTTGCTGATTGAAACCCCTTAATAACTAACCGAGCCTTGTTCCTTGTCATAATCCCTCGGTCATATTTCTTACACTTAACCACCCACTTGGTGCCAATCTCTCTTTCTCCTTCAGGCAAGTCAACTAGATCCAAAACTTTCAACTTCCTGAGCTGATCTAATTCCTCTTGCATCGCTTCAACCCAAGAACTATCTTTCAGAGCCATGTGCACATTCTTCGGCTCCTCTTAAGTAAGGAATCAGCTATACAAACACTCGCTAATAATCCCCGTCTTATGTATCGAAGCAAACAAACAGGAAGCTTCAATCACACCTCTTCTCTTCTGCACACCCGCAATAGCATCACCTATAATGTTCTCAACTAGGTGATCTCTGTTTGCTCATGTAGTAGTAATGGCATCAACTTCTAATTTTTCACCAAGATTGGATCCAACCTCCCTCTGAATATTCTGATTTGAAAATGGATTAGTGAAATCCTCCCCCTGAATAGGTTCAGAATCACTATCGCTTGAGAATATGCTGCATTTGCATTTGCATTTGAGGAAGTTTTCGGAGCATCTGTCATCGAAATACTCGATCTCGGAATGAAGTCACCCTCTTCATCCTCACTAATCGCAGTTTGGATCAACTGAGACTCATCTGCATTGGAAAACTCAGGAATATTAAATGATTTAAACACACTATCATAATCATATAATATAGCAGGTGCACTCGTTGATTGTTAAGGCGTATAAGATGTGAATTCAATATTAAACACGACCTCAATTTTACCAGTTTTTAGATTAAAAACCCTTTTATTCGGTGTTCCAGGTACATAACCTAAAAAATAGCCCTCGTCAGCTACTTCACCGAATTTTTGTTTTATCTTTGTTTTTCACAATTTTGCAGGGTAATCCAAATGGTTCAAAGCCTTTTAAATTTGGTTTCTTGTTAAACATAAGTTCATGACATGTTTTGTTAAAACGTTTAACAGTTAACACTTTGTTCAGGACATAACAAGCTGTATTCACAGCTTCTCCCCAGAAAAGAACTGGAAGCTTGGAATCAGACAGCATAGTCCTAGCGGCTTCAATCAACGTCCTGTTCTTCCTCTCAGCGACTCCATTCTGTTGAGGTGTATAAGGAGCAGAGTATTGATGTTCAATTCCCTTGCACATGCAATAGAGATCCAGAATCTGATTCTTGAACTCCGTGCCATTATCACTCCTTATCCTCTTGATTCGAGCTTCATGAACATTCTCTAATTTTGTAAAAAGATCTATCAGCAACTCAGCTGTCTCATCTTTTGTACCTAAAAAGAAAACCCATGAATAACGTGAATAATCATCATTGACAACAAGACACTAGTACTTTCCACCTATGCTCCTTACATTCACTGGACCGAAAAGATCCATATGAAGTAATTCATAAGGGGCATTTATGGAATTTACTGTTTTAGACTTTTGAGGTTTCTTATGTTGTTTTTCCTTTTGACATGGAAGACATTTATGCTCCACGTGAAACCTCTGCACTGGCACCCCTTCCACTAAACCATTTTTAATAATATAATTCATTTTTCGGTAGTGGATGTGGTCCATGTGTCTGTGCCACAACAACGACTCAGCCTTAGATGCTTTTGACAGTAAACAAGCCACCACAGTGGAAGAATCCTTAGCACCCATATCCATGACATAAGTGTCATTCCTCCTTGGTGCTCTCATCACGATCCAATCATCCGGTATCACCAAACCCGGTTTCAACACCAATGCTTCAGACTTAGTAAAATGGATCGAGTGACCCTTGTCGTAGACTTGTGACACGCTCATCAGATTGTGCTTCAGCTGCTCAACATAGTTCACTTTGTCCAGTGTGATCTTCCCGTTGGTCACCTTTCCTCGACCCGTAATGTAACCTCCTTTAGCACCCGCAAAATTCACATAACCACCATCTATTTCAAACTTAGTCAACAATCTCGCATCCCCCATCATGTGCCTGGAGCAGCCACTATCAACATACCATAAGTTGATAATCCTCCTTAGCAGCTCCTGCACAAACCAACAAAAAATAGTTAGTTTAGGGGACTCAAGCTTGAATGGTCTTGGGTCTACCAAATTCATCAACTATTTTAACATTCATCCAACATCCATCACTCCTGACTGGAGTCTTGGAACTCGGACTTGTTGAAGGAAATAGGGTTTGATTTCCATGAGGTCTCTGGTCCTGGGGTTTCCTATATAAGTTTGGACTCTTTGACCTTTGGAAATTTTGGTTTTGTGACCTAAATTTATTCCAATATTGATTCTAGTAATTTCTAAAGCCATTGTTAGAAAAAGTTCGACCCCCATTGTTTTGGTATCGATTTTGATATTGACTCTGACTCTTGAAATTGTTTGAATAACCATTAAAATGATTCATTCTTGGTCAACAACTCCTAGGTCTCTGATATCTGCCTGATGTAGATTCAGGCTGAAATCTTTGTTGATTTCTTTGAAATTTAGGAACTTGCTGAGTTCCAGTTTCGGCCCTATCTACACCACCAGCAACACCAACTTGTTGCTTAGGAGCAGACATCTTTTTCTCACCATCACCGCTCTTCATTGGTGATTTCTCTCTCTTACTCTCACTCACCTATGCTTCACTCTTTCTGTTAGGACAACAACTAGCTACGTGTCCCTTTGTGTGACATTTGAAGCACGATCTTTTTGCCGAAGACTTCTTAACTGAAGTCTTTGGTTTAGATCCATCAGGTGAAGATGATGATGCCTTAGAAGGATCTTGTTTAGTTTGCTCAATTTCAGATTTTTCTTGGTTTTTTAATTTTAGCAAACTGCACATTTGATTCATTTTCAATAACAGAGATATCGTTTTTCATGTCACTACCTTTTACAAAATCAACCCTTTTAACACCAGTTTGTTTTTTGTTTTTAGGATGTGTACTCTTTTTTTTCAAAACCGGTTTTCTGTTATTATCCTCCTTGGCATTATCATTTTCAGACACCTTCACATTCTCTGATGTGGAACAACTAGGCATGGTTGACCCAAAGTCTGTTAGCTCTTCTTCATTTGGCAAGAAAGAATAGTCATGACCAAGAGGAGGTGAAACCTCATTGAGGCCCTGGAAGCCCACACTAGTCTTCTCATTAGTTTTCTTTAGTCCATTCATCATGTGTTTCATAACAAAAGATGAATCTCTGAATTGACTCAATTTCTTTTCAAGTTCAAAATTTTAAGTTGTGCATCCGACAACTCTTTGCATTTTTCAGAAATTTTTTTGTTTTCTCACTCATCGTATCATGAGCTAAGTAAATAACTTGAAGTTTTTTATTTAATTTACAGGTTAGAATGCTAATTTCCTCTTCATAACCCTTAATTTTCTTCAAATATGATTGACTCATTTCTTTTTACGAAAAAGTTTGATTCTTTGACACTTGAGAGCTCATTTACCAGACTTTGGTTGTGTTTTGTTAACTCGTCAACCTTAACTTCAATTCATGAAATTTTAAACAGACGGAACTAACAGGATTAGAATGTACCTCTCCTGTTGATTTGCTTAAGTCAGCCATGAATGCAGCAAAATCAGCAGCCATTTTCTTATCTGTAGCATCCTTTTTTTCATCAGACTTTAATTCAACTTCTTCAGCTTCTGTCTGATCAGCATCAACCTTTTCAGCAACAGCCACTTTCTCTTCCTCAGCATCTTCCACTTCTGCATCATCCATTGGTACTATCTCAGCCATGAATGCTTGTGTTACATTATCATCACCCTCTAGATGAACACTCCAGTCATAAGATCCCTCTCGTGAAGTGGAAATCAGGGCCTTTGATGCATTGTTGTCTGATGCATTCCTGTTGCTCGAACCATGACAAGGAGTATCTTGATAAGATGCACTAGGACGAGACTCGGTCTTTGGTCTTTGACATTCTCTTGCGAAGTTTCCATAACTCTGGCAGTTGTAACCCTAACCTTGGACTTGTCAAAACCAACACTCTTTCCAACAAACTTTCTTCCCGTCATATTCATAAACCACTTCACTCGTCCAGAATTCATGGCCATCTGCCATTGTAAATCTATCTCCTCAAGGTCATCAGGGTCAATCTGATCATAACTTCATCAAAAGTTGTTGGATCAGATATCTTTCGCTAAATGTAGTTCTCGTATGATGCTACAAAGAAAGCAAGCAAAGCAAGATTTCTTCAGCAGCCTTAACACTTAGAGGCATCGATCTAGTATTACTGTTGTTATTGCTTGACTGTTGCCTCTTCCCCCTGTCGATCCTCCTGAAGCAGGAATAAAACATACATCACCATCAGAATTTGTCACAACTTCCTCATTTTCACATGAGAGAAACGCAGTTTCCGAATCACTTGAAGCATTGTGGGAAGAAGAAGATGAAAGGCCTTTGTAAATTCCCGAATCTTGAACCTGATCATAACCAGTGTCCTTTTTCTTCATACTAAACTCATAAGCTCTCAATTGTCTAACAACTTCATCCAAGTCCATAGTCTCATAAGTTGCTTCTTTCTTAATCATGAGAGTATAGATATCCCACTGTCGTAGGTAGATAGCATTCATCTCAACATCAGTGTATCCCTCTATGTCATAATTATCCATTTCTGACATTAAATGATAAAATCTTGTGATGATATCTTCGAGGGACTCATTCGCATGCCTTTGAAAACTGCAAATTGCTTTTTAAGCAGGTCTACCTTGTTCTTGTTTACATCGGCATTACCCTCACATCTCTTTTCTAATGCATCCCCACATCTCTTTTGAGGTAGTGTACCTCTTGAAAGTATGTTTAATGCCATCAGGTAGAGACATTTTTATAGCAGCATGGGCTCTTTTTTCTGCTTCATACATTTTCTTCTATTCAGCGCCTATATTAGCAAATATAGTGACACGCTGTCTGCCTTCAAACTCATGTGTTTGGTTTACGTACCCATCTTTAATACACATCCACATACGTGAATCTTGGTATTCAACGAAAGACTGAAACCTGTCTTTCCATGTAAGATAATCTCGACCTTCATCATCTTAGGAGGTTTTTCGTAGTACCAACCTCATGTTCCATCCTTATCAACTCGTTCAGATTGGACATGTTCGAATTTTTAACGCAACCGGCTGGTTAAAAAGGTAAAATATTTTTTGAATCTGGTCATTACTAAAATGTACCTTTAGATTCGTCTCGAGAAGACGATTCCAATGATATATAATGTCAAAAACCTATTTCGGATTTTCCAGAGGTTTTTTTTTGTCCTAAAAATCAACTGAGTCTAATGGAGCAACCTGTTTGTTCTGAATGTTCACAGAACTATCTCTACACACAAATACGTTAAAAACTCGGTACGTCAGCTGATTAACTCTCCACCTTTTAAAGTAACTGCTAAATTCGGAATCCCAGAAGCCAGGCAAGTTCGGAATGATAATACTTTAATAAATTCGGAACTTGTATCACACAAACTAAGGTCGGACTGTATAAGTCGGAATAACCAATTTGGACTAGTTCTAAGCTTCAAAAATCCGGAACACCTCCTTAAACTCGTAAATGGTTAAATTCGGAATATTATAAATTCAGAATAGCTTAACCCTGATAAACTCTTAAATCCGGAACTTATGTTCTGTTTATCTGAAATTCGGACCAAAACTAACAACTCCGAACAACTACCTAATCTGGAATTTTAAAGTCGGAATTTTAAAACGGACTCAGCAAATTCGGATCAATATACAGGTTCTGAATTGACAAATTCGGACACTATCAAATTCGGAACTGCACTCCGGATTCCTAAACTTGTGTGTTTCTGGCAAATCGTACAATCGTGACTTCACATCAATACGTGTTTACCCACAAATTTAGGAATAAACCCTAGCACAGAAAACAATGACGGCAGACGCACTTTTTTAACCAAAAAGCTTGAATCTTTATAACTTTTCAACCAAAAACTTGAATCGGTATATCAATCTTGAACCGTACAATAAGAGCAAATGCTCTGATACTAATTGTAGGTCCCTATACGTGGGTCGTTATGAGATTGATAATCAACCAAGAGTGGAATCCCCTTGATGGATCAGACACGCACAAAAACAAGTTTATAGATGAAGAACACGAACAAAACTTTAACCGATCTTCTATGATTATCAAAACACAAAGTTTTACAATCACTCAAGATCACACAAGAAATCTCTCAGCCTCTCTCTGTAGATTTCTCTCTCACACACACTGTAACTGTCTCTCTGATGTCTCTTCTAAAACCCTAGTTTTCAGGATCTAAGTTTGAATTACTTGTAGTTTTTTTTCTAAGAATGGAAAATGGATTGAATTAGAAAGATATGCAGCGGAATTAATGGAAAAGTTTTACTACAAGCAATTGGTCGTTTGTTTTCATCACCATCATGCTTTCAAGTTGGTAAACTTATCATGTGATTCACAAACTCCCCTTAGCCAATTACAATCGTTTGATAGTAAGAAATGAAGAAGATAAAGTGGAAATGATATTTTTCAGGAAGACAAAGATAACAGTTACAACATTTACCTATTTATACTAACTATCTAACCACTGAGCATCTTTTGTGACGTCATGGTTTGATAGTGACTACTAACAAAATGTAACAAACCTAAACACTCTAAACTAAACTATCAGTGCATAGCACTGTTACATTGAAAAGTAAAATCTAATCTAAGCACTGATCTCTATCCTCTGATCTTGTTTCTTCTGGCAGACCTTTGCTTCTTGAATCAATCAGATGATAGCAACAGTTGTTGAGAAAAGCAGTGTAAAGACCTATCAGAGGTTGTAACCTCTGACAGTTGAACCAAAGCTCGGATAGTGTATTTGGCTTGGTTATCATCTGTTCCTTTGTTAGGGTTCGATCCCAACAATCTCCCCCTGGAACAGATGATGCCAAAACACTTGTTTATTCTTGGTTTTTATTCCTCAACAAAAGTTCTCTGATTTGGCCTTTAATTTTAATTCAAAATTCTGAGAAACTTCATCATCATCATCACCTTTTCAAATGTCAGATCCAAAAGATCTTGAAGGTCTTCTGCATTTAGCTCATATGTAGCCTCCATGCTAATCTGACAACAGCACCATTAGACTTGAGCAGAGTCAATTCGTGGGAGCCTTTTTCGACTTTCCACTTTAGAATTTTTGGGTCTTCTGGCTTTCTAGGATGATTCTTATTGGTTGAGGTTTGAAGAGCTTGTTGTTGAACTATCTTTGACAATTGTTCTCTAGCTTATCACTAGCTTCATCTGTGTGATAGTCAACCATGTTTTGAATTCCCTCCTTGATGTGTTCAAACACTCTCTTGTCTTCTTCATCTATCTTTTCTTGTCTTTTTAATTGATTTAAGGTAAGGATGGAGAGGACAGATGATGAGATAGGCTTTTTGGAGTGTTGAGCTTTTGAACATCATCTGATGGAGGATAGATTGGTTTAGGAGGCATGCTTGGATCTTTCTTCCTCCTCTCTTCTAACATCTTGTAAGTGTCAATTACCCTGGCTTCTTCCCACCTTATCACTTGGTTCCTTGAACCATAGTGATTTTGTATCAACTCTTCTTCATTCTTTTAAGCTTTAAAACTCTGCCAGACATATCTTTCTTATGTTGTTCCCAGTTTGGGGGAGTTAGCTTCTTGTGAGGATCCTTTAACATTTTTTGCATTCTTTTAATCCTTCTCTCAACTCATCTATACTCCAATCCTTAAACTGTGCCTTTGTTTCTTTGTATTGCTTGTACTTCATGATGTGCTCAATGAGTTCATTTTTAAGAAACTGGTCTTCCCTTTCTGACAGCTTGTTACTCAGATCTTTGACAAAATTTCTGCAATGTTCTGGCTTTGCTGAGCTTAGAAGACATGATGGTTTGTATCTCTCTATCACTTTTACCAGCTGATTCACTTTTTGCCATATCCTCTGCTTGTTTCAATTTGAGTTCAAGATACTCATCAATATTTGTAGGTCTTGGGTAGCCATCAAGAGATAATATGATTCTTTTATCAGGGTTTTCTTTAGAGTAGAAGCTTAGAATCTCTACCCTGACTGCTGGTAAATCAAGAGGATATAACTTTGCTGCAGGAACAACTTTAAAGGGATCAGTGGTTTGAGTTGAGGATGGTGGAAGCATTGATGTGGAGGTCATGGTTGTGATGATAGAGGAGTAGGAGCAGGAAAGATCTCTTCTTCATTCACAATTTTAGTTGTCTTTCTCCTTTTGAATTGAACTTTGGGTGATAATGGATGAGTTGATGTTGGTAGAGATTTGGTGGATGTATAAAAAATGGTCATGGCAGTGGATGGGTTTGCATCTGCTGCAACCTCTGTTGTACCAACAGATGTTGACACAACAGTTGCTGTAACATCTGCTGTGGTAGAGATGGGTGTGGAAGTTGAAGTGAGTGTACTTTTGAAGAGCAGAGGTTTTAATGGTTGGATTTGTAGCAAGCTCAGTTTTGGAAGGTGTGGATGTTGGTTGCCTTACTTTTCTAGCAGGTCTCTTTTTTGATGAAGTACCAACCTCTTCCTTTTCTTTTTGTTGCTTAATCTTTTGCTCAACCAATACCTTGCCATCAAGGTACACTTTTTTCTTCTGCTTCTCATTTTCCCTGGCCAAGATGTCATCTGTTAGATCCTTTTTCTTTGAACCATCTGGCCTGGGAATATCCATTGTTGGCTTTGACATCTGATCATCAATTGGAAGCTTCTTTTGCCCCAAAGGTTTCTCCCCCTTTTTGGCATAATCCTCTGTGTGTACAAATATTACTGTGGGTGGAGTAGTACTAGTGGTTTGGAAAAGATGATCTTTTATAGCTTTAATGTCTGCCTTGGTATCCATGAATCTTGCTTCAACCATGTTTCTTACTTCCTGCATTTGATGTTTATGTTGTTGATCTGAGAAGTGCTTTTGTTGCTGAAACAGAGGGTCTAGGGCTTGTTGTAGATCAGCAGTGGTTAAGACAGAGGGTTGGGTCTTTATGGCTAACAACTGCTGCACAAGATATTTTATCTCATCAACAGAAGTTTCAAGCATTGATACTCTCTCCGTCAAATCTTTGTATTTTAGTTCATCACCTAATTTAATAGGATTATCTGAACTCCTACCTGAGGTGGTAGTTGTATCTAGAGGATCATTAGCATGTGTTTTAACACTAGCTTCACCCTTTGATGCCCCTTGTTCTTGGTTCAGGGGACTTCCCACAACATCAGAGGTTACCTTGGTAGCCTCAGCAGTGGTTGCCTTCAACAGAGACTTAGAAATGTAACCACTGTCCAAAGGAAAACTAGGGAGTTTTGCAATTGTAGTGGCTGCTCTAGGTGAACTATCACCAAGGGTTACATGTAACCCAAGGGATGTAGCCTCTTCATTTGCTGATGGGCTAGCAAAGAATAAAGAATCAGACCCAGTATCATGTTGAAGTATATTCTCAGTGATAGGTTGGTGAGAAGTACTGGATAATGTCTACTCTAATTCAATTGCATTCAGCAAGGGTATAAATGTTGGTGGTAGTGATTGTGTTGGAGAAGGGATAGGTGCAGAAAAAGACATTGCCCTGGGAGAGGGGTTGTGGAAGATAGAATCAAGTGGTCCTAGAGCTTCATAATTTGGTGTCCCTGTGTTTATAACCTGATCCTTTTGTGAGGATGCAGGAGGAGTTTCATAGACGGGTTGAGATTTTCAACCATCTGCTATGAAGAAGTAGCAGCAGTTGTTTGTAACTTTGGTAGTGTCACAGGGCTAATCTCTGGGATCTCATCTTCCAGAGGACCCATTTTGGGTTTGGTGGGTTTTCTAGATATCTTGGTTGGTTTCTTTTTGGTGATTTTAGGTGTTGGTTTCAGAGCAGTGGTTGCAATGCTCTGATCACCTAGAGCAGTGGGCTCAGTAGCAGGAGGAAGAGATTGAACATTTTGCTCTTGGAAAATTGGCTCATCCTCCTCTACTTCTGTTGTGGAAGCCTTTTCAAGATTTGTTAATCATGTAAAAAGTTCATGAGTTAGGCAGCCAGGTGTGGACACTACGCCTTGTTTACTTGCTGCAGATCTGATCTGATCTTGCAAATAAACACTCAAGAATCTAGGATGTATCAAGAAAGCTTTTCTTTTTGAAATATTTTTAAAATTATTCACAAGATCATGAAACAATACCTGGGAATACTTAAAATCTAATTCAGTCAAATTTGCAAGTCCCAGATATTGCATGTTCAAAGGAATTTCATTGAAAGCAGTTGATTTTGTAGAGAGACATGTTAAAAGAGTATGGAAAAATAATTTCATCTCTGCTGGAAAATGGGGTTTAAAGATTGTCATACCTTTCAATTGGCCAGTGTAACCCCTTTCCACAAACTCTGCTTGCATCTCTCTTAAAGAAAAGGACACATGATGTGTCATATCATTCAGTTGGAAAACTTGAGAGATCGATTGTGGTGTAATTTGCAAGGAGTTCCCTGTCACACCCCGACCCGCAGCGGAAAAGGTGATCGGGGCATGATTGGGTTATCATCAAAGCTCATGACATTTATTATGCGTTTCATATTCATTAAATACAATTTAATGGAGATTTACAATAAATGTTACAACATATTCTAACTATCAATCTAAGCTTCTTTGTTCTCTTCTAAGGCATTTCCTATGTTTTCTTTGCTTCAACCTGTTCACCTGTATCATGTGTAAAAAGGTTTTGGATCAACATAAAGTTGGCGAGTGAATCCTATGGAAAAACATTTGAACAAGTTTATTAAATTGATTATGAAATATGTGCACAACCAAACATGAGTAAAAATAGATGTAAACTTATTCAACAATCATTAGATATTAAATAAATCACACATGAACAATAATGGAACATTTAGAGGCACGCGTTGCTCTACTCGTCTCTCACGAGGAACTGATGGGCCTAATGAATGAATTGCATAAACATGAATATATGAATGACACAACTACAAACAATATAAACTCAATGATACACACATGAACAATAAAGAATTGGTTTTGAGGCACGCGTTGTTCAACTCGTCTCCCGCGAGGAACTGATGGGCTTAATGTATGAATTTCATATAATTTGACAAAATGAAATAAGTAATCACAACAATATAAACAATCTAAGTTTAGGTCATGATATGGTATGGCACAAATTTAAATAAACGAGTTAATTATTTGAGACACATGACACACCCCAAAACGTGTAATTAAAAAGGGGAGTTGTAAGATTCACTCACAGTGGGTGCGTTCGGTTGATGAGGTTGAATGCACGCGAAGTGGTTTTAACCACGAGTGAGATTAACCTAGATAAATCGCATTATGGTTTGGTAAGTAAACGGATTTTATTAATTTATTTTAGTAGGATTGTTGGGTGTATTTTTGTGAGTTTAAGGCTATTTTCTAACCTTAAAAATGTTATTTTTAAGTATTTTTAATTGATTTTTAATTAAAATAATTAAATAAAAATAATAAAAAAAATTTGATTTTTTTGCTACAGTGACCGTTGACTTTGACCGGTTGACCGTTGACTGACCGTTGACCGGTTCGTATGCGTATTGTTGTGCGCTGAGTGAGGCTCGAACCCGAGACCTCCCGTACGCGTGCACGCAGCTCTACCAACTGAGCTACGTGTCTAACCCGTCATATATCTGTTTTTAATTATATTTATATATTAATTAATTTAAACAGAAAATCCTTTTATTTAAAAACGTTTTAATTTGATTCGGACGGTGCGCTCCACAGGTCTCGAACCCGGGACCTGTGGCTTAAACTAACACACAGTCCACCGCTGGACTGTGTGTTTAACATGTTATATAATCCGATTTTTATTATACTTAAATACAACTGAACATTTCTTTTTCTGCCTTAAATAAAAAGATAGATAATTGTCCGAGTCGGTGCAGAAGACCGGACTCGAACTCGCGTACCGTGATTAAACATACACACAGTCCACCACTGGACTGTGTGTCTAACTTGGTTATTATTCCGGTTATTAATATACTTAACATATACATAAAATGAATCTGGTTCAGTTGACAAAAAAAGAAATTTTTATTAAGGCAGCGTGTGTGGAAACAAGATTCGAACTCGAGACCTTTGCGTTTAATGTGCACACAGTCCACCGCTGGACTGTGTGTCTAACCCGATTAATAAGTTGATTTTAATTATACTTATATGATACCGAACTTCATCTTCTTCGTTGAGTTTTAACCAGAATCGATAACTGACGGGTTCAATGTTTTAATCGGTTTCTTAGCGTGTTTCAGTTCATTACGGTGAGATATAGGTGAAAAGAAAAAGAAATTAGGCGAAGAGGTATACCGACTGTCTTCCTCTGTTTTCCGGCAGAACTCCAGCGACAGCAATAGGCTCCGGCGACGAGTGTCTTGCAGCAGCGAGTCTCCAGAAAGCTTGAAAAAGGTATGGGTGACTTCGGTATAAGCTTAGGGGGTTCAATAAGGCTCGGAAATGGAGAACCCGGTTTTCCGGCGACAAACAGAAAAATTCCGGCGAGAGAGTTTTCGCCGAGAAAGGGTGTGGTTTTGAGCGAAAGTGTTTGCAGAGGTTCGAGGTGGTTTTTATAGGGCAAATCGTCGATGTATTTGGCCCGATTTCCAACTGGATTCATTGGTTTAAATTTCTCCGGCGGTTATAACTTTGGTCGCGGACTCAGACGTCGGTTATAACCGATGTCTTAGTAAATGTATACGTTATAACGGAAGTTGTCGTTAAAACTTGCGAGATTGCCGGGATTTCCGACGACTGAACTTTTGGGCGCCGGTTTTGAATTCGGAAAGTCATGATATCAATTAAATGATCCTAACATTTAACAAATAGCATCCGTGGCGCAGTGGTTTGTGTGTTGTGTGTTAAGTTGTTGCTGGACCGGTACTGACCCGGGTTCGAAACCCGGCAGGAACAAAGTATTTTTATTTTGCGATTTTTAACAGTTTCTCAAAAACTAATTATATATTCCCGTATAATAATTGATTATGTATCGTTTAAAATTATTTTGGGCATTTAATTCGCAACGAAAATTTTAACTGACTGTTCGGTTGATAAACGGAGCGGGTTTGGTAAATCCGTTTTTGATGGATGTTACATACCCCCCAACCTTTGAGATTATAGCATAAGGAAAATCATCAGCGGATGTTTTGACCTTAGCATTTAACCAGAAATCCCGAAGAGAATCGATATAAATCTTGGGTTTGACTTCTAGCATGTGTTTTAACTTTGATTCTCTTAGAATCCGAATCATTGTATGGTATGGTGTGTTGACATCGGTTTCTTCTAAGATTGCAGTGTAATTGTGTGAGGTTTTGATGATTAAGACGAATGGTGGTAATTCTTGCTTTGATTTCTCCTTTGATTTGTTTTGGGAGCCATGATTTTAGTGAAAACTGTTTTGAGATTTTTGAAATCGACACAGTTTGGTGAACTCTCTGTTCTTGATAGAACTGGGTTTTTATAGGGTTTATGAAAAAGTGACGATGACATGGCATCTGATGCAACAACTATCGAATAACATCTGCCCACGTGTAACCTCTATCCTGGAAATGGAAGACAGTTGTTTGGCTAACCACTGTTGGAAAATATAATTAGTGGATAAGAACAGGGGTTGCAACTATCAGAGGATACACTTTTTGTCAGTGGATAGATTTTTATAAACGACCAGTGTTTTTGAGCTATCAATGCTTTTAACAGACTTTGAGGATTTATTGAAAAATTCAATTTTAAACTATTTTTAGGGATGGATTTTGATTTTCTAAAAACATTTTGTTGCTATTTACACATGGATCACAAGGAAATTTTGTTTTTAATCCATGTTTAGCATTCCAAGTCTAGAAATTAAACTGTCAAAAGTGTGAGCATCAAGTGCTTTTGTCAACACATCTGCCAGTTGATCCTTGGTATGGACATGTTGTAAAGAAATCAAACCTTTTTCATAGCAATCCCTCACAAAGTGATGTCTGATGTCAATGTGTTTGGTGGTAGAATGAGAGACAGGATTTTTGATGATATTTTCTCGCTTGTTATCAATTTTGAGTGAGTTTTCAAAGCAGTGATACCAAAATCCAGCAATTGATTTTGAAGCCACAGGATTTGAGCAGTACAACTTGCAGCAGCTATATATTCTGCCTCAGTGGTGGATGTAGAAACTGCAACTTGCTTTTTTGCTTTGCCAAGACACTAAGCAATCACCTAGGAATTAGGCTCCTCAAGATGTGGACTTCCCAGTTGTTTTACATACAATCCTGCAAGCTCAATATATACCATTAGCTGGATACCAGATACCAAGTGTAGGAGCATCTTTTATGTATCTGAATATCCTTTTTAAGCAATAAGATCTTATTTTCTAGGCAATGACTCTGATCTGGCACAAACACATGTTACAAACATGATGTATGGCCTTGATGCAGTTAGGTACAATAAAGACCCAATCATGCTTCTATACAAAGTTTGATCAACAAGGTCATCTTTGCCATCAATTATGACTAGCTTGGATGTTACCATGGGTGTGTTGCAAGGTTTACAATCATCCATATCAAATTTCTTAAGTAGTTCTTTCACATACTTATTTTGATGGATGAAAGTGCCATGTTGCATTTGTTTGACTTGTAGACCAAGAAAACATTGCAACTCACCCATTGCACTCATCTCAAACTCTGCTGCCATGAGTTTTCTGAACTCTTCACACATGGCAGTGCATGTGGATCCAAAAATGATGGCATCCACATAAATCTGGACAAGGATCAAATCTTTTCCTTTCCATTTTAAAAATAGGGTTTTATCAATCCTACCTCTGGTGAAACCAATGGATAAGAGAAAAGTGGATAGAGTTTCATACCAGGCTCTGGGTGCTTGTTTAGACCATATAGTGCTTTCTTTAACCTGTAAACATGATCAGGATGAAATGGATCTTCAAAACCAGGAGGTTGACACACATACACCTCTTCTTGATCTTTCCATACATGAATGCACTTTTGATGTCCATTTGATACACCTTGATGTTGTGGTTGGCAGAAAAGCTAAGAATAGTCTGATGGCCTCCATCTTGCAACTGGAGCAAATGTTTCATCATAGTCTATGCCTTCTTCCTGTCTATAGCCTTGAATCACGAGCCTTGCTTTTTTTTTGACAACAATGCCCCTTTCATATGTTTTGTTCTTGAAGACCCACTTTGTGCCAATAGGACTTACATCTTTTGGCAGTGGTACAAGTTCCCATACTTGTTGTCTTCTAAATTGTAGGAGCTCTTCTTGCATGGCTTCTACCCAACAGTTGTCTTTTAGTGCCTCTTGGTACTTTACAAGTTGTGTGAGTGATAGAAAGCCAGCAAAAAGACAAATGTTTTGGGATTGGCTTCTGATGAGCACTCCCTCAATGATGTTGCCAATAACTTGATCCACGGGATGGCTTTTGAGGAAAATCAAATCACCTTGATATGGGACAATAGCATTTTGAGGTGAAGCTTGCAAATGTGTATCATCTGAGCTACCATCTGTTGGTGAATTTGATGGTCCAACCTCTGATTTTGGAATGGTGGTGGAGGAATTGGTGGAATGGATATGAAAGTGGGTTGACTTTTATCCATTTGTTGTGGACTTTTATCAAAAAATGTTTGGTTTTGAGAGTTGGCAGAGTTTTGAGTATCAAACCACTGTTACCTGGCAGAACTTTCACCATTGCTACTAACATCTGCTCCTCTGCCTGAAGGATAGATTTTGAAATTTGGAAAAATGCAATCATATCCTTGCTCTTGATTTGATGATTGTGGGGTACCTGCATGGTTAGTCTTGACAGACACATCTTCAAATGTAAATTTGGATGGATCAAACAATTCAGCAGGATTTGCTGGGATTTTCATAGATGAAAGTTCATTGAACTTTACATTCAGAGTTTCTTCAACACACTTGGTCCTAGAGTTAAAAACTCTGTAGGCTTTAGCAGTGGTTGAGTATCCCAGAAAATAACCACAATCAACTTTGGCTGCAAACTTGGATATTGAATCCTTTAAATTTAAAATGAAGCATGGGCAGCCAAAGACTTTAAAATAAGAGATCAGAGGTTTGATTTTATAAAACAATTCATAAGCAGTCTTTTGATGCCTGGGATTTTTTAAAACTCTGTTATGAACATAGCAAGCAGTGTTTACAGCCTCTGCCAGAAAGTCAAGGGTAAACCAGAATCTGCTAGCATAGTTCTTGCTGATTCAATCAAAGTTCTGTTTTTCCTTTCAACAACCCCATTTTGTTCTGGAGTTCTAGGAGCTATATTGCCTAACAATCCCTTTTAACTCACAGAAGGCATCCAACTCTTTGTTCCTAAACTCTGTCCCATTGTCACTCCTAAAGATTTTTTTACAGGAGATCAAAATGCTTTTCAACTTGTTTAACAAAGTTTTGCAAAATGTGTGAGGTTTCATCTTTAGAGTGTAAAAAGAAAGTCTATGTGAACCTGGAAAAATCATCAACTATCACCAGGCAATACCTTTTGTGTTTTAAGCTCATGATTTTCACAGGTCCAAACAAGTCCATATGAAGTAACTGTAAGCACTGACTTGTTTTGGACTTTCAATTAACTGGTAAGAACTTTTATGTTGTTTGCCTTTTAAACAGGAAACACAATGTTCTTCACAAGTAAATTGTTTGTGAGGCAAACCTCTGACAAGACTTTGTTTTGAGAGAGTGGTGATGGTTTTTAGATTTGTGTGACCTAGTCTTTTATGCCATAATTGTGTTTCTTTGCTTGAAGCAACTGAGAACAAACATGCATTTGACATAGGATTATCTTTTACCATGTCAACCACATACAAATTACCTACCCTATTAGCAGTAAGTTGTGCTTTACTTTCTGCAATTATTTGATTAATCTTTTTGACAACCTCTGGGCCTACTATCTGACAAGTTTCCTTAGTGAAGAAGGATCCATAACCATTATTACTCATTTGTGAGACACTCAGAAGATTGAATTTTAGATTATCAATGAGATTCACATTTTCAAACTTGATTTTCCAGCTAGAACACAACCTGACCGCATCACCTTTCCTTTTGAATTATTTCCAAAGGATATATCACCCCTCCATGAGCTTTAAAGTCTCTTAGTAGGGCGGCTTTACATCCTGTCATGTGGCTGGAGCCCCCACTATCTACATACCAAAGACTATCAAGGCAAGTAGAAGCTCCCTTCACATGTTTTTGAAATAATTAGTTCAGGTGAGTTTCCAAAGCCAGAATGGCTTTGGATAGGGGTATCAGATGATCCAGACTCAAGTTCAGATGAATGAGCAGTGGTTAAATCAGAATTTTTGTAACCACTGTTGGAAGTCCATTCCCTATTAACTGTTGGTAACCATGAGGATGCCTATTACCCTTGGCTTAGAAGGCTTTTTGTAAGTCTCATAAACCATAGGCACCTTTTGATATTTAGGCTCGCTTTTACCTCTTGTGAACTGAGTTTGATGGAGGTGCATCTGTCACTTGAATTTCTCTATGAATAGAGGTTTGCTTTAAAGCTTTTGTGACAGATGTTTCAATTTGCTCAAAATTCTATTTTGTTTTGTTTTCAGAAAATCTTGAACTTTCTCTTTCAATAGCTTTTGCTCTAATCTGTATTACCTTTTGATGATAGATTTTGAGATAGGCACACTCTTGGGTCATGTGATTTGTTTTGTTGCATATGGTGCATCTAGGAGATTTGGATATAACACAAGTGTTGTTTATATCATAGGCTTTTAAAAGAAAACAATATGTCAGCCACATGATTTCCTTTTCACAAAATTCACAAAACAAGTATTTAACCTTTTCTTTCCTTTTCCTATCAGGCTTTTTGAGAGAGTGCATGTAACCTCTGCTGGCAAGTCTTTGATAGGGATCACCAGTGCTTTTGGTGCTTTTATACCATCAATGGTTGAAAAGTCCATTCGCTTGAAGTTTTCCAAAATATCACACTCATCTGACAAGGTTGGTTTAAACTGATATTTTTCAATTTCTTTATATTTTGCTGAAACCTCTGGTTTTTCAAGAGTAATTTTGTTTCCATTTTTATCTGTGATTTTAATTTCTTCACCAACCAAATTTGTTGGGACTATTTCAACCAGCTTAGAATCAATTTTTGCAACATTTTCACAAGTCTGGTCATAATCTCTAAAGCCTATTCCAAACTTTATGTTGCTCTTGATTTGAGCATCAAGCATAAGCTCATAACCTTTACAAGACTCTACCCATTTTTCACAAGTGATTTGGGTAGTTTCAAGCTCCTCTTGCAAACCTGGTATTTTCTACCATGGTTTGGAGCTGGTATTTGGTTATGCTTGATTCATGTCTCAGGCTACTCATTTCAAATCTTTTTCACTTAACTTTGTTTTTAACTCTTTAACAAGTTTTTCAAAATTATGTTCATCTTCTAAACTTTTGTTTCCAAGTTTTCATTCACCTGCTTTATGTTTTGCAAAAGCAATAATGCATTTGTCAAAACATAGATCTTTAAGAATCTGAGGTGATACCTTCGAAGCAGCCATGAGAGCACAATCACACTCGTCTTCTTTGCACACCTGCTCATCCCATGGGTCAGATAGAGGGTCTTTTTCAACATCAACACATGTACATCAACCACTGGTGTAACTTCTGGTGTAACCACTGCTTCACAACAATCAAACACATCAGACTTTACCCTGCTCCACAGATTCATCACCTTCAACAATGGTCTCCAAAGCCATTAAACATATATTTTCATTTTCAAATCATTTTTGGCTATGAGAAAAGTTTTCATCGGTTAAATCCCCAGGCAAACTACTCCAATCAACAAAACCTTGTGTGAAAAAGCTTTGTTGATTAACCTCTGCTGGTGAAGCAGTGGTTTGAGTAGGTTGAGTAACTTGTGGCATTTGTTGCACATTTACTTGAGGTGGTGCTTGGACATATTGAATCTATGGTGCAGGTGTTTGAACATAATGGACAGGAACTGTAGCAACAAGATGTGCAAAGTGTACAGTATTTTGCGTTTGAGGTGCAGGGGTGTATTGGGAATATTGGACAGTGTTTTGAGGTCTGTTGCCAGGATGTGTTACAATTGGTCCTGCAGATTGTGATTTGCATTCTCTGGCAAAGTGACCCATCTTGTTACATTTGTAACATTTAATTTTGGACTTATCCAACCCCACTTTTAACCCCATGCAAACCTGGAAATCGTTTACCAGTTCTTTTGTAGAATTTACTTGCTCTAACACTTAAAAGTGTCAGCTGATGCAAAATGTCCATCTTTTCAAGGTCAGTGGGTTCAAAATGTTGTAAGTCATTCATTTCAAAAGATAAATTGTCAGAGGTCTGACTTTCACAATTTGCAGCAAAAGCAAAATTGGGTATACTAGGATCAGAGTTGAAATTGTTTCCATATGTTATGTCAATGTAATGATCATAACTCTGATCCTTTCCATAGCTAGACCCCTCCTCATGACTATACAAAGAAGTGTTTCTCGAGTATAATCATCAGTCATTTTCCAACTCTTGCAACTTCTTTTTCTGGTTCAACTCTCTCTCATAAGTGAGGAGTCATCCTTGAAGTTGTGTCAAGGTTATGTCCTTGTAACCAACAGCTGTTCGAGTGACATAAGCTACAGTCTCCCATAAGGATCTCAAGAAACGACTATTGATAGTCGAATTTGGGAGTTCCGCATTTACCAATTTGAGCTCACTGATGAGACAGCTATATCGTTCGAACGTTGGGTTAATGATTCACCGTTTACATGGCAAAATGTTTCATACTGTTGGTTTAAAACCTCTCTATTATTCTCTATAATCTATTCAGTACCACCGAATTACTCCTTAAGAGCATCCCATAACTCTTTAGCACTATTACAATGAAGTAATCCCGCATAAATCTCATTGGGCAAGGCTGAAGCAACGATGCTAAAGGCCTTAGCATCCAATTCAATCCTGAGGAAATCCTGTTCAGAGTAATTTTCAAGTTTCTTAGGGACTTGAGTGTGGGGATCCTATATGCTTGGAACCATGGGTATATGAGGTCTAAACACAACGGATCTCCAACATCCGGTGTTCTGTTGGGCGAGAATATGACCCATCCTACGTTGCCAGATAAAATATTCATTTCATTTCAACATAGGTGGTTTGAACATGGATCCAATATTGGATTCCGGTGTGTTTTGTGCCATTTCTCTTTTTACAACAGATTTGTGTTTTAAAAACTTTTATAGTAATAAAACTCTGTATTCTAGTAAAACTATCAAACGAATTAGCACAAAGAGCTAATAAGTTCAAATCAATTTGATCGTTAAATCAAAATCGATTGACCAAGCTCTGATACCAATTGTTAGGATCTAAGTTTGAATTACTTGTAGTTTTTGTTTCTAAGAATGGAAAATGGATTGACTTAGAAAGATATGTAGCGGAATTAATGGAAAACTTTTACTACAAGCAATTGGTCGTTTGTTTTCATCACCATCATGCTTTCAAGTTGGTAAACTTTTCATGTGATTCACAAACTCCCCCTTAGTCAATTACAATCGTTTGATAGTAAGAAATGAAGAAGATAAAGTGCGAAATGATCTTTTTCAGGAAGACAAAGATAACAGTTACAAAGTTTACCTATTTATACTAACTATCTAACCACTGAACATCTTTTGTGATGTCATGGTTGATAGTGACAGATAACAAAGTGTAACTAACCTAAACACTGCTAAACTAAACTATCAGTGCATAGCATTGTTACATTGAAAAGTAAAATCTAATCTAAGCACTGATCTCTATCCTCTGATCTTGTCTCTTCTGGCAGACCTTTGCATCTTGAATCGATCAGATGATAGCAACAGTTGTTAGAGAAAAGCAGTGTAATGACCTATCAGAGGTTGTAACCTCTGACAGTTGAACTAAAGCTCGGATAGTGTATTTGGCTTTGTTATCATATGTTCCTTTGTTAGGGTTCGATCCTAAGACTAGTGCAAGCACTGTTTATATACTACAACCATGCAACTGGGCTAGGCCCACGTACAAAATAAACAAACTCGGACATATAATACAAATGACAAACTCGGAACAGACATAAGATCACCATTTCCGACTTTGTGTGATACACAAACTCGGACTCCACACAAGCTATCTCATAAACTCGGAATCTTGTAGGGGTAGAAAAACTCGGACTCTTCAAGATCATGTAAACGGCTTTTCTGTTATTATCCTTCTTGGCATTATCTTTTTCAGACACCTTCACATTCTCTGATGTGGAACAACTAGGCATGGTTAACCCAAAGTCTGTTAGCTCTTCTTCATTTGGCAAGAAAGAATAGTCATGACCAAGAGGAGGTGGAACTTCATTGAAGCCCTAGAAGCCCACACTAGTCTTGTCATTACTTTTCTTTAGTCCATTCTTCATGTGTTTCATAACAAAAGATGAATCTCTGAATTGACTCAATTTCTTTTCAAGTTCACAAATTTTAAGTTGTGCATCTGACAACTCTTTGCATTTTTCAGAAATTTCTTTGGTTTTCTCTCTCATCGTATCATGAGCTAAGTCAATAACTTGAAGTTTTTCATTTAATTTACAGGTTAGAATGCTTATTTCCTCTTCATATCCCTTAATTTTCTTCAAATATGATGACTCGTTTCTTTTTACGAAAAAGTTTGATTCTTTGACACTTGAGAGCTCATTTACCAGACTTTGGTTGTGTTTTGTTAACTCGTCAACCTTAACTTGCAATTCACGACATTTTAAACACACAGAACTAACAGGATTTGAATGTACCTCTCCTGTTGATTTTCTTAGGTCAGCCTTGAATGCAGCAAAATCAGCAACCATCTTCTTATCTGCAGCATCCTTTTCTTCATCAGACTTTAATTCAACTTCTTCAGCTTCTGTCTGATCAGCATCAACCTTTTCAGCAACAGCCTCTTGCTCTTCCTTCCACTTCTGCATCATCCACTGGTACTATCTCAGCCATGAATGCTTGTGTTACATTATCATCACCCTCTACATGAACACTCCATTCATAAGATCCCTCTCGTGAAGTAGAAATCAGGGCCTTTGATGCAGTGTTGTTTGATGCATTCCTATTGCTCGAACCATGACCAGGAGTATCTTGATAAGATGCACTAGGACGAGACTCGGTCTTTCGTCTTTGACATTCTCTTGCGAAGTGTCCATAACTCTGGCAGTTGTAACACCAAACCTTGGACTTGTCAAAACCAACACTCTTTCCAACAAACTTTCTTCCCGTCCTATACATAAACCTCTTCACTCGTCTAGAAATCATGGCCATCTGCCACTATAAATCCATCTCCTCAAGGTCATCAGGGTCAATCTGATAATAATCTTCATCAAAAGTTGTTGGATCAAATATCTTTCCCTAAATGTAGTTCTCGTATAATGCTACAAAGGAAGCAAGCAAAGCAAGATGTTCTTCAGCAGCCTTGACACTTAGAGGCATCGATCTAGTATTACTGTTGCTATTGCTTGACTGTTGTCTCTTCCCCTCTGTCGATCCTCCTGAAGTAGCAACAAAACATACATCACCATCAGAATTTGTCACAACTTGCTCATTTTCACATGAGAGAAATGCAGTTGCCGAATCACTTGAAGCATTGTGGGAAGAAGAAGATGAAAGGCCTTTGTAAATTCCCGGATCTTGAACCTGATCATAACCAGTGTCCTTCTTCTTCAAACTGAGCTCATAAGCTCTCAATTGTCTAACAACTTCATTCAAGTCCATAGTCTCATAAGTTGCTTCTTTCTTAATCATGAGAGTATAGATATCCCACTTCGCAGGTAGAGCATCTAGCAACTTATCATTCATCTCAACATCAGTGTATCCATCGGTGTCATAATTATCCATTTCTGACATTAAATGACAATATCTTGTGATGATATCTTCGAAGGACTCATTTCGCAATGCCTTTGAATACTTCAAATTGCTTTTTAAGCAGGTCTACCTTGTTGATCTTTACATCAGCATTACCCTCATATCTCTTTTCTAATGCATCCCACATCTCTTTTGAGGTAGTGTACCACTTGAAGGTATGTTTAATGCCATCAGGTGGAGACATTTTTATAGCAGCAAGGGCTCTTTTCTCTGCTTCATACATTTTCTTCTGTTCAGCGTCCATATTAGCAAATGTAGTGACACGTTGTCTGCCTTCAATACACATCCACATACTTGTATCTTGGTATTCAACGAAAGACTGAAACCTGTCTTTCCATGTAAGATAATTCTCGACCTTCATCATCTTAGGAGGTTTGTTCGTAGTACCACCCTCATGTTCCATCCTTATCAACTCGTTCAGATTGGACATGTTCGACATTTTTAACGCAACCGGCTGTTTAAAACGGTAAAATTATTTTTCGAAACTGGTGATTACTAAAATGTACCTTTAGATTCGTCTCGAGAAGACGATTCCAATGATATATAATGTCAAAAACCTATTTCGGGATTTCCAGAGTTTTTTTGTCCTAAAAATCAACTGAGTCTAATGGAGCAACCTGTTTGTTCAGAATGTTCACAGAACTATATCTACACACAAATACGTTAAAAACTCGGTACGTCAGCTGATTAACTCTCCACCTTTTAAACTAACTGCTAAAGTCGGAATCCCAGAAGCCAGACAAGTTCGAAATGATGATACTTTAATAAATTCGGAACTTGTGTCACACAAACTAAGGTCGGACTATATAAAGTCAGAATAACGAATTCAGACTAGTACTAAGCTTCACAAATCGGGAACACCTACTTAAACTCGGAAATGGTTAAATTCGGAATGTTATAAATTCAGAATAGCTTAAACCCTGACAAACTCGTTAAATCCGGAATTTATGTTTTGTTTATCTCAAATTCGGACCAAAACTAACAACTCCGGACAACTACTTAAATCCAGAATTTTAAAGTCGGAATTTTAAAACCGGACACAGCAAATTCGGATCAATATACAAGTTCTGAATTGACAAATTCGGACACTATCAAATTCGGAACTGTACTCCGGATTCCTAAACTTGTGTGTTTTTGGCAAATCGTACAATCGTGACTTCACAGCAATACCTGTTTACCCACAAATTTAGGAATAAACCCTAGCACATAAAACAATGACGGCCGACACACTTTTTCAACCAAAAAGCTTGAATCTTTATAACTTTTTCAACCAAAAACTTGAATATGTATATCAATCTCGAACCGTACAATAAGAGCAAACGCTCTGATACCAATTGTAGGTCCCTTTCACGTGGATCGTTACGAGATTGATAATCAACCAAGGGTGCGGAATCCCCTTGATGGATCAGACACACACAGAAACAAGTTTATAGATGAAGAAGACGAACAAAACTTTAGCCGATCGTCTATGATTATCAAAACACAAAGTTTTACAATCACTCAAGATCACACAAGAAATCTCTCAGCCTCTCTCTATAGATTTCTCTCACACACACACACACACTGTAACTGTCTCTCTGATGTCTCTTCTAAAACCCTAGTGCAAGCACTGTTTATATACTACATCCATGCAACTGGGCTAGGCCCTTGTACAAAATAAACAAACTCAGACATATAATACAAATGACAAACTCGGAACAGACATAAGATCACCATTTCCGAATTTGTGTGATACACAAACTCGGACTCCACACAAGCTATCTCAAAAACTCGGAATCTTGTAGGGGTAGCAAATCTCGGACTCTTCAAGATCATGTAAACTCGGAATCATCAAGTCTTCACAAGGTCGGACACTTTGTCTTTCATGATAAACTCGGAATCTTCCTGAATCCTCATATCCAAGTCTTGATCGTTATATCCAAAGACCAAACCAAGCTGTTGTCACATAAAATGCACCAACAATCTTGAACACCTAAATCAGAGAATTTGTTGAAGACCAACAAACATCGTTCAACGCCTTGGAACCGCTATTCATGAAGAAAGAAAGTTTGTTCAAGTCCTAAAGTTTGTTCAAGCAAAGGTCTGATGAAGAAAACCAAACATCTATCTGGCCAAACAGATGTTTGGAACAAAGAAACAGAGGATAACTTAATAGTTGTTCCCAATGTAACATTATTTGATTTTTAACAGTGTTTAGCATATTTTGATCAATTGTTTGATTTACACAGATGTTGATGATTACAACATCTGTGGAATCTTTTCTGTTAGGAATGTTAGCTGTCACTATGAGGGTGATGTCAACCAATCAAAAACAGAGCTTTCATACTTAGTATAAATAGATCTCACATGTTAGAGATTTGTTAATCACTACATATAACCTTTTCTTTTGTATGAACATAATTGTTTATTGATCATTAAATATTTTTTGTAATCATTTTAATCATTAATGAAAACAGATGTTGATGATGATTTCTTGTTTGTGATTGTTTATCTTTATTTAAAAATACAAAATTGTTTTGATCTTATTTGTTGATTACTCACAAACCTTGTACACTAAAATTTAACAATTTGTATCAGAGGTGGGTGACATTAAACATGATTTCACACTCAGTTTAACATACAAAGATCAACTCACAAAGATCCAAGTATGTTCGTAGCTCGGAGTAGTAAAGTGTAGAACTCAATAATATCTATCACATACTTTGTTTCCTTCTAAAGAACAAATGAAAATGGCACAAAATGATCCCCATAACACCTGGCTTCAGTAATAAGCCTCCCATGCTTCTCAAATCTGAATTTAATATCTAGCAACAAAGGATGGCTCACATACTAGCTCAACAAACATTGGGTGTTGGAAGTCCGTTGTATTTAGACCTCACATTCTAATGGTACCTAGTGCGAAAACCCAAGTGTGCAAGAGCCAAATAAGACGAAAAATTACTCAAAATAGATTTCCAAAAATTCTAGCTTCTTAGTATTGTAGCAATGGCTCTGCTGAATGAAATTATGTTGCATTGTAACAGTACCAAAGAGTTATGGTATGCCTTGAAAGAGCAGTTCGGTGGAACAGAGGAAGTTATTGAAAATACAACAGAAATCCTTAACCAACAATACGAAACTTTCACACACATCAAGGGAGAAAATCTTACACAAAATTTGAACGATTTTCATGTCTAATCAGTGAACTAAAGTTGGTTAACAAGCGATTTACAAAATCAACTTTAAGTAATAGATTTTTAGATCTCTCATTGAGAAATGGGACACTATTGCTATAATGATGAGAACATCCCAGACTTCAAGGAAATGACTCTGACTCAGCTTCATTGACGACTCCTAATATTTGAAAGGGAGCTTGTCCAGAAAAAGAAGCTCCAGGAACTTTAAAAGTGTCCGACAATTATGTTTTTGGAAACACAACACTTCTGAGATAGGAGGGATCATCATCTGGAATGACAAATGATCAGATTTTTGATGGTTTTATTAACATATCTACTGGAATCAACTCTGATCAACATTCCAAAAATTATGCACTTACAACAAATGATGACGATCATGGTCCTAATAGTTTGTCATTTGTCCTTGATGATCTTAAGCATTTAGACCCATCTGACCTAGAGGAAATGGATATATTGCATCAAGTGGCACTACTAAGTCTAAGCTCAAATAACTTTTACAAAAGGACTGGTAGGACATATCGGGGTTAAGTGGGATGTCAAAAGTGGGGTTGGATAAATCTAAAATCAAATGGTTCCAGTGTAATAGATTAGGTCAGTTTGCAAGAGAGTGCATGAGTCAATCAAACAACTCTGCACCAACGATCACATACCCTAAGACCTCAATCTAATGCACAACCACATTTTTATCAAAATACTGTGTACAAAACATAACCCACTATGAACAAAGCATGAACCCTTTGTTTATGCATTATGTTCAAGCAACCCCTATTCCTCATGTTCAGTATGTTCAAGTGCCTGGTACACATGTTCAAGCACCACAAGCTACTCCTGCAGAGCCTAATCAACAAAGCTTTTTTACACAAGCCAATGTTGATTGGGGCAACTTGCAAGAAAATTTAACTGATGAAAACTTCGCATTAATGGCAAATTATTGTGATGAACATGCAAATTTATGTTTCATGGCTATTGAACATATCTCAGGTAAAGAAGATCAAGTTCAAACAACTGTTGGGGAAAGTTTGGTTGAGGAACTGCTAAAAGCTCAGGTCAAACAACTATTCGTGACCTAGAACATGCAGTAAGGGTTGAAGAAAAATATCCCAAAAGTTCCACTAAATGCATTAATACTAATCAAGTTCAAATGGTTGCCTCTAAGGTATCACCTCAAACTCTTCAAGAATTATGTTCTGACAAATGTATCATAGCATTTGCAATTGTTAAAGAGGTAAATGAAAACCTAAGAGAAAAGGTTCAAATCAGTGAAATAATTCTTGAAAAATCGAAAAGAGATTTTAAAACAAGAATTGCTAAAAAAGACCTAGAAATGAGCAGTCTTAAAACAATGATAGAAAAATATCAAAATTGAAAAAAAGAGTTCGAATCTACTCAGATTACTTGTGCAAAATGGGTTGAATCTTGCAATGTGCAAGAAAAAAAACTAAAAGTAGTAGGAAGATTGGTGTTGGGTTCAGGAAATATGATCTAGTGTTGGGGTCCGGAAATATGATCAATATTAACTTACCAACACTTCCATTAGCTCAGAAATGGGGTTAAGGCTATTGCAACCAACTCAATTGGTAAAGAAATCAAGATCACTAAACCTAGTTGTAAAAACATAACTCTTGAAAAACCACAATGTTCCATCCAGGCTGAAAAACAAAAATATGAATTTAAACCAACATGGTTAGATGAATGTAACGTTCTTGAAAACATCCAACCATTTGATTTCACCAACCTATATGTCCTTAACCCACCCAAGATAAAAATCATTCCTATTACCAACACTCAATCAAATAAGACCTTAGATCTACTATGTGAATTGTGGAATGAAAAACCATTTGACAAAAGACTTTTTAAAGTTAAAAGCATATGATATCAACAAAGGAAACAACATTTGTGAGTCAATATCCTGGTGCACCATCTGTGGAAAAATCAATCGTGTGACCCAACGGTGCTCATTTATAAACCCTATGATATCAACAAAAATAGGTCAAAAGAAAAATGGGTTTGAAAAGGGATGATGACCCTGTCAATAGGGATTCACAATCACTTCCCAAAAGAGTTGAGTCAAGTCACACACCTGTCACACAAAGCTTGAACCATCACCCTGCACACATGGATGGTCAAGTATTTGTTGCACCACACAATACATTTCCAAGAGGCTATGGGCAACGACCGTCTACTAAAGTACCTTATAGGTATGATGAATCGGTACACATGCCCGAAAAGCCAAGAATCAACAGACATCCTCGTGGATATAATCAACTCTTTGAAAATGGTCAAACAGTAGGTGGCCCAAGTGTGAAAGCACTTGCAAAGGGTCAAAAGCAACTGTTTGAGACGATTCAAATGCTACTTATTACAAAAGCCATTCCCAAAGAGATGAGGTAGTGGAAGAAAACACCAAATCCAAAGCAGAAAATGCTTAGGATCATCTGCAAAACTGACCTATACCCACTGTCTACAGGGAACATTTGTAGGCAATTTGAAAATGCAAGCATAGGTTACCCTAGCACATATCTTTATTTTAATAAAAGAAAGAATAATGTATTGAAAAACACATCAAAAAACTTATAACATTAACATGTTGTTTTAAGATCAAGAAAATCAACATTTCCAGTTTTAAAATCAAGAAAAGATTCTGAAAAATCATTAAAAACAATACTCTGTTGAAAGGAGTAAAACATCTGTTTTAGTGGTACAAAACTTTGTTTAACCTTTGCTAACCACAATTTGAAACAATGAACCACTGATTCACCATCCATTGTTTGACTACAAAGGTTAAACAGATCCACTGTTTCTCATAAACCTATCACTATTTTCATCCAAAACTCTATTTTATCCAATAGAGGTTTCAAACATGGTATTCCATCCATCTGTTGACCAAAAGTAAAAATAGATGTACCAACTATTGATTTGGTCATCCTAACGTCTGTTGAGACTCAATAGAGGATTCAAACAGACTTTATGAAAACAGACCTTGTCTTCCTTCTTCAAAGGGTTTCCTCGGAGGGACCCACTTCCTGAACAGTGGTTTGCCATTACAAATAACAATTGGCCACGTAGCTCGAAAGGTAACCGTTTGCCACGCTGGCACCCTCATTTCACAAATCCAATACAAACCCTTGACAAACAAAGTTTACATCCACCATCTGTACTTATCAAAATTAAAGCATTTCGAAATAGAAAAACTCTGATTTTGCATTAAACAAAAATTTATTTCAATCAAAATATTATATGTTCAAAAGATTTTCAAAAGATTTGATCTAGTTTCACTATGGCTCTAGATCTAAAATCCTCTCACAACTGTTTGTCGTATCTTGTAAAACACAACAAGAATATAGATTTTCACTCCATCATAGAAATCATCACATCCTCTAAGTATCATAACATCCTCACTTTAAATGCCCCTATTCATCTATCCACTCTTAGGAATTTTGGGAATATACAATTTTTTTTGCTTCAAAACAATAAGGAAAATGTTGAGATATCCATAATCCATTTCCAGAATGTTTAATCTACATGATATGGCATGTATGGAAACTATCTCCAAAAATGACCTATATTATGAGTTCATAGAAAGGGGATATGAAGCTCAACTGGTGGGAGCCACACTTTTAAAACCAAAATTCCCACCAGCAATGAAATTCTTTTTCCAGACATTCTTTGTCTGCATGTCTACTAAGGCCACATATTTAATGAAATTCCCCTAAAAACTCAGTATCTAGGGTATGCTATTCTGAAAATTCATGTTATAAGCTATCACAAACACTGTTTATAGATTTGGTGACAAACATAAAAGCAATCCAGAGAGATATTGACAATCCTTTTCTAAAATCTCCAAGATTGTTAAGCATTTGCCTAAAAGGTGTTTTGAAAAAAAGAAAGTTTTGAACAGGGTGAAGCCCTTAAAACTAACAGTCTTTCAAATGAAACCTTGACTTGCATGATTGATAGGACCGTCCACGACTAGCACGGGAACCTAAATTTGTTATCTAATGTCCGATTAGGCGGAAATTAATGGCATGTTAATCAAATCTCAAGAATTAATCATTTAAATTGTTTTTCATTGATCTTAAAGTTCAATACATTCATGTTCTGGATCCGACAGAGCTTCGCCTCTTAGTTGACAAAATCACACATAAAACAAATGAAAACCCAAGGCACTATTTATAGAGGTGCAAGTTCGCTAGGATGGTTAACAAGTTCGGGCGAACTTGTCTAGATCAAGTTCGGCGAACTTGATCTCACAACTAGATTCCGGGCGAACTTGAACTCCATATTACATAAATACGCCTCGTTTCTAACAGATTAAGCCCTATTAACTCAGACTTGATGTGACGTAGGCAACAGACATATGCACTAACAGATTCCCCCTTGGATGTTGCCGTAGTCACTCGACTTCAAATGATCTTCTGAGCCTTTGATCTTTAGTCTTGAATAATCTTTAACTTCTTGATCTTCATATCCTCCTTTTTTTCTTGAGCTTGTCTTGATAAAACTTTAATCATCATGCTCCCACTTGCTTTAACTTTCTCTTGCTTTAAGCTTTCTGGTATCTTCAGACTTCGTTTTATCAAACTCCCCCTCAATCTTAATTCATGTTTTAATTCTCTCAAATATTCAAATAAACATTTCAGATTCAAATTGAAATTTTGTACCATCAACATTTCAAATTTTAATCGTCACTTCAAAAACTTTTTTCAAACCTTTAGTTTATTCAAGTTCAAATTAATGACTTTGAAAACATTTTACGCTTAATACCTTCAACTTTCTCATATATTTACCAATTGTGAAAATCAACTTAGTTGATCAAGTCTAAGTTAATGACCTTGATTAATCAATTTTGTCTACCGAGTCCAAGTTAATGACCTCGGTTTGAAAACCGTTATAAACATTCTGATTTTAATGTTCACATTACTGAACTTTTTAATCATTTTCTCTTATCAGATTTCCTTTCCAGACTTTGAAGATCCGTTCTCCAACATTGGTTCGATGAAAACTAATGTAGAAACAAAATCTTTTGTATTTTTAGAAAGTTTATGCTAAAACACACTGAAAATCTTTTTGGTTTTAATCTATAAAGCATGATAAACTATGTATAGAACAAAGTAAACTATGTACAAACGTATTTACAGACATATTTTTTTATGAATTCGTGTCTAAAGATCATATCAGTTGTTTGAGACATATCACCAGTACCGTTGACCTTTTTGTAGACTTTTAAGTTTTAAACTTGTTTACCTAGATTGCCGATATATTTATCCATTTAAACTTCGACACATTTCTCAATTGTTCCAAGATATGTTAGGTATGAATTATGAAACTTGAGTTAACTGCGGTTCCCATTTCTTGAATATACTCCCGTATCAAGATTCCCTAGATTTCATCTTACAGGTGAGTATAGCCTAATTGATATCTGTATCTGGGATTATGCGAGGCCTTGAGAGCTCAGGTTAGTACTACTTTACATACAAAGAGATGAAGGCTCGACTTAAAGGTGTGTTCCAATTACGGAATCTATTTAAGCACTGCAAATGATTAGATCTTTCGATTCTTTTTCAAGTTTGCATGCAGTTTAGGGGTTTATTAGTAAAAGCATTATAGAAGTCTTAGGCTATTGCTTCCGCAAAATCAGAAGAACTTAATTCAATACCCCAGATATCAACTATCTATAAAGACCTCGTATCTCAGAATCAGGCAATCTCTCAATCGAAATTTCGGAATACTAAGTCCATATATCCAAGATATGTTAATCCACAAGTTTAAGCAGTTGTAAAATTTAGTTTATATCTCAGAAACAATTTACTGAACGTGTAAAGTCTATCAACACATCCACAGTAAGACTTGTTTATCACTTTTAAAACTTTACATTTCTTTAGCATACTGTGATACTCCACTAATGTACTATCATTTCCTTTGTGACAACAAATTCTTTTTGTCTTTTTTAATGTTTTTGTACTTTTTGAAAATTTTCATATGTTTTTGGTATTTTTCATCTTTTTCATTTTTTTTGATTTTTCTGAAATCATTACTCCCCCTAAAATCAAAAACATATTTTTGGATTTTAGATTTTAAGAAAATTCTTCTAAACATATAAACAAACCAATGAAGGATCCCGAGAAATCGTCATCCGATCCTTTTACATCTTCTGCATCATCACCTGTCAGTAGAACAAACCATTAAACTTTTGTTTAACCGGAATTTTATAAATGGTTTTGATATAAGAATCAGTGTTCTGTTAAATGGTGTGGATTTTCTTGTCATCATAAATTTCTCTTTTCAACACTTGTTATTCAAAAATCTCAAAGATTATGACATTTCTAGATAAGTTAATCATCATGGAGCTCCGCTATCCAGAATCGACTTTGATAGAGTAGATCTTGGAACCCCTGCGCATGAAAGTAACTATCTGAATAGAGAAACCGAAGCCTTTTTGGTCTTGGGCTGAACCATATAACAATCTTCGTATTCACTTTCAAAGCCATCATCATAATCAAAATTTCATCAAACATTTCGTCCAATGTCAATTTTGAAACATGTTCGACTTTTTCTTTCTTTGTCTGTTTTAGAAAATTATTTTTCAGCTTTGAAAGATCATTTTTAACTATTGATTCATTTGATTTGACATTTTCAGTTTTATCAGCAACAGATTTTGCATTTTCAGATGATTTCTTTTTAGCAACCCAGGATTGTAACATGCTTCTTGCTTTTTTAACATAAAACCTTGAATCATTGTTTTGTTTAACTTTGAAGTTTCACCTTTCTCAAAAATTGATATTTCAAACCTTGATTCATTTTTAAGTTTTACTTCAAAATCAGATTCATTATTTATTTCTAAAATTGTTTGTGATTGCACAATTTCTAGTTGCTGCAGTTTCTCAACATTTGACACTGAATTTCTTCGTGGATCCATAGGCTTTGAATTCGGAAACTTGCGAGCAATATGACCAACTTTATTGCATTTGAAGCAAGTCCGAGTGTCATGAAAATGTCCACTACTGGATTTTACTCCACTTGTAGATTTAGCCTTGTCCCGAAGTTCTTTCTCTTTCTTGAATTCATCATTTGATTGCTTACCGATCAAGCTTTCTTCCCGAACCATGCTCGTCCCATACACAAACTTCATGTTTTACTTTTATATTCATAATATGGTGACTTTTGTTTCCTTTTTGGTTCCACTTCATTTTCCTCCAAACCCAATCCTGCTCTCCCATTCTCAGGAAATTCACCACCAATCCTTCGGTAGTTGTTAAAAATCTTTTTGGGTTTTGAGTAAAACCTTTTCTCATTTTTCTCAAGATCATCTGATGAAACTTCCACAAGTTTGAACAATTTATCAATTTGATTTTCTTTCACATTCCGAATCGGAAAGCTATCATCAAAATATAATCTATCAGACTCCTTAACTTTGTACATGACAACGTTAGGATCATCACTTAGATCATCTTCCGATAAAGTATCGTCTTTTTTGGATTGTGATTCCGAGTTGTTCGAACTTGAGTTGGCACTTTCAAAGCTGCCGTTATCAGACTCATTTCCCAAAACATTTTTACCACATTTTCACCACCGCTTAATTGTCATTGGTTTGACTTTATAAAGTCTACGTCAATGTTCTCAGGCAATTTATCTTTCATTTCTGATAAAAGTATTATATTAAATGCCTTTTCAATCTCATCATCTTTCTTGCGACTGTAACTTGCAGGAAGTGGTGGAGGAACATTTCCGTATTCTTTACGCTTTAAACCTTTTGGTTTATCATCATTTTCCTCCGACTTGATTGTAGGAAGAATGTGATCAATTACATAAGCGTTTGTGGTCTAGCTTTTTAAAAGCTGTCTTACCCTTTTTGTTTCAATCTTCATGTCCTGAAGCTCTCTTTTTGTTTCAGCAATTGTATTAATGTACATGTTAATTGCTCTTTGTTTTTCAATTACTGTGGCATTTAACATTTTTATATTAGCACTGAGTTCAAGATTAGCTTTTTCGACATTTTGATATGTGGTTTTCATTTTGTCATAAGCTTCTTTCATAGTTCTGTAATCATAACGAAATTTCGTTATGTACAGTCATTTCGCTTATGATTTTAGTCTTTTCAGCACAAGACTCACAAGGATTTGTGCACTTTGTGCAAGATTTTTCAACCTCCATAACTTTCATAATTTCCTTTTTAGACACTTTTACCTCATAACTTACCTTTTCAGCTTCTGATTTCATTGCATTTTTTCTTTGAATTTCAAGATAGGCCATTTCCTCTTCCTCAGCTCTCTGCATGTATCCTTCCAGAATTGCATACTCTAAAGCAGCATCAACATATGATGACTCAGATTCATCCACTACCTCTGCCATCATGGCAACACCAGTCTTCTTTCCAATGTATCTGTTCCAATCAAAACCTTCATCTTCATGAGATACGACGAGAGCTTGTTCGGTTGGCTTTGAAGAATTATCTTGTACTTCGACTTATGATCGCTTCGGATATGGCTTGTATTCGAGTGCTTTCTTGTAATAGTCGTTATTGCTGCCAAAAGGATTTTGGTTTCCACTTGCTTTTTGATTATTGCATTCACGTTTGAAGTGTCCCTTTTGTAGACACCTGAATCATGTGACTTTTGATTTGTCAAATTCGAGCTTGTTGCTTGAATTACCAATATCGCTTCCGGCGAGGGCTACAAACTTGGTGACTCTTCTGATGATTGATGCTAGACTCCATTTAATATCCATCAGCTCCAACTCTTCTTCATCCACCTGATCATAATCCTCAGCTGTCATTTCAGGATTCCCGATCTTTTGAGCAACTAGACTTTCGTACGATTCTAGAACATTAGCAAGAAGTGCTATGTGTTGTTTAGCCACTTTTTCAGGAAAGACATTTTTTAGGTCAACTGCAATGTTAAATTGAAAGACATTTGAATCAGAACTGGATTGATTTGTCTTATGCGACTGATTGTTCTGGTTTTGGAACGAAGAGTTTGACCCAGCACTTCATTATCCTGGATATGGAGAACTCTGATTTTGAGAAGAATTCATATTTGCACTAAATGTTGTTTGAATTTTCGGACTCTGAATCGAAGCATCTTGAACACCTCCTTTGTAATAAACACCAAGATCTTGAACAATGTTCGCATTCTTTGATTTGGCAATTTTTAGTAACTCCATTTCATGACCTTCTAGCTTGTCGATGAAAGATAACAACTTAAAATGTCTCCAAGATGGACTGTTCTTTAGAATCATCAGATACGTTGTCCACTCTCCCTCAGGAAGTGCATCGGCCAATTTCTCAATCTGCTCTTCAGTAGATCTCTTGATATCATGTCTTCGCATTTGGACCATTAGATGGCAATATCTGTTAATCATCTGCTTTATGGTCTCACCTTTGATCATTGTGAAGATCTCGAACTCTTTCTTAATTAAAGTTTTTTTGCTCTTGATCATTTCGTCACTTCCTTTTCTTGAATTTATCACAAAGAGCATGCCACAGTTCTTGTGAAGTATCATATTCTGGCAATAGTATCAAGATATATTCCTTCACTGATTGTTGTATCAAGCTAATCATTTTCTTCTCAGCAACATAATTTTCTTTGTCAGTAGGTGTAAACTTGTTCAACGGAAGATCTTGATCACTCTCATCTTTTGGCCACTTGTAACCATCTTCTACTGCAACCCAGCTGTGGAATTGATTTGCTTGTACCCAGTTAACAACCTTTTCTTTCCAACCTTCAAACTCGTCCATACTCATTAGCTTCGGTGGTTTTGTGTTGTACCCATTTCGTTATCTATATTCATCTGGTTTACCGCAATAGTGTTAGCGTTTGATGAAGAAGCCACTTGTGAAACGAACACATTAGGGAAAAATCTTCCATTTTGACAATCTGATGATTTATCTGAAAAATATGATAAAAAACACTCGAAAACATATTAGCAACTGATAAGTTCGGTCGAACTTGTATGAAAACAAATTTTGATTTCAATTTTCAACAAGTTCGGGCGAACTTGTATGGAAATTTCAAAAAACATTTCACAAACAATCAAGTTCGGGCGAACTTGTTGTTGGATTTATGAAAAACTTCAACTTTTAGCAACTTCGAGCGGACTTGAGAAGAAATTCAAGAAAAACAGGTAAGTTCGGGGAACTTATGTGATATTTCAAGAAATTTATCAAGTTCGGGCGAACTTGTGAATGATTTTCAACAAAATTTGATCAAGTTCGGGCGAACTTGATCAAAAATATTGAATTTTCTAGCAAGTTCGAGCAAACTTCTTCAAAAACCTTGAAAATTGATCAAGTTCGGCAAACTTGATTAAAATCAGTGAAATTTTAATCAAGTCCGGTCGAACTTGATGTTAAGTTCGGCCAAAACAGGTTTCCAAATCATGGTTTTCAACTTTTGATATCAATTCGTTTGAATTTGATGTTCAAACTCTCAGGGGTTTACCTCAAGTGTATTTTACTGACATATTCAATTTTCATCCATTTTTTACCATGAAATCTTTAAATGTATGAAAAAGTTCAGAAAAATGGTAGAAATGAGATGAAACAGAGTGATTCTTGACTTGATTCCAGCAAATTTAGGTATCCAGGCTGTGATACCACTTGATAGGACCGTCCACGACTAGCACGGGAACCTAAATTTGTTATCTAATGTCCGATTAGGCGGAAGCTAATGACATGTTAATCAAATATCAAGAATTAATCAATTAAACTGTTTTTCATTGATCTTAAAGTTCAATACATTCAAGTTCCGGATCCGATAGAGCTTCGCCTCTCAGTTGCCAAAATCACACATACAACAAATGAAAACCCAAGGCACCTATTTATAGAGGTGCAAGTTCGCTAGGATGGTTAACAAGTTCGGGCGAACTTGTCTAGATCATGTTCGGCTGAACTTGATCTCACAACTAGATTCGGGGCGAACTTGAACTCCACATTACATAAATACGCCTCGTTTCTAACAGATTAAGCCCTATTCACTCAGACTCGATGTACAATGACGTAGGCAACAGACATATGCACTAACAATGATGACCAAGGGTCAAGAAAATGTGGGTAAAGAAAATGTTTTACAAAAGATTTTACAACATCTTTTGCCGAGCCCATTGTTCCTGGTGACCGCATTGCACAACCCAACATTGTGGAACACACAACAGAAATTCCCACAAAAACAATTTCCATTCCCATCCGCAAATCCAAAAGAAAAAAACAAAAAAAGAATTTATCTCTAGGGGTTTAGATGCCAGAGGTACCTGCTGTAGCATAAATGCAGCAAACATTTGTTGTTACTTTCTCACAACAGATGCAATCATCTCTACCTATCCAAACTCCTCATTCATCTTCACAAAAGGAGAGTGTTGTAAGCACAATGGAACCAAATCAAGAGGGAGAATATTCACTTGAATATCTCTTTTCAAGCCCCACTCCTAGGGTGGCCTCTTTTTTCATTCCACCACCCAGAAAAACAATCCCATCATCATTCCAAAAATTTCTTAATGCAATTGATAACTGTAAGTCTCGAAAACGGATCTAACATTGATATCAAAGAACTTATTGAATGTGCGGAATCCAAACAATAAGTTATTCAAGAAAATACGAAGAATACACCAAATCACTTTCAATACTTGCACACGTTCTATTACTATCAAAACAAAACGTCTGGTACAAGTATCCTAACCACCAAATCGCGTCTCCCTCTCTCTGACTAGAAAATCTGTAACTTAGAAGCTTAAACCCTAGTTTGTGAAACAAACTAGTTTATATACATGGGAAAGCCATACCCCACATGGGCTCCCCTTGGGCCTGCCTGGCCCACATGGCCTTAGATAAGGCCCAATCATTTAATTAGCCCACATGGCTTAACCCAGTACTATCTAACCTACTAGAAAGCTAAGGTAATAGCTTATAATAGCGTTTGATAAAGATAAGCGTAAACCTACTCAATTATATGCCCTTACAATAACGTTGACTTGCTAGTTTAGAACAAGTGACAGAGAGTATACTTCACACGTGACTTGGAAACTTTAGAAATAATTGATATCCTGTTAGTAGGGGAGGCAATACCTCTTATGTCTCAAGAGACACCTACAGGTTTTTCAAGTGAGGCAGCTACTACAATTGTAGAGAGACAATAGTCTCACAACTAGACAATAGTACATAACTAAGACCTCTTTGAAGGCAACAACTGATGAGACTACAAATGTAATCTCTATATCTGTTGGAAGTCCCCAGTACCAAAAACGGGGCACATGGTTCAAAACAAGGTACAACCACCTTTGGTGGGAATTCAGATGATCCTATTAAGTTAGGTGATGGTTAAACAATCCAGAATTGACATAGAGAGTCACCAAGTCAGAGTCATCAGTTAAAGAAATCAAAGAAATGATGAAGACTTTGGTATAAAACTCAAGACCTCCACCAACAAATGCAGAAGTTGCAAAAGAAATTTGGGTTCATGCACGTATGTACATGCACCTTCAAAAGCAAGATGTAGAAGAAAAACAAAACATACATTTTGAGGTAGTACGAACAATGGTGGATGCTAAGTACAAAAAGACTCAAGTAGAGGTAACAGCCATTAAAGACTTTATCCTTGAAAACATTGGTACAACTGTAATTCATCCTAAATATCAACATTATGCCAAAAAGGGGGAGGGAGATTGCATGAGAAAGCTCCCACCTCTTGTCAAGAAAGCTGGAAAAAGGCCCGACATTGATGTACTAAAAGGATAGGAAGGAGAAATTGCAAAAGTAGTAGAAAAAGAGAAGAGGAGAGACATAAGGGAAGCTAATATGTAGATAACAGTGCAACAGATATTGGAAAGGAAGAAAATCCAAGATAATCAAGGATCTTCAACTGAGGTTCCAGAAAGCATTTCATCAACTACCATCCAAACCATTGTCACATCTATCCTAGAACGTGTTAAATAAACCACTGCTCCTATAACCCAAACATATGTTACCACTACAAAAGTGACAACAGATGTTACAACCACACTAGCCACCACCACCAACACTTATGTCTCCTAAAGGACTTCTCATCCACAAAAGAAAACCAACAACAGAAGTTCCACAACCACCAACAAAAATACCAACACTTCAAACTAGAATTTGGAGAACAAAATTCGTTGTCTAAGATGATGATGAAGAAATTCCTAATGCATCACCTGTTAAAACCACAACCACCATAGCTTTTCCATCACATCTCAACCATCTACCACAAACTAAACATTACATTTCCACTTAAAACTACCTTCCACCATACTTGACCCACTAGAATTAGAAAATGTATCAAAGTAGCTACAATCTTTCTACTCTATAGTTGACATCAACCAACTTACCAGTCCATCTCTCATAAGATATTCAAAGCCTGAAAATGTACAAGAGTACTTGAATCTAAAGAGCATATAGGCTGAAAGAATAGTTGCTTTTAAAGGCAAGGGAAAAAGTGATAAGGAAGCACAACAAATTTTATCTGTAGAATTCACAAAAGTGAATAGATTATAAGGCTTCAGAAGGACTAGTAAACAATCCTGAGCTCAGAAAAGCTTTAATGGAAGATTACATGGAATTCATAATGAAGAACAAGCCTTACACAGTCACAAGGGCTCAATTCTCTAGTAGGTTTATAAAAGACCTTTTAGAAGAAATTTCAGGGACTGAGAAGTTAAAGCTCATCTAGATATCATGCCCACTCCTCCAAATTGGAAAGCAGGTAAAAAGCATGTTGGTCAATAAGCTGTTGAGCTGAGAAAATGAAGGAGGAGATGATGAGCCAACAATCAAAGATCCCTCAGTCCCCCAAAAGGCCAAACTATGAAGACATAAATTGTACCTATCAGCTCTATGTTATTAGAAGCTATCTTAAAACACAAAAGGAGATGTCTGGAGAAGATCTACAAAAGTATGAGATGAGATGAGGAAGGAAGGGATTAAAAATGAACTCATGTATGGGCATCCAGATGCCAAATCAGAAGAGCTGCTGTAGCAAGTCTTGGGAAAACAATTTCCCTCAGGTCTTCCAATAAAATCGGTCCCAATAAATTCATCAACCTCAAAAATTATAAAATGGTTTACTAATAGAACAAGCCATGAACCTAATCTCCCCCCCCCCCACCCCGACCTAAAAACTAAACCAAAACCTAAACCCCAAGAATACCTAACCCTAAAAGCTAAACTAACCTTAAGGCTTAATTACATGTTATGCTGCACATGTGTACTACTATAATATTATTATTGTAAAAAGGACAAAACGTTAAATCTTTTTTTATATCGCAAAAATATGCTCGAATATACTCAAACGAAAGATAAAAAAATTGTGATCTTATGGCGCAACTTTTAAAAATATAATAATAACATCTGAAGAAGATAGAAATGTTGGAAAAGTTTTATTTTTTTCTTCCAATTTTGCCTCTCCATTAAAAGTCCTCTCCCCCTCTTTTTACTGGTTTTGAGTGGGTTTTTTTCTCACATTTAAATAATTTTCTCATGATACTCTCTCTATATATATTGTTAATATCACTCCTCTTTGGCCCCTCAACTTTGTTGGTGTCATGTTTAGCGCTTAACTTTATTAAGGAGATTTTTTTATTTTCAATAATTACACTTACACTTTATTATAACTATTATTTAGTCCCTTAACTTTTAGTTTTTTCTTTACACTTTATTGGCCCCTTAATTTTGATATTAACATGTTTAGCCTCTTAATTTTGATAAGGTTTTCATTTTTTTAATTATCATTTTTTATCTTTACACTTTATTATATTATTATTTAGACCTGAACTTTTAGGGGTTTTTTCTTTTTACTTATTATTAGTCGTTTCATTTTAGAATTTCCCAGTGTGTTGTTTTTCTTAATTCAGTATGTACCACTGTGGGTATCTTATTTATTTCCATTCTGAACATGTCGTGGTTATTCGTCTTCATGGTTATAACGAGTGCAGATACCTTAACGAACAAGAATGATGACTTTTCCATGACTTTTGAATAAATTACAGCGACGAGACTTTGTATTGTGTTTCGTAGTGTGAGTGGTAAGCCACCAGTTTAAATAATTAAACTAAAATTTGATTTAAGAAAAAAAAACAAAGAAACGAACACATTTTTTTTCTCTCTTTTACTAAAACAAGTTCATCGAAATTGACTGACTTCACGCCAGCCACAATGTGGAGGATTAATCCCATAGTTGTTGTTATTATTACTAGGTTTCTTGACGTCGTGCGTTGTGGCGAAACAAAGCAGACGATAATATAAAACAAACGTTATTTGGAAATGAAGGGTGTTGTTTAGAAGACAAAGCAACAGAATCGGTTCGATTCAATTCATCATCATATTGTTTTACAATACCAAATGCATACTCTATTTTTAATACAAATTCGTTTAATAAAACTTAAACCAGAATGTCGAGGAAAAAAAATTAATCACAACTACGTATTTAGAATTTTAGAAAAAGTTAACGAGAATAAATTATTAAAAATATTAAATTAAATAATAAGGGGAACATGATTTAAAAGATAAAAAGAATTATTAAAATAAAAAATTAAATGATAAAGGAAATATTATTTAAAAAAGAAAAAGGAATCGTTAAAAACAAAAATTCGTATATTTATATAATAACAAAAATCGTTATGGTACCAAGACTTAGTATAGCAACCGATGGAAAAACTAAGAAAATAAGTCGTGATATAGACAATAATATATCCACATGGGTTTATAAAAATGAATATGAGTATCGAATCCAATATTTAAAAGTGGACTATAAATATTTAAAAAATAAATAATCTACATTATAGAAAAGTTAACTTTACTAAGAGGAGTGAAAGTCCAGGAACTATCAATTGGATATCACAAACACAATTCTGAGTGCGGAAAACAAAGGATGATGTAGAACAAGAAGTCGATGGTTATTAAGATTGCACACAAACACAATGGTTTGTCTGGTACAATATCATTCAATTAGCAAAACAACCAACGACCCTAACAAAACTAAGGTGCACCCTATTTATAAATAATAGGGGCGACCTAGATACAAAACTAGGCCAAGCCCAAACCGAACACCCACAATACACGACTAACCAACCCCTAACTAGCCCAAAATAAACGAATACAAGACAAACGTAAACCTATCAGACCATGCCCTTACAATATCCCCCTAGGTTTATGTTGTCTTGGCAATTCAAGCTTCACTTGCGTTTCTGCTTCTTCTTCAAGTCAGCTTCTGAAATCTTCTTTCCCACATACGACCCAAACAACTGAGTTTCAACTCTGCCTCTAACTCATGACCACAACTTCATCTTTATAATATGAGCTACCCTCCTGGTATAAGACTTCACACACACTTCATGTTGAGGATCGCTCTGTATCTGAGATCTTCCTAGCAAGTGGATATCCCTTTCTCCGAACCTCATCAGATCACGAACATCATTGATCTGACACTCTTCATGTTCACAAACTATGACAGCTTGCCAAGTGACAGGGTCATACATCCAGAATTTGAGTTCACTTAAACTATCATCAGGAAGATCTTTGAGCAATGTATTTGTCTTTGCTTGTTTAGTGGGGGGGGGCACATCACCGTCTTTAGAGGTTGATTAGTTTTCGGATCAAGCACTTCTTTATGAACTTTAACAAAAGATTGGTGTAGATTCATATCTCTAAAATTCACCAGTGCTTGTTGTTACAACATGTTATAAAAATTCCATCCAATCTTGTAATTTGGATTTCTACACTGATCATGATATGGTGCATTACTTAAATCACGAAGATCCACAGCAGTCAAGGATTCAAATGAGCTTGACGAGTTGTAATACTACTCTCCATTCTTTCTTGTCACTATGCACATCCCATTTTCATCATTATACGCCCAACTCTTAATCCCAGACTGATTCCCATATCTATCATATCTATCTCTCCCAATAGTTACCACATATCGATTAGGCAAGTCTTGAAATCCACAATTCTTCTCACTACCCACATTCCTCATAACTACCTCTTTCTGTTTCCTCTTCTAACTCACTCCACGACCAGGATCTTGAAGATACTTGTTTAATGCTTCTTCATGTTATTTATCCATTTGTTCCTTTTCAGCTACCGTATATTCTTTAGAAGGCTCATCAAACTCCTTCCCGAACTTTCCTTCTAACTTTTGCTTCAACTCCATAACAACTGCAGAAAGAGATCCAAGATTTGTTTCCAGTTCTTGAATTTGCTGATTCTTGTGGGTAATTTCCTCTAACAAGCTAGCGATCTGCATGTCTTTAAAGATTTTATCTTCTTCAAGAGTATTAACTCTTTTCATTAGTGCTCCGACATCAACATCACCAAATAAACTCTCACTATCTAGACTGCTAACAGGTCCATGGGCTTCCTCTTGAGTGGGTTTTTCTGCAAGAGCATTATCTCTCACTGCTTGCTGCAACAGTGATGCTGCTTCAAGCACTTCAACTGTAGAAGGACCACTACTCACCCCTGTTAGATCGATCCTTGATTAGCACAGGAACCTAATTTGGTATCTAACGATCATATAGGCGGAAACTATATGACATGTTAATCAAATATGCAAAGATTACTCGTTTAATTGTTATTTATTGATCATAAAGTCCAAATACATGAAAGATCCTGATCGGGCAGAGCTTTGCCTCTGTCGTAAACAAAGTTGCAAAAGTTACAAATGAAAATCACAAGTCACCTATTTAAAGCGCAAAAAGTTCGCTTGGGAGTTAACAAGTTCGGGCGAACTTGTCTTGAACAAGTTGGGACCAAACTTGTTCCAACTTTAATTTTTCGGGCGAACTTGTTGTCTATTTACATAAATAACCCTTATACTTGACATAATCTAGCCCAAATTAACAGACTCGATCCAAGACTAAGACATAGACATTATGTACTACAGACTCCCCTTGGATATCGTCTTCATCTTGATCAGTCTTCAAAGCTCTATCTTTGTCTAGCGCGTCCAAAGAAGTTCTTGATTGGTTTCTTTCTACGTTCTGGATGTCGTTTGATCTGTAGGTGGCACTTTAGTCATGAACTGAAAACGTCTGAGTCTCGCCTCCCTACATATCATGATACGTTCAATACGCTTCTCCTCTTTAAAAACTCTTTGTGCTCTAGTTCCCTCCAACTGGATTCTCACATTCTTCCAGAATTAACACAATGCGCGTAACAAACATTCACAACCCTTTGATACTGCATCGCTTGTTCTTTCTCACGCTCTTCATAGACATATCTTACTGGAGAATAACCATTTAATATCCTCCTTCGAGCAGTTTACTAGCCACATCGAGTCTAGTATTCAAATCATCCTCCATAACCCTCTCAATCCTTCTGTCCCAAACATTTCAACCCTTTCTTTAGTGATATCCAAATGATCTTCAATCTCTACACTATCATGCTTAACATGTAGTAGGATCAACTTCCACCACTTAAACAACGGATAGAAATCTTGTTCAAACAGCATTAGGGGCATGTTTCTCACTGCTCTTGGACACTTCATAACCAATGTTATATCCTTTACACCAGTCTTCTTATCTGTTTTGATTCGGCGGTTTGGAATGAACGGTTTCCAATACTTGAACCCTTGCGTCGCTTCAAATTTGATCATCTTCCACAATAACTGATCAATAAACTTCATATGATAAGTAACATTCCTTGTCTGCACCAACTCCTTTATATCCCAGTATGGAAGTGTTTTTAAATCTGCCAAATATTTAAAGTATTGAACCCCTAATTTCCTCTTGATGGCATAAACGTTCAATTCTTTGAACCACCCCCTGCTAAGTATATCTCCCAATGATACATCTGCATCTCTGGTAAAAATGCTAATGGACGTCGAAACTTTCGTTCTCTCGGCATTTCTTTGAACCAGGACTTTTTCGCTTTAGCAATCTCTTCTTTTTCATTGGTTTAGGAATATTTCCTTCTCGTACAGACTCAACAATCTTATTTTTAAGCAGATCTTCATTCAACTGATCATACATCTCTTCAAACGTCAGAAAACTATCATATTCAGACTAGTATACTTTCTGCTTCGTCCTTTTCATCATCTGACTGACCAATCTTCAATGATAACCTTATTATAATCATCAACATCAGACCTACGTTTGTAACAATATTCATTCGGCTCAAACGTATCTATGTTCACCACATCTTCTTCAAAGTTGGAATCAAACGTTTCAGCATCAACGTTGAGCAGTTTAGCTAGATCTTCTTTCGAATAGTTGTGAACAAACTCGCCTTCTTCAACATTATGCTCAAGCATTATAATCATCGGCTTTGTCGGTATAGTAGTAACAGGCATTCAGTAATTGATCAGTCATTTCAGCATCTGTTTGCCCTTTTTCCCCTGTCTGCTCCCCCTGACTTTGATCTTCCATTCTATTTGTTTCATCATTCAGCAACGAGGAAAAATCAAATTCATCAGACACTTTGCATCAATTACTTTCAGACCAACTCCACCCTGATCATCATCATTACAATCATCGTTGTCGGAGTCGTCTTTTGTATCATCTGCATGTTCATCGTATCGTCATCGTCTTCAGCTTCTTCATCGTCTTTTTGTTCTGTTTCTATTTCTGGTGCATAATAGACTCTGAAGCTTTCACAGTTTCAATCACAGGCTCTGTAATCTCGGACATACTCTCTATAACATGCTTTCCCTTTGCCTGTTCAGCCAATTCTTTCTCTGCTTTTTCTTTAGCTTCTTGCAAATCAATTCGAGCATATTCTGCAGCAAAGTCTATTCCCAAACTACTCGAATACTTTCTGCAGTCCTGAGAACCTTCGATCGTCAAATCTCTTTCAGATCGTAGTTCTGCTATCTCTTTTTGCAATCGTTCGTTAGCATCTTGTAAGCTTTCAATCAAGGCTTTCAAATACCCTCGATCACACTTCGATCTTCCAGGAATTTAACTTTGTCATTCAAAATCTCTTTTTCAACTTCGCTTTGTTTCACCAACCTTTCTAACACAGCTTTCTCAGCTTCATTCTTCACAACTTATCTTCCAGAGCTTTAACTCGTTTTTCCAGCTCATCAATATCAGATTCTGGGAAGAAATCGTTTAAATCTTGAAGATCAACTGGCTCAATAGGAATATTTACAAATAACTTCGATTTAGGAGTAGTCTTCGGTGTAGACTTAGGCGTATCCTTGGTGTAGAAATTGGAACTTCTTTAGGTGTAGAGCTTTCAGGTTGAGAAGCTGTTGGTGGATCTTGAGATGTAATTATTGGAATTTCGAGCAATTCAGACTCAGGAGGTTCTTGTGTGACTCTGTCTGTACTAAAGTCTCTTGGACATCAGCAGTTTGTACTGTTTAGCCGCATGAGGTTCTTGTGTAGCTCCTGTTGATTTTGCAGCAGAAGGTTCTTGTGGGACTTCTGCGCTTTTTGGCTTTCCAATATAGCGGCGACTTTTAGGCTTTTGAACTTTCTTGCCTTTTTCTTGGAGACCCAGTTGTCTTCGTTGTTGTATCTTTAGCAGAAGACTTAACACGTTTAGCTTTCTTCTTAGGTCTCTCCTCATCTGAAACCCTTTTCAATCTCCGGTTCGTAATATGCATCGGTTTCCTTGAGCTTTTCTGCTGCTGTTTCAGCAATAGATTTCTTTGTAGCTCTTTCCAGAGAATCGTCGCTGTCTTCATCATTATCAAACGTTGCAGAAATCACGTCATCTTCTTAAGTTGTTTTCTCTTGACTCTCAATGTTCACCGCAACACTAGAACCAACTTTTGTTTGAACATTAACAGGCTCCTCTTCGTCTATTAACATTGTTTCAACTTTCTTTGACTTTCGGAAACTTTCTTCTTTTCCTCAACCTTCTTTAAAAAGCAATCACTGCGCTTTTCTTTAAAAGTTGATATCCATTCTAATTCAGCGTTCCTTTCCTTTTCGTCACCACTATCATCTTTACGCCATTTGTACTCTGGTGGCGCGACGTAATCAACCGAAACTATTGCACCGAATAAAGACTTTGCGACAGGTGCTGAAGCTTGTTTCTGGAACGTGATAAGCTTCTTGACAGTTGTATCATCCAGATGACTTAGATAAACAATTTCATTTGGATCCTTCGCGATTTTCTTGAATTTGTCATCGATCAACATCTGTATGAATCTTGGATACATCATGACCCTTTCGATCCCATATTATTCTTCATATGCGTAAACACAAGCTTAGAATAGTTGATTTTTTTGTTTAAAATGAGCGTTGTGGCCATGCAAGCCATGTAATCTTAAACATCGTCTAAACCAGCCTTTCGATGACTGAACGCGTGAATAGTTGCGTGCATAAGAAACTTGTAGGGGTTTGGAACTCCCTCTTTCTTCAAGGTAGATTCATTTTCGTGCCCCTTGTAACCCATTCTGCATAAACAACATCGCACCATTCATTCATCGAGTATCATTGCATCATTCTTATCGTTATTAAAGTTTAGAACTTTTCGGATGTCAGCTTCTGTCACTTTTATTTCTTTATCCTCGTCTCCAACACGAACCACTGAACTAATCACTGTATCATCATCATTCATTGCCCCAGAATTCCAAAATCTATAGACGTGCTACCTGTAAACCACCGTCTTTTCCGTAATATCTTTGTGAATAGGAATACGCTCCATAAACTTGAGAATACTATCAAATGCTTCGAGTGATGGACAGATAGTCTTGTCAAGCGTAATGCACGTATTGTGGAACTTGTTGAACGAGAGCTGAATATTCTGCAAACACGAAGATCGAGACGAAATTAGCAAAGTATAACAATTTTCACAAACCTAATATCAAGTTCGAGCGAACTTGATTGGTCATTTAACCATTACACATCATTAAGTTCGGGCAGACTTGATTGCATAATAACATTACAATTCAGACAAGTCCGGGCGAACTTATCAAATTAATCTGATTGTTTCTTAAACAAGTTCGGGCGAACTTGTTAAGATTTAACATTTGAAACACATTGAGACAAGTCCGGGCGAACTTGTCAAGCATTCATAAATTTTCTGAAATTCTCAGACAAGTTCGGGCGAACTTGTGAGAATATTAACAGTTTAACACTTGAGGACAAGTTCGGCCGAACTTGGTTAAAGGAACCATTTAACAAGTTCAGGCGAACTTGTCATCATCTTCATGGAAACCTGCAATCATCACCTTCATGCCATTCTGGTTCAAATTAAAGCCATGTTTATGGTCGATTAGGTTTGATTAATTGATTTTATGGTCCAATTCGATCTATAACAACCTAAATCAAGTCCAAAAGTTCAATTCAGATCTAAACTTTTTTAAAAACATTCAAATCTCGGTTCAATCTCGAATCTCTTACCATAGCCATGATAAGTAGTGTGTAAATCACCACAAATCAGTATCAATTTCGGCAGCAATTCGACACAAGATTGCCAATTTTGAAAATCGCACAAATCGCCTCAAGTTCGCTCAATTTTCAGAAAAGCAGATAATGAACTTCGGGCTGACTTGTACCTTGTATATAGGTCACAAGTCCGAGCGAACTTGTTAAAACTAATCAATTAAGATTAGCATAAGTCCGGGCGAACTTGTCATTTATTAATGCCTTTAAAGTACAGACAAGTTCGGTCGACTTGATAACAAGTCCTGGCGAACTTGATCAATTTCAAACTTAAATTTTATAAATTTTTCAATTTAGACCCTGAACTTTTCAATTTTTATCAGTTTTAACAATCCACTCAGTTGACCAAGTCCAAGCTAATGACCTTGATTAACCAATTTGTCTGCCGAGTCCAAGTTAATAACCTTGGTTCGACCCGTTATGAACAAACTGTTGGTTTTTCTCAAAATCAAGTTTCAGATTAATGAACTTTTAATCGTTTTGGCTTATCAGATTTTACAAATTAGCTCCTAGCCCGTTGTCAATTAGATTTCCACCAGTTTAGCACCTTACCAGACTTCGAAGATCCGTTCTCCAACATTGGTTTGCTGAAACTAATGTAGACACAAAATCTTTTTGTATTTTTGAAACTTTATGCTAAAACACACTAAAAATCTTTTTGGTTTTAATATGTAAAGCAGATAAACTATGTACATACATATTTACAGAAATTTAAAAAGTAAACTATGTACAAACATATTTACAAACATAATTTTGTGAATTCGTTTCTAAGGATCATATCAGTTGATTGGGACATATCACCAGTACCGTTGACTTTTGATGAATTTAAGTTTTAAACTCGTTTACCTAGATTGTCGATATATTTGCCCACTTAAACTTCGACACATTTCTCAATTGTTCCAAGATATGTTAGGTATGAATTATGAAACTTGACTTAACTATGGTTCCTATCTCAGAATATACACTCGTATCAAGATTCCTGGATTTCATCTTACAGGTGAATATAGCGTAATTGATATCTGTATCTGGGTTAATGCGAAGCCTTGAGAGCTCAGGTTAATACCACCGTATCGACAAAGAGATGAAGGCTCGACTTAAAGGTTGTTCCACTTAAGGAATCTTTTAAGCACTGCAAATGATTAGATCTTCTGATTCTTTTCAGTTTGCATGCAGTTTAGGGTTTTTTTTTTTTGCAAAAGCATTATGAAGTTCTAGGCTATTGCTAATCAGAAGAACTTGTATAATACCCCAGATATCAACTATCTATAAAGACCTTGTATCTCAAAATCAGGCAATCTCTCAAACGAATTTTTGGAGTACTAAGTCCATATATCCGAGAGATGTTAATCCACAAGATTAAGTAGTTGTAAATTTAGTTTTATCTCAGAAACAATTTACTAAACGTGTAAAGCCTATCGACACATCCACAGTAAGACTCGTTTATCACTTTTAAACTTTACAATTCTTTAGCATACTGTGATAGTCCACTGATGTACTATCATTTCCTTTGTGATACTAAATTCTTTTTGTCTTTTTCAATGTTTTTGTACTTTTTGAATTTTTATATGTTTTGTATTTTTCTCTAATATTTCTCCCCTAAAATCAAAAACATATTTTTGTATTTTAGTTTTTAAGAAATACTAATCTAAAAGATATACAAACCAACGTGGATCACGTGAACTCGTTGTCCGATCCATATTCAACCTCTGCTTCTGCACCTGTCAACAAATTTTTAATACCTTTAAGCCTCATTAGATATTTAAATCTTGTTAAAGGAAAAGCTTTGGTATAAAAATCAGATTTTTGTTCATCGGTGCAGATTTTTTCTGCTTGCACCAACTTCTTTTCGTAGCAGTCATGAATGAAGTGATAACGATTTCTTTGTGTTTAGTTCGAGAGTGATGAACAGGATTTTTGCTTATGTCGATTGCTGCCTTATTGTCTACATATAAAGGCGTATCAAGAAATTGCAATCCAAAGTCTCTCATCTGTTGTTGAATCCATAGGATTTGTGAACAACAGCTGGAAGCAAACCGTGGTTTGTTTCTTGCATTGCCACGTTACTAATCTAGTTCCGAAGAACTGGAACCAGCCGTCGTAGACTTATGAATTCAGCTTGTCCAGCCCCAAAGTCAGAATCAGCGTATCCTGTTAGGTCAAAGTTATCATTCTTTGGATACCACAAGCCTGTGCTTGGACATCCCTTCAAGTAACGGAATATTCTTTTGACTATCTGCATGTGAGACACTCGCGAACTCGACTGATATCTTGCGCAAAGGCAGGTAGGATACATGATATCTGGGCGAGATGCCGTCAGATACATAAGAGATCCTATCATCGACCGATAGAGCGTATCATCCACTTTGGTTCCAGTTTCTCAATGCAAATCCCGTGATTCAGCGACAGAGGAGGAGAAAGCGGCTTCGAGCTATCCATTTCAAACTTCTTCAGAATATGGTGAACATATTTAGTTTGATGAATGAATATGCCGTCTGGTAACTAATCAACTTGTAACCCGAGAAAGAATTTCATTTCGCCCATAGAAGACATTTCGAACTTCTTCTTCATTATCTTCTCGAATTCTTTGCAAAGACTATCATCCGTTGAACCAAAGATGATATCGTCCACATAGATTTGTACAATGATTAGATGATTTCCGACTTCTTTGGTAAACAATGTAGTATCCACTGTCCCTCTAGTAAAGTCGTTTCCAACAAGATGTTGAGATAACGTCTCGTACCGAACTCTCGGGGCTTGGTGTATCCGTATAAGGCTTTGTCTAGGAGATAAGCTTTGTTCTTGTTCAGTGAATCGACAAGCCCCGATGGTTGGCCGACGTACACTTGTTCGCATAGCTTACCATAGAGAAATGCGGATTTCACATCTAACTAGTATATCTTAAAACCTTTCCAAGCTGCGAATGCAAGGAAAATGCGGATTGACTCTAAGCGTGCAACCGGTGCATAGACTTCCGTATAGTCAATTCCTTCTTGCTGGTGGAAACCTTTGACAACCAACTGAGCTTTGTTTCTAACGATCATACCTCGATCATCCCTCTTGCACTTGAAGACCCACTTCGTGTCTATTGCTTTCCGCTTCGGTGGCAAGTCTACAAGCCTCCAGACTCCTAGTTTCTCGAACTGTAACAACTCTTCCTGCATCGCTATCACCCAGTTCTCATCACCCAGAGCTTCATTTACAGTCTTCGGCTCGTTTGAGATATGAAACATGAATAATAACAATAATCTTGAGTCTAGAGCCACTCAGGTATAGAAACAACTTAATGCTTTGTTGATTTGACTTCTTGTTCACACACCAGCCTGTTACTCTCCAATAATGTTTGTTGAAGGATGATAAGAATAAGATCGTGGCATCTCCTCGCTAGGAAATCAACTGTACTGTTTTGATTTGAAGTATTCAGATCAACGTTCGAATCAACTTCAGGACACTAATGTAGCTTCATTTTGATTGCTCGGGCCAGCAGATTGATTAAACATGTTAGATATCTGCTCGGATTCTTCATCGAAAGAAGATTCTCCATCATCATCGAAAGTCGGTGCTTCATCAGAGTCGGAATTCTGATTCTGAGAAGTATTGGGCTCTGAGGTTGTATTTCCTGGTTCAGTGGAAACATTTGCTGAAATTGTAGTAGGTTCTAGCTTCTTGCTTCAGAAACTTATTCTACTGAACACCACTATTACTTGGACCTGCACCAGAAGATGAAGTACCAACAGTGGGTTGATTAACCACAATTGGCCTTATAATATGTTCTTGGTTTGCCGACTGTTGAAGATAATAAAGAGCTGCAAGTTCTTCTTTAGACGGTTCTTCTGGCAAGTTGAATGACTTCCACAAATCTTGGTAATTGAACAACCATGCATCGCCTTTTCTCTGAATGGGAGTTGTGTGCTGAAAGCAATCAACGTGTTGTGCTTCAATCACTTTTCTCAAAGCAGGAACATAAACTCTCCTTAGCGGACTAGCTCAACCAACGAAAAAACCTTCAAGTGTTTTAGCACCGAACTTTCCATCTTGATCAATCACTGTACAGGGTGCACCAAACGGCTCTAGATATTTCAAATTTGGTTTCCTTCGTTTGATCATCTCGAAACATGTTGTTTAGTCAGTTTGACAGTTACACCCTGTTTAAGGTGTAGCATGCCGCTGCAACAGCCTCACTCCAAAGCTAACAGGAAGTTTTGAGTCTGCAAGCATGATTCTTGCTGTTTCGATCAATGTTCTATTCTTCCTCTCAGCTACACCATTTTGTTGTGGAGTATACGGCGCACTAAACTCGTGCAGAATTCCTTTGGCGTTGCAAAACTCTTTCATTTTGTTGTTCTTGAATTCCGTGCCATTATCACTTCGAATACGTCTGACAGGGAGATGATATAGATTTTTGAGCATCTTGAAGAGAATCACCAGATATTCGAATGTTTCATCTTTAGACTCTTGAAAAAAAACCCATGAATATCGAGAATAATCATCTGTGACAACCAAACAGTATAGATCTCAGGATATACTTCGAACATTCACCGGACCGAAAAGATCTATATGTAGATGTTCAAGCGGCAACTTTATAGAATTCAAAGTCTTCTAAGGATGTGACTTCCTTTTCTGCTTCCCTTTCTTGCATTCAAAACAATGATCCGTCATGTGGAAGCTTCGAAGATTAACCCCCTCGAATAAATCGTTATGAACCAGAAAAATTTATTTTCCTCAGATGTATATGCCCCATTTTTCTATGCCATAGAATCGAATCTTTTCTCCGTGGCTTTTGTGACAAAACATTGAGCTGATTTCGATGATGTTGTAGAAATACCCATGTTTAAGACTAGAGATTGTTTTTGCGTGGAGCACGCATAAGAATCCAATCATCCGGAATTTTGAAACCCGGCTTAAGTATCATGCACTCCTTATCATTGAAATGAACTGTGAATTGTTTATCACAAATCTGTGAGATACTTAGAAGATTGTTCTCTAGCTCAGTGATGTAATTAACACGATCAAATGATACCACGCCATTTGAAAGTTTTCCTTCGGCTACAATCCGGCCTCCTTGGTTTCCAGCGAAGCCAACATACCCTCCATTAATCTCTTTGATGTCGAAGAGTAGCGCTTTCATCCCGGTCATGTGCCTTGACGCTCCACTATCCAGAATCCACTTTGATAGAATGGATCTTTGGAGCCCCTGCACACATTAACAATTCAGTTGAAAGTGCGACCCAAGCCTTCTTGGTCTTGGGTTTAGGATAATAAGCTTCATAATCATCCTCACAAGCACCACTTAAAAATTCATCAACATTATCATTCTCAAACTTAACCTTTTTCTTATCTTTTGAAAGTTTGACAATTTCAGGTTTATCTTTTGAAGTAGACACTTTGTCGACCTTTGTTTCAGACTTTGCAACTTCAGATGTTGTTGTCTTCTTTTTGGCAATCCAAGATTGTGATTTAACTTGTGCTTTTTTAATGTAAAACCTTGAGTCTTTGTTTTCGTTTGTTTTCGAAGTTTCACCTTTCTCAAAAGTTGAATTTTCAAACTTCGATTCAGTTTTAGGTTTAACTTCAATTTTAGATTCATTTCTTTTTAGAATTGTTACAGGTTTTACCATCTCTGCTTGCTTATGCTTTTCAAATCTGAACTTGTCTTTATTCGAGGATAAATAGGCTTTGATTTTGGACACTTGCGAGCAATGTGACCAACTTCATTGCATTTAAAGCAAGTCCGATTATCATGAGAATGTCCACTAGTGGGTTTTACTCCACTTGCGGATTTAGCCTTATCTCGAAGTTCTTTTTCTTGCTTAAATTCATCATTTGATTGCTTTCCAATCAAACTTTCTTCATGAACCGTGCTCATCCCATATACGAATGTCATGTTTTTATCTTTGTATTCGCGAAATGGTATCTTTTTCTTTTTCTACATCCAAACCCAAACCCGCTCTCCTATGTTCCGGAAAGTCACCACCATTCCTTTGGTAGTTGTTTCTTTTAGGTTTAGAGTAAAACTTCTTTTCATTAATTTCCAAATCCACTGATGATACTTCTACTAGTTTGAAGAATTTTTCAAGCTGATCTTCCTTCACATTCCGAATCGGAAAGCTATCGTCGAAGTATAGTGTATCAGAATCCTTAACTTTGTACATGACAACGTTAGGATCATCACTTAGGCTATCTTCCGATGATGTATCGTCATCTTCAGATTGTGAATTAGAACTGTTTAAACTCGAATTGGCGCTCTTAAAGCTGCCATCACCAGATTCATTCAAAACATTTTCAACAACATTTTAACCACAGCTTCGCCATCATCACTTGTGTAGGTTATATCAATGTTCTCAGGCAGCTCATTTTTCTTTCAGATAAAAGTTCAATGTTGAGCGTCTTTTCCATCCCTCAGCTTTCTTGCGACAATACTTTTCGCACAAGGGTGGTGGAACATTGCTATAATATCCACATTTCTTACCTTTAGCTTTCGGAACATTTTCTTCCGACTGAATCGTTGGAAGAATATGATCGATGACATAAGCATTCGTGGTATAGCTTTTCAAAAGCTGTCTAACTCTTTTAGTTTCGATTTTCATATCTTGAAGTTCTTGTTTTACTTCATCAATGTTGTTTATATAAACGTTAATAGCTTTTTGTTTCTCCATTAAAGTAGCTTTTAACATTTTGATAGTGTCATGTTGTTCAATATTATTATTATCCAACCTGTTGTAATCATCTTTCATTTTGTCATAAGCCTCTTTCATCGTGCGATAATCATATTTGAAATTGTTATTATGCACATTAAGTTCACTTATGATCTGAGACTTTTCAACACATTAAACACACGGTTCAGTACACTTCGTACATGGTTTTTCAACCTCGACGATTTGCACTTTTACCACCTCTTTTTCTACAACTTTTATCTCATGACCTACCTTTGTTAGATTTGCCATCATAGCTTTGTTGGCAATCACTGTGAGGTTTTCTTCATTCATTTCTTTGGTCACATTAATAAATTCTTCAACCACTAGTTTCTCCTCAGCAACATGCTCCGAAGATGTTGTATCACCAAAACAACCTGCAAATCTAGTAGTCATGTTAGGATAAAGGATACCCTGCACCTTTGTGTGATGGTAGATTTCCTCTTCCTCAGCTTGTTGCATGTATTCCTCTAGCATTGCACTTTCCATAGCTACATCTTCAGCGGATGTATCCATGATCTCAGCCATTAAAGCAACTCTGAACTTTTTGCCGATATATGAGTTCCAGTCAAAACCGTCATCTTCATTCAAAGCAACCATTGCTTTTTCTGTGGTATTGGATGGTTTCTCTTGGATTTCGACTTGAGTCTTCTTTGGGAATGGCTTGTATTGTAGTGACTTCTTTAGTATTCACTGCCACCTCCAAATGGACTTTGATTGCCAGTTGCCTCAGGATTTTTGCATCCTCTTTTGAAGTGCCCTTTTTGTCGGCATCTGAAGCAAGTAACCTTAGTTTTGTCGAATCCCAATTTGTTGCTTGAATTCCCGATGTCTCTGCCGGTTAGAGTAACAAATTTAGTAACCCTCCGAATAATCGAAGCTAAGGACCACTTGATGTCCATCAGCTCAAGCTCTTCTTCATCCACTTGATCATAGTCTTCGGCAGTCATTTCTGGATTACCAATCTTACCAGCCACCAAACTTTCATACAATTCAAATACTATGGCAAGAAGTGCCATGTGTTGTTTGGCAACTTGTTCAGAAACTACGTTGCTTAAATTGACTGCAATGCTGCATTTAAAAACATTTGGATCAGAATTCGATTGATTATCTGATTTGATTGATTATGATATGAAGAATTAGAACTCGTGCTTGAAAATGATGAACTCTGGAGGACTCTGGCGAATGATTCGAAGAATTCAGATTCGCGCTAAAAGCGGTTTGGATCTTCGGGCTAGTGATATTATCTTGAGCTCCTGTCTTGTAGTAAAGCCCTACATCTTGAGTAACGTTTGAATTCTTTGATTTGGCTATCTTTAACAACTCCATCTCGTGCCCCTCCAGCTTATCAATGAAAATGGATAGTTTGAAGAATTCCCAACTCGGGCTTTCTTTAAGCACCATGAGATATGTCGTCCATTAACCTTCAGGCAATGCGTCAGCCAATTTATCAATGTATTCTTCTTCCGTCTTCTCAAGCCCATGTCTCCTCATAATCACTTTTAGATGACAAAACCATTCAATCATATGTTTCATCGTTTCACCCTTGATCATCGTAAATGTGTCAAATTCCTTCATGATTAGTGCTTTCTTGCTTTTGACCATTTATGCACTTCCCTGGTATTTGTTCTTCAAGAATTTCCATAGTTCTTGTGTAGTCTTATATTCCGGTAGAAGCACCAATATTTCTTATTTCACCGATTGTTGGATGAAGCTTATCATTTTCTTCTCCACAACGTAAGCATCCTTTTCAATAGTAGAAAAATTGCTGATGTCGATAACGTGATCATTTTCATCTATGGGCCAAGAATAACCAGTCTTGACTGCAACCTAGCTGTGAAAATACGTAGCTTGAACCCAGTTAGTGAACTTTTCTTTCCACCCCTCGTACTCATCCATACACATGAGTTTTGGTGGTTTCACACATGTGCCCATCTCGTTATCAATGTTCACTTGATTCACCATTTGAGCATTCGATGCTGTAGCAGTCATAAATGCACTATGAAGATCTTCCATCTTGAAAAACTGACGAATATCACTGAAAAACACGTTTGCAAACTTCGAAAAATGATTAGATTATTGACAAGTTCGAGCGAACTTGCAGTTTGAGAAAATCAGGATCAATTTTACACAACTTCGGGCGAACTTGTGTTGACAATTTTGAAAATTTCACCCTGATGAAGTTCGTGTGAACTTATGTAGATTTTCAAGTGAATTATCAAGTTCGGGCGAACTTGTAAGTGAATTTCAACAAACTTTAATAAAGTTCGGGCGAACTTGATAGAAATTTAACTGAAAAACAATCAAGTTCGAGCGGACTTTATCAAAAACCTTGAAATATCAGTCAAGTTCGGGCGAACTTAACAATGAATTTTTAATCAAGTCCGGGCAAACTTGATGTTAAGTTCGACCAAATCAAATTTGTGAAACATGATTTTTTCAACTTTTTGACACCAATTCATTTGAATTTGATCTTGAAACTCTCAGGGGTTTATCATTAGTGCATTTTACATGACATATTCAAAATTTAGCAACTTTTATCCTTAGGTTCATTGTTTTTCTTGAAACCAGTTTAGAAAAATGGTAGAAATGAGTAGAAATAGAGTAGATCTTGCAATGATTTCACCAAATCAAGTATCTGTGGCTCTGATACCACTTGTTAGATCGCTCCTTGATTAGCACAGGAACCTAATTTGGTATCTAACGTTCATATAGGCGGAAACTATGTGACGTGTTAATCAAATATTTATAGCACAACAAGTTCGCTTAGGAGTTAACAAGTTCGGGCGATCTTGTCTTGAAAAAGTTTGGCCGAACTTGTTCCAACTTTAATGTTCGGGCGAACTTGTTGTCTATTTACATAAATAACCCTTATACTTGACATAATCAAGCCCAAACTAAACAGACTCGATCCAAGACCAAGACATAGGCATTATGTACTAACAACCCTTTTCCAGGTTTAGCAACAGGCATGCACATGGCAGCCCTTGGGTTGGTATAAAACTCAATGAATGCATCAGTTACGGTTGTACCAGCAGCACTAGTGGGCTGTGAAGCAGTGACTACTGGTATGGTCAATTCAGGGTTTGGACTGGATACACTGGTTACCTCACGGCTGAACCTAGGATCCCTTCGACTTCGATTCCTAGGTTGAAATCAGCCGTAGGATCTTCATGTACCACTTCAGGTTCAGCAGAAACTGTTCAGGAATCTTAGTACGAGGAGGATTTGCACTTAACCCTTGGTCTTCATTCATATCCTCTGTTGTGAGGTTCTCTGTCTCAATCTTTGTTTCATCATTAACTACATTTTCCTCTATCTCAGCGTAAGCCATAATGTTTTCTTCGAATACATTCTATTCAATCTCTTCTTCACTTTCCACTTTAGTCAAATCAATGTTTTCTATAGGCTCTTCAACTCTTTGTGGTGCATCTATGATCTGTACATCATGTTCCTCAGCAACGCTTGAATTAATAGTGTTTGGAGTTGTTTCTGTAATTTCAGGAAATGCACCAAATTTCTCTAGTGATTTCTTGTTTTGAAATTGCCCCTAAGCATCGGTTCTAACATGCTTTAACAGATTGAAAAACATGTGATTCATCATCTTGGTGTCATAGATGTTGATGGTTTGCTGTAGTGTCGGATATTTGACTTCCAAGATCATCTAAAGGGATCTAGGAAACTTTAACCAATACTTTTTGTTTATTGTCTTCACGTTCGCCATCATGTCATCAAAAACACATTTTGAGTAGTTGAACTTCAAACCTCAACTAAAGCAACCACTCCTGATGTTTGTCTGATGGTTAAAGTGTCAATCCCATACTTATTTCCGATGATACAAACCAAGTACACATGAGCTAAAAACCTCCAATACGGATGAAGTAGTTTCTTTAACGTAGGAGGGTAGGTCCCTTCATAACTCATCTTTTTCAAAACCGGTATGATTTTTTCCTTTTCAAATTCCACAAGATAATCAACAGCATCTTCGAAAAGCAGAACTTCTCTGATTGTTTGTTTAGTGATGAGAATTTCCTTTTGTTGATCAGTTGAACGAATCACTTTGTTGGTCTTCTGCGCAGTTGCATTCTTCCAAAAATCCTTGATCCAATCTACGCGTATAATTGGATTTTAATGCATGTCCTAACTAGAGGTGTGAATTTCTGACACGACCGAAAACCCGACACGAACCTAACATGAAATTCGTGGGTTTAGGTTTCGTCTAAACGGGTTCGGTTCAGTTTCGGGTTGAACCCGCGAACCCGTTTAGGTTAACGGGTCAGGTTCGGGTCAACCTGGTCGGGTTGGCGGGTTGACCCGTTTAACACATTTATACTATATTGTATTTTTTATAATATATTTTATGTCATAAACTAAACGGGGCGTGTTTTTTTGTCATGATTATAACTTACAAAGAGAAATTAACATAGATTTTATAATTTAAATATGATAATATTATATACATTTGTGTTTTTTAAGTAATTTTTAATTTTAATATATTAATTTCAGAATAAAAATTAAAAAATCGGGTTAAATGGGTCGTGTTCGGGTCAACCCATGAAACTTCGGGTCGTGTTCGGTTCGTATATATGATACGATTTTCGGGTTCGGGTCGGGTTCGGGTTCATGTAAAATTTTCGGGTTCGGGTCGGGTTGAACCTGCCAACCCGCGAACACGACCCGTTTAGCACCCCTAGTCCTAACCGGCAAGTATTCAATCCCACGAGCATCGACTTCAATTCTTCATGACCTTTCGGTGGTTCTCCTAGAAAGTAGGAGATATTCATACTTTTTTTAAAAACCGGTAACGTGAATAGATTTGTCCACCACTTTCTTTCCAAGGTCTGCACCAAACAAGTTAAGTTAGACTAAAACCATAAGTGCCAAGCTAAGAAATTTTTGAGTTTGACCGTAAACTTGGTTAAACCTGAACTCGCTGATCACAATTTTAAAACATTAACTTTGAGTTAAAAAAATTAACTAATTAATTCAGTTATATAAAAAACACTCTCAAAATTTGAGTTTTAAAATAGTCCGGGCCCCAATACTAGATAAACAGGCCCATATACACACCACCGGGCCCAACTGCATACGATGTGCAGTCTACACAAGAGTGTACGGACCGAACATTAGTGTGCGAGGGCCTTATCGTCATTCAACACAATATACAACGGGCAGATCTGTAATATGGAGTAGGTCGCACACCCAAATGGTCAACAAGTCAAACCGCACAACCTGGATGGCACACTGGTAAGATACTAGTGTACGAAGGGTAAAAGAGTCAAGTTTCTGGTGTGCGAGGTGCTTTTTAGTCAAACCAGGTCAGAATAACTACCCCGCACACTCTCTAAGGTTAAAATTGTCCATTTACAGAGTGCGCGGGGGGTATTTTGGACAATTCACATGTGTGCGATCCCTCGTTTAACGTGTGAACTACACGCGCCATCACTAAGTTGTCTTCTCTGGTCAAACATTTAAACCACAACATTGTTCCAGCTCAAATTTTATTTTGTTCCGACTCAAAATCGGGCACCCTGCAACTCGATTCTTCCATCTTATTCTAATTCCAACACTTAACACCAGCTACACCATTAACCCTCTCCACTTTCTCACAAACATCCAAGAAACACGAAATATCAAGTTATCAGTTCAAGTAGACAATAATCAGTCAACAATATTGTCACACCCTCAATTTCCACTTGCGGAGTTTTACCGCGAGGCGTGTGAACAAACCAGAATCTGAAACACTAGTACGTCGAACGACTCTATATGATTTGATAATACGTTTTCCAAAAATCATTTGATTAACCAATCATCGTAGATTTTAGATTGTCTTAGTTAATTACCAAAGTTTAGCGGAAGCATTAGTTTTTATGGTTGAGCGGAAGCATAAAATAAGTAGAGAAACGGGCGCCAACACAAACGCCAAAACAAATGAAAAACCCATAACAACGTTTGTAAATGAGACTCGATAAAAGATGTCTTGTTCAATGCATGTGAGTGCACCTAGAGCTCCTAGCGTCCTGAGAAACATGTAAAGAAACAAGTGTCAACATTAAAGATGAGTGAGTTCACAGGTTTTCATAAATTCGTTTGTTCGGTTATGAGTTTGTTTCCCCCGTTATCCCTAACCCGAGATAACGCTTTAGTTCCATTATTCCCAACCCGGAATAATAATAATGTTGGTTCCATTATTCCAAACCCAGAATAATAAAGTTGTTGTTTCCATTATCCCTAACCCGGGATAATATAGTTGTTGTTTCCATTATCCCCAACCCGGGATAATATAGTTGATTCGTAATTAAGTTCAATGTTACCATATATAGGTAGCTAGCCTAAAGTTATGTCACGTAAGTGTTCGCGATCGAAGCTGACTGTTGTGCCTCCGTGTTGCCAGGCCTATCACTGACCATGGCAAAGTTAGGCCAAATTATTCACCCGTTGACCATGCCCGGTCGGCTAGCGCGACTAGCTCGGATGGGGCTTGTCGGGCCCAGTAGTACTACTTATAATTTCCCCGCTATTAAAACCCAATACTAACGATCCGAGAGATTGACGAGGACTTAAGTGATATAGCTGCTTAGTGACCATAACATTGCATTAACATCAACTTAGTTACCGAATAGTTATGTGACGTTAATTTCGTATAACGTAAAGAGATTGAGTTTGAAGAGTGTATACATGTTTCTCCCCGTGTTGTTTAAAAACCGGATAAAGTTAGGGGCCGTGAACTCACCTTTAGTTGCTCGGTTAGTGTAGCAAAGAAGTTGTAAGGGATGGGACCGCTAATTGCGTCCTAACAAACCAATTGATTTCAAGTCAGTGTGTGAACACACCAATACAAACTCTACACGTAATTTACGCACAAAATGATACACACAACAAAATACCTAACACTCAAACATGCATGCAAGTATCCTCATGTGAACATAGTAATCAAAACAATTTATCATGAACATAATCCAATCCATGCAACACTTGGTGCACACAATCACAAGTTATCAAATCTCAGCTTACATACTCATAATTCAGCTGTTTTCTAGGATTTTTATAAAATAGTTTCAACGTTCCAAAAATTCCAATTATTTTATAGCAGGTGACAACTATATTGTAGAAATTTATATAAATTTTTCAAGTCCTAATCCTTTACCAATTAACCATAAATATTAATATACTAGGCTGCAGTCAGATTCGTCGCTTTCTGACTGCAGTCCACGGAAGAATTTATTTAAAAATCACTGACCGTCCAATTAACAGAATTCTAGTGGGAGTTGCCCGGAAATTTCCATACCTAGTTTCTGTACAAAATTCATGACTCGAATCCCTACAGATTATAAAATCCAACTCGATAACTAACTAACAAAATTTCAGGATTTTCACAGCTTTAGTCACTGATCTTAACTGGCCACTTAAAAATATCAAACGACTTCAGAAAATTATGAATCCAGCGCCATTAGATTCATTATTAAAATATCTACGTTTTAGACTTCAGAAAATCCGTTTTTCGACAACTAATGACCGAGTTACAGCCAGATGAAATCGGCTGTAACTATTACTCAGCAAACTATTTCAGCATTCTATCACTACTATTTCGCATAAACCATCGATATAATGAACCTAGGCGATCAAGAACTGATTTTTCCAATCATAGATCAATACATATAACATATCCATGCAAACCCTAATCAACATCTCTAGTTTTTATAAACAAATACAGCCTATGATTTCAGATTTTCAAACAAACATCAAACTTTCAATCTAGCATTAACAATCCGAAAACAACACAATCACTTCATTCAAACACACATATCCGAATATGATCTTGTAAAAAATGATAAATTTTAATCTTTAATGATAAGGTAAACGAACCGTGAGTGAGATGAGGAACCAATGATCAAAAGAATCGCGATCGGGAAGATCCGTAACCAAGAAGGAAGTGTTGTTCGCGACCGGGAAGAAAGAGTAGGCTGTTTGTGATCGAGGAAGTGAACAAATGGGCTGATCTCGCGATCGAATGGAGGTGAACAAGGGGCTGCCGTCGGCTGTTTGCTATTAGGGTTTTGTGTTGTGAAGGAAGCATGCATGGTTAGTATATATAGGCGCAAGATGAAGGGTTACGGTTTGGGTTTGATCTCGCGGCCGAAGGATTGGGTTTAAGGTTTGGGTTGTACGCAATGGGTTTGCGGTTTGGGTTGCACGCAATGGGTTTGCGGTTTGGGTTGCACACGGCCGAGAGTGGTTTGGGTTGGTTCGGTTTGGGTTGTTTGCTTGCGACATGGTTTGGGTTTAAAACTTGGTTCACTCCTAGAGTCACAAGGAATCGAGGTTGGTTCGTGTCGCGGTTCGGCTCGTGTACATATTTACCATAATTATTTTATAACTAAAATAATCACATAATCGCACATCACGTATTCACTAACTCGTACACGTTTAATACGTAGCATATAATTTATTCGACAAGTATTGCGTTTAAGTTATCCGAAAAACTGGGATGTCACATCATCCCCATGTTAAAAGAATTTTCGTCCCGAAAATTTAGTTACTGGTATCGTTGCGAAGAGGTGTGGGTATTTGCTTTTCATTTGGTCCTCTCTTTCCCACGTGAACTCCGGTCCACGCTTAGAGTCCCAACGAACCTTAACGATCGGAATCTTGCTGTGCCTTCGAGTTTTGATCTCACGATCCATGATCTCGATAGGCTGTTCCACAAAGTGTAGTTGTTCATCCACTTGAATCTCGTCCAATGGAATGACTAGAGTTTCATCTGATAGACACTTCTTCAGATTTGACACGTGAAATACGTTGTGAACTCCACTGAGTTCAGCAGGAAGGTCTAATTGATAAGCTACGGGTCCGATACGTTTCAAGATCACAAACGGACCTACGTACCTTGGGTTTAGTTTGCCCCGTTTTCCAAAGCGGATTACACCCTTCCAGGGTGACACCTTTAGTAGGACGCGGTCGCCTACTTGAAATTCGAGCGGTTTGCGTCGTTGATCAACGTAGCTTTTCTGTCGATCTCGTGCCGCCGCCATGCGGTTTCTGATTTGTACAATCTTTTCAGTAGCCTCAAGTATTAACTCAGGGCCTGTGAGTTGACTGTCACCGACTTCTGCCCAACAGACCGGTGATCTACATTTACGACCGTATAATGCCTCAAACGGTGCTGCCGAAATACTCGTATGATAACTGTTGTTATATGAGAATTCTACTAGAGGCAGGTGGATTTCCCAACTATTTCCAAAGTCTACTACGCATGCCCTAAGCATGTCTTCCAAGGTCTGTATGGTCCTTTCGCTTTGACCATCAGTCTGAGGGTGATAGGCTGTGCTCATATCTAAGCGTGTTCCCAACGCTTTCTGAAGTGACTGCCAAAAGTTGGATGTGAAGCGAGCATCTCTGTCTGAGATGATGGACGTTGGCACTCCGTGCCGAGAAACTACTTCCTTAATGTAGATGCGAGTCAACTTCTCCATCTTATATGTTTCTTTAATAGCTAGGAAGTGTGCGGACTTAGTTAAACGATCCACAATTACCCAGATGGTATCGCAACCACCCAAAGTTCGCGGGAGTTTAGTGATGAAATCCATCGAGATCTGATCCCATTCCACACTGAGATCTCAGGTTGTTGAAGTAGCCCCGATGGCTTTTGATACTCTACTTTGACTTTTGCACAAGTCAAACACTTACTCACGTAGGTGGCTATATCAGCTTTCATGTTGGGCCACCAATACGCAGCTTTAAGGTCTTGATACATCTTATCCGAACCCGGATGGACAGAGTATCGGGATTTGTGAGCTTCATCCATGACTAGCTCTCTGAGGTTTCCGTAGAGAGGTACCCATATGCGATTCATGAAATACCGGGCTCCATTGGGTTTTACTTCCCAATCGCGTTCCATTTTTCCCACCGATTCGGCCTTGATGTTTTCCTCCTTAACTGCTTCTAACTGGGCGTCGCGTATTTGTTCGGGTAGCCCCGAATGAATAGTGAGTTGTAATGCTCGTACACGGCGAGGTTTCAAGTGTTCCTTCCTATTGAGGGCATCAGCTACCACGTTAGCTTTACCCGGGTGATACCGAATGGCACACTCATAATCGTTCAAGAGTTCGACCCAGCGACGCTGTCGCATGTTCAACTCCTTCTGATCAAAGATGTGTTGGAGGCTCTTGTGGTCTGTAAAGATTGTGCACTTCGTTCCATAGAGGTAGTGTCTCCAAATCTAGTTTTTCTCGTGAACCTTCAGTTGGCGGGACGCATACGCGATGACCTTATCGCGTTGCATGAGTACGCATCCCAACCCCTGAATGGAAGCATCACAATATACTACAAAGTCATCTGTCCCTTCCGGCAAGGACAGAATGGGTGCACTGCAAAGTTTCTGTTTCAGCAATTGAAATGCCGCTTCTTGCTTGTCACCCCAAGCATACTTGATGCCTTTCTGGGTGAGGGTAGTAAGCGGTTGTGCGATCTTTGAAAATCCCTCGATGAAACGTCTGTAGTAACCAGCCAATCCCAAAAATTGGCGGATCTCCATCGGTGTCCTGGGTGCTTCCCAGTTTTTGATAGCTTCAATCTTGGCAGGGTCTACGTGGATACCCTTTTCATTCACGATATGCCCGAGAAACTGAACTTCCCGAATCCAGAAATCACACATCGAAAGCTTGGCATATAGCTTTCCCTGTTGAAGTAATCCTAGCAGTAATCGTAGATGTTCAGCATGTTCTTCTTCACTTTTGGAGTAGATGAGTATGTCATCGATGAACACAATGACAAATTTGTCGAGGTATGGTTTACACACGCGGTTCATGAGGTCCATGAACACCGCGGGTGCGTTGGTGAGACCGAAGGGCATGACCAAGAACTCATAATGGCCATACCGAGTACGAAATGCCGTCTTAGCGATATCCTCCTCCCTGACGCGTAGCTGATGGTAACCAGACCGTAAATCAATCTTGGAGTAGTAGCTTGACCCTTGAAGTTGGTCGAAGAGATCGTCGATGCGAGGTAACGGGTATCAGTTCTTGACAGTAACCTTGTTGAGTTCCCTGTAGTCGATGCACATGCGGAAGGTCCCGTCCTTCTTCTTGACAAAAAGGACTGGAGCTCCCCATGGCGAAGCGCTTGGTTGGATAAATCCCTTTTCTAACAGCTCCTGAAGTTGGGTAGACAGCTCCTGCAGCTCGGCTGGAGCTAGGCGGTATGGAGCCTTGGCGATAGGAGTTGCACGGTTCGCCAATTCGATTTCAAACTCCAATTGTCGATGGGGTGGAAGACCAGGTAATTCCTCTGGGAATACATTGGAAAAATCACGGACGACAGGGATGTCTTCTATACGTTTCTCATCCTTAGGCTGTTCGGTAACCAGTGCGAGTAAAGCGAAGGAGTTCTTCCTCCGAAGATACTTCTGCGCTTGCATGTAAGAGATGATGTTGGTGACGGCGCCTGCCTTCTCGCCTTGCACCGTCAAGATTTCGTCGTTAGAGAGCGGAATACGGATAGATTTTTCGTAGCAGAGAACTTTGGCCCGGACGTCGGATAGCCAGTCCATTCCGACTACCACGTCAAAACTACCCAGGGTAGTTGTCATCAGATCAATGGTAAAAGTGTGACCCGCGAGTTTGAGTTGACAGCCGGATACTATATGGGTCACATCTACAGAATTACCATCGGCTAATTCTATAACATAAGGGGTCTCTAATGGTTTAGGCGTGAGATTTAGGTTCCTCCTAAAAGACTCAGATATAAAGCTCCTATCCGCACCCGTATCAAAAAGCACAGTAGCAAAACGTTCATTAAGGGGAAACTTACCGGTGACCACGTTCGAGTCGTTTCTGACCTCTCCGCGACCCAATGTAAATGCGCGACCTTTGGCACCTCCTGTGCCACCATTTCCATTATTGTTGTTATTATTGTTGTTGTTGTGGTTATTGTGGTTGTGGTTGTTCCCACCATTGTTGTTGTTGTTGTTACGGAGCTGTGGGCAGTCTCTTTTGATGTGGGCAGTGCTACCACACTGATAGCATCCCCGGTTAACACCCTGTTGCTGACCCTGGGGTTGATTTTGGTTTTGTCGGGACATGATTTCCCCACGACAATCCTTTGCCGCATGTCCCACCTTGCCACATCGTTGGCAGCGATTCCCGGCACAAGGGCCGTGATGATGAAGATTACAGCGATTGCACTGCGGCTTTCGACCTACATAGCCGCTTGCGTTCTGGTTGTTGTTGTTGTTGTTGGCGGGCTGATTTTGGTGACCCCGGTGGCTGTTGTAATGATTGAACCGTTTCTGGTTCCCCTGTTGCGGCTGGGATGACGAAGACTGTCGAGCAGACGAGTCTTCAAACTTTCTTTTATTGTCAGGGGCAACTTCAGTTGTACCCCGTGCTGGCAACTTCTTTTGTTCCACCGCCTTATCGGTGAGTTTGTGCGCCAACCTGATTGCTTGATGCTCCGTTGCAGGGTTACTAGCCATTACCATACCCTGAATCTCCGGAACCAGACCCCCAAGGTAGAACTCGAGTCGTTTTCTCCACGGGTTGGCCAGATCGGGACATAGAAATACCAAGTCATGATGTTTTGCGGTGTAAGCTTCGATTTCAGATCCCACCATCTTGTGGTTCCATAAGGCTTGCTCCAACTGTTGCACTCTGTCTCATGGACAGTACTCCTCTTTGATTAGGGCCTTAAACTCGGCCCAGGCCATTGCATTTGCAGCAATAAGTCCACGCGTTTGGACCTGTGCATTCCACCAAGTTAGTGCCCCATCTTCCAGTGTTAAGGCTGCATATTTGACCTTGTTGGCCTCTAGACAGTTGCACATTTCAAATACTGATTCAGATTTTTCGATCCAGCGGACCAGTCCAATGGGTCCTTCTGCCCCGAGAATTTGCTTGGTTTCGAGGAACATCTTGTAGGGGTAAAAACCCCCTCCTGCTGACAGAGGACAGGTAGTCAGCGAGGAATTCTACTAGTCCAACTATTATATTTTCACACGAAAATTTAATAATGGTTACCTGCCGGTTGGTTCTGAACACCCGCTAAAGCTGCGTTCACGTGCTCTTGAATCATGGCAGCTAGTTCTTCGGGCGTCATGTTAAGGTTTCCACGTCGTCCAGTTGCCATTTAGATCTTCGAAAGATAACACAAACACACCCCGATAAGTCTATATATCCAATATAGTTATCCTACTTCGTACTTAAATAATTATCAAGTTATGTCAACTCAAATATATTAAATAGTCAAAAGAAATACTTGATTAAATGAAGTTTCAACGTCTTACAAAGTGCCAACCAAACATATGAATTTACTATAAAGTCTCAAGTTTAAACACAAGTGGGAAAATAAATAAACTGGAGGAAAGTAAATAAAATAAGCGAGACGTGTCAGTCGTCTACGTCTCCATCCCCCAAATCACTGTCGTTGCCGTCATCCTGCGCGGCATTTCCAGCTTCTACAGCTGGGTCCTCCTCCGGATCCTCCTCTGGATCCTCCTCTGGATCCTCTTCTGGATCCTCTTCAGTGTCCTCCTCTGGATCCTCTTCCGGATCCTCCTCTACCGGCACTGGAGGGGCCGGTGCTGGTGCAGGTGCAGGTGCTTGATTTTGCTCTAGTTCCTGAATGTTCCAACTATTTTCCAGGACTCTGTCTTCGAGCCAGTCGGCTCTTATCTGCTCAGCACGCAGATCTCTGGCTAAGGTGTTGCGAGCTATCTTACTCGTATGTTGCTCTTCCTCGAGCGAGTCGGTTTTACATGTCAGTTGTCGGATCATCCATCCCTGTGCTAGGATGGTTTCCTGCATTCTTTCTAATTGTTCTTGTTGTTTCTGTATCATGTTTCTAAGTAGGTCATTTCCTACTTCTACAGAGTTAACCGGTTTGACCGGCACAGCGATGATTGGGCGTGATGACGACTATTCCCCCAGAGCGAGCCTTTTCCTCGCAGCTGAGCGTGTCTCCACGCCATAAGATGGTAAGGGTTCCACCATAGGTGCCTTTCCTGGCGCTCTTGGTGGCGTAAGTTTGTCGGATGATGATGACGATGATGATGATGACATTGCCTGTTAGTTTGTGTAGTTAGTTACAAGTTGTTTTCATTTCTTATTATTAAGTCACAATCTACATAACACAGTTGGGGTACATCGCATAACAAGATATAACAGTTCGGTGCCAAACTACGTCTATTGTCGTGTATTCAGCTATAGTTTAGGTCTACTTCTAATGCAAACCTGGTTCTCTATAGCTAGTGGCTCTGATACCAATCTGTCACACCCCCAATTTCCACTTGCGGAGTTTTACCGCGAGGCGTGTGAACAAACCAGAATCTGAAACACTGGTACGTCGAACGACTCTATATGATTTGATAATACGTTTTCCAAAAATCATTTGATTAACCAATCATCGTAGATTTTAGATTGTCTTAGTTAGTTACCAAAGTTTAGCGGAAGCATTAGTTTTTATGGTTGAGCGGAAGCATAAAATAAGTAGAGAAACGGGCGCCAACACAAACGCCAAAACAAACGAAAAACCCATAACAACGTTTGTAAATGAGACTCGATAAAAGATGTCTTGTTCAATGCATGTGAGTGCACCTAGAGCTCCTAGCGTCCTGAGAAACATGTAAAGAAACAAGTGTCAACATTAAAGATGAGTGAGTTCACAGGTTTTCATAAATTCGTTTGTTCGGTTATGAGTTTGTTTCCCACGTTATCCCTAACCCGGGATAACGCTTTAGTTCCATTATTCCCAACCCGGAATAATAATAATGTTGGTTCCATTATTCCAAACCCGGAATAATAAAGTTGTTGTTTCCATTATCCCTAACCCGGGATAATATAGTTGTTGTTTCCATTATCCCCAACCCGGGATAATATAGTTGATTCGTAATTAAGTTCAATGTTAACATATATAGGTAGCTAGCCTAAAGTTATGTCACGTAAGTGTTCGCGATCGAAGCTGACTGTTGTGCCTCCGTGTTGCCAGGCCTATCACTGACCATGGCGAAGTTAGGCCAAATTATTCGTAATTAAGTTCAATGTTAACATACTAGGCTGCAGTCAGATTCGTCGCTTTCTGCCTGCAGTCCACGGAAGAATTTATTTAAAAATCACTAACCGTCCAATTAACAGAATTCCAGTGGGAGTTGCCCGGAAATTTCCATACCTAGTTGCTGTATAAAATTCATGACTCGACTCCCTACAGATTATAAAATCCAACTCGATAACTAACTAACAAAATTTCAGGATTTTCACAGCTTTAGTCACTGATCTTAACTGGCCACTTAAAAATATCAAACGACTTCAGAAAATTATGAATCCAGCGCCATTAGATTCGTTATTCAAATCTCTACGTTTTAGACTTCATAAAATCCGTTTTTCGACAACTAATGACCGAGTTACAGCCAGATGAAGTCGGCTGTAGCTATTACTCAGCAAACTGTTTCAGCATTCTATCACTACTATTTCGCATAAACCATCGATATAATGAACCTAGGCGATCAAGAACTGATTTTTCCAATCATAGATCAATACATATAACATATCCATGCAAACCCTAATCAACATCTCTAGTTTTTATAAACAAATACAGCCTATGATTTCAGATTTTCAAACAAACATCAAACTTTCAATCTAGCATTAACAATCCGAAAACAACACAATCACTTCATTCAAACACACATATCCGAATATGATCTTGTAACAAATGATAAGTTTTAATCTTTAATGATAAGGTAAACGAACCGTGAGTGAGATGAGGAACCAATGATCAAAAGAATCGCGACCGGGAAGATCCGTAACCGAGAAGGAAGTGTTGTTCGCGACCGGGAAGAAAGAGTAGGCTGTTTGTGATCGAGGAAGTGAACAAATGGGCTGATCTCGCGACCGAATGGAGGTGAACAAGGGGCTGCCGTCGGCTGTTTGCTATTAGGGTTTTGTGTTGTGAAGGAAGCATGCATGGTTAGTATATATAGGCGCAAGATGAGGGTTACGGTTTGGGTTTGATCTCGCGGCCGAAGGCTTGGGTTTGCGGTTTGGGTTGCATGCAATGGGTTTGCGGTTTGGGTTGCACACGGCCGAGAGTGGTTTGGGTTGGTTCGGTTTGGGTTGTTTGCTTGCGACATGGTTTGGGTTTAAAACTTGGTTCACTCCTAGAGTCACAAGGAATCGAGGTTGGTTCGTGTCGCGGTTCGGTTCGTGTACATATTTACCATAATTATTTTATAACTAAAATAATCACATAATCGCACATCACGTATTCACTAACTCGTACACGTTTAATACGTAGCATATAATTTATTCTACAAGTATTGCGTTTAAGTTATCCGAAAAACCGGGATGTCACAAATATTACCTTTGCTCTTAGATTTTTAACCTGACATTGTTTGATTCCTTTAAAGATTAACAATAGTTTAATCTTTAGATGAAGAATATGATATTGAAACAAGGGTATGCAAGTTGGTTTTGAGCGAGATAATTCAAAATTTCTTGATTGTGGAAACAATAATGTGTAGTCGTCAAATGGTTTATCAAAGAAAAACCCTGGGCCTACCAAGTGTGCGGTGGGCCAAATGATGATCACAAACCCCTGTAGGGATTTCGTGGGTCCCACTAAGTGTGCGGTGGGCCCTCGCACATATCCCGAGACCAAACACAACTCTTTTAACAAACAGTTTTATGAAGAGAAATATCCGTTTCAATTCTTGAATGAGGCCACATTTTGAACAAGATATACTAATAAAATAATATAATATTACACATATATACACACAAAACTATTTTCAAGCCTTTGTATGCGGGATCAAATCACAGTGTTTCAGAACAGACTACACTTATTGTTTTGGTCAAAATCCCAATAAGGATAATGTAACCAAATTTGATTTTGTGAGGATGAGTGCTTAAATATCAAATGATTGAGGAACGATTGTATGGACAAAAATGAAATGTAAACAATGATGAACACGAGGGTTTATACGAGGAAAAGCCCTTGATCACTAGCAGATCGCCGGCATAAAAAGCTCGGATAGTGAAAACTATCACTATCAACTATATTTCATGCAAGAGAGTACAACTTTGGAAGTATTGAGCTTGTTACAATGAAAACTAGATCGTTGTGAGTATGATACTCGAGAGAATGTTTGCGGGTGTGTGTGTTCATTGAGAACTTGTGTGACTACCAAGCTCAATACCCCACTAAAATATCTAGTTAATCTTAGTGAACTAACTATCCGAAATTTCAGCCAAGCATCCACGCTCTCCAATAACGGTCACTAGCCCTTGCACGTGCTAAAAGATAAGCATATTCTCCGTGATTCCCGGTTTGAATAAGTCCTCTTCATAATATACCTGAAAAATAAATCCAAATAACATTGGAAACAATTGTTAGTAAATAAGAATAATACTGAGGATCCTTGATCCTTAGTCTTCCTTTACCAGTTCCTGAGGATCCTTGGTTCAAACTGAGCTTAGGATACATGATCCACAATGTTAAAAATTCTATCCATAACAATTGCCCCAAATATGACTAGTTGGATATCAATCAGATGAGCCATATTTCATTTGTTTCGGACTAGCCGTTGCAAGTGGATATAGCCGTTGTAGATCCTGACGTCATTGACAAGACTGCCTGCAACAATCATGATTATATATAGGGTATTGATAGAGATGGTATCTCTTATTAATATCGAGATCCCTTCTTTATATTCTCACACTGGAGATCAATCAGGTATACTCTTTCTCTTTCAACCTTCTTTCTCTGCAATATTTTCTCTTTTCCTTATGAACAAAATGGCTACTTGGTCCTCTCCCCAAAAGGATCAAGGGCAAGATACCTCACCCCTGAGTCAAAATCTGCTCAAATACCTTTCTCAAGAGCTTTGCCGCTTTACCAACCCTGAAATCGAGCAAATCCGCCCCTGTTTCCCAGAGGGAACCATCTTTAGGCCATTTGATTCGTCGATGAAAAGTGACTGTGAATCGGAGACCTAGATATGTTTTCTTGCCGCACTGTTTCAAATCGGCTATAGCTACCCCTTCCCAGTGTTCACCCAAACCTTTTTTAGCCACACTGGAATGTGTTTCAACCAAGCGATGCCTATGCTGTGGAGAGTTTTATATACTCTCGAACAAATAATCAGCCAAGAAGATCTAGTTTTTGGTCTAACCGAGCTTCCTCATCTATACAAACTTGAAAAACCAGTTCTTTTGCGTTAGAAGAGATTCTATCCCCAACGGAAAGTATCTCCCCAAAAAGTGGAACTTGAACGGTCGGATCTAGGATCCTTAGGACAGGACAGTAGGAAATTCTCCTTTTCTACTCTTTTTAGGATAACTGATCCTGTTTTATTTGTTCTGCAGTGACTAGCTTTGTTGCCTTGAGAGATTTGCCTGCTACCGCTGAAAGAGTCCCTGCATTCTCGGCCCTAAACACAACAGTTAGAACTCTCTATCCAAAGGTCAAGGATCTAGAAGAGACCACATCTGCCTCCTACACCATGTCATGTAAGTATGCATGCATGTATATATAGATAAGTATTTGAAATAAAATTAGTTGAACATCAATACTTATCTGGATTTTGGTATCGCGGTGCTGCTAAATCCTCCTCTAAATCTGCCTCCAAGTTTGGCCTTGGAGAACTTGAGGGAATCATCTCCCCACGATCCTCCAAGAAGGAGCTGGCCACAGGCCCAAGCCAACCGGAGAACAAGGGCATGACCCTTCGCGCTAAACCCGATTCAAGAAGAACAAGCCATCTGAGCCTGCACCACCAAGTGACGCCCTTCAACTCGAACAAGATATCCATAGTTGCGTCTCCGTGGTAAGGATCATTGATTCTTCCGCATATGAAAATTTATAGGATCAAGGATCCTTATCTTTACATGTTGTCATCTGCAGAAAGTTGCACAAATCCAAGCCCTGCAAGAGAAAAAGTTAGCGGAAGTAGAAGATACCATTGCTGATCTCCGGGCCTTCTGCACTACTAAGGATAAGAAGATTGCGCAGCTGGAGAGGGAAATCAATCTCTTGGAGAAACATGCCATAGTGGATGCGGTTCAGGCGAACAAGGATAGGTTGGAGGCTGCTGATGAGGCCAAAATCTCTTCTGTCAAGGCTATCCTGAAGGCCAGGATCCAGATAGCTCAGGAGGCAACGGATCCTTCTTTAACAAGGTTGGATGGGAGGTGGAGGCTTGGAAGCAGAGGCTGTAGGAGCTGGGCGACGATGAGGAGCCTGAGGGAACATCCATTGGGCGATGATGGAAAATTTAGACGTGGCCGGAGCCCATTTTTTATGTTTGTGGTTGTTGGTATTTTTATTTAGAATTTGGTTTGTAACTTAAACAATAGTATTTATAATTAAGGATCATTGATCCTTTGGACAATAGGGGGTGACAAAGGTGGATGGGTCCTTCTGTTTATGGATAATGAAGCCTTTGACGCCCTCCGTCTTTTATTTCCTGCACTTAATGACCCGTTAGTACGGACACCCTTTGCCAACCCAAGTGGACGGGCCACTTATTGCTGGTAGAAGCTTGGGTTAGCAATTTTGACAACCTTTTGGACGGGTTTAAATAAATATATAAAAGTTAACCTTTTTACTATGTTTGTTGCTTTTCTTTTTTGGTTTCTATGTCATTATGTTTGTATTTGTTGTGAATTCAAAATTGTGCAATTTAAGAATCTTACAAGTTATTAAAAAGAATATCAATTGTTTGTCAAAACAAGTTTTTCATAGGGCTAAATATTATATGATCAAGGATCATATATCATTTTGTCAAAGATTGAGGGTAACATTCATAAACCAAAAACAAAATAAGGCTGAGTAAAGGATCATCTCAGTGAATCCAAGTTAGGATTCTTTATCTTCAAAAATTACAGTCTTAACTACAAGGCATAATAATTAGGGCAAACCCAACAACTAGGGACAAGCCCAACATACGACAATACTTGAGCTAACGTGAAGACTTCAGAACCTTAGGATTCTGGTGTATGGCCAATACTGGCGACTAACCAATCATAAGTGACATAAAATGCTAAAACCTAAGCTAACGTGAAAACGTTAGAAACCTTAGGAATGGATGTATGGTACGTCAACCATTATACTTAGGATCCTACATATAGCCAGCAACAATGAAAATGTCACCCCTAAAGCGGGTACTGGTCCTATTGCCTCGAACTATACTTGGATAACATGCGCTACTGGCGGGGTGTTGAAACCCAATTCGTGTGAAAGGTGAAAACCTTTAAACCTTAGAAGGTAATGGATTCCTTAGGCGGGGCTCAAGCTCGAGAAACTTTGGAGAGGTGGACAACCTCTTGATCCCTTGTCCAAAATGTAATAAATTCTGCAAAAACTTGAAACTTGATAAAATTAGATGTTAAGAATCTAACATCCGTTTCTCATAATAAGAAGTATAATCATAAAGAAATTATTAGGAAAATATTACCAAGATAAGGATCATATATCCTCTGAGGATCCTTCAACCCAACCTGAATATCGGAATCCTTAAGGATCGTTGATCCTTACATAAAGTATTTCTTTAAATGAATAGCATTCCACGCTCTTGGTAGGAGATCATCATCCATAGTCAGCATACGATATGCGCCCTTTCCTGCCTCGACTTCAATCAGATAGGGGCCTTTCCACTTTGGTGCCAACTTGCCATCAGCAGGATTGGTGGTATTCTAGAATTCTTTCCTTAATACCATGTCGCCAATTTGAAATCTTCTAATCCTGACATTCTTGTTATAAGCACCAGCCACTCTTTGTTGGTAGCTAGCCAATCTTATTCTTGCTAAGTCTCTAAGCTCCTCCACAATATTCAAGTCTTGTGCTAGAGTCTCAACGTTTGCATCAGGATCACGGATGCTTGTTCTGGCTGTAGGGACTACCATTTTTGTAAGGATCACCGCTTCAGATCCAAATACTAAGGAAAAAGGAGTCTGACCCGTAGCATTCCTAGGAGTTGTTCTATATGCGACATAACGAAATTCCTCAGCCCATTTTCCCTTCTTGGATCTAAGCTTCTCTACAAGTTGTTGATAATGATCTTGTTGGATGATTCTGCCTGGCCATTAGCTTGTGGGTGGACTGGTGTTGATGTTATCATCCTAATCCCCCAGCTGTCACAAAAGTTAGTAGTACGACTCCTAATAAACTGGGATCCGTTATCACAAACAATTTCGGAAGGAATTCCAAATCTAGTAATAATATTTTTTTAATAAAGGATATGACTTCCTTTTCTTTGACTTGGGCAAAGGCTTCAGCTTCTATCCACTTGGAGAAGTAGTCTCTCATGGCGAACATAAACACTTTTCCTCCTGGTGCCTTGGGAAGCTTGCCTACTATATCCATTCCCCACCTCATGAATGGCTAGGAAGAGGATATAGGATGCAGAGGTTCTGCCGGTTGATGAAGAATCTTACTATGTCATTGGCAAGCATCACATTTCCTTGCGTATTCCACAGCATCCTTCTTCATTGTAGGCCAATAATATCCTGTTCTAAGGATCCTTGAAAATAGTGCTCTGCCCCCAATGTGATTTCCATAGTCTCCATCATGAAAGTCCTTGAAGACCTCTTGGATCTCAGGATCCTCAATGCATCGTAGATAGGGACTTGCAAGACATCTTTTATACAGCAAGTTATTAATTATAGTGAATTGTGATACCTTAGTTTTGAAGGTTCTGGGATTCTCTCCCGAAGGAATTTCTCCATTCTGAATATACTTCAGAATTGGAAGGATCCCGGATCCTAAATTTGACTGCACTTCGTCACCAGGTACAATTGCAGCATCTTCCACTATTTCCATTGCTTCACCTTCCTCAATTTCAAGAGTTAAAATATGGATGATAGGTATCTTCACGTCCTCTAGAAGTTTTGTGATGATCCAAGGTTGGCTAAGGCATCAGCTTCTGCATTTTCTTCCCTTGGTACATGTGTCAGGCTGAAAAAAGCAAAAGAATCTGCCAATTTCCTAAGTATTTGATTAGTTTTTCCCCTTTTACAGCATAGGAACCATTATAATGATTAGTAATTAATAGAGTATCCACAAATAATTGAAGATACCTGATCCTCATATGTTCAGCTAATTGCAAACCTGCTATCAAGGCCTCATATTCTGCCTCATTATTAGTGGTTTGAAATTCACATGCTATAGATTGGGGTATAATGTCCACTTGTGCGCATTTTAGTGGTAAGACAAGTCTAGTTCCCTTAACATTTGAAGATCCATCTGTGAAGAGTATCCAAGGATCCTTGGTTTCCTCAAGTTGTTGCACTTCCAGCTCAGCTTCCTTTTGTAGGTCACTACTGAAATCAGCCACAAAGTCAACCAAAGCTTGGGACTTAATGGCAGTCCTTGGTTCATATTTGATGTCGTTTGCACTAAGCTTAACTGCCCACTTTGCTAACCTGCCAGACATCTTAGGCTTCCTGAGGACATTCTTAATAGGAAAGTTAGTCTTAACAACAATAGTGTGAGTTTCAAAATAATGTCTAAGCTTAGTAGAAGCCATAATTAAAGCAAGAATGAGCTTCTCTAAATGTGTGATATCCCGGGTTTTTCGGATAAATTACACGTGACACTTGTCGAATAATATATGTGCTAAGTATTAAACGTGCATGGATTAAATACGTGTTGTGTGTTGTGTGAATTTTAGTTATAGAATAATTACTGTAGAAATGTACACGAACTAAACCGAACCGCGACGTGAACCAACTTCGATTCATCGTGACTCTAGGAGTAACAAGTTTTAAACTTTAGCTCAAGTCAAGTCCCTCGGCCATAAGATCAAACCAAACCAAGTTCTCGGCCACAAGTTCAAACCCAAACCGAATCCACCCTAGTACTTGGCCGCGAGATCAAATCCAAATCAAACTAACTCACTCTAATACTTGGCCGCAAGATCAAACCCGAAACCACAAGATCAAAACCAAACCAACCACCCTAGTCTCACGGCCACAAACCCAACCGTAACCTTGTTCTCTTGCGGCCGTGTGCTAAACCAAACCGCAACCCTATCCCTTTGCGCCTATAAATATCATCCCTTGCATGCCTTCATTCACATATACAAAAACCCTAGAGTTTCCTTTGCCGTCGGCTGCCTTACCCTCATCATCATCTCGGTCGCAGCAAGCAACAGTTTTCCTGCTCTTTTCTTTCGGTCGCAGCAGCAACCATTGCCATCTTCAGTCTCGGTCGCAACTATCCAGATCACCGGATTCCTTAACATATTTACGGTTTGATTACCTCATCATTAAAAGTCTAGAATTTATCATATGTTGCTAGATCATAGTCGGGTATATGTGTATTGATTTTGTTGTTTCGGAATTGCATAATTGAATAAGATAGAGGATTGTATTGTTTCGGATATATATATATGTACATGCTTGAAAGAATTGATATAAATGTTTCGGATACATGTATGCTTGAAGGGTTAGTTGTTTCGAATATATGTGTGTTGATTGTCGCTGTTCAAAGACTGCATGATGGTATAGTTTCGGAGTATAAGTGCTGTTAAGTAATCGGCTGATTTGATCATTGTTCACATGCAGAATTGTTTTCGGAAATCACAAGTTACAAGTATGTTTTGGTTATAATAACTAGAAGTAAGAACTAGAGTTTGTATGGATAGGTTACTAGTATTAGTCCAAGATTAAAAATCAGTTCTTGATCGCCTAGATTAATCGCATGAACGGGATTACACGAGTTTATAATAATAACATGCTGAAACAGGATGCTGAGTGAAAGTTACAGCCGATTTCATCTGGCTGTAACTTGGTCGTTAGTTGTCCAAAAACGGATTTTCTGATGTCTAAAACGTAGAGATTTGAATAAGGAATCTAATGGCGCTGGATTCATAATTTTCTGAAGTCGTTTGATATTTTTAAAGGGCTAAACAAGTTCAGTAGCTAAAGCTGTTAAAATTCTGGAATTTTGTTGGTTGTTTATCAAGTTGGATTTTAAAATCAGTAGGGAGTTGAGTCATGATTTTTGTACAGCAACTAGGTATAGAAATTTCCGGGCAACTCCAACTAGAATTTTGTTAATCGGACGATCAGTGATTTTTAAATAAATTCTTCCGTGGACTGCAGTCAGAAAGCAGTAAATCTGACTGCAGCTTAATGAACTAATATTTATGGCTAATTGGTAAAGATTTAGGACTTGGAAAAATTATATAAATTTCTATGGTATAAATGTCACCTACTGTAAAAATATGGGAATTTTTGGAATGTTAGAACTATTTTATAAAAATCCTAGAAAACAGCTGAATAATTGAGTGTTAAGCAGAAAGTTGATAACTTGTGATTGTAAGCATAAAGTGTTGTATGGATTTGGAATATGTTCATGATAAGTTTTTGATTTCTATGATCACATGAGAATACTTGCATGCATGTTTGAGTGGTAGATATGTTGTTTGTGTGTATCACTTTGTGAGTAAATTGCGTGTGAAATTTGTATTGGTGTGATTTCACACTGACGTGTAATTAATTGGTTTGTTAGGACGCAACTAGCGGTCCCATCTCTTATAACATCTTTGCTACACTAACCGAGCAAATAAAGGTGAGTTCACGGCCCCTAACTTTATCCGGTTTTTAAACAACAGGGGGAGAAACATGTATACACTCTCAAACTCAATCTCTTTACGTTATACGAATTTAACGTCACATAACTATACGGTAACTAAGTTAATGTTAATGTAATGTTATGGTCACTAAGCAGCTTTATCACTTAAGTCCTCGACAATCTCCTCGGATCGTTAGTATTTGGATTAAATAGCGGGGGAATTATAAGTAGTACTACTGGGCCCGACAAGCCCCATCCGAGCTAGTCGCGCTAGCCGACCGGGTATGGTCAACGGGTGAATAATTGGCCTAACACCGCCATGGTCATGTGATAGGCCTGGCAAAACGGAGGCACAACAGTCAGCTTCGATCGCGAACTCTTACGTGACATGACTTTAGGCTAGCTACCTATATACATTAATATTGAACTTAATTACGGAACAACTTAATATTCCGGGTTTGGAATATTGGAAACATCAACTTATATTCCCGGGTTGGGGATAATGGAAACAACAACTTAATATTCCGGGTTGGGAATATTGGAAGCAACAACTTGTTATTCCGGGATTGGAATAATGGAACTGATATGTTATCCCGGGTGACGGAGTAAACAAACTATAACCGAACAAACGAATTTATGAAAACCTGTGAACTCACTCATCTTTAATGTTGACACTTGTTTCTTTACATGTTTCTCAGGACGCTAGGAGCTCTAGGTGCACGCACATGCATTGAACAAGACATCTTTATCGAGTCTTATTTATTAATATTGTTTTGGGATTTTTTTCATTTGTTTTGGCGTTTGTGTTGGCGCCCGCATCATTACTTATTTATGCTTCCGCTCAAACTTTAAAAACTGATACTCATGCTAAATATTGGTAATATAAAATTTACAACAAATGATTTTTGAGAAACGTATAATCAAATCATGTAGAGTCGTTCGACGTACTAGTGTTTCAGATTCTGGTTTGTTCACACGCCTCGCGGTAAAACTCCGCAAGTGGAAATTGAGGGTGTGACAGATTGGTATCAGAGCCACTAGCTATAGAGAACCAGGTTTGCATTAGAAGTAGACCTAAACTATAGCTGATATCACGACACTAGACTTAGTTTGGCACCGAATTATTATATCTTGTTATGTAATATACCACAACTGTGTTTGGTAGATTATGCCTTCATGATAAGGAATGAAAACAACTCATAACTAACTACACGACCTAACAGGCAATGTCATCATCCTCATCGTCATCATCGTCCGACAGACTTACACCACCAAGGGCACTAGGAAAGGCACCAATGGTGGAACCCATATGACCTTATGGCGTGGAGACACGCTCAGCGGCGAGGAAAAGGCTCGCACTGGGGGAGGAGTCGTCGTTACGCCCAACTATTGCTGTACCTGTTGAACCGGTTAATCCTGTAGAAATAGGAATTGACATGCTTAGAATCCTAGTGCATACACAACAGAAACAGCTAGAAAGAATGCAGGAAACCATCTTAGCACAAGGATGGATGATCCGACACCTTACCGGAAAGACCGACTCGCTCGAGGAAGAGCATCGTACGAGCAAGATAGCTCGTAACACCATAGCCAGAGATCTGCGTGCTGAGCAGATAAGAGCCGACTGGCTGGAGGACAGAGTCCTGGAAAACAGTTGGAACATTCAGGAACTGCAAAATCAAGCACTTGAACCAGCATCGGCCCCTCCAGTGCCAGTAGAGGAGGATCCAGAGGAAGATCCAGAGGAGGATCCTGAAGAGGATCCGGAGGAGGACCCAGCTGAGGAAGCTGGAAATGCCGCACAGGATGACGGCAACGACAGTGACTTGGGGAATGGAGACGTAGACGACTGACACGTCTCGTTTATATTTGTTTTCCTTCAGTTTATTTATTTTCCCACTTGTGTTTAAACTTGAGACTTTATAGTGAATTCGTATGTGTGATTTGCACTTTTGTAAGACGTTGAAATTTCAATTAATCAAGTATTTCTTTTGATTATTTAACATATTGAGTTGACATAACTTACTAATTATTAAAGTACGAAGTAGAGTAGCTATATTGGATATATAGACTTATCGGGGTGTGTTTGTGTTGTGTTTCGAAGATCTAAATGGCGACTGGAAGACGTGGAAACCTTAACTTGACGCCCGAAGAGCTAGCTGCCATGATTCAGGAGCATGTGAACGCAGCTTTAGCGGGTGTTCAGAACCAGCCGGCAGGTAACCATTATTAAATTTTCGCGTGGAAATCTAATAGTGAGGCTAGTAAAATTCCTTTCTGACTTCCTGTTCTCTGTCAGCAGGAGGGGGCTTTAACCCCTATAAGATGTTCCTTGACGCAAAGCCTAGCAAATTCTCGGGGGCGGAAGGACCCATTGGATTGGTCCGCTGGATAGAAAAATCAGAATCCGTTTTTGAAATGTGCAACTGCCTAGAGGCAAACAAGGTCAAATACGCAGCCTCAACGCTGGAAGATGGGGCACTGACATGGTGGAATGCCCAAGTCCAAACACGTGGACTGTTAGCTGCAAATGCAATGGCATGGACTGAGTTCAAGGCCCTGATTAAAGAGGAGTACTGTCCACGAGACAGAGTGCAACAGTTAGAGCAAGCTCTATGGAACCACAAGATGGTGGGATCGGAAATTGAAGCTTACACTGCAAGACATCATGACTTAGCATTTCTGTGTCCCGATTTGGCCAACACGGTGGAGAAAAGACTCGAGTTCTATCTCGGGGGTCTGGTTCCAGAAATTCAGGGTATGGTGATGTCTAGTAACCCTGCAACTGAACATCAAGCAATCCGATTGGCTCACAAACTCACCGATAAAGCGGTGGAACAGAAGAAACTGCCAGCACGGGGTACCACTGAAGTCGGCCCAGATAACAAAAGAAAATTTGAAGACTCCACTGTTCGACAGCCTTCGTCATCACATCCGCAGCAAGGGAACCAGAAACGGTTCAATCACTACCACAGCCACCGGGGTCATCAAAATCATCCCAACAACAACAAAAACAACAACAACAACAATATCAACAACCCGAATGCAAGCGGCTATGCGGGCCGAAAGCCGCAGTGCAACCGCTGTAATCTCCACCATAACGGCCCTTGTGCCGGAAGTCGCTGCCAAAGATGTGGCAAGATGGGACATGCAGCAAAGGATTGTCGTGGGGAAATCATGTCCCGACAAAATCAGAACCAGCCCCAAGGTCAGCAGCAGGGTATAAACCGGGGATGCTATCAGTGTGGTAGCACTGCTCATTTCAGAAAAGACTGCCCACAGTTGCGAAACAACAACAATAATGGTGGAAACAACCACAACAACCGCAACAATAATAACAACAACAATAATGGGAACGGTGGCACAGGAGGTGCCAAGGGTCGCGCATTTACATTGGGCCGCGGAGAGGCCAGAAACGACACGAACGTGGTCACCGGTAAGTTTCCCTTAATGAACATTTTGCTTCTGTGCTTTTTGATACGGGTGCGGATAGGAGCTTTATATCTAAGTCTTTTAGGAAGAACCTAAATCTCACGCTTAAACCATTAGAGACCCCTTATGTGATAGAATTAGCCAATGGTAAATCGGTAGATGTGACCCAAATCGTATCCGGCTGTCAACTCAAACTCGTGGGCCACACTTTTACCATTGATCTGATGACAACTACCCTGGGTAGTTTTGACGTGGTAGTCGGAATGGACTGGCTATCCGACGTCCGGGCTGAAGTTCTCTGTTTCGAAAAGTCTATCCGTATCCCACTCACGAACGACGAAATCCTGACGGTACAAGGCGACAAGGCAAGCGCCGTCACCAACATTATCTCATTTATGCAAGCGCAGAAGTATCTTCGGAAAAAGAATTCCTTCGCTTTACTCGCACTAATTACCGAACAGCCTAAGGACGAGAAACGTATGAAAGACATCCCTGTCGTCCGTGATTTTTCCGATGTATTCCCAGAAGAACTACCTGGTCTTCCACCACATCGACAATTGGAGTTTGAAATCGAATTGGCAAGCAATGCAACTCCTATCGCCAACGCTCCATACCGCCTAGCTCCAGCCGAGCTGCAGGAGCTGTCTACCCAACTTCAAGAGCTGCTAGAAAAAGGATTTATCCGACCAAGCGTTTCGCCATGGGGAGCTCCAGTCCTGTTTGTCAAGAAGAAGGACGGGACATTCCGCATGTGCATCGACTATAGGGAACTCAACAAGGTTACAGTCAAGAACCGATACCCGTTACCTCGCATCGACGACCTATTCGACCAACTGCAAGGGTCAAGTTACTAATCTAAGATTGATTTACGGTCCGGTTATCATCAGCTACGCGTCAGGGAGGAGGATATCGCTAAGACAGCATTTCGCACTCGGTATGGCCACTACGAGTTTTTGGTCATGCCATTCGGTCTTACTAACGCACCTGCGGTGTTCATGGACCTCATGAACCGCGTGTGTAAACCATACCTCGACAAATTTGTCATTGTGTTCATCGATGACATACTCATCTACTCCAAAAGTGAAGAGGAGCATGCTGAGCATTTGCGATTACTACTAGGATTACTTCAACAGGAAAAGCTATATGCCAAGCTCTCGAAGTGTGATTTCTGGATCCGGGAAGTTCAGTTTCTCGGGCACGTCGTGAATGAAAAGGGTATCCACGTAGACCCTGCCAAGATTGAAGCCATCAAAAACTGGGAAGCACCTAAGACACCGACGGAGATCCGCCAATTCTTAGGATTGGCTGGTTACTACAGACGCTTCATCGAGGGGTTTTCAAAGATTGCACAACCGCTCACTACCCTTACCCAGAAAGGCATCAAGTATGCTTGGGGTGAAAAACAAGAAGCAGCATTTCAATTGCTGAAGCAGAAACTTTGCAGTGCACCCATTCTGTCCTTGCCGGAAGGGACAGATGACTTCGTAGTGTATTGTGATGCTTCCATTCAGGGATTGGGATGCGTACTCATGCAACGCGATAAGGTCATCGCGTATGCGTCGCGATAGCTGAAGGTCCACGAGAAAAACTACACAACGCATGACCTGGAATTGGGAGCAGTAGTGTTTGCACTTAAGATTTGGAGACACTACCTCTATGGAACGAAGTGCACAATCTTTACTGACCACAAAAGCCTTCAACACATCTTTGATCAGAAGGAGTTGAACATGCGACAGCGTCGCTGGGTCGAACTCTTGAACGATTATGAGTGTGCCATTCGGTATCACCCGGGTAAAGCTAACGTGGTAGCTGATGCCCTCAGTAGGAAAGAACACTTGAAACCTCGTCGCGTACGAGCACTACAACTCACTATTCATTCGGGGCTACCCGAACAAATACGCGACGCCCAGTTAGAAGCAGTTAAGGAGGAAAACATCAAAGCTGAATCAGTGGGAAAAATGGAACGTGATTGGGAAGTAAAGCCCAATGGAGCCCGGCATTTCATGAATCGCATATGGGTACCTCTCTACGGAAACCTTAGAGAGCTAGTCATGGACGAAGCTCACAAATCTCGATACTCTGTCCATCCGGGTTCGGATAAGATGTATCAAGACCTTAAAGGTGCGTATTGGTGGCCCAACATGAAAGCCGATATAGCCACCTACGTGAGTAAATGTTTGACTTGTGCAAAAGTCAAGGTGGAGTATCAAAAGCCATCGGGGCTACTCCAACAACCTGAGATCCCAGTGTGGAAGTGGGATCAGATCTCAATGGATTTCATCACTAAACTCCCGCGAACCTTGGGTGGTTGCGATACCATCTGGGTGATCGTGGATCGTTTAACTAAGTCCGCACACTTCCTAGCTATTAAAGAAACAGATAAGATGGAGAAGTTGACTCGCATCTACATTAAGGAAGTAGTTTCTCGGCACGGTGTACCAACGTCCATCATCTCAGACAGAGATGCTCGCTTCACGTCAAATTTCTGGCGGTCACTCCAGAAAGCGTTGGGAACCCGCTTGGATATGAGCACAGCTTATCACCCTCAGACTGATGGTCAAAGCGAAAGGACTATACAGACCTTGGAAGACATGCTTAGGGCATGCGTGGTGGACTTCGGAAATAATTGGGAAATTCACCTGCCTCTAGTAGAATTCTCATATAACAACAGCTATCACACGAGTATTTCGGCAGCACCGTTTGAAGCATTATACGGTCGTAAATGTAGATCACCGGTCTGCTGGGCAGAAGTCGGTGACAGCCAACTCACAGGCCCTGAGTTAATACTTGAGGCTACTGAAAAGATTGTACAAATCAGAAACCGCATGGCGGCGGCACGAGATCGACAGAAAAGCTACGCTGATCAACGACGCAAACCGCTCGAATTTCAAGTAGGCGATCGCGTCCTACTAAAGGTGTCACCCTGGAAGGGTGTAATCCGCTTTGGAAAACGGGGCAAACTTAACCAACGGTACTTAGGCCCGTTTGTAATCTTGAAACGAATCGGACCCGTAGCATACCAATTAGACCTCCCTGCCGAACTCAGTGGAGTTCACAACGTATTTCACGTGTCAAATCTGAAGAAGTGTCTATCAGATGAAACTTTAGTTATTCCATTGGATGAGATCCAAGTGGATGAACAACTACACTTCATGGAAAAGCCTATTGAGATCATGGATCGTGAGATCAAGACTCGAAGGCACAGCAAGATTCCAATCGTTAAAGTTCGTTGGGACTCTAAGCGTGGACCGGAGTTCACGTGGGAAAGAGAGGACCAAATGAAAATCAAATACCCACATCTCTTTGCAACTGAGCAGCAAACTAACGATACCAGTACCTAAATTTTCGGGACGAAAATTCTTTCAACATGGGGATGATGTGACAACCTGGAAATTTTCTCATACTTTCGTGTACTATTGTTGACTAAATTCTCGTGCATGGCACTTGGAAATCTTTGTGTATGACACTTGGGAACTTCTTGTAACGTTGCGTACCATTATAAACGAACTAACTCTTTGTGCGTGGCACTCTAAACATGTACGTTACATGCTAAACCGCGTTTACTCAATTTTCGGGACGAAAATTCTTTCAACATGGGGATAATGTGATATCCCGGGTTTTTCGGATAAATTACACGTGACACTTGTCGAATAATATATGTGCTAAGTATTAAACGTGCATGGATTAAATACGTGTTGTGTGTTGTGTGAATTTTAGTTATAGAATAATTACTGTAGAAATGTACACGAACTAAACCGAACCGCGACGTGAACCAACTTCGATTCATCGTGACTCTAGGAGTAACAAGTTTTAAACTTTAGCTCAAGTCAAGTCCCTCGGCCATAAGATCAAACCAAACCAAGTTCTCGGCCACAAGTTCAAACCCAAACCGAATCCACCCTAGTACTTGGCCGCGAGATCAAATCCAAATCAAACTAACTCACTCTAATACTTGGCCGCAAGATCAAACCCGAAACCACAAGATCAAAACCAAACCAACCACCCTAGTCTCACGGCCACAAACCCAACCGTAACCTTGTTCTCTTGCGGCCGTGTGCTAAACCAAACCGCAAACCCTATCCCTTTGCGCCTATAAATATCATCCCTTGCATGCCTTCATTCACATATACAAAAACCCTAGAGTTTCCTTTGCCGTCGGCTGCCTTACCCTCATCATCATCTCGGTCGCAGCAAGCAACAGTTTTCCTGCTCTTTTCTTTCGGTCGCAGCAGCAACCATTGCCATCTTCAGTCTCGGTCGCAACTATCCAGATCACCGGATTCCTTAACATATTTACGGTTTGATTACCTCATCATTAAAAGTCTAGAATTTATCATATGTTGCTAGATCATAGTTGGGTATATGTGTATTGATTTTGTTGTTTCGGAATTGCATAATTGAATAAGATAGAGGATTGTATTGTTTCGGATATATATATATGTACATGCTTGAAAGAATTGATATAAATGTTTCGGATACATGTATGCTTGAAGGGTTAGTTGTTTCGAATATATGTGTGTTGATTGTCGCTGTTCAAAGACTGCATGATGGTATAGTTTCGGAGTATAAGTGCTGTTAAGTAATCGGCTGATTTGATCATTGTTCACATGCAGAATTGTTTTCGGAAATCACAAGTTACAAGTATGTTTTGGTTATAATAACTAGAAGTAAGAACTAGAGTTTGTATGGATAGGTTACTAGTATTAGTCCAAGATTAAAAATCAGTTCTTGATCGCCTAGATTAATCGCATGAACGGGATTACACGAGTTTATAATAATAACATGCTGAAACAGGATGCTGAGTGAAAGTTACAGCCGATTTCATCTGGCTGTAACTTGGTCGTTAGTTGTCCAAAAACGGATTTTCTGATGTCTAAAACGTAGAGATTTGAATAAGGAATCTAATGGCGCTGGATTCATAATTTTCTGAAGTCGTTTGATATTTTTAAAGGGCTAAACAAGTTCAGTAGCTAAAGCTGTTAAAATTCTGGAATTTTGTTGGTTGTTTATCAAGTTGGATTTTAAAATCAGTAGGGAGTTGAGTCATGATTTTTGTACAGCAACTAGGTATAGAAATTTCCGGGCAACTCCAACTGGAATTTTGTTAATCGGACGATCAGTGATTTTTAAATAAATTCTTCCGTGGACTGCAGTCAGAAAGCAGTAAATCTGACTGCAGCTTAATGAACTAATATTTATGGCTAATTGGTAAAGATTTAGGACTTGGAAAAATTATATAAATTTCTATGGTATAAATGTCACCTACTGTAAAAATATGGGAATTTTTGGAATGTTAGAACTATTTTATAAAAATCCTAGAAAACAGCTGAATAATTGAGTGTTAAGCAGAAAGTTGATAACTTGTGATTGTAAGCATAAAGTGTTGTATGGATTTGGAATATGTTCATGATAAGTTGTTTGATTTCTATGATCACATGAGAATACTTGCATGCATGTTTGAGTGGTAGATATGTTGTTTGTGTGTATCACTTTGTGAGTAAATTGCGTGTGGAATTTGTATTGGTGTGATTTCACACTGACGTGTAATTAATTGGTTTGTTAGGACGCAACTAGCGGTCCCATCTCTTATAACATCTTTGCTACACTAACCGAGCAAATAAAGGTGAGTTCACGGCCCCTAACTTTATCCGGTTTTTAAACAACAGGGGGAGAAACATGTATACACTCTCAAACTCAATCTCTTTACGTTATACGAATTTAACGTCACATAACTATACGGTAACTAAGTTAATGTTAATGTAATGTTATGGTCACTAAGCAGCTTTATCACTTAAGTCCTCGACAATCTCCTCGGATCGTTAGTATTTGGGTTAAATAGCGGGGGAATTATAAGTAGTACTACTGGGCCCGACAAGCCCCATCCGAGCTAGTCGCGCTAGCCGACCGGGTATGGTCAACGGGTGAATAATTGGCCTAACACCGCCATGGTCATGTGATAGGCCTGGCAAAACGGAGGCACAACAGTCAGCTTCGATCGCGAACTCTTACGTGACATGACTTTAGGCTAGCTACCTATATACATTAATATTGAACTTAATTACGGAACAACTTAATATTCCGGGTTTGGAATATTGGAAACATCAACTTATATTCCCGGGTTGGGGATAATGGAAACAACAACTTAATATTCCGGGTTGGGAATATTGGAAGCAACAACTTGTTATTCCGGGATTGGAATAATGGAACTGATATGTTATCCCGGGTGACGGAGTAAACAAACTATAACCGAACAAACGAATTTATGAAAACCTGTGAACTCACTCATCTTTAATGTTGACACTTGTTTCTTTACATGTTTCTCAGGACGCTAGGAGCTCTAGGTGCACGCACATGCATTGAACAAGACATCTTTATCGAGTCTTATTTATTAATATTGTTTTGGGATTTTTTTCATTTGTTTTGGCGTTTGTGTTGGCGCCCGCATCATTACTTATTTATGCTTCCGCTCAAACTTTAAAAACTGATACTCATGCTAAATATTGGTAATATAAAATTTACAACAAATGATTTTTGAGAAACGTATAATCAAATCATGTAGAGTCGTTCGACGTACTAGTGTTTCAGATTCTGGTTTGTTCACACGCCTCGCGGTAAAACTCCGCAAGTGGAAATTGAGGGTGTGACAAAATGAGAATACCTGGCTTCAGCATCAAGTAGACTTTTTCTTATATAGTATACCGGGTATTGTTGGCCTTCATGGTCCTTAACCAGGACCGCACTTACCGCTTTTCCTGAGACAGCTAGGTATAAGGATAATGGTTCTCCATCTTCTGGTTTCATCAAAGCTGGTGCAGAGAATAAGTAATCCTTAAGGGCTTGTAGAGCAGCTTCATGCTTCTCAGTCCATTCAAACTTTTTGTTCTTCCTCAGAATATCATTCAAACTTGGGTCATGCCTTGTTTAAATTAGTAAAATCGACACATACCCTCCACTTTCCATTTTTCTTTTGAACGACAACCACATTGGCTAACCATCTTGGATACTAGACCTTTCTAATCATACCTGCTTTTAATAACTCGTCTACCTCTTCTTGGATGATGGCATTTCTTTCAGGTGCAAACTTTCTCCTCTTTTAGTGAATTGGCCTGAAAGACCTGTCAATAATAACATCTTTTGAGATACCTGTCATGTCTCCGTGTTTCCAGGCAAAGGTAGATTTTTTTCGCTTCAGGAAGGATACTAGATCCTGCTCTACTTATACTATCTTGGATCCCAAGTCCTATATACATTTGGATTCAGGATCCTCGAGATCTAACAGAATACTTGACGTCTTGTTCTCTAGCCTCCATGATGTCTCTACGGAGGATATTTTATTTGCTATGCTTCCTTGGATTGGAAGGTGGTTTCATTGAAGAAGTTAGCAGTTCTTTGCCTCATGCTGATCACTCTCTATTGACCACTCCCCATGGAGTTGGGAGTTTGACACATTGGTGATATGTTGAGGGACTGCCTTCATGTCATGTATCCATGGCCTGCCAAGGATAACATTGCAACAAGATAAGCAATCTATTATGCAGAATTTTTTGGATAGAGTTCATCCCTCTATGTAAATTGGGAGTTTGATGTCCCCAATGTATTCTTGGTTTCTCCACTGAATCCCACGAGCACCGATGATCTTGGGATAATTTCAGATTCAGGAATATTCATTTTCTTGAGGCATCCAACTGGATAATGTTCAATGAGCTTCCTCCATCAATATGGATCCTTCGAACAAAGTGGGTTAGAAATAAACAAGGTAATAACAAACCATCGTGATGAGGATCCTGTATGTTTACACGTTCATCCTCATCAAAGAATATAACTTTCTTCTGAGTTAACGTGAATGTTCGTACTGGTCTTTCCCCATTTTCCAGCTTCGTTTCTTTGGCATGTCTTTTTGCTGCCGAAAACGAGGTTCCACATATATCTAAGCCTCCAGAGATGAAATTAATGATTTGGGCATCTACTGGTGGGGAGGAGCTCTTTCTGGAACTTTCTCAGGATCCTGGTTCCTTGATCGTTTCCTTCCAAGAAATTCCTTCATGTATCCTTTGCTGAGAAGATAACCAATCTCTTTCCTCAAGGCTATGCATTCATCAGTGGGGTGACCGAAATCCTCATGATAAGCGCACCATTTGGACTTATCCTTAGTGGTTGTGGGCTTGTCATTCTTTCGCGGCTACCTAGCTAGACAGTCACCTAAATTCTGCAAAGCAAGGATTAGTTCATTATTATCAGCAAAAAAACAATATTCAGAGATTGGAGGATAATCCTCATCGTCTTCCTCTTGTTCAACCGCATGCACATTCTAGTTGTCATGCCTAGAGTACTGTTTGGATCGATTATTGTTAAAGAATGATCATTGCTTCTCCTGCTTTGAGGATCCTGACAGCCTCTCTTGTACCCTTTTATCATCCTCTAAACAAATGAACCTCAAGGCCCTGTTCCTTACTTCATCTAAATTCCTGCAAGTGTCATAACAAGATCATCATAGAAGGAGGAATCCATTTGCAATCCCATTTTGAATGCCTCCACAGCAGTGGCAATATCTATGTTAGGGATTTCTAAGGATTCTCTACAAAACTTAGTGATGTAATCTCTTAATGATTCATCACGGCCTTGGGTTATCCTATACAAATCACTAGTAAATGGTTCAAAGGTTCTACTACATGAGAATTGATTATTGAATAAGTTAACTAAATGAGAAAATGAAGTAATTGAGTAAGGAGGAAGAATTAGCAGCCATTTTAATGTTGATCCAGTGAGTGTGGATCCGAAACCCTAGCAGAGACAGGCCTCCTTTAACCTTTCTGGAATGGGGTTGATCTCCATTCTCTCCCGGTATTGTGCCACATGCTCCTCCGGATCAGTTGTGCCATCGTACAGCTTCATGTTAGGGGTTTGAAAGCATTTTGGTATCTCGGCATTGCATATAAGAGGATCTCAGGAATTTTCCTCCTCGTTGGTTTAGAGCCGGTATTCCGGAAGTGTATCCAAAACTATATGCTTCAGTTCTTACGGTTGGACAAGATGAAGCAATAGTCTGCATAGGAATGAAGTCTCTTGTATGAACTTCAGAGTTCCTGGATGATTGGGTCCCTAAGAATCCTTGATCCTTGAACAAGTTGTATCCTTGAACTTGAGATGTGGATCCTTGATGTGGTGCATAGAATCCTCTGGACAGGTACATCCCTTGCGATCCTCCAGGTTCATAGAAGAATCCTTGAGGCTCTGTGATTCCTAGTGATCCTCACTGAAGCATAGATGATCCTTGAGGCTGGAAGTACGATCCTTGAACTTGAGATGAGGATCCTTGAGCCTGTGTCAACGCTAGTGATCCCTGCTGATAATTGGAGGATCCTTGAATTTTTACATTGGATCCCCTGGAATGCTGGATCTTTGATGCTAGAGAAGCGAAATCCAATGACCTGGGCATCAGTGGGGAGTGATCCTCCACTGATCTCTTCTGCTTGTTGATTTCATCAATCTCCCTGAGGATCCTTTGGTTGGTTTTGTCCTGCTGCTGCATGTAGTTCTTCATCTGCAAAATCAAAGCAGAAACATCATTGTTAGTATCTGTAGACGAAGAAACAGTGGAGATTTTCGATCCTGTGTAAACAGGTGTAGTTTTTCTTCTGAGGATTCTCAGCACTCCTCATAGGTGTAGGGGGAAGAGATGGCAACGATGCACTAGTCTGGGATGAGGTAACCGCCGACATGGTACTTGAAGCAGACTTTCCCTGAGAAGCCATATGGTTGATGGAAATGAACATAAACAAATGAAATGAATGAGATTTTTAGAATTGAAGCATTTATTGCCCCACGGTGGGCACCAAATTGTTTTGGTCAAAAATCACAATAAGAATAATGTAACCAAATCTGATTTTGTGAGGTTGAGTGCTTGAATATCAAATGATTGATGAACGATTGTATGGACAAAAATGAAATGTAAACAATGATGTACACGAGGGTTTATATGAGGAAAATCCCTTGATCACTAGTAGATCGCCGGCATAAAAACCCCGGATAGTGAAAACTATCACTATCAACTATATTTCATGCAAGAGAGTACAACTTTGGAAGTATTGAGCTTTTTACAATGAAAACTAGAGCGTTGTGAGTATGGTACTCGAAAGAATGTTTGCGGGTGTGTGTGTTCGTTCAGAACTTGTGTGTCTATCAAGCTCAACACCGCACTAAAATATCTAGTTAATCCTAGTGAACTAACTATCCAAAATTTCAGCTAAGCATCCACATTCTCTAATAACGGTCACTAACCCTTGCACGAGCTAAAAAGAGAAGCATATTCTTCGTGATTCCCGGTTTGAATAAGTCCTCTTCATAATATACCTGAAAAATAAATCCAAACAACATTGGAAACAATTGTTAGTAAATCAGAATAATACTGAGGATCCTTGATCCTTAGTCTTTCTTCACCAGTTCCTGAGGATCCTTGGTTCAGACTGAGCTTAGGATACATGATCCACAATGTTAAAAATTCTATCCCTAACACTTATCAACACTAATTTACTTTAGGTGATCCAAGCAATTTCCAGTATGTTTGTCCACTTAAACTTATTTCCTTAGGCCTTTTGCATATGACGGTCTGTAATTGATTTATCATGTTTTGATTTATTTAAGATTAACACTCAGACAAATCATAATCAAATCCTAGAACTATGATTAGTACACTCTATCATGCAAGCAGTTTCCCTACCACATATTTTCACAAGTCTGTTCTAGGATTCTGAAACCATGATTCGTATCAGGTTGAGAAGAGAACATAATAGATTATGTATAGAGATGTTTGGATATAATATACAGATCAACTGATTTTTCAATTGATATTGGTTTGAGCTTTCTTTTGGGCACTACAGGGCCTCTTTTGAGTGTATTTTGATCTATAGCTTGACAACGAACAGCTAGGTCATCATGTATCTAGATGCAGCAAAAGCTGGCGTTGCCTAGCACATCTAGGTCTTTGCTCACGCAAAACAGAGAAGATACACGAGTTTGTCAGAAAAGATTTCAAAGCTAGACCAAAATTGTGTGTATCGGGACATCACACAAGCATTCAAATAGAAATGAACTAGTTCTAAGTGACGTTCTATGGCGAGGTCATATTATATTTTAGGTTTTGCACAGTACCAGCCAAGGTTTTCAGCCATCAGGATAAAGCATACGGGCATATCACCCTAGAATCATACCATTTCAATACTGGTCTTCATGAGTCGGCTATAATCCACATAGTGAAAGTTCATTTCATTTCCCACTTTATACCAAAGAACTTACCAAAACTATTTTATGATTTTCTGAATTTTTCAATTTTTTTTATTTTCTGCATTTTTCAATGTAAAATATTTTTTTATATTTTTCTGAGAGACTACATTTCCCTAATTTTTACTTTAAATTGAAAACAAAAAGAATAAACGAAAAACAATTTTAAGAAACAAATTTATATACAAACGAAGAAAAATATTTTTGTGTGACCAAGTTCAGTCCTCGAATTGGACCATTTTGAGTAGTTCAAGAAGTGCATTAAAACGTGCTCGATCAACCAGTTTTGTGAACAAATCCGCGATATTGTCATCAGTGTGGATATGTACTAGAGAAATCAGTCCCTGGTTGTATGAGTCACGAATGAAGTGAATTTTTTTGGCAATGTGCTTAGTATTCAAAAAATACACGGGATTTTTCATTATTTGGATTGTTGCATCATTGTCATAATAAACGGGCGTTTGAGAGAAATTCAAACTGTAGTCCACCAGTTGGTGTTGGATCCATATCACCTTAAAACAGCAAGCTGAAGCAGCTACATATTCAGCCTCAGCAGTTGATAGCAACACAGTCTACTGCTTTTTGCATTGCCAAGAGATAAGTCTATCGCCAAGGTATTGGCATCCAGCTGAACTGGACTTCATATCCCTGCCTACACCTCCAAAAATACTGTCTAGAAAAAGCACATAAATCAAATGGAGAGTCTCTATGATACCAAAGACCAAGTATAGGCTTCCCCTTTAGATATCTAAAGATTCTCTTAACAACAAACAAATGAGAGAGTTTAGGATTAGCCTAATAATGTACACACTGACACACGGCGAACATAATATCCGATCTGCTAGCGGTCAGATACATTAAAGATCCGATCATGGACCGATACAAAGTTTATTCAACAGCTTCTCCTTCTAGATCCTCCGTTAGAACTGGTCTCTTAGCCATAGGAGTGTTTGCAGGTTTGGCATCCTTAAGAAAGAATTTTGCAAGAATATCATCCACGTATTTTCCTTGATGAATCAAGATACCCTTGGAGTCCTGATGGACTTGCAATCCCAAAAGAAATTGATTTCTTCCAAAGCACTCATATCAAGCTGCTTCTTCATAACGTCTTCAAATTCTCTGCACAATGCATCACTTGTGGATCCAAAGATAATATCATCCATTAGATTTGCACTAAGATCTGGTCTTCTCCCACTTTGGGAATAAACAGGGTCTGATCGATGCTTCCACGTGTGTACCCATTTGCGAGCAAGTGTTCAGTCAAAGTAGCATACCATGCACGTGGTGCTTGATGCAACCCATATAATGTCGTGTCAAGCCTGTAGATATGCCCTGGATATTGTGGATTAACAAAATCGGGTGGATGATCAACGTATATTTCCTCTTTCACTTTGCCATACAAAAACGCCGTCTTCACATCCATCTGATAGATTGTGAACCCCTTGAACGATGCATAGGCAAGAAAAATGAAAATGGCTTCTAATCTAGCCACAGGGGCATACACTTCGTCATAGTCAAGCCTTTTAATATGTCTAAAACCCTGCACCACCAGTCTTGCTTTGTTTCTGACGATCACTCCAATATCATCTCTCTAGTTCCGATAAACCCATCTAGTCCCAAGTGCTTTCTTTCCCGCATGCAGCTTGACCAATCTCCATACTTTCAATTTCTCAAACTGATTTAACTCATCCTGCACGGCTTCCACCCAACTTGGTTCTCAAAGGGCCATTTGAGTAGTTTTCGGCTCAATTGGTGAGATGAAGCACGAGTACAAACATGTGTTGATGACTCCTGTCTGACTTCTGGTCAACACCCCACTGGGTAATTCCTCTGAACACTGATAGGAATAGCGAATTCTGGAACTGTTCCTGTTGGCGGCAGATTTGTCATGTTCTCAATTTTAGTAAGTTCCAGGGGTTCAGTCACAGGTTCCCCTACTGATTCTTCCATAACATAATTGTCTGGAATAGGATAATCTGAGAATAGATCATCGTGATGGTTAAATGATTCTTCATCATCAGACAAATTTGAGACATCCTGTTTTGTATTAAGGGAATCCATATGATCAGGAACTTCTTGTGTGTCCGATACAGTTGTTGAATTCGAGGCTGCAGGTGTGCTATCCCCCACAACTTCAGCATCCCCCTCTTCGTCGGCGTTATTAATTATGATCAATGAACCTGGAGTACGCTTGAAGCACTCCTTTTATCTGCAGGAACAACAGGAGGTAAGTTATCAAGGATATCAAACGATTTGAACAAATGGCACAATTATAGAAAGTAAATGGCCTGTTTCCAGCATCTGTCTTGTTTTATTCAAGCCACTACATATCAAATAATTCACAATCTGCCTTGTTGATTTGATGTACACTCTATATGTAGTTTTGTTCTCTTGCGCAGCTTTATCGGCATAACCAATAAAGTAACATTCATCTCCTCTAGCGTTAAACTTTGGTTTGACCCCAAAAATAAAGTGTGCAACAAAAGGTTTGACACCAAAAAGAACTTCATGAGGCGTTTTCATCCGTGCTTTGTTAGTCAACACCCTGTTTTGAACATTACACGTTGTATTTATTTCCACATCCTAGAAGAAAACAAGGAGCTTGTAGTCACATAACATAGTGCGAGTTGCATCACTCAGGGTTCTATTCCTTCTTTATGCAACTCCATTTTGCTGTGGAGTTCTTGTAGCACTATATTGCCTAGCAATTCCCTTTTGAGCGCAAAAGAAGTTTAGCTCTGCATTCTAGAATTCCGTGTCGTTATCACTTCGAATCCCCTTAACCTTCTTGTTGGTTTGATTTTCCATAAGGATGATGAATCTTTTGACAAGCTCTACGGTCTCGCTTTTGTTAGCTAAGAAGGTAACCCATGTAAAATGTGAGAAATCATCAGTAATAACCAAACAATAAGACTTTCCTGAGATGCTGATCACATTCACTGGACCAAAAAGATCCATTTGAAGAAGCCGCAGCACCCTGTCAATAAAGTTTACCATCTTAGGAAAATGAGGTTTTCTATGTTGTTTGCCTTTTGCAAAAGTAACACATTTTTCAAACGTTATAAAATCCTTAACCGGTAAAACTTACCAACCCTAGTTTTGCAAGACGGTTCAAGTTGTTGACATTCGCATGTCCAAGAAGACGATGCCACATCATAGCATTGTGTTCAGAGACTTTAGAAAACAAACAGGTAACGCTTTCAGAAGGTGGTTTATTCATGTCGATTACATAAGCATCCCTTTTCTGTCTAACTTCATCAGGAACCAATCTTCAGGAATGACAATACCTGGCTTCAATATCAGACACCTTTTGTTGGTGAAGTGAGTTGAATAGCCACTGTCATAGATTTGTGAAACACTCAATAGGTTGTGCTTTAACTCAAGAACGTAATTAACATTCTTGAAATAGAGATCACCATTCCTTACAGTGCCTTGACAGGTTATCTGCCCTTCTCACCTCCCGCAAAGGCGACAAATCCACCATTAATTTCTTCAATGTCACTTGGCTAGGATAAGTCTCATGTCATGTGTCTGCAACAGCCGTTATGAATATACTAGTGTCTAATGATAGTCCTCCAAAGTTGTTCCTACACATGTTGCGGGATCAGTTAGTTTTAGGAACCCATGCCATGGTGGTAGTGGGTAAACCCTTTGCATTAATGTATGTTACTTTCATCCAAAGCATGTTATTGTTTGAGCAGACGGTTTTATTGCTAGAACATGAGGATTTGAGAAAAGTAGATTGAACAGGGCTTTTAGGTCTCCACGTTTGCTTAGTTATATTTAAACCTTGTTGTTTAAAAGTTTCACCTTGTTCCAATCTCCATCAGAAGGCTTCACCTTAGAATCCAAACTCTTCAAGATTTAGGTTGTTTAACCTTCACCTGTTTGGGTTGTTTGTTATTCCCTTTTGGAGCCTTCTAATGCTTCTCTTATGTGAGTTTTTCTTAGCGATGCTGACAGTTTCTTGCTATGTGACCAGTGATGCCACAAGCGTAACATATTTGACGTTTCACATGAAGCTTCATTGGAGATCTATCAGCCTTTTTAGAACTCGAAGACCTGTGTGGTTCCTGAGGTCTCGACGAAACCGACTTACTTTGATCGTTACACTTCTTTTCGTTTCATGCGTTTTTAAGTTTTATCGTCTAAATAGCTGCACGCACCATTTTTTATTTTGACTTAGGTGGAATATACTTCGTTTGACCACCCTGACCACTTGTTTTACCAACAAATTTTTAGACGCATCAGATTTATTTGGCAAAACAACAGAATTATGCAACTAGAAACGGAATTAAAGCAAGCATCTAAACATGGGAAGGAAGCATCTCAGCTTCGACTTCTTCCATCCAAGATCCTTGTTAGCTGCTTCCCAGTTGTTTCTGCCAGTCCTTTTGATGAAATTCTTTGCACGAAACACCGCCATCGCCATTTTCCAGGTGATATCCATTTCTTCAATATCATCTGGATGAACTTTGTTGGGATTGAACCCTGTGAAAGGAACAGATGATACAAAGCCAAATAACACTATCCGAGCTTTGGTTAAACTATCCAGGGTTACAACCTCTGTTGTACATACACTGCTTTCCCTAAAGACTGCTCTCCTATCAACTGCCTTCACAAAGTTGCAAATGTCTGCCAAAGTTACAAGGATCAGAGGATAGAGATTAGAGCTTAGTCATTAGTTAGGTAATCAATGTAACAGTGCGAAGCACTGATAGTTAGTATTAGCAGTGTTTGTAGTTAGTTACATATAGTTTCCTGTCACTATCAACCCTGACGTCATCAAAGATGCTCAGTGGTTAGATAGTTTAGTATAAATAGGTAACTTGTGTAACAGTTTAACTTGTCTATCAAAAGATCAACTTTCGCATATCATCTTCTCTGCATTTTCTTACTACCAAACTTCAATTGCAAAGGCTGAGGGGGAGTTTGTGAATCACATGCAAGTTTATCAACTTGAAAGCATGATGATGATGAAAACAAACGACCATTGCTTGTAGTAAAAGTTTTCCATCTATTTCCGCTGCAAATCTCCTTTAAAACTCAACCATTTTCCATTTTTGAAACAAAAACTACAAGTAATTCAAACTCAGGTCTTAACAATTGGTATCAGAGCTTGATTCATCAAATTCGATCTAACAATCGATTTGATTCGAACATATCAGCTCTCTGCTATTAGATTGGTTATTTTTGCTTGATAAACAGAGTTTTATTACGTTCAAAGTTTTTAAAACAGAAATCTGTGTAAAATCAACTGAAAATGTCTCAAAACACACAGGATGCCAACTCTGGATCCTTAATCAAACACCGATGCTCAAAAGAAATGAATATTTCATTTGGCAATGACGAATGGGTCATATCCTTGCTCAGAAAAACACCGGTTGCTGGAGATCTGTTGCTTATGGACGTCATGTTCTGATGGTTCCAAGCACAGAGGATCCAACTAAACAAGTGCCAAAAAATCCTGAAAACTTTTCGGAGCAGGATTTCCAGAAAATTGAATTGGATGCTAAGGCATTTAGCATAGTTGCTTCGGCCTTACCCAATGAGATTTAAGTTGGTCTACTCCATTGCAATAGTGCAAAGGAGTTATGGGATGCACTAAAAGAGAAATTCGGTGGGACTGAGGAAGTGATAGAAAGTAAAAGAGAATTTCTAAATCAGCAGTATGAAACGTTTTGTCACTTGAAAGGAGAGTCTCTAACACAACAGTTCGAATGTTACAGCTGTCTCATAAGTGAACTTAGACTGGTTAAAGTGGTTTTTCCTAATTCGACTGTCAGTAGTCGTTTCCTCAGATCGTTACAAGATAAGTGGGAGACTGTAGCTTATGTAACACGAAAATCTGTTGGGTTTAAAGAAATGTCGTTGACACAACTTCATGGGATACTCCTCACTTATGAGAGAGAGTTAAACCAGAAAAAGAAGTTGCAAGATTCTGGCAAAATAACTGATGATTACTCATTGGGTAACACAACTCTTTTTGGCCAAGAAGAGGGATCTGGTAGCAGTAAGGACCAAAGTTATGATCACTATATAGATATTACTTCTGGTGGGAACTTTGGATCTGAAACATATGCACCCAACTATGCTTTCACTGCTAGTGGGGAAAGCCAAACCTCTGATAATCTATCCTTTGAGCTGAATGACTTGCAACACTTTGAACCTTCTGATCTTGAAGAAATGGATATTTTGCACCAACTGGCCCTATTGAGTGTTAGGGCTAGTAAATTCTATAAGAGAACTGGTAGGAAATTCCCAGGATTTCATGGGGGGTTGAAGGTTGGGCTGGATAAATCAAAAGTCAAGTGTTATAAGTGTAATAGGTTAGGACACTTTTCCAGAGAATGCAGGTCTCAAAATTCTGGACCAATAGTGACTCATCCTGGCCCTAGACCTCAGCACACACAAAACACTGTTCATTATTCCCAATATGCCCCTGCTCAACATGTTCAAAACACTGCCCACTTTGCACATCCTGCTTCTACTGTTCCAGTGCATTATGTTCAATCCACTGCTCCACAAATTCAATACGTTCAGGCACCATCACATCCTCAAGTACATGTACAACAAGCACCCATTGCCACACAACCTGCTGAAACCACTGCTAGTCCAGCAGAGGTTGGTCAACAGAGCTTTTTCACACAATGTTATGTTGACTAGAGTAGCTTGCCTGAGGATTTGACTGATGTGAACTTTGCTTTAATGGCCAAAAATGATGTTGAACAAGAATTTTGTTTGATGGCCTTAGAGACAATTGCTGAAGGTGTTGAATCTGTGGAGTTAGTGTCAAAAACTGATGAAGTTCAAGTTTGTGATAAAACAGTGGTTTCAAGTGAAGAAAGAAAAATGTTGCTGATGAGGAAAAGAACTCTCATACTGACCCATGGAATGTTGATGTGTGTGAAGATGAGTGTGATTGTGCTCTCATGGCTGCTACAAAGGTATCACCTCAGATCCTTAAAGATCTATGTTCTGACAAATGCATCATTGCTTTTGCAAACATTAAGCAGGTGAATGAAAACCTGAGGAACAAATTTTTAGAAGATGAACTTAATTTTGAAAAACTGATTAAAGAGTTAAAATCAAAGTTAAGTGAAAAAGATTTTGAAATGAGTAGCCTGAGACAAGAATCAAGCATAACCAAGGACCAACTCCAAACTATGGTAGAAAAATACCAAGCTTGTAAAAAGGAGTTAGAAGAAACCCAAATCACTTGTGAAAAATGGGTTGAGTCTTGTAAAGGTTATGAGATTATGCTTGATGCTCAGATCAAGAGCAACATTAAGTTTGGTGTAGGTTTTAGAACCTATGACCAAAATGAGAAAAATGTTGCTGAAATTGATTCTGAGTTGGTTGAAATAATCCCAACAAATTTGGCTGGTGAAGAAATAAAAATCACAGATAAATCTGGAAACAAAATTGTTTTGGAAAAATCAAAGGTTTCAACAAAAGATAAAGAAATTGAAAAATATCAGTTTAAACCAACCTGGTCAGATGAATGTGATATTTTAGAAAACTTAAGCCAATGGACTTTACAACCTCTGATGGTATTAAAGCCCCAAAAGCACTGGTGTCATGATACCCAGTGTCACCCACTGCTGATAAAAAGTCTGATAGGAAAAGAAGAGTAACGATTAAAAACTTGTTTTGTGAATTTTGTGAAAAAAGAAATCATGTGGCTGCAGATTGTTAAAGCCTATGACATTAACAAAACTTTGTTGTCAAAAATTCTTCAAGATGCACCATCTGCAACAAAACAAATCATTTAAACTCAAGAGTGTGCCTATCTCAAAAACTATGAGCAAAAGGTAAAAGAGATCAAGGCAAAAGCACTAGAAAGAGAAGGTTCAAGTTCTGCTGGAAATAAATCTAAGCAGAGTTTTGAACCAACTGAAACATCTGTTACAAAAGCTTTAAACAAAACCTCTGTTCCTAGAGAGGTTCAAGTGACAGATGCCCCATCATCAGACTCATTTCCAAGAGGTATGGCCAACCAGCCTATAAAAGGGTTCCTCTTACTTATGAAGGATACAAAAAGCCTTCAAAGCAAAGAGTGGTTAAGCATCCCTATGGATACAATCATCTGATAGGAAATGGTCAAGAGCAGATGTTACAAGAAAATATCCAAACCACTGACCATTGTCCTAGACTTGAGACTGGATCATCTGTGACCCCATCCAAAGCCATTTTGGCTTTGGAGACCTATCTTAACTAAATCTATTTACTTGTGCAGGGACCTTCTACTTGTCTTGATAGCTTATGGTATGTAGATAGTGGAGGTTCCAGGCACATGACAGGATGTAGAGCCCTTCTCAAGGACTTCATAGCCATGGGGGTGATATATCTTTTGGTAATAACTCAAAGGGAAAGGTTTTAGGGTCTGGGTCGATTCTAGCTGGCAAACTCAAGTTTGAAAATGTGAACTTAATTGACAATCTGAAATTTAACCTGCTGAGTGTCTCACAAATGAGTGACGGAAGGTATGGATCCTTCTTCACCAAGAAAACTTGTCAAATTGTGGGACCAGAGTTGTTAAAAAGATTGATCAAATCATTGCTGAGAGCAAAGCACAACTCACTGCACACAGAAGTGGGAATGGTATGTGGTAGATATGCTAAAAGATAATCCTATGTCTGGGACATGCTTATTCTCAGTTGCTTCTAACAAAGAGACTGAGTTATGGCATCGAAGACTTGGAAACACAAATCTTAAAACTATCACCACATTCTCAAAACAAATCTTGTAAGAGGTTTGCCTCACAAGCAATTTTCCCTTGATGAACATTGTGTTTCCTGCTTAAAAGGAAAACAACATAAAAGTTCTTTCAAATCAATTGAGGGTCCAAAACAAGCCATTGTTTACAATTGCTTCACATGGACTTGTTTGGCCCAGTGCAAATCATGAGCTTAAAACACAAAAGGTATTGCCTAGTGATAGTTGATGATTTCTCTAGGTTTACATGGACCTTCTTTCTCCACTCTAAGGATGAAACTGCAGTCATTTTACAAAACTTTGTTAAACAAGTAGAAAAGCAATTTGATCTTCCAGTAAAAATCTTTAGGAGTGACAATGGAACAGAGTTTAAAAATAGGAGTTGGATGCTTTTTGTGAGTCAAAAGGAATTGTTAGAAATATAGCATTCCAAGAACTCCAGAGCAAAATGGGATGGTTGAAAGAAAAATAGAACTTTAATTGAATCAGCAAGAACTATGCTTGCAGACTCTGGTTTACCCTTGTCTTTCTGGGTAGAGGCTGTAAACACTGCTTGCTATGTCCAAAACAGAATTTTGATTAACCCCAGGCATCAAAAGACTGCCTATGAGATTTTGTATAAAATCAAACCTCTGATTCCTATTTTAAAGTTTTTGGCTGTCCATGCTTCATTTTGAACTTGAAAGATTCTATATCTAAGTTTGCAGCCAAAATTGACTGTGGATACTTTCTGGGATACTCAACCACTGCTAAAGCCTACATAGTTTTTAACCCTAGGACCAAGTGTGTTGAAGAAACTTTGAATGTGAAGTTCAATGAACTTTCATCACTGAAAATCCCAGCAAATCCTGCAGAGCTTTTTGATTTAGACAAATTCACATTTGCTGATGTTTCTATCAAGCTAGACAATGCAGGTACACCACAATCATCTGGAGAAGATCAAGATCAAGAATATGACTGTGTGCTTCCACAAACAAAAGTCAATTCTTCCAACAGAGGATCAGGTGCCACAAGCTCTTGTGTAAACTCTGCCACTTATGGGTCAACAGTGTTTGATCCTCAAACCTTTGCCAGTTCACAAAATCAAACATCTGTTGATAAAAGTTCTACAATTGGGCAACAAAATCATCAGAATGTTACCTCTATAACCCCAATACCACCACCCCCATTTCCATCAGCGGCTGATACTTCAAATTCACCAGCAGAGGTTAGCTCAGATGATACACATTTGCAGCCATCACCTCAAAATGCTATTATTCCATACCAAGGTGATTTGATTTATCTCAAAAGCCATCCAGCAGATCAAGTTATTTGCAACATCAAATCTGGGGTGCTCACATGGAGCCAATCCCAAAATATTTGTCTTTTTTCTGGTTTTCTATCACTCACACAGCCAGTCAAGTACCAAGAGGCACTGAAAGACAACAGCTAGGTAGAAGCCATGCAAGAAGAACTCCTTCAGTTCAAGAGACAACAAGTTTGGAAGCTTGTGCCACTGCCAAAAGATGTAAGTCCAATTGGCACAAAGTGGGTCTTCAAGAACAAAACTGATGAAATGGGTATTAAAAACAAAGCAAGGCTCGTGGTTCAAGGCTACAGACAGGAAGAAGGTATAGACTATGATGAAACTTTTGCTCCTGTAGCAAGGTTGGAAACTATTCGCCTGTTCTTAGCTTTTGTTGCTAACCACAACATAACGGTGTATCAAATAGATATAAAGAGTGCATTTTTGTATGAAAAAATCAAAGAAGAGGTGTATGTCTGTCAACCTCCAGGTTTTGAAGATGCATTCCATCCTAATCATGTCTACAAGCTCAACAAAGCATTGTATGGCTTGAAGCAAGCACCAAGAGCCTAGTATGAAGCTCATCCACTTTTCTCGTATCCATAGGGTTTACTAGAGGTAAAATAGATAAAACCCTATTCTTAAAATGGAAAGGAAAAGATTTGATGCTTTTCCAAATTTATGTGTATGACATCATTTTTGGATCCACAAGCACTGCTATGTGTGAAGAGTTTCGAAAACTCATTGCAGCAGAGGTTGAGATGAGTGCAATGGGTGAGTTCAAATGTTTTCTTGGTCTCCAAGTTAAATAATTACAAAATGGTACATTTATCCATCAAAACAAGTCTGTGAAAGAATTGCTAAAAAAGTTTGATATGGATGATTGTAAACCATGTAGCACACCCATGGCAACCACCAAGATAGTCACCATTGATGGTAAAGATGACCTTGTTGATCAAACTCTTTATAGAAGCATGATTGGGTCTTTATTGTACCTAACTGCATCAAGGCCAGACATCATGTTTGCAACATGTGTTTGTGCCAGATCACAGGCATTACCTAGAAAGTCTGATCTTATTGCTGTAAAAAGGATATTCAGATACATAAAAGGTGCTCCCACACTTGGTATCTGGTATCCAGCTAATGGGAATATTGAGCTTTCAGGTTTTTCAGATAGTGACTTTGCTGGGTGTAAAACTACAAGGAAGTCCACATCAGGAGGATGTCAATTCCTAGGTGATTGTCTAGTGTCTTGGCAAAGCAAAAAGCAGGTTGCGGTTTCAACATCCACGCTAAGGTAGAGTACATTGCTGTTGCGAGCTGCACTACTCAACTCTTGTGGCTTCAAAACCAGTTGCTGGATTTTGGTGTAACTGCACTAAAGACTCCACTCAGATTGGACAGTCAAGCTGCTGAAAACATCATTAAAATCTAGTTTCTCATTCAACTACAAAGCCATTGACATACATCACTTTGTGAGAGATTTCTATGAAAAAGGTTTGATTTCTTTGCATCATGTCCATACTTCAAATCAGTTGGCAGATGTTTTAACCAAGGCATTGGATACATCTACCTTTGAAAACTTGATCTCAAGAATTGGAATGCTAAACATGGATTAAAAACATGTTTTCTTGTAAATCCATGCGTACATAGCATCAAAATGTGTTCAGAAAATCAAAAACTCATCCTTAAAAATAGTTACAGTTGAAATTTTTCAATAAATCTTTAAAAGTCTGCTTATAACATTTGTTTGCTCAAAATCTCTGATAGGCTTCAAAATTTATCCGTTGTTAAAGTGTATCCTCTGACTTCCATTTTTACCACTCTTTTAAAAACACTGATAGCTATCCTCTGATAGCGTTAAAAATCAGTACTTTTCTCATCAGAGGTTACATGTGGCCAGATGTTAGCCATCAGATCTTGCATCAGATGCCACGTCATGTTCACTTTTTCAAAACCCTATAAAAACCCTTTTTTATCCCTCACCAGTGTTTACCCTAAACTGTGTCGATTTCAAAAATCTCAAAACAGTTTTTATCTCTAACACAATGGCTCCCAAATCAAAATCTTCGAAGAAATCCACACAAGCCCTTCCAACCTACACTCTCACAATCAAAACCCCACATAATTACACCGCCATACTTGAAGCAAACGACGCAAATACTCGCTATCATCCAATGATTCGGATTTTGCAAAAGTTCACTTCAAGCACATGTTAGAAGTTAAAGCCCCAATTTACATTGATTCTCTTCGTGACTTCTGGAATAATGCTAAGGTTCACTCAACTGCTGCTGGTGTTCGTTATACAATAATCTCAAGAGTAGGGGGAGTGTTGATGCAAATTAGCCCCCAATCAATATCTCAAGTTTTCAAGTTAAATGACATAGAATACCCTGTGTCATTTCCCCAAAATGAAGAGTTTCTGGAAAGAGGTTATGTAGGCCAGATGAAAGGTATGACCATCTTTAAACCTAACTTTCCTACTGAGATGAGATTTTTCTTTCACACAATTCTAACTTGTCTCTCAGCAAAAACCACTGCTTTCAATGAAATTCCATTAAACATGCAATATTTGGGGTATGCAATTTTAACTGACACAGATTTTAACTACTCCCAGATACTGTTCAATGATCTTGTGAATAATTTTCAAAATATTGCAAAAAGAAAAGCTTTTTTGATTCATCCACGTTTTCTGAGTGTTTACATACAAGATCAAATCAAAGGTTCTGAAAGTAAAAAAGGCGCTGTGACTAATCTAGGATGCCTCACTCATGAAACCTTCACCAGAATAACAAACCAAGATAAAGTTGCGAAAACACAAGTATAGGAGGCTAAGCAAGTTTTACCTGAACAACATGTTCAAACTCAACCTCTTGCTCCTGAGCCCACTGCTCTTGGTGATCAAGGCACCACAACCGCTGCTCTGAAGCCCACACCAAAACTCCTCAAAAAGAAAACCAAAACACTTACCAAAAAGCCCACCAAACCCAAAAAGGGTCCTCTGGAAGATGAGATCCCAAAATTAACCCAGTGACAGCACCAAAGTCGCAAACCACTGCTACTACTTCTTCACAGCAAATGGTTCAAAGATCTCCATCCGGCTTTGAAACTCCTCCTTCTTCCTCCCAAAAGGAAAAGGTTGTAGACACAAGGACACCAAATTATGAAGCTCTAGATCCACTTGGCTCTATCTTCCACAGCCCCTCTCCTAGGGACTGTCGCTTTCTACACAGCCACCTTCACCAATGACTACACTTCCACCTACTATGTTACCATTGCTGAATGCAATTGAATTAGACCAGACACAAACCAACACTTCTCAACAACCTATTACTGAGAATATACTTCATCCAGAGGTTGGGTCTGACTCTTTATTCATTGCTAGCCCATCAGCACATGAAGAGGCTACATCCCTTGGGTTACATGTAACCCTTGGTGATAATTCAACTCAAGCAGCCACTACAATTGCTGAACTCCCAAGTTCTCGGTTGGACAGTGGTTTCATTACTAAGACTTGGTTGAAGGCAACCACTGTTGAGGCAACAAATGTTACCTCTATTGTGGGAAGTCCCTAGTTCCAAGACAAAGGGGCATCTATGGTTGAAGCTGGTACTAAAACCACTGCTAATGATACCATAGATCCAACTACCTTTTCAAGTAGGAGTTCAGATGATCCTATTAAATTAGGTGATGAGCTAAAATACCATGATTTGATGGAGAGAGTGACAAGGATAAAACATTCTGTGGACGAAATCAAAAGTTTACTAAAGTAGATGATGACTACAAAAAGTCAACCCTCTGTTCTATCCACTGCTGATCTCAAAGAAGCTCTTAACCCTCTGTTTCAACATCAACAACATTATTGGATTTACAACACAAGCACCAGATGAATGATGTCAGAAACATGGTTGAATCAAGGTATCAAGACACTGCAGCAGACATTAAAGCCATCAAAGCTCATCTACTCACAACCAATGGCCATGCACCTACAACGGTTATCTTTGTTACAACAGATGAAGCCAAAAAGGGGGAGAAACCTTTGGGAAACAAAAAGCTGAAAATAGATGATGATAAGGCCAGACCTACTTTAAATATTCCAAGGCCTGATGGTCTAAAGAAGAAAGATTTAACTGATGAAACTGTGGCCAAGGCAAGGGCTAGTCACAAGAACACAGTAATCAAGGAGAACAAAGTGTTGGTTGAGAAAAAGATTGAACAGCAAAAAAGAAAAAGGAGAGGTTGGTACTTCATCAAAGAGGATATCTGCTAGAAAAGCCAGGCAACCAACATCCACACCTCCTAAAACTAAGCCTGCAACCAATCAAACCATTAAAACCTCTGCTTCTCAAAAACCTATCATATCTTCAAAACGACAACCCACATCCACACAACCAGATGTTACAGCACATGTTGTGTCAACATCTGTTGATACAGCAAAGGTTGCAACAGATGCAACTCTATCCACTGCCATGATCACATTTCCCACATCAACTCATCCATTATCCACACCACCTAAGATCCCACTACCTCCATCACCCACTGTAAGGTTCAAAAGGAGAAAAATCACAAAAGTGATCAATGATGATGAGATTCATGCACCTCTTCCACTATCATCACAACCAATGACCTCCACATCAGTGATTACAACATCTTCAACTCTTGAAGTTACTCCTACAGCAAAGCTGTATCCTCTTGATTTATCAGCAGTCAGGGAAGAGATCCTAAGTTTCTTTTCAGAGGATGACCCTGAAAAAAGAACAATCCTATCCCTTGATGGCTATCCAAGACCTGCAAATGTTGATGATTACCTAGAATTGAAACGAAAGCAAGGAGAGGATATTGCCAAAAGAGAAACAGCTGGTAAAAGTGATAGAGAAATACAGATTGCCATGTCCTTTCAACTAAGTAAAGCCAACATCTTACAAAACTTTGTCAAGAACCTGAGCAACCAGTTGTCAGAAAGGGAAGATAAGCTGCTCGAAAGTGAACTTATTGAGTATATCATGGAGAAGAAGATGTATAAGGCAACAAGATTCAGGGATTGGAGCGTAGATGAGCTAAGAGATGAAATCAACAGAATGCAAGAAATGTTGAAAGACCCTCTCAAAAAGCCAACTCCTCCCAACTGGGATTTATACAAGAAAGATATGCCTGAAAAAGAAAAAAGTTGAAGAGAATGAAGAATGAACAAATTCAGAATCATTATGGTTCAAAGAACCAAGTGATGAGATGGGGTGAGGTCAGGATGATAGACACTTACAAAAAGTTGGAAGAAAGGAGGAAAAAGGATCCATCCATGCCTCCCAAACCTGATTATTCAAAAGAAGATGCTATTCTCAAAGCCCAACTCTCCAAAAAGTCCAGCACAACATCTGCCCATTCCACACTTGCCCTGTACACAGAAAAAGGCAAGGGAGATGTCTCTAAAGACTGACAAAGAGTTTGAGGATACATTTATCAAAGAAGGTATACAGAACATGATTGATTATCCAACAGATGATTCAAGTGCCAAGCTGGCTAAAGATTTATCACAAATAGCTCCTTCACAAACCTCAGCAATAAAAGCTCCTTCAAGAAAACCTTCAGACCCAAAAATTCTAAAGTGGAAGGTCGACAAAGACACCCATGAATTGACACTGCACAAGTATGATGGTAATGCCACTAAACTATCCATGGAAGCTGCTTATGGGCTTACAGTAGAAGACTTCCAAGAATTATTATGTTTAGAGCTGGAGAAGGATGCTGATGACATAGAATCTCTTAACTTTGAACTTCAATTCAAAGGTCAAATAAGAGAATTCTTCCTGAGGAATAAAGACCAAGAATAAAGTGTTTTTGGCATCATCTGTTCCAGGGGAAGATTGTTAGGATTGAACCCTATGAAAGGAACAAATGATACAAAGCCAAATAACACTATCCGAGCTTTGGTTAAACTATTAGAGCTTACAACCTCTGTTGTACATACACTGCTTTCCCTAAAGACTGCTCTCCTATCATCTGACTTCACAAAGTTGAAAGGTCTGCCAAAGTTACAAGGATCAGAGCATAGAGATCAGAGCTTAGTCATTAGTTAGATAATCAACGTAACAGTGCTAAGCACCGATAGTTAGTATTAGCAGCGTTTGTAGTTAGTTACATATAGTTTCCTGTCACTATCAACCTGACATCATCAAAGATGCTCAGTGGTTAGATAGTTTAGTATAAATAGGTAACTTGTGTAACAGTTTAACTTGTCTATCAAAAGATCAACTTTCGCATATCATCTTCTCTGCATTTTCTTACTACCAAACTTCAATTGCAAAGGCTGAGGGGGAGTTTGTGAATCACATGCAAGTTTATCAACTTGAAAGCATGATGATGATGAAAACAAACGACCATTGCTTGTAGTAAAATTTTTCCATCTATTTCCGCTTCAAATCTCTTTTAAAACTCAATCATTTTCGATTTTTGAAACAAAAAATACAAGTAATTCAAACTCAGATCCTAACAAACTTCATTTAGCCCGTCTGATCCTATGTTATTTGTAGTAAGATTCCCCACAGCAAAAACGTAATAGCAGTTCATAACTCCTGCCATGAAAGCCATATTTTGCTCAACTTCTTTCGAGACTACAAAGGGAGTTGAGTTGCCAGACGTAAGGCCAGATGTAGTAGGGGCTGGAGCAGATTGAACAGAGTTCACTGACTGAACAGGAGTAGCAGATGTGTAACCAGAATAACTGGGAGCATTGGAATAAGTGGGAGTGCTAGAAGGAAACATCTGAAATGACCTAGCTCCATGTTGTGAAACTAGAACTGTATTAGATGAAACTGCATCATTGTTGTAACTCGAGGTGTGATTAAAAAGTCTCTGCTTGTTCAAATCCCCCAAATGCAGACGGGAATCTTACTGGTAGTTCCAATGACATTGTCCAAATCTGGTTCTTGGTAACTTTCTCACTTAATGACATTTGGTTTGTGAACGCCATTGCTGAAAAATTAAACTATTAGTAACAATTGATTAAAAATAGTGTTTAACAGTTTATAATCTTCAACGTTATTATGGGTCTCACAGTCCAAATGGTCAAACCGATCTACTAAAACCGGGTCGCACAGTCCAATTAGATAACTTAGTCCACAAGGAACATGTCGCACAGTCCAAACAGGTTCCAGTCCAGGTTCACTTTTCAAACAGTCCACAGTTTAAATAGTTCAAGCAGCCGCACACGGTCCTTCACACAGCACACTATCAAATGGACCGTACACCACTTGGAGATTGGGTCGTACACTCTTAATTTTGGGCCGCACACTTAGTTGGGCTTGTATCAAGAGATAGATACTGAAAAATAGATAAAGCCGCACACTAATCTCTAAATCATACACCCCTTTAATGGACCGCACACTTCCTTAATGGACCGCACACAAGTCTATTGGACTCGTACACTTGATTTTAGTTCACCAAGCATATACTAGACCGCACACTAGCTCCGTCGCACATTCCAACTCGTACATAAGTTCCCGTACACTATATTTTGGTGATACTTCAGCAACTAAATCTCGATAATAATGGAAACAAATTTGTAACCAATTTTAAGAGAATTTGTTCAACCAAAACACCAAAAAAACCTGCAAACACAAAGTTTACCTACCCAAAACAGATCAAATCACAAGATTTTTCATAACAATTTTAAATCTTCCAACTGTTCTTCGCAAATATCATTGATTTATTTCAAAAAATTGACAAACCACCCAATTAAACCTGTTCAAGACTAAAGCACAAATAATCAGTCAATCAATAATAATCAGAACAGAAACCAAAACAGAATTTCAACCTTTCGAATTGATGAATTTGCAAAAGCTCTTGAACCCTGTTGTCACACCCTCAATTTCCACTTGCGGAGTATTATCGCGAGGCATGTGATCAAACCTGAATCTCAGACACTAGCAATATCGAAACGACTCTATATGATTTATTTAAACGTTTTTCAAAAACATTTGTTGTAAACATTCATAGTCATTTTCAAAATATCAAGGTTTCAAAGTTTAGCAGAAGCATTAAAGTAAAGTGACGGGCGCCAACATAAACGCCAAAACCAAAATCCCAAAAATTATTCATAAATAAAGACTCGATAAAAATGTCTTGATCAAATGCAAGTGAGTGCACCTAGCGCTCCTAGCGTCCTGAGAAACATGCAAAGAAACAAGTGTCAACATTAAAGAAGAGTGAGTTCACAGGTTTTTATAAGTTCACAAGTTCGGTTTAAAAGATTGTTTTTCTCCGTTATCCCTAACCCGGGATAACGACATAGTTCCATTATTCCTAACCTGGAATAATAATGTTGGTTCGTAAATAAGTTCAATGTTAACATGTAGGTAGCGAGCCTAAAGTTACGTCACATAAGAGTTCGCGATCGAAGCTGACTGTTGTTGCCTCTGTGTTGCCAGGTCTATCACTGACCATGGCGAAAGTTAGGCCAAATTAATCACCCGTTGACCATTCCCGGTCGGCTAGCGCGACTATCTCGGGTGGGGCTTGTCGGGAACAGTAGTACTACTATAATTTCCCCGCTATTTAACCCAATACTAACGATCCGAGAGTTGGTTGAGGACTTCCGTGATAAAGCTACTTAGTGACCATAACATACATTAACATTAACTTAGTTACCGAATAGTTAACGGCGTTAATTTCGCATAACGTAAAAGATAGAGTTGTAGAGCGTATACATGTTTCTCCCCCTGTTGTTTAAAACCGGATAAAATAAGGGCCGTGAACTAGCCTTAAATTGCTCGGTTAGAATAAACGCAAAAGAAGCAAATGATGGAACCGCTAATCGCGTCCTAACATGTCAACCGATTTAAAGTTAGTGTGTGAACACACTGACACAAAACCCTACGCATAACTAACACACAGTACGGCACACGTAATAACCAATTCGAAACCATAATCATGCATGCAAACTATCACCATACAAAATAATGATCAAACCAACTTGTCATAAACACAGATTAACTCATACAACACTTAGGTACACACAAACAAGTTATCATGTTTCAGCTTGTACGCTCATAACTGGGCTGTTTTTGAGGATTTTTATAAAATAGTTCCAACGTTCTAAAAATTCCATTTTTTTACATGAGGTGTCAATTAGAATGTATAATTTTGTGTAAAATTTTCAAATCCTAAATCTTGACCAATTATTTATAAACATTTATATACTAGGCTGCAGTCAGATTCGTCGCTTTCTGACTGCAGTCCACGAGAAAAATTATTTAAAAATCATCGTTCATCCAATTAACAAAATTTCAGTCGGAGATTTTCGGAAATTCTTGTCTCCAGTAACTGTACAAATTTCGTCACTTAACCCCATACAGACTATGAGATCTGACTCGATAAACAACCTGAAAATTCTGCAGAATTTACGCAGCTTCAGCTGCTGCACTAAATGACCATTTAAAAATAGCAAACAGCCTCAGAAAAATATGAATCCAGCGCCATTTGAAGCGTTTTTCAAAAATACACGTTTTAGGCTTCAGAAAATCCAATTTTCGATAAATAATGATCAGGTTACAGCCAACTGAAGTTGGCTGTAAATGTCAATCAGCTTACTGTTTTCGACTTTATCGCATTAGAACATGTTTAAACAGTCATGACGCTTAGTTGTATTGATTAACAGCAGGTTAACTTGTCAAATATCATCATATATATCAATATTCATGCAAACCCTAAATATATATCATGATCTTTATCGAGAAAACGCAGCCTACGATTTTAGTATTCAACATATCATCACAACTGCAAAGATTCGCATATTCATCCGAACTAATCATACACCGCAACACTTTTTCATAGTAATAATTATACAAGCACATAATCATGATCAAGATTACACAAAACCTAGTGTGAATCGCAATACAATTAAACCCTAACCTTGAAACGATGATGATTAGCGAATCGGGACAAGTTTGGAATCGATCCGAGAGTGTAGACTTGCGCGACCGTGAGAGGGGGGGCTGCCGTCGACTTCAACCTAGAGCATTAGGGTTTTGTTTTTTTTTTTTTTTGAAAGCTACCCACAACATGCATGTATACATAAAGGGGGGTCGCGATAGGGGGGGCGGTTTGGGTTAGTGCCTTGGGCCGCAAGTTTGGGTTAGTGCCTTGGGCCGCAAGTTTGGGTTATTTCCTTGGGCCGCAAGGAGGTGTGGGTCGCAAGGGGGTGTGGGTGGCGGGTTGGGTTTGCTTGGTCGCGAAGTCGAAACGTTTCACAGGCTTGGTTCGGTTTATAAGTAGAAGTTACTAAAATATTATTCGCGACACGGAGTTTATAAAATATTAAATCACGTATTGGAGTGAGACGCAATAGATTCACAAACGTCTAATAACACATAGCACGTAATTCAGATACAACCCGTCTAATAACACATAGCACGTAATTCACCCTACAGATTCACAAAGTTAGCGTAGTTATTGCGAGCGTGTAATTTAATTCTCCGAATTAAATCAGCGTAGGAGTGAATAACCATATAGTAGCGCTTTAAGATACCTGAAAAGCCGGGATGTCACATTATCCCCATGTTGAAAGAATTTTCGTCCCGAAAATTGAGTAAACGTGGTTTAGAATGCAATGCACAAAAGTTCAGTTTGTTAGAATGGTACAAGTAAATCCCAGGCTGTCATATCATCCCCATGTTGAAAGAATTTCGTCCCGAAATTCAGTTGGCGGTAACGTCAGATTGCTGCTCAGCTGCAAAAAGGTATGGATATTTGCTTTTCATTTGGTCCTCTCTTTCCCACGTGAACTCCGGTCCACGCATAGAGTTCCAACGAACCTTGACGATCGGTAACTTGCTGTGCCTTCGAGTCTTGATTTTACGGTCCATGATCTCGGTGGGTTGTTCCACAAAATGCAGTTGCTCATCCACTTGAATCTCATCCAATGGAATGACTAGGGTCTCATCTGATAGGCACTTCTTCATATTGGACACGAGAAAAACGTTGTGAACTCCACTGAGTTCGGCAGGAAGGTCTAACTGATAAGCTACGGGCCCGATACACTTCGAGATCACAAATGGGCCTACGTACCGTGGATTTAGTTTGCCTCGTTTCCCAAAACGAATTACACCCTTCCAGGGTGACACTTTCAGTAGGACGTGGTCGCCTACTTGAAATTCGAGCGGTTTGCGTCGTTGATCAGCGTAACTTTTCTGTCGATCCCGTGCCGCTGCCATGCGGTTTCTGATTTGCACAATCTTTTCAGTAGCCTCAAGTATCAACTCAGGACCTGTGAGTTGACTGACACCGACTTCTGCCAACAACGGTGATCTACATTTGCGACCGTACAATGCTTCAAACGTGCTGCCTGAATACTCGTAATGGTAACTGTTGTTATACGAGATTCACTAAAGGCATGTGGATTTCCCCTGTTCCCGAAGTCACCACGCATGCCCTAGCATGTCCTTCAAGGTCTGAATGGTCCTTTCACTTTGACCATCCGTCTGAGTGTGGTAAGCTGTCTCATATCTAAGCGTGTACCCAACGCTTTCTGAATGACCGCTAAAAGTTGGACGTGAAAACGACATCTCTGTCTGAAATGATGGACGTTGCACCCCGTGCCAAGAAACTACTTCCTTAATGTAATGCGAGTCAACTTATCCATCTTATCTGTTTCTTGGTCGCTAAGAAGTGTGCAGACTTAGTTAGATGATCCACGATTACCCAGATGGTATCGCAACCACCAGAGTTCGCTGGAGTTTAGTGATAAAGTCCATCGAGATCTGATCCATTTCACACTGGATCTCAGGTTGTGAAGTAGCCCTGATGGCTTCTGGTATCCACCTTGACTTCGCACAAGTCAAACATTGTCATGTAGTGGCTATATCCGCTTCATTTGGCACCAGTACACGGCTTTAGTCTTGATACATCTTATCCGAACCAGGATGACAGAGTATCGGATTTGTGAGCTTCGCTATAACTAGCTTCCTGAGGTTTCCGTAAGAGGTACCCATATACGATTCATGAAATACGGCACCATTGGGTTTCACTCCAATCACGTTCCATCTTTCCCACAGATTCAGCCTTGATGTTCTCTTCCTTAACTGCATCTAGCTGCGCGTCGCGTATATATTCGGTAACCCAATGAATTGTGAACTGTAGTGCTCGTACCGACGAGTTTTCAAGTGCTCCTTCTGACTGAGGCATCAGCTACCACGTTAGCTTTACCCGTGATACCGAATGGCACATTCATAATCGTTCAGGAGTTCGACCCGGACGCTGTCGCATGTTCAACTCCTTCTGTCAAAAATATGCTGGAGCTCTTTGATCCGTGTAGATTGTGCACTGTTCCATATAGATAGTGTCTCCAATATCTAAGTGCAAACACAACTGCTCCAATTCCAAGTCAAAGTGTCGTGTAGTTCTCTCGTGACCTTCAACTGTCGGACGCATACGCGATGACTTATCACGTTGCATGAGCACACATCCCATCCTGAATGGAAGCGTCACAATATACACAAAATCATCCGTCCCTCTAGCAAGGACAAAATGGCGCACTGCAAAGCTTCTGCTTCAGTAATTGAAATGTTGCTTCCGTTTGTCACCCCAAGCATACTTGGTGCCCTTCTTAGTGAGAGTGTAAGCGTTGTTTCGATTTGGAAAATCCTCAATGAAACGTTGTAGTAACCAGCCAAACCCAAAAATTGGCGATCTCTGTCGGTGTCCTGGTGCTTCCCAGTTCTTGATAGCATCGATCTTGCGGATCAACGTGTACCCCTTTTCATTCACGATAGCCGTAACTGAACTTCCCGAATCCAGAAATCACACTTCGAAAAATTTGGCATATAGTTTCTCATGTTGAAGTAGTTCAGCAATAATCGCAGATGCTCAGCATGTCTTCTTCACCCTTAGAATAGATGAGTAGATCATCGATGAACACGATGACAAACTTGTCGAGATACGGTTACACACGCGGTTCATGAGGTCCATGAACACCGCAGGTGCATTGGTGAGACCGAAGGGCATGACCAAAACTCATAATGCCATACCGAGTGCGAAATTCCGTCTTGGAGATATCCTCCTCCCTAACGCGTAGCTGGTGATAACCGACCGTAGATCAATCTGGAGTAGTAGCTTGACCCTTGAAGCGGTCGAAAAGATCGTCGATACAAGGTAAGGGTATGGTTCTTGACGGTAACCTTATTGAGTTCCCTGTAGTTGATGCACATGCAAAGGTCCCGTCTTTTTCTTGACAAAAAGGACCGAGCTCCCCATGGCGAAGTACTGGGTCGATAAATCCTTTTCCAAACAATTCTGAAGTTGGGTAGACAGCTCTTGCAGCTCTGCTGGAGCTAAGCGGTACGGGGCCTTGACGATAGGAGTCGCATGGTTTGCCAATTCGATTTCAAACTCCATTTGTCGATATGGTGGAAGACCGGGTAACTCCTCTAGAAACACATCGGGAAAGTCACGGACGACGGGGATATCTTCAATCCGTTTCTCGTCCTTAGACTGCTCGGTGACCAGTGCGAGCAAAGCAAAAGAGTTCTTCTTCCGAAGATACTTCTGAGCTTGCATGTAAGAGATGATGTTCGTGACGATGCCTGCCTTCTCGCCTTGCACCATCAAGACTTCATCATTAGAGAGCGGAATACGGATAGCTTTCTCGAAACAGAGAACTTCAGCTCAGACGTCGGATAGCCAGTCCATTCCGGCTACCACATAAAAACTACCCATGGTAGTTGTCATCAGATCAATGGTAAAGGTGTGACCCGCGAGTTTAAGTTGACAGCCGGCCACTAGATGGGTCACATCTACAGATTTACCATCGTCTAGTTCTATGACGTAAGGGGTCTCTAGGGGTTTAGGTGTGAGATTTAGGTTCTTTCTAAAAGACTCATATATAAAACTCTTATCCGCACCCGTATCAAAAAGTACAGTAGCAAAATGATCGTTAAGGGGAAACTTACCGGTGACCACATTCGAGTCGTTTCGGGCCTCTCCACGGCCTAGCGTGAATGCACGTCCTTTGGCACCTCCTGTGCCACCATTTCCATTATTGCCATTGTTGTTATTGTTGTTGTTGTTGTGGTTGTTGTCATTGTTATTGTTGCGAAGTTGCGGGCAGTCTCACTTGAAATGGGCAGTGCTACCTCACTAATAGCATCCCCGGTTATTACCCTGCTGTTGACCCTGGTGCTGGTTCTGATTCTGTCGTGACATAATTTCCCTGCGACAATCCTTTACCGCGTGTCCTGCTTTGCCACATCGTTGGCAGCGATTTTCCGGCGCAAGGGCCGTGATGATGGAGGTTACATCGATTACATTGCGGCTTTCGACCCGCATAGCCGCCCGAGTTCTGGGTGTTGTTGGTAGACTGATTGTTGTGACCCCGATTGTTGTTGAAGTTGTTGGACCGCTTCTGGTTTCCTTGTTGCGGCTGGGCTGATGAAGATTGTCGAGCAGGTGAGCCTTCAAATTTCCTTTTGTTATCAGGGACAATTTCAGTTACACCCCTAGGTGGTAACTTCCTTTGCTCGACCGCCTTATCGGTGAGTTTATGTGCCAGTCTAATCGCTTGATGCTCCGTCGTAGGGTTGCTAGACATTACCATGCCCTGGATCTCAGGAACCAGACCCCCAAGATAAAACTCAAGTCGTTTATCGACGGTGTTAGCCAAATCAGGACAAAGGAACACCAGATCATGACGTCTTGCCGTGTACGCTTCAATTTCTGACCCGACCATCTTGTGGTTCCATAACGCTTGTTCCAATTGCTGAACTTTGTCCCGCGGACAGTATTCCTCCTTGATTAGAGCTTTGAATTCGGTCCAGGCCATTGCGTTCGCTGCAACAAGTCCACGCGTTTGGACTTGTGCGTTCCACCAGGTTAATGCCCCATCCTCCAACATCGAGGCAGCATACTTGACCTTATTAGCTTCAAGGCAATTGCACATTTCAAAAACCGATTCAGACTTTTCAAACCAACGGACCAGTCCTATAGGTCCTTCAACTCCCGTGAACTTGCTCGGTTTCGCATCAAGGAACATCTTGTAGGGGTTAAGACCCCCTCCTGAGGATAGAGGATAGGTAGTCAGCGAGAAAGTCTACTAGCCAAACTATTAAATTTTACCATGAAAATTTAATAATGGTTACCTGCTGGTGGGTTAGGAACACCTGCCAGAGCAGCATTCACGTGTTCTTGGATTAAAGCGGCCAATTCTTCAGTTGACATGTTGAGATTCCCGCGACGACCGGTTGCCATTTCAGATCTTCGCAAGACAACACAAACACACACCGATAAGTATATATCCAATATAGTTATCATATTCCACACTTCAATGATCACACAATTTATGTCAACCCAACAAATTAAACAATCAAAAGGAACATTCGATTAAATAAATTGTAATATCTCACAAAATACCAACCAAACATATTAGTTTAATTATAAAATTTCCAAGTTCAAACATCAGTGGAAACAAACAAACTATAGGAAGCAAAACGGAGATTGGCGAGACTAGTTAGTCATTTATGTCTCCATCTCCCAAGTCGCTATCACTGCCGTCTTCCTCTTCAGCATTTTCAGCTTCAACAGTCGGGTCCTGTTTCGGCTCTTCTTCCTCCGGATCTTCCTCTGGATCCTCCTCTTAGTCTTCTACCGGCGCTGGAGGGGCCGATGCTGGTGCGGGTACTGGGATAGGTGGTGCTTGGTTCTGCTACAGTTCGTGAATCCTCCAACTGGACTCAAGAACTCCGTCTTCGAGCCAGTCAGCCCTCAGCTGCTCAGCACGAAGGTCCTTAGCTAAAATGTTTCGAACTCTCCTATTCTCATCTTGCTCTTCCTCAAGCTCTCCAGTTTTACCAGTCAGCTGACGTATCAGCCATCCCTGTGCTTCGATAGTCTCCTGCATTCTCTCTAGTTGTTCCTATTGTTTCCTTAGCACATCTCTAAGTAAATCGTCCCCCACTCCTGAAGAGTTGACCGGTTCGACCGGTATAGCGGTGGTCGGACGGGAGGACGACTCCCCTCCTAGAGCGAGTCTTTTCTTAGCAGCTGAGCGTGTCTCCACGCCACGAGGAGGTGAGGGTTTGACCATGGGTGCCTTCCCCGACGCCCTTGATTGTCGAGATCTGTCGGATGATGATGATGACATAGCCTGCTGGGTTGGTGTAGTTAGTTACGAGCTGTGTATATCACAATATACATATATCTCACATAGAACAATTGTAGTATAATACATAACAAGATATCACAGTTCGGTGCCAACTAAGTCTAGTGTCGTGTAACAGCTATAGTTTAGGTCTACTTTTAAATGCAAACCTGATTCTCTATAGCTAGCGAGGCTCTGATACCAATATGTCACACCCTCAATTTCCACTTGCGGAGTATTACCGCAGGGCGTGTGATCAAAACAGAATCTCAGACACTAACAATATCGAACGACTCTATACGATTTATTTAAACGTTTTCCAAAAACATTTGTTGTAAACATTCATAGTCATTTTCAAAATATCAAGGTTTCAAAGTTTAGCGGAATCATTAAAGTAAAGTAACGGGCGCCAACATAAAAGCCAAAACCAAAATCCCAAAAATTATTCGTAAATAAAGACTCGATAAAAATGTCTTGATCAAATGCAAGTGAGTGCACCTAGCGCTCCTAGCGTCCTGAGAAACATGCAAAGAAACAAGTGTCAACATTAAAGAAGAGTGAGTTCACAGGTTTTTATAAGTTCACAAGTTCGATTTAAAAGATTGTTTTTCTCCGTTATCCCTAACCCGGGATAACGACATAGTTCCATTATTCCTAATCTAGAATAATAATGTTCGTTCGTAAATAAGTTCAATGTTAACATGTAGGTAGCGAACCTAAAGTTACGTCACATAAGAGTTCGCGATCGAAGCTGACTGTTGTTGCCTCTGTGTTGCCAGGTCTATCACTGACCATGGCGAAAGTTAGGCCAAATTAATCACCCGTTGACCATTCCCGGTCGGCTAGCGCGACTAGCTCGGGTGGGGCTTGTCGGGAACAGTAGTACTACTATAATTTCCCCGCTATTTAACCCAATACTAACGATCCGAGAGTTGGTTGAGGACTTCCGTGATAAAGCTACTTAGTGACCATAACATACATTAACATTAACTTAGTTACCGAATAGTTAACGGCGTTAATTTCGCATAACGTAAAAGATAGAGTTGTAGAGCGTATACATGTTTCTCCCCCTGTTGTTTAAAACCGGATAAAATAGGGGCCGTGAAGTAGCCTTAAATTGCTCGGTTAGAATAAACGCAAAAGAAGCAAATGATGGAACCGCTAATCGCGTCCTAACATGTCAACCGATTTAAAGTTAGTGTGTGAACACACTGACACAAAACCCTACGCATAACTAACACACAGTACGGCACACGTAATAACCAATTCGAAACCATAATCATGCATGCAAACTATCACCATACAAAATAATGATCAAACCAACTTGTCATAAACACATATTAACTCATACAACACTTAGGTACACACAAACGCAAGTTATCATGTTTCAGCTTGTACGCTCATAACTGGGCTGTTTTTGAGGATTTTTATAAAATAGTTCCAACGTTCTAAAAATTCCATTTTTTTACAGGAGGTGTCAATTAGACTGTATAATTTTGTGTAAAATTTTCAAATCCTAAATCATTACCAATTATTTATAAACATTTATATACTAGGATGCAGTCAGATTCGTCGCTTTCTGATTGCAGTCCACGAGAAAAATTATTTAAAAATTATCGTTCATCCAATTAACAAAATTCCAGTCGAAGATTTTCGGAAATTCTTGTCTCCAGTTACTGTACAAATTTCGTGACTTAACCCTATACAAACTATGAGATCCGACTCGATAAACAACCTGAAAATTCTGCAGAATTTACGCAGCTTCAGCTGCTGCACTAAATGACCATTTAAAAATAGCAAACAGCCTCAGAAAAATATGAATCCGGCGCCATTTGAAGCGTTTTTCAAAAATAGACGTTTTAGGCTTCAGAAAATCCACTTTTCGATAAATAATAATCAGGTTACAGCCAACTGAAGTTGGCTGTAAATGTCAATCAGCTTACTGTTTTCGACTTTATCGCATTAGAACATGTTTAAACGGTCATGACGCTTAGTTGTATTGATTAACAGCAGGTTAACTTGTCAAATATCATCATATATATCAATATTCATGCAAACCCTAAATATATATCATGATCTTTATCGATAAAACGCAGCCTACGATTTTAGTATTCAACATATCATCACAACCGCAAAGATTCGCATATTCAACCGAACTAATCATACACCGCAACACTTTTTCATAGTAATAATTATAAAAGCACATAATCATGATCAAGATTACACAAAACCTAGTGTGAATCGCAATACAATTAAACCCTAACCTTGAAACGATGATGATTAGCGAACCGGGACAAGCTTGGAATCGATCCGAGAGTGTAGACTTGCGCGACCGTGAGAGGGGGGGCTGCCGTCGACTTCAACTTAGAGCATTAGGGTTTTGTTTTTTTTTTTTGAAGGCTACCCACAACATGCATGTATACATAAAGGGGGGGTCGCGATAGGGGAGGGGCGGTTTGGGTTAGTGCCTTGGGCCGCAAGTTTGGGTTATTTCCTTGGGCCGCAAGGAGGTGTGGGTCGCAAGGGGGTGTGGGTGGCGGGTTGGGTTTGCTTGGTCGCGAAGTCGAAACGTTTCACAGGCTTGGTTCGGTTTATAAATAGAAGTTACTCAAATATTATTCGCGACACGGAGTTTATAAAATATTAAATCACGTATTTGGAGTGAGACGCAATAGATTCACAAACGTCTAATAACACATAGCACGTAATTCAGATACAACTCGTCTAATAACACATAGCACGTAATTCACCCTACAGATTCACAAAGTTAGCGTAGTTATTGCGAGCGTGTAATTTAATTCTCCGAATTAAATCAGCGTAGGAGTGAATAACCATACAGTAGCACGTTTAAGATACCTGAAAAGCCGGGATGTCACACTAATTCTTTGTGTAATATCCAAGTAAAACCAAGCCTTTCGAGATTTCTTTGGCTCTGATACCAATTGTAAGTCCAGGAACTATCAACTGGATATCACAAACACAATTCTAAGTGCGGAAAACAAAGAATGGTGTAGAACAAGAAGTCGATTGTTATTAAGATTGCACACAAACACGATGGTTTGTCTGGTACAATATCATTCAAGTAACAAAACAACCAACGACCCTAACAAAATTAAGATGCACCGTATTTATAGATAATCGGGGCGACCTAGATACAAAATTGGGTCATGCCCAAACCACCCACAATACACGACTAACCAACCCCTAACTAGCCCAAAACAAACGAATACAAGACAAATGTAAACCTATCATACAATGCCCTTACAAGGAGACAATTAGAAAAAAACAATTAGTAAACCAAAACGAAAATAAAAGGTAGAGTTGAATGTCATTTTAGTCCCGGTGGTTTAGGCCATTTTGTCAGTTTAGTACAAATGTTTCATTTTTCGCCTGTGGATCAAAAAATGTTTCACTGTTGCCATTTTAGTCCACTGGGTTAACTGCATCCATTAATTATGTTAACGAGAAGGGCAATTCGGTCATTTTATATGTAATTCTATTAACTAGAAGGGCAATTCTGTCATATAAAATGACCGAATTGTCCTTCTCGTTAACATAAATAATGGATAAAGTTAACCCAGTGGACTAAAATGGAAACGGTGAAACATTTTTTGACCCCCATGAAAAAATGAAACCTTTGGACTAGACTGCTCAAACCACAGAAACTAGAATGCCATTTAACTCTAAAAAGTATTTAACCACAATAAGAATCCGTAAAAACAAAAAATACTTTTATAATGATTTAGGAAATGAAGAGGTGAAAAGAGAAAAAAAAAACCGAAAGTTAAAAGCATTCAACAAAAAGGAAAACAATACTTTCATAAGATCGAACCCCAGGTTATTCAATTCAATAGAGTAAGTACAAACCAGTAAACCAACTCTACTTTTGTATTAAAGATTGAACTTATTTTTTTATAAATAGCAAAAAGAAACAGTCATGTTGAGAGAAAAAACAAACTAATAGCTTACTCATGCAATGCATCTGTTCATGAACCATCAGTAATATATAATATATAATATATAATATATAATATATAATATATAATATATAAATTTAATAACAAATATATATATATATATATATATATATATATATATATATTTTGTTGTTTCTTCAAAATTGGTTTAGGAGTTTTTCCTTTTCAAAATTTTAATTCTTTCCGTGGTGTAAATTGAATTTCAACTACAACTCAATACAAACTACAAAGCGCCGGCTCGTTTTATATTAGAATTTGTTCTTATCTTGTAGTAATTTTAACTTTTGGGATTCTTAATGTTATGCATGGGAATTCGTTAGGGTTCCGGCACTCACTATATCAATTGAAAGAGAAAACCTGAAAAGTAAAATTGTGATAAGCACAAATACATCGGCATATGTTTTACATTGATAAAAAACTATCATGTACCACTTTCAATAATACCTATAGCAATGTGATTCGGTTCATAGCATTCGCTTAGCTATGTTAACTAAAAAAGCTGAAACTAGTACCGATTCATATAATACAGATATTGGTACTCACTACTACAAAAAAAAGGCATTTGCTATGAAATTTTGCTACGGGAAAAAATGGTGGCAAATTTTGCTACGAGTTAGCTACGGGTTAGCTACGGACACATTTTGCTACGAATTAGCTACGAACTTCAGTCGCAAATGAATTCCGTAGCAAAACTCATAGCAAATCCATAGCGAAATTGATGAAATGAATATAGAACATATGATGTAGCAAAACCGGTAGCAAAACCAATTAATACGTATTTAGACATAAACTAAAAAAAGTAAAATAAAATTTGCAGCAAAATCGATAGCAAAATTGTGAAAATAAATATACCAAAAAAACTTAGTAAAATTGGTAGCAAAGTCCATACTTAAATCATAAAAATAAATATTTTAAAGAGTAAATTGCACAAAACGTCCTTTAAGTTTCACCAATCTTGCTGGTTTCAGCCTTAATCTTTAAAAGTTGCCAAAACCAGCCTTTAAGATTAATTTTGTTGCAGGTTTCATCCTTTATCACTAACCCAGTTACTAATCCATGTTAAATGGCCTCACATGCATAACATGTGAGGGTAAAACCGTCTTTTCAAAACTCCTCCTTATCCATTTAAACTCTAAACTGCATGTGAGGCTCACAATTCGTTTAATCTCCACCTTATCCGAAACCCATGGCAGCGGTATCCACAACTTCTGCCCCATCGCAATCCCAGCCACCCGTACTCCCGGCAGCCACCAAGTAGCCATAATGCATCACCGCCTCACCATCCACATCATCACAACTACACGGCAGCGGTATCCACAACTTCTGCCCCCACCAAAATAGTATTCGCATCCGTTATATTATTCACCTCCTGAATCTGCGGGAAAGTAACCAGCCCCGAAAACACTTCAGCGGCAATATGGAACAGCCCGTCGTCGGGGACCACGGTGTAGATGGGGCGGTGGTTGGAGATTCTGGTGCCGTTGCGGCATAAACAGGGGAAGGGGATTTTGAGGGTTTGGGTGGCGTTGAAGGGGGGTGGTGATTGGGAGGTTGTTGGCGGCGAGGAGGGAGCGAAGGTTTTTGATTTGGAAGAGGGTGGTGATAGCGGAGAGAGGTGGTGGTGTTGGGAGTTTGTAGTCGATGAGGGAGTTGCAGGTGGTGGAGGTGGGGTTTGTGCAGCGGAAACCTGGTTGTTGTGCGGTGGATTGAGGGGAGAAGATGGTGGAGAGGATGATTAAGGTGGGGAAGATAACCGGAAACTTCATGGTTTACTTTACTGTAAATTAATGGCGGATGAGTGGGAAATGAGAATGGGGAAGACGAGAAGGTTGACTTGGTGAGGACACTTTTTTTTAGTAGGCACAGATCGGCGCGGCTCTGTGTCTGGCGTCGGCTATCAACGGCGCGCCGGAGCCGGACACGGCTTACTTAAGGCATGAACAGGGGAGTTGAAATCAGCAGACATGATTCAGATGAAGCTGTGGGTTAATGGTGAAACACTGAAATTGTATACATACGATCATCAAACATCGAAATGGGTCTCAATTTATCATGGTTTTCAGTGCAAAAACAGAGTCGTCTTCTTGATTTAGAATACTCTGTTTCTGTATAATCTGCAAAAACAGAGTAACAGAGCAGCAATTTTAGTGATTCAGCTCAAAACTGAAAGTGGAATTCGATTAGGTGTGATACAAAAGCAGCAATATATCATTCTATGTATCAATTACTGTACAAATCAAGAAGATATACCGACTACCATCACCATCTTAAGGTTCTCTAGTTCTAGCAAGGGGTTTGTTAGTTGCTTCAGTGAATTGTATATAGAATATATAATATATGGTGGAGGAGAACCAGGTTTTGAACTAGATTTATATTTAGAGAGAGAAGATAGAGAGAGATGAAAAGACGGTTTTACCCTTACATGTTATGCATGTGAGGCCATTTAACATGGATTAGTAATTGGGTTAGTGATAAAGGATGAAACCTGCAACAAAATTAATCTTAAAGGCTGGTTTTGGCAACTTTTAAAGATTAAGGCTGAAACCAGCAAGATTGGTGAAACTTAAAGGACGTTTTGTGCAATTTACTCTAATTTAAAACTAACTAACCAAAGTTAGGAAAAAACGTTAGCAAAATCGGTAAGTAAATAAAGTTCGTAGAGATACTTAAATCATAAAAATAAATATTTTAAAACTAACTAACCAAGGTTAGGAAAAAACGTTAGCAAAATCGGTAAGTAAATAAAGTTCGTAGAGAAATTGGTATCAAAATCTAGAAAAATTATTAAAAACTAACGTAGCAAAATCTGTAGCAAATCTATAAAAAAATCATTGCAAAAATACGAAAAAAACAAATATTAAAAAATAATTTACTAATATCCATAGCAAAATGCGTTGCAAAAAAAATTAATTAATAATAGTGGTAACAAAATCCATAGCGAAACTAACAAAATAAATATTAAAAAAACAATAAAAAACACGTAAGAAAATCATAAGCAAAAATGGACAAAAGAAATATTAAAAAGTAATTAATAATATACAATAAAAAAACCAAGAGCAAAAATATTAAATACGGACCGATGTAAACATAAATGCATCTAATATAGCTATCTCATACAAATAATTACACGTATTAAGTTAAGCATACGGATGAGCAAATGGTGCTGGAACCGGTACTGAATACATTCGGTACCGACTTTTGACGTTTTTGGTACCGGTTCGATACGGTACCGGTATTTACCCATTTTAAAACTCAAATACCGGTACCGTACCACGTATTTTCGGTACCGGTGCCCATTCTTGGGATTTTCAGTACCGGCTGACACCGAACTCATCCCTAGTTAAGCATATTCCCTTCCATGGACTTTGTATATTAACTGGGGTCCAAATCGTAATTCTAAGCTGAGGTAAAATCATAATTTGTTTTCCTCAATAGAGAAGTGTCAGGCAGATGCTTGGCACTATTCCCCTCCATGGATTTTGTATATTTATAAAATGAGTGCAAATAATATGATAACGTTATAGAAATCAATTAACAGGCACTTCCCCATTTGGTCGAACAAATTACGATTTTACCCTAGCTTAAAATAGCGATTTGCCCCAGTTCAAAATTATCGTCTTACCATCGTTGAAGATTTCAGAAAATTACGATTTTGCCCAAGTTAAATTTATGATTTTGCTAGTTAAATTTACGATTTTTCCCCAGTTCAAAATTACAATGTTGCCATCGTTGTATTTTTTGAAAAATTATGATTATACTCCCAGTTAAACTTACGATTTATCCGTAGTTCAAAATTACAGTCTTTTCATCAGTTTCCTTTTTTCTAGCAAAACTCTGATAGTGTTTGGCCGAGCGCCCCGCAACGCGGGGGGGCATAAACTAGTATACTACAAAGACCATGAAGGGGAACAGTGCCAAGCAGTTGTCCGTCACTCCCACATTGGCCCGATATTTGGCGGAGCGCCACGCAACGCGGGCGGGGCATAAACTAGTATACTACAAAGACCATGAGGGGGAACATTACCAAGCAACTGCCTCTCACTCCCACATTGGTCGGGGCTAGTTACGATTTTACCCCCAGTTTAAAATTACGACTTTCCCTCATTTCAAAATTACAATTTTGCCCTAGTTCTAAATTTACAGTATTGCCACTGTTTTAGCTTTTGACAAATTATGATTTTACCGCAGTTAAAAATTATGATTTTGCCCCTAGTTCGAAATTACAGTCTTCCCATCGTTTTAGTTTTTTAGCAAAGCTATGGTTATATTTTATTTTAATTGGTGACTCGATATAATGTATATTCGTTTCAAGCAGCTGCCTTGCGCTCGCTCATTTTTTGACCAATTTTAGTTTTGCCCCCAGCTAAAAATTATAGCCTTGCCTTTGTTTTAGTTTTTATTTAGCAAAACTATGATAGTGTTTTGTTTAATTGGTAGAGAAATATTCGGTCTAATCAGTGGCGGACCCACATAGAGTGGCTCAAGGTCCCCGGACCCCATATATACAACTCGGTATATTAAATTGTATAAGGACCCATGTATATAATTCGGTCTAACCAGTGGCGGACCCACATAGAGTGCACTAATTTTAAAGTTATTTTACTAATTTTGTGATAAAGTTTCTCGGACCATTGGATCCAACTTAAAGTCTATGTGGTCGGGTCCATGGAAAGGATGGAAAATGTTCCTTCCCATCACTGCGAGCGCTTGTTTGAGCATTTTGAGGTGTATACTTACTACCCATTTATATATGATAATGCTTATGACTTAATAAAGAATTAATACATTATTAATAAATGTTTTTATGTAGCAATACTACCGATGGGAAGATAAGTCGAAATCCTTAATTCACTCATGCTGGGAGAAGTGCATTAAGGGGAAGTTTCCTGATTTGTTGAAGAGGGCTCGTGATAAAGCTAAGGCCCTAGCAATCCAAGAGTGTGCGGAAGTTGAGAATGATTTGACTCCCATTCTTCCATTTAAGCCATTGTGGATGAGTCAAGAGTCTTGGGAAACGCTAGTGCATGATTGGAATACTGTTTCATGGAAAAAACAAATTCTCAAAACAACGAAAACAGAGGAAAGGCCATTGGTGGAAGGCATACCCTTAGCTCGAAGAGCTTTCTCACGGTTAGAAAAAACCTGGTGAGAAACGTTAATTTGTCTTCTTTAAAACACACACACACAAATAACACCGGACACTTGCCGCCGCACTTTGCGCATATTTTTGTTCAGAACCGGTTCAATTGATCAGCCCCCCTTAAATTTAAAAATTCAACTTTCGCCACTAATATTACATAACAACGAAATGTAAAGTGTACCTCTGAAAACATCAGTTATACAAACTTTGTTTTTTGTGATTTGACAAATTTTTATAAGTAAAGTTCATTTTTGAGCTAAATTTAAACATAGAGATGAAGCTCGTGTATTTAGGGGTGCTAAACGGTTGGGTTGGCGGGTTCAATCCGAACCCGAAAGTTTAATAATGAACTCGAACCTGAAAATCTTATCATAACCCAAACACCCAAACACGGCCCGAGATTAGCGGGTTGACCCGAACACAGGCCGTTCAACCCGAGTTTTCAAATTAAATTATTTTTCACAAATTAGTTTATTAGAATTAATGTTTCACTACGAAAAAACACAGGTGTGTATACTACAATTACATTTTAATTATAAAACTTTATGTCTAATATTTGCGTTTTGATGTGGGAGAAGACCTTGAAGCGGCGCGTCAAGTTCGGTGAATTCTGCTTACAAACACATGCAAAGAAAAGGTCGAGACCCCTAGATGGGTTGTTGGGGTCTAGCAGTTCGATTGAGAACGGTTCGGGAAAAGGCAGTGACATGGAAGAGAACATTCATGAGCATAACGTGACTTGGGTTGACACGAGGGCGAGTGAAGCTTATATTAGTTCTGTAATATTTTAAATGTATGTTTTTACTATTTACATAGGTATTAAAGATGCTAGGTGCAAAATAATAAAAGCGAGGGCTGAAATATTTCAATGTTTACAAGCATGAAGCTGGAAATATATTTCGGTAAACTTATAGGCTGTTAAGAGCTGAATTTGGCAGAAGTATTGCCAGATTCCAACAGAAAACTTGTTGGAATTTAAAATTATGGCAAAACTGTGCATGGACTGCTATGACGTGCTTTTCGGGTGACTTGCCTCACCTTAGTGCAAAAAGCGAGCGCTTTTAACAGAAATACTTTCTTATATATGTAGGAACGTCCACGATTAGCACGGAACCTAAATTTTTATCTATTGTCCAATTAGGTGGAAACTAATGACAAGTTAACCAAATAACAAGAATTACTCATTTAACGTTGTTTTCATTGATCTAAAGTTCAATACATTCGAGAACCGGATCTGACAGAGCTTCGTCCGTCTCTGTGCCAAAAACTCTCCAACTTCCAAATGAAATAACCAAGGCACCTATTTATAGTTGCATAAGTTTGTGGTGAGGAAAGAAGTTCGAGCGAACTTGACTTCTCACAAACACTAACCAGCGAACTTGACCTCCTAAACACTTAAATACGCCTATTTCTAACAGATTAAGCCATATTCACTCAGACTCGATACATAATGACGTAGGCAACAACACTATGCACCAACAAACTCCCCTTGGATGTTGTCGTAGTCATTAACTTTTAAAATCTTCTGAGACTTCCGATCTTTAGTTCTTGAATAAACTTTAACGTCTTGATCTTTTATCTTCTTTCTTTTTCTTGAGCTTTGTCTTGATAAAACTTTGATCAACAAGCTCCCCCTTGCTTTAAGCTTTGCTCCCCCTAGCTTTAAGTTTTCCGGTATCTTCATCTTGCTTTATCAACTCCCCCTCAATCTTTAATTCCTGTCTAAATAATTTCTGACATTCAAATAAACATTTAAGATTCAATCTTTTCAAAAACTTTTAGTTAATTCAAGTTCAACTTAATGACCTTGAATACATTTTACATTTAAGAATCTTCTGCTTTCTCTTGATTTTCATTTTCATTTGATTTGTGAAAATCCACTTAGTTGATCAAGTTCAAGTTAATGACCTTGATTAACCAAATATATCAACCGAGTCCAAATTAATAACCTCAGATTGAAAATTGTTATGAACAATCTGATTTTAAAGTTTCAAATTAATGAACTTTTAAACATTCATCAGATTTTCTTACCAGACTTCAAAGATCCGTTCTCCAACATTGGCTCGTTTGAACTAATGTAAAACAAAATCTTTGTATTTAGAAAGTTATGCTAAAAACACTCAAAATCTTTTTGATTTTAATCTTCAAAGCAAGTAAAGTATTTACAGAATTTAAACAAGTAAAGTAAACTATGTACAAATATATTTACAAACATATTTTTGTGAATTCGAGTCTAAGGATCATATCAGTTGATTGAGACATATCACCAGTACCGTTGACCTTTTTGAAGACTTTAAGCTTTAAACTTGTTTACCTAGATTGTCGATATATTTGTCCTTTTAAACATCATCATGTTTCTCAATTGTTCCAAGATATGTTAGGTATGAATTATGAAACTTGACTTAAACTATGGTTCCCACTTCTTGAATATACTCCCGTATCAAGATTCCCTAGATTTCATCATACAGGTGAGTATAGCGTAATTGATATCTGTATCTGGGTTGTGCGAGACCTTGAGAGCTCAGGTTAGTTGTAGGAATGCCCACGATTAGAACAGGAACCTAAATTTGTTATCTATTGTCCGATTAGGCGGAAACTAATGACAAGTTAACCAAATAACAAGAATTACTCGTTTAATAGTTGTTTTCATTGATCTTATGTTCAATACATTCAAGTTCCGGATCCGACATAGCTTCGCCTCTGATTTGACAAAGTTACCAATTGTTACAAATGAAATCACAAGGCACCTATATATAGACATGGAAGTTCGCTGGAGAGAGATAAGAAGTTCGCGCCGAACTTGACTTCTCATCAACATCCATGAGCGAACTTGTCCTAAAACACTCTTAAATACGCCTCGATTCATCTATACTATACAGACTCGATACAAGATTATTCTATAGACGTTATGCACCAATAGACTCCCTCTTGGATATCTACTTTGTCTTGTTCGGTCTTCAGAAACTCTTGTTTATTCCAGACTCGTTCTCGTGCAATGACGAAGGCAACAGAGATATGCACCAACAGACTCCCCCTTGGATGTTGCCGCAGTCATCTTCTTTCATAGACATCTTTGACAATAATCATCCACGTCAGTCTTCAAGTATCATAGCCTTCTTTGAACGTCTTGTAATCATCAAACTTCAAATAAGTTCCTCAAAATCAGAAGAACTTGTATAATACCCCAGATATCAACTATCTATAAAGACCTCGTATCTCAGAATCAGGCAACCCTTCAATCGAAATTTCGGAGTACTAAGTCCATATATCCAAGATGTGTTAATCCACAAAATTAAGCAGTTGTAAAATTTAGTTTATATTCTGGAAACAATCTACTGAACGTGTAAAGCCGATCGACACATCCACAGTAAGACTCGTTTATCACTTTTAAACTTTACAATTCTTTAGCATACTGTGATAGTCCACTAATGTACTATCATTTCCTTTTTTACAACAAATTCTTTTTGTCTTTCCAATGTTTTTGTACTTTTTGAATTTTTTCAATGTTTTTGATTTTTCAACAATTTTTAAAATTTTCTTACTCCCCTTAAAATCAAAAACATATTTTTGAATTTTAGATTTTTTAACAAATTCTATTTGAAAAATATAACCAACCAATGTGGATCTCGTGACCTCGTCGTCCGATCCTTTTTCTCAATTCTGTATCTGCAATTGTTTAACAAACAATCATTAAACTCATTTACCACTTGTAAAAGCAGTTTGAACTTGTAAGAACTTTGAAGTCAGTTTTTCTGTTCAACGGTGTGGATTTTCATAATTTTGACTTTTTTCAAAAATTTTCTTCTTAACTACTCCCCCTCAAAATGTCAAAGATTTTAACATTCTAGATAAGTTAAACTGATATGGAGCTCCGCAATCCAGAATCAACTTTTGATCAAGTAGATCTTGGAACTCCTGCACATGAAAGGATTTAGTTAAAAAGTTCAACCCAAGCCTTCTTGGTCTTGGGTTTTGGATATAACTCCTCATACACCTCCTCGTAATCACTTTCGTATGCTCTTTGATAAGCATATTCAACATCACAACCTTCAAACTCACAATCAACTTTACTTTTATATTTCTTAATTGATTTGACATTTTCGGTTTTATCACAAACAACCTTCACTTTTTCAGGTGATTTCTTTTTAGCAATCCAAGCTTGAGAATTAATTCTAGCTTTCTTGATATAAAACCTAGAATCAATGTTTGACTTTGAAGTCTCTCCTTTTTGAAAATTTAAATTTTCAAATTTTGATTCATTTTTAGATTTTATTTCAAGATTGATTCAACATTTCGTTTCATTTCTTTTAAGTCAACATTTCTTTTTAAAATTCTGATTTGACCATTATCAGATTGCTTTTGTTTTACCTCTTTGAAACTTTTTTTCTTCGGGGATACACAGGCTTAGACTTCGGACACTTGCGAGCAATGTGACCAACTTAATTGCATTTAAAGCAAGTCCGAGTGTCATGAACCTGTCCACTAGTGGGTTTACTCCACTTGTGGACTTAGCCTTGCTTCGAAGTTCCTATTCTTTCTTGAACTCATCGTTTGACTTCTTACCGATCAGGCTTTCTTCTCGAACCATGCTCGTTCCGTACACAAACTTTTTGTTCTTACCTTTGTATTCCTGGAACGTTGACTTCTGATTCTTCTTTGGTTCATCTTCAGCTTCTTCCAAACCTAAACCTGCTCTCCTATTCTCAGGAAAATCAACACCATTTCTACGGTAATTGTTAAAATTCCGTTTCGGTTTAGAATAAAACTTCTTTTCATTTTTCTCGAGATCATCTGATAAAACTTCCACAAGTTTAAACAGTTTATCGATTTGATCTTTTTTCACATTCTGAATCGGAAAGCTATCATTGAAATATAATCTATCATTCCTACATGACAACGTTAGGATCATCACTTAGATCATTTTCTGATGATGTATCGTCACTTTCAGATTGTGAACCATGACTGTTTGAACTCGAGCTGGTGCTTTTAAAACTGCCGTTATCAGAATCATTTCCGAAAACATTCTTTACCACATCTTTTACCATCGAGTCATTGTCATCGTTTGATTTCGTAAAGTCTACATCAATGTTTTCAGGCAATTTATCTTTCTTTTCTGAAAGAAGTAAAAGATTAAGTGCCTTTTCAATATCATCATCTTTCTTGAAAAGTTACATCAATGTTTTCAGGCAATTTATCTTTCTTTTTAAAAGATGTAAGATTATGCCTTTTCAATTCATCATCTTTCTTGAGGGCAGTAATTGCAAAAATGGTGAGGAACACTTCCATACACTTTACGCTTTGAATTATCAACATTATCCTCCGACTTGATCGTAGGAAGAATGTGATCAATGACATATGCGTTTGTGGTGTAACTTTTTAATAATTGTCTGACTCTTTCTGTTTCAATTTTCATTTCGTGAAACTCACGCTTTGTCTCAGCAATTGTATTAATGTATATGTTAATTGCCTTTTTTTTCAATAACTGTGGCATTTAACATGGTGACATTAGCGTTGAGTTCACTGATAGCTCTTTCAACATGTTTATAATTGCCTGATATTTGTCATAAGCTTCTTTTATGGTTCTGTAATCATAACGAAAGTTTTCGTTATGTTCAGTCAATTCTCTTATGACTTTGACTTTATCTAGACATGGTTCACAAGGACTTGTGCACTTTGTGCAAGATTTTTCAACCTCCAAACTTTCACAACTTCCTTTTCAGCATGCTTAACTCTGCTTTTACCTTTTCGGCTACTGCTTTCAATTCTTCTTGTTTATGCATATCAAAGTAAGCTATTCTTTCTTCCTCTTGTTTGTTGTATGTATCTTTCCAGAATTGCATCCTCCAGGACAGCTTCTTCCTCAGCTTTCTGCATTAATGCTTCTTGAATAGCATTTTTGATAGCAGCATCCACAAATGATGTCTCAGATTCATTCACAACCTCTACCATCATAGCAACACCAGTCTTCTTTCCGATGTATTTTTTCCAATCGAAACCATCGTCTTCATGATTGGCAACAAGATCTGTTCGGCTTTCTTTGCAGGTTTATCTTCAACTTCAACTTGTGTTCTATTCGGATATGATTTGTATTGCAGCGCTTTCTTGTAATATTCGTTACCGATTCCAAAAGGGTTTTGGTTTCCACTAGCTTCTTGGTTATGACATTCACGTTTGAAGTGCCCTTTTTGTCGACATCTGAAACAAGTAACTTTCGCTTTGTCGAAACCAAGTTTATTGTTTGAATTAGCAATATCCCTTCCAGTGAGTGCTACAAATTTTGAAACTCTCTGGATAATCGATGCTAAGGACCATTTGATGTCCATCAGTTCAACTCTTCCTCATCTACCTGATCGTAATCCTCAACTGTCATTTCAGGATTTCTGAACTTTCTAGCAACAAGACTTTCATACGATTCCAGAACTGTAGCAAGAAGTGCTATGTGCTGTTTCGCAACTTTTTCAGAAACACATTCTTTAAATCAACTGCTATGTTTATTGGAAAACATTTGAATTAGAAGTGGATTGCTTGTCTGATGAGATTGACTTTGAGAAGAAGAATTTGAACCAACATATGAATAACCAGTGTTTGGAGAATACTGATTTTGTGACGATTGATCTGATGTATTCATGTTTGCACTAAATGCCGTTTGGATTTTTGGACTTTGAATCGGAGTATCTGGAACACCACCTTTATAATAAACTCCGACATCCTGAACAACATTAGTGTTTTTAGATTTCGCAATCTTCATCAATTCCATTTCATGACCTTCAAGCTTGTCGATGAAAGATGACAATTTAAAATGTCTCCAAGATGGACTATTCTTTAGAATCATTACATACGTTGTCCATTCTCCTTCTGGAAGTGCATCAGCCAGCTTCTCAATTTGCTCTTCGTTAGTTCTCTTGATATCATGTCTTCGCATCTGGACCATGAGGTGACAATATCTATCAATCATTTCCTTTGATCATCGTGAAGATCTCAAACTCTTTCTTAATCAAAGCCTTTTTGCTTTTGATCATTTCATCACTTCATTTGAATTTTTCGCAAAGAGAATTCCATAATTCTTGAGAAGTATCATATTCAGGTAATAATATCAAGATATCTTCTTTGACAGATTGTTGTATCAAGCTGATCATTTTCTTTTCAGCAACATACTTCTCTTTGTCAGTCGCTGAAAACTTGTTTAGTGGAAGGTCTTGATCACGTCCATCTTTGGGCCATGTATAACCATCTTCAATCGCAACCCAGCTGTTGAATTGATTCGCTTGAATCCAATTAACAAACTTTTCTTTCCATCCCTCGAACTCGTCCATACTCATCAACTTTGGTGGTTTCTGAGTAGTTCCCATTTCATAATCGAGGTTCATCTGATTAACCGCAATTGAATTTGACGTTGAGGCTTGAGCTACTCCAGCTGTAAACGCGTTATGGAAATCTTCCATTTTGAAAATCTGAGAATACGATCAAAAACAATTGACAGTTGATTAGTAACAAGCAAGTTCGGTCGAACTTGAGTCAAAACAGATTTTGAAATCAAGTTTTAACAAGTTCGGTCAAACTTAGATAACAATTTTCAGAATTTTATCACTTATACTCAAATTCGGTCGAACTTGGTATTTCTTTTGAGAACAATCACACTTCAAGCGGACTTATGTAAGATTTCAAGACAAGCACTTAAGTTCGGTCGAATTTAGGTAATATTTCAATGAGATCGTCAAGTTTGGGCAAACTTTTGAATAAAATTCAATAAGATTCGATTAAGTTCGGTCGAACTTAACCAAAACTATTGAAATATCCTTCAAGCGAACTTCTCACAAAAATCTTGAAAAACTTATCAAGTTCGGTCAAACTTGATGAAAATCAGCGAGATTTTAATCAAGTTCGGTCAAACTTGATGTTAAGTTTGGCCATGGCTTGTTCCAAAAACATGGTTTTTGCAACCTTTTGATGTCAAAACGTTTGAATTTGATGTCCAAACTCTCAGGGGTTTGTTATTAGTGTGTTTTACATGACATATTCAAATTTGAACAGAATTTGTCCGTGAATTCTTCATTTTTGTTCAAAAGTTAAGAAAAATAGAAGAATGGAGATGAAATAGAGAGATTCTTGTCTTGAGATCAACAAATTTAGGTATCCAGGCTCTGATACCTTTTATAGGAACGTCCATGATTAGCACAGGAACCTAAATTTGTTATCTATTGTCCAATTAGGCGGAAACTAATGACAAGTTAACCAAATAACAAGAATTACTCGTTTAATAGTTGTTTTCATTGATCTTATGTTCAACACATTCAAGTTCCGGATCCGACAGAGCTTCGCCTCTGATTTGACAAAGTTACCGACTGTTACAAATGAAATCACAAGGCCCCTATATATAGATATGGAAGTTCGCTGGAGAGAGATAGAAGTTCGCCCAAACTTGACCTAGTCAAGTTCGGCCGAACTTGACTTCTCATCAACATCCTCGAGCGAACTTGTCCTAAAACACTCTGAAATATGCCTCGATTCATCTATACTATACAGACTCGATACAAGATTATTCTATAGACATTATGCACCAATAGACTCCCTCTTGGATATCTACTTTGTCTTGTTCCGTCTTCAGAAACTCTTATTTATTCCAGACTCGTTCTCATGCAATGACGAAGGTAACAGACATATGCACCAACATTAGTACTACCGTACAGACAAAGAGATGAAGGCTCGTCTTTAAAGGTGTGTTCCATTTAAGGAATTTTTTTAGCACTGCAAATGATTAGATCTTTCGATGCTTTTCAAGTTTGCATGCAGTTTAGGGGTTTATAGCAAAAGTATTATAGAAGTTCTAGGCTATTGCTTCTGCAAAATCAGAAGAACTTGTATAATACCCCAGATATCTACTATCTATAAAGATCTCGTATCTCAGAATCAGGCTCTCAAACAAAATTTCAGAGTACTAAGTCCATATATCCAAGATGTGTTAATCCACAAGATTAAACAGTTGTAAAATTTAGTTTATATCCCGGAAACAATCTACTGAACGTGTAAAGCCTATCGACACATCCACAGTAAGACTTGTTTATCACCTTTAAACTTTACATTTCTTTAGCATACTGTGATAGTTCACTGATGTACTATCATTTCCTTTTTGACACAAAATTCTTTTTGTCTTTTTTAATGTTTTTGTACTTTTTGAATTTTTCAATGTTTTTGAATTTTTCAACTTTTTCATATGTTTTTTATTTTTCTAAAAATTTTCTTACTCCCCCTAAAATCAAAAACATATTTTTGGATTTTAGATTTAAAGAATTCTTCTAAGAATGTAACAAACCAATGTGGATCACGAGAACTCGTCGTACAATCCTTTTTCTTCTTCTGCATCATCACCTGACAGAACAAACCATTATATTTTGTTAAACATCAACTTGTAGAAACGTCAATTTCAAATGGTTTTTCAATATAACAATCAGTGTTCTGTTTAACGTGTGGATTTTCTCAAAAATTTAAGCATTCTTTTTCAACCACTTGTAGTTTCAAACATGACTAAGATTATGACATTCTAGATAAGTTAAATACTCATGAAGCTCCGCTATCCAGATTTTACTTGTCAAAGAGGATCTTTGGAACTCCTGCACAACAAAGCAACTATTTGAATAAGGAAACCAAACCTTTTTGGTTTTGGTTTGACATGATGAGCATCATAAACACTTTCAAAATCATCATATTCAAAATACATCATCAAACATTTCGTCCAATATCGATTCTGAAAACTTTTTATCCTTTTCTTTCTTTGTCTGATTGATTACTGATTCTTTTGATTTGACATTTCAATTTTATCAGCAACAGACTTTGATGTTTCAGATGATGAAAACTTTTTCTTAGCAACCCAAGATTGTAACTTGCTTCTAGCTTTCTTGATGTAGAATCTAGAATTTTTGTTTTCATTTAATTTTTTGAAGTTTCACCTTTTTCAAAACTTGAGTTTTCAAACTTTAATTCAGTTTTAGGTTTCACTTCATTTTTAGATTCATAGTTTATTTTTAACTCTATGACAGATTTTACAATCTCTAGTTGTTTTTGTTTTTCATCTTTTGAAACATTTTTCCTTCGTGGAAACACAGGCTTAACATTCGGACACTTGCGAGCAATGTGACCAACTTCATTGCATTTGAAGCAAGTCCGATTATCATGAGCATGTCCACCAGTGGATTTTATTCCACTTGTGGACTTGGTCTTAGCCTTGTCCCGAAGTTCTTTCTCTTTCTTGAATTCATCATTTGATTGCTTACCGATCACACTTTCTTCTTCAACCGTGCTTGTTCCATACACAAACTTTATGTTTTTACCTTTGTAATCCTGGAGCGTTTGTTTCTGCTTCTTCTTTGGTTCTTCTTCTTCAACCTCCAAACCTAAACCTGCTCTCCTGTGCTCAGGAAAATCACCACCATTTCTATGGTAATTGTTAAAATTCCATTTCGGTTTAGGGTAAAACTTCTTTTCATTCTTGTCAAGATCATCTGATGAAACTTCTACAAGTTTAAACAGTTTATCGATTTGATCTTCTTTCACGTTCCGAATCGGAAAGCTATCATCGAAATATAATCTATCAGAATCCTTAACTTTGTACATTACAATGTTAGGATCATCACTTAGATCACTTTCTAAAGATGTATCGTCATTTTCGGACTGTGTATCAAAACTGTTTGAACTTGAGTTGGCGCTTTGAAAGCTGCCGTCATCAGAATCTTTTCCCAACACATTTTTTACCACATTTTTTACCACCGCTTCATTGTCATCATTGATTTCGTAAAGTCTACGTCAATGTTCTTAGGCAATTTATTTTTCTTTTCTGACAAAATAAGTATATTAAATGCCTTTTCGATCTTATCATCTTTCTTGCATGAATAACTTGCAAGAAGTGGTGGAGGAACACTTTCGTATTCTTTACGCTTTGATTTATCACCATTTTCCTCCGATTTAATCACAGGAAGAATGTGATCAATGACATAAGCATTAGTGGTGTAACTTTTCAGCAATTGTCTTACCCTTTCTATTTCAATTTTTATGTCATGAAGCTCACGTTTTGTCTCAGCAATGGTGTTAATGTACATGTTAATTGCCTTTTGTTTTTCAATTACAATTGCATTTAGCATTTTTACATTTGCACCAAGTTCAAGATTAGCTTTTTCAACATTTTTATATGTGCCTTTTATCTTATCATAAGATTCTTTTATGGTTCTATAATCATAACGAAAATTTTCGTTGTGTACAGCACTCTCTTATGACTTTGACCTTATCAAGACAAGGTTCACAAGGACTTGTGCACTTTGTGCAAGGTTTTTCAACCTCCACAACTTTCACAAAATCCTTTTCAGACACACTTACCTTAGCTTTTACCTTTTCTGCCTCTAATTTCAATGCTTCTTGCTTTTGCATCTCAAGGTAAGCTATCTCTTCTTCCTCAACTCTCTGCCTATAACTTTCCAGAATGGCATTCTCTAGAGTAGCATCAATATACGATGTATCGGAATCATCCACTACTTCTGCCATCATAGCAACACCAGTCTTCTTTCCGATGTATCTGTTCCAGTCAAAACCATCTTCTTCATGTGTAACAACTAGAGCTTGTTCGTTTTTTCTTGCAAATTTGTCTTCTACTTCGACTTGTGTTCTCTTTGGGTATGGCTTGTATTGAAGAACTTTCTTGTAGTACTCATTATTGTTGCCGAAAGGATTTTGGTTTCCACTTGCTTCTTGATTATTGCATTCTCGTTTGAAGTGTCCTTTTTGTCGACACCTGAAGCATGTGACTTTAGACTTGTCAAATCCAAGCTTGTTACTTGAATTACCAATATCCCTTCCAGTAAGTGCCACGAACTTAGAAACTCTTCTGATGATGGATGCAAGACTCCATTTGATATCCATTAGCTCCAATTCTTCTTCGTCCACCTGATCATAATCTTCGGCGGTCATCTCTAGATTAGCAATCTTTCCAGCAACAAGACTTTCATATGATTCAAGAACGGTAGCAAGTAATGCTATGTGTTGTTTGGCCACCTTTTCAGGAAATACATTCTTCAAATCGACTGCTATGTTGCACTGGAAAACATTTGAATCAGAACTGGCTTGGCTTGTCTGATTTTGGAATGAAGAGCTTGAACTAGCACTTGTATATCCAGCATATGGAGAACTCTGATTTGGAGAAGAATTTGTATTTGCACTAAATGCTGTATGGATTTTCGGGCTTTGAATTGGAGTCTCTTGAACACCTCCTTTGTTATAGACACCGACATCTTGAACAACATTAGCATTCTTAGATTTTGCAATTTTCATCAACTCCATTTCATGACCTTCAAGTTTGTCGATGAAAGAAGACAACTTGAAGTGTCTCCAAGATGGACTATTCTTCAGAATCATCAGATATGTTGTCCATTCTCCTTCTGGAAGTGCATCGGCCAACTTCTCGATTTGCTCTTCATTAGATCATTTGATATCATGTCTCCGCATTTGGACCATGAGGTGACAGTATCTATCGATCATCTGCTTCATTGTTTCACCTTTAATCATCGTGAAGATCTCGAACTCTTTCTTGATCAAGGCCTTTTTGCTTTTAATCATTTCATCACTTCCTTTGAATTTGTCACAGAGAGAGTGCCATAATTCTTGTGATGTTTCATATTCTGGCAAGAGAATCAAGATATCTTCCTTTACTGATTGTTGAATTAAGCTTATCATTTTCTTCTCAGCAACATAGTTATCTTTGTCGGTCGGTGAAAACTTGTTTAGCGGAAGATCTTGATCACGCTCATCCTTTGGCCATTTGTAACCATCCTCAACTGCAACCCAACTGTTGAACTGATTTGCTTGTATCCAATTCACAAACTTTTCCTTCCATCCTTCAAACTCGTCCATGCTCATTAGCTTTGGCGGTTTCGACGTAGTACCCATTTCGTTGTCGATATTCATCTGGTTCGCCGCAAGAATATTAGCATTTGATGAGGAAGCCACTTGAGAAACGAACACGTTGTGGAAATCTTCCATTTTGACAATCTGAAGAGTTACCTGAAAATACGATCAAAAACACTCGAAAATTGATTAGTAACAGACAATGTTCGGTCGAACTTGGGTGAAAATCAGAATTTGATTTCAGTTTTCCCAAGTTCGGTCGAACTTAGATGAAAGATTTCAATTTTTATCACAAAACCTCAAGTTCGGTCGAACTTAATGTGGATTTTGAGAAAAATTTTTACTTCGAGCGGACTTGTATAGGATTTCAAGAAAATAACAGTAAGTTCGGTCGAATTAGGTAAATTTTCAAGAAAATATCAAGTTTGGGCGAACTTGTAAAAGACTTTCAACAAAAATTGATCAAGTTCGGTCGAACTTGATCAAAAATGATGAATTATCTTTCAAGTTCGAGAAAACTTATTAACAAATCTTGAAAATTCTATCAAGTTCGGTCGAACTTGAGTAAAATCAATGAGATTTTGATCAAGTTCGGTCAAACTTGATGTTAAGTTCGGCCAAAATCAATTTGCAATTCATGGTTTTTTGAACTTTTTGCTATCAATTCGTTTGAATTTGATGTTCAAACTCTCAGGGGTTTATCACAACTGTATTTTACATGACATATTCAATTTTTAGCTGATTTTGTCCATGAAATCATCAAATATGTGAAAATGTTAAGAAAAATGATAGAATGGAGATGAAATAGAGAGATTCTTGTCTTGATTCCAGCAAATTTAGGTATCTAGGCTCTGATACCACTTGTAGGAACGTCCATGATTAGCACGGGAACCTAAATTTGTTATCTATTGTCCAATTAGGCGGAAACTAATGACAAGTTAACCAAATAACAAGAATTACTCATTTAAACGTTGTTTTCATTGATCTAAAGTTCAATACATTCGAGAACCGGATCCGACAGAGCTTCGCCGTCTCTGTGCCAAAAACTCTCCAACTTCCAAATGAAATAACCAAGGCACCTATTTATAGTTGCATAAGTTCGATGGTGAGGAAAGAAGTTCGGGCGAACTTGACTTAGTCAAGTTCGGCCGAACTTGACTTCTCACAAACACAACCAGCGAACTTGACCTCCTAAACACTTAAATACGCCTTATTTCTAACAGATTAAGCCCTATTCACTCAGACTCAATACATAATGACGTAGGCAACAGACATATGCACCAACAATATAATTATATAACACTAATTTATTCATCGTTTATCCGTCCATCACAAGAAACTTACAATAAATATGTTGTTGACAAATATGGAGAGGATACCCGCTTGCATCCGAAAATTGACATGGAATTATTGACCCAAACTGTTGGAGGCAAAAAAAGGTAGAATGTACGGGATCGGCACTATCGGTGACTCGCGTGTCGTGATGATGGGTGCACAAGAGAGAAGTGACAACGATGAGGTAAGTATTAATTGTTTTAGTAGAAAAAAGTCTATTTTCATGTGATAAAGATTATCATTGGGTAGTTTAAATGAATTAAGTTAGTTTGTTTGTTTGTAATGTTCTGTAACTATGTTGTAATAGCTTTATTAGGTTATATACGGTTATAATATGTTATGATATGTCATAACTTATTAGGTGTCGTAATGGATATTAACGGGTTAATTTTGCTTTTGATATTATAGGTGGAACGGTTGAAGGAAAAAGTAGCGGAGTTGGAACAAGATAAGATAGAGAAACATGCTATGATGAAGAAAATTGAAGAAGGTGCGAGGTTGTATGCCGAAATGAATGAGAAAATTCAAATGTTGTCACAAAACCCGCCACCAACTTAAAATGCGTTGAATTTTACTATTTGCTTTTACAAGGCTGTCTCTGAAAACCACAAAAAAATTTGGCCGTGTTCGAGATAAAAAAATTTGGGCCCTATTCGCAAATATTCATATAATATAAACTCATCAATCATTCAGTGAAATATATAAATACGAAAAGCTAATACTACAATAATTATTATGAAATAGATAAAAACAAATTAACAATAATAATGTAGCAAAAATGATCAAAGTATCGAACCTACTTGCTAAGCAAACAATGTGGTTCTCCTAGCGTTTTTTGAAGCAAAGCTCTCGATCAACTCCTTGTAAATCATACTATCTATTATTTCACTTTCAATAGATATTGTCGCCAACTCGTTTACCCGTTCTTGTGACATTGTAGAACGTAAATAGGTCTTCAACAACTTCAACTTTGAGAAATTTCTTTCTGCCGATGCCACGGTTACCGGAATTGTCAACAACACTTTATATGCATTTATAGCATAAGGATTAGTAGTACTACGTTGGAAGATATAGTCTAAAACGTCAAAAGGGTTGTCAATGTGTCTCAGTAAAAATGTAATAATCAACTTCAATTCTGTAAACAATTCTTTAGCATCAATACTAGACGCTCCTTCATACTTCAATGCATCTTCAAGGCAATAACAACACTCCTTAAGCTTGGCTTCATCAAGAGTCTTCAATTTTTCAGGAAACAAAAACCTAAATATTTTTTCGAAACACGGTGCACGTGTTCTTTCATAATGGGGTCGAACTCTTCCAACATCTCAACCAAACCCAAAAAGTTTCCATTGCCTTTTTTATACAACTTCTCATTTGACCCACGAAACGCTAAGCCATAATTTGCAAGAAATTTCACAAGCACAACAATCCGTAAAATGACTTGTTTCCGATAATCTTTTTCTTTTTTAAATTACTCATACGCCCCTTTGTCAATTGTTTCTTTGCATTTCAACCTTTGGCGCAATTCAAACCATGCATTCATATTCTTGAAATGTTCTAAACCAACTTCATGTTCTTTTAGTCTACGACTAGCATGTATACAATCCTTATAACCTTCATCATCCAACCCACCTTTCGGATGCCCCGTTCTAAAAACTTTACAACAAAAACAATAGAGTTTGTCAAGTTTTTTCGAATAAACTAGCCAATCTCTATCACACGTCGCCCTATTTGATAGAATTCTAGCGTACATGATATTAGAAAAATGTCTTCCAAATTTATCCACGGGGCCCTTAACAACATCCCCTATTTTACCTTTCGTAACCAACTCTTTAATCATGTCATTACTAAGCCCACCCCAATTTCTAGGATAAAAATATCAATATCCGGAACCGGATTAACATCATCTTCACACATAGTAGCTTCTTCATTTGCGGTAGCATTAACATTATTTTCACCCACACTAGCTTCTTCATCTACGTTCACATTGACATTGTCTTCACCCACATTATCTTCATCGACATTATCTTCACCCACGTTATCATCATCCAAATTTATACTAGAATTTTGAGTTTCTTTAGAAAAAAAGTTGTATATTCGGTTTTGTTTTACTTCGTCCGCCTTTCTTTTTTCTTCCTCTAGCTTCCTCTTCTTACGTTTTTTATAATCGGATAGGTGTTTGTATTTAGAACAGAGGCATAATTTCTAAACATTAAAGAAAAACATTCATTCAGTCACACAAAGTTTAACACATACATAATACATTTATAGTATTAAACATAAAACAAAGTTTCAACAAGATTGTTCAACACTTCAACAAGTTTCAAAGATTCAACATCAAACTCTTAACTAAACAAAACTGCCAAAAACATTAGCATTTAGCCATTTAGGGCTCCTAAAACTATATGAATAAATCACACAATTAGAATGAAGGTTCTAAAATAAAACATGAATTTTATACCTTAATGAATAATGATGATGATCAAATGATGGACTGATGACTTGATTGTCCTCCTCTGTGTTGATGATGATGATGATGATATCGGCTTGTTTACTCTCTCAATTTTGAACTTACACTCCCTGTTTACTACTGCGATGATGAGGGATTGAGGGCTGGTCGCAGGTCGCATAACATGGAACTCGACCTTCTGCCTTCCAGCGTCCAGGATCTCCAGGAGTCCACGTTAATATTATGTTATAAAAATAAAAAAGGCCCAATCCACATATTTGATTATATTACATGGGCCCTTTAAGAATTAATTCCACACAGGCCCATCTGTTAAAAAACACACACACATATATATACAACTTTTAAAAAACTTTTGGGCCCTGAGCGCAGGCCCACCCTGCACTGCCTCATAACCGGCCCTGTGCTTTTAGATATTTTGGATCTTTATAGTATTAGGCATTAACTTTGGTTTGGTTTGAATTATTTGGATTTTTATCATGTTGCATTTGTTTATGTTTATGTTTGGATGATTTGGATCTTTTAGTATGAGTTTTTAATATTAATTGTCATGTTTAAATTATGTTATATGGTTTGAATATTTATTTTTTTCAGTTTTTTCTATTTATGAGATTTGAATATAATATTTATAAAGAAAAATAGAAAACAATATAAAAAAGCAATTATTTGAAAAATTCTAAACAAACAGCATAGCTAAATTTGTTGCAAAGGCCTTCTAAAATCGATAGCTATATCCGTAGCAAAGTCAAGTAAAATTCGTAACTACAATCCGTTGCAGAATCGTAACAAAAGCCTGCAAATTTTTGTAGCAAAATCATAGTGAATTTGTAGCTTAAGTCTGTAGCGAACCCGATAGCAAAAAAACGTAGCAAGTTTTGTAGCAAAAGGAAATTTAAAAGGTAGCAAATTCTTGTAACCAAACAATAGCAAGTTCGTAGTTAAATTTTGTAGCAAAAAATATAGCAAAAACATTGCAAATTATCATGCAAACATTCGTAGCAAAACTATGCGTACTAAACATCCGCAGCTAAAAACAACCATAGCTAAAAACATCCGTAGCTAAAAACCCATAGCGAAATTGCGTAGCAACCTTCTTCATAGAATATTCGTGGCTAAATAGCGACGTCATTTTTTTGTAGCTAAATTCGTCGCAAACATAATTTCCGTAGCTAAAGTTCGTAGCAAATAAATTCGCGACGGGACTTTAGCTACGAACCGAATCGTAACAAATCCGTAGCAAACACGGATTTGCTACGGATTTGACCGTAGCAAATGCCTATTTCTGTAGTAGTGACTGATGTCGTTCGTTCGGAACCAGTACAAGTGTCATGACACTTGCATAACTTACGCTACCAAAATAAATCTCTATATTAAATACAAATTCATTATCAATAAAATAAAATGTCGAGAAAGAAAAGAAAAACCAAAGCATCGTAACGAATTTAGTTTTATTTATTTATTTATTGCATAAGAGGTCCTGAAAGCTAAGATTAAAATGTTTATATGACAACGTAATACCCACTGATTTCATCTTTTAAACAAAAAAGTGTTGTAACTTCCTTTAAAATGATGATATAAATGTTGTAACTTCATGAAAGAGTGGACCGAACAAAATAACTAGGCAAATGTGGGTAAAAGAATAAAGAGTAAATTACGATTTTAGTCCATGTGGTTTGTAGCCCATTCATATATTTTATAAAATCCATATTACATACTAACGTTTATATTTTATTGCAATTTCAGTCCAACAAATTAATTCCATCCATCTTCTAATTAAATACTAGTTATATGAGAGGCATGTGATGGGTAAATACATAATTACCATCAAAATTAAAGGAAACAAATATTATTTAAATTCAAAAGAATTACAGTATGCAATCCTAATTAGCATATCAGTTCAGAGGCATAAAATTATAATTTTGCTTATTTAGAAAAATGAAAAACAAATATTTTGAATGGCACGTCATCACTCAAAATCATGCAAATTGCTTTAATTTCTTAAGTGGCATGGTGTTTTAATAACAATCTTTATACATTAATTAGGCCCTACATCTCTGGTAGCTTGAAGATACAAATTTGCCATGCAAACACATAATACATGGAACTAGAAGCAGCGAACTAGAACTCCTAACATGTGTATGGTATCAGTATGCAATCCTCTTTAAAATTATTAGACTCGGTTGTTTTTCATTGTCATTCAAGATTTTCCATAGCTTCAAAGTGAGACACAAATGACAATTGTATGGTTACACTATTAAATTATACTAATTAAATTGTTATTGTCAATTTGCAGTAATTGATTTTATAAGTTTATACATTTATTATGTTTTTGAAGTGATGTATGTGTTAAAAAATTGTATATTTTAATGCTTTTGGACTTCAATAATATTTGTTTCCTTCAATTTTGATGGTTAATTGAGTATTGTCTATCACATGCTCTCATGTGACTAGATTTAACTAGAAGATGGATGTAGTTAATCTGATGAATTGAAACTGCAATAAAATAGAAACATTGATATGTAAATTCAAAACATTTGGATTTTGTAAAATATTGCAATGAGCTATAAACCACGGGGACAAAACCGCAATTTACTCAAGAATAAAATTCAAGAAAACATTAGGGTCAAAGTAGAAAAAAAAAAAAAAAAAAAAACTATACCGTAATTTCAAGCTGTTCTTTAGCATCTATATATAATTTGTCACGTTAACATGATTTTCCACATTTTGAAAATATATTTTTATGTTAGGCTTTTAACAATTAGCGTTCTAATGAGTAGAGAAAAATTAACACTAATCTTATATTAAAAATTAGCTAAATTTCACTTCGAACCACATTAAACATAACTTTTAATCAAATTTTAAAGCATTTATTATAATTGGAATTAAGATAATACTTTAGTGATATTAAGATACTATATTAAAATAATTAACATTTTAGTTCTAATTCTGTATTTCATACACTATCTATTCATTATAAATAAAGATTAAAAGTGTACGTTGGATAAAGTTTTTGTGTCAACATGTGATTTTAAAATCTTGAAAATAAATAATATAAAAAAAAACTATTCAAAAGTTGCTATTATTAATATTATAGGATATAATAAATTGTCTGATAAATAAAAAAATATGTTGGCTAGAATGAAAAAAGTTATATATTACAAAATTTGTCTCTTGACTTATTCCACCATATTGGTTTTGTCTTTCAAATATATATTCCACCAGATATATTTGTATGGTATTGTTTAATATACCTTTAAGCAACCAGAAGTCTACATGAATCACTCCCTGTATGAGACCTTTTTGACTAGCCTGTTCACTATACAGATCTTATTAACGCATGATATACAAAGAAGGAATATTATATTTTAATAATTTCAACTATTTGTCGTTGGCTGTTAACAGTTCCAACTTTAAAAATACCACTGGCAGTCTCAACTATTGACATATTGGCCATCAATGGATCCTGACTAACAGAGCCCTAACGCCGTTAGTCTCCGGTCACCGGAAAACCGTTTTTAGTCAGAAAAAGGTTTCTAAAGGTCCGATCTAAGGTTACAAAGAGGTTTGAGATGAAGATGTTAAGTTTTCCGGACACAAAGTTGAGTTTTCAGGCCAAAAAGAAGTTTCGGCAAAAAAAAGAGTTTTCTGACGACTTCAATAATTGGGGCTTTTACTAGAAAAGGTTCCTAAAGGTCCGTAATAAGGTTACAAGGAGGTTTGGGACGAAAACGTTGAGTTTTTCGGCCAAAAACGTTTTTCCGGCGACTGGAGACTAACGCGTTAGGATTCTGTTAGTCATGGTCCATTGGATGCCAATATGTTAATAGTTGAGACTGCCAGTGGTTATTTTCAAAGTTGGGACTGTTGGCGGCCAACGACGAATAGCTAGGATTTTAAAATCAATATTCCTATAAACAAATATAATTTTAAAAGCAATTTTACCACATAGCAACCATATATCCCCACTTGTGACATATAGTCACGAAAATAGTATGTGTACATGGTAATTCATATTAATATCTATATGTTCACTATTTGAATATTATTAATATCTATATCAAATAATTGAAAGTCATAAAGCAAGTCACCTTATGCAAAGCGTCTTTATGTGAGTTCTAGTTCTAAATGTAAAAGGTACAACATATGGAAATATAGTTAGTGATACGAAAACATATAGTCACACTCATAAGTGAGCTGATATCATATCAGATACCTATTAAACTAGTTAAATACCTTGCGCGTGTTGCGACGCGCTAAACTATATGATTCTTGGTTTGATAACGTATACGTTTATCATTCGATTACTTGTACATCACTACTTATAGCATGATCTCGAGAAAAAATTATACGGATGCATAGATAAAAAATATGCTCGCCAAAGAAAGAATTATTAACGTTTGTATAGGGGTGTTTGTAAACCAAAAAAAAACAAATTCCATATTAAACGAGAACTTAAGAAACATATATAAAAGAAAAAACAGACGATTTATCCAGAAGTTATTAGAAAATATATATATCAAAGAAAAATGAGGTGTGGATAACATAAGTACAAGGGTCTATACTGTAGCTAGTATATAGTATGTTTAGATGTATTTAAAAGTAACATAATTGTACAGGGGTTAGTTGTGTAAAGTCTTAACCTACTAACCATCAAATACACGTGGTGTATTTGTGCGATCTGGGAATCATCGCTACAAAAGGACGCGACGATTGAAAGGGGTTGGACATTCACATGGTGTTGCAATCTATGTATATATAGGGTTTGGGATTTCAACTTTTAGTTCTCAAATTGTGACAAACGGGAAATTATTCGGTAATTCTGGATAACTTAATAACTATTTAACCATACAATTTCGTGCATTAGACTTAATTACAATGCGTCTGAGTCTCATAAGTCTAGCAATCTCAAGGAATGCTTTACGTTTTCATATCACGTGATTTTATTTGCCGCGTTGCGAAACAATGCAAACTGTGTACAAGACCGTTGGTAGTGTAACAACTCGGAAATTAGTTGTTATCTCTTTTTCTTTGTTATCAATTACATCTATCCTTTGTAAATCCGAGATTCGTTTTATAATGAAGTTTATGTTAACTAATTATGATTATGTATGTTATATCGCATCTAATCGTTTATTAAATCGCATCGCTAATCTCATCGCATCGCAAATCGCAGTTAATTATATGGTTTTATATTATTTCTGTGTTGTGTATGTTTGTGGTTATGATTACAATCGTTATCGCATCGCTCTCGCACACTCGAATCGCTAAAATGCACTATCATATCAAGTATAACGCTTAATACAACCATCTAATACAAACCGAATCGCCAAACAAACTCTTAACGCGAAATCAGCAAACGGAACTTGGTCACCAGGCCAAGTTCGGCCGAACTTGACTACCACAAGTTCGCCCGAACTTGCCTGAGACACAAGGTTCCCTTACTTTCCACAAGTTCGGCCGAGCTTGGCTTGCTAATTTGGAATATCTAGCATGTTCGGCCGAACTTGGCTTGTAATCTGGATATCTGCATGTTTCCATGCAAGTTCGACCGAACTTGACTCCACCAGCCACCAACTTTGTCTTCACCTATAAATACTCTGCCTCATTTTCTCATTTGAACTTACTGCAACTTCGCCCAGAGCTCCCGAAACCCAAACCCTCTGTTTTCTAAGTAAGAATCAACCCGATTTCAACTACAATGATGTTCAACAACGTTTTACAACGATTTTGCACAAGGCATTGCCTTCGTTTTAAGAAAATCTCTTCTATTTACGAAAAATCTTCATCTTTTTCCATCAAAACTTTGTTTTCACTCAGATCTATACTAGATCTGAGCAAAACCTTTTTAAAACATTGATTTTTACACCATTTTTGGACTAATGACGTATGTTTCGTTCACTTTGAGTGGAACGAGGCGTTGTCGAAGCTAGATCTCAGATCCGGAAGCACAAGGACGACATTGTCACTTTACACAAGCTGGACTAACCCGTACGAACCTTCAAGTTCGCCCGGATTAGCCCAAGTTTCTGTAAAATGGCTAAGTTCGCTCCAAAAGACCTCTCCGGCCTAAGCTTTACTCAGTGGCTTAAGGTTGGAGGGGTGGGCACTCGATTTCCTCAGCAAACGACGCGAAAACGCAAGATTTTGGACTCAAAAATCTCAAGTTCGCTCAAGAATCACCATCACCCAGGTCAAGTTCGACCGAACTTGTACCCAAATGGGTCAAGTTCGACCGAACTTGAGTCCTTTCCACCAGATTTCCCTGCAAGTTCGCCTGAACTTGCCTAGTTTCCTAAGAAACTATGCAAGTTCGCCGAACTTGCCATTTTAGTAAGATTTCCTTACAAGTTCGCCGAACTTGACAAGATTCCTAGAATCTTACAGTTTGACGAACTTGGCACAAATCTCACCATAACCTTACAAGTTCGCTCGAACTTGTATGTTTACATACAAGTTCGGCCGAACTTGCCTACTGCCCAAACCAAAACTTAATGTTTCAGCAAATCGGAAGACTGATGCACTTTTGTTCGTTTACAGGCTGATCCAGTGCTCTCCGCAACTCTCCTCAGATCTCTAATCTTACCTAAACGCACCCACAGTGAGTATACTTGACCCATTTTCGCTTTAATGTACTTTTTGGGTGTTACATACGTTCCTATATCAAAATCACCTCACAAAATCAAACTGTTTATCACACGCGAATAATCTGATTATATATGCTCAATACGTGATACTAGAAACATGTGACTAGGACTTATTTTCGTTAACTCGCCTCCTTAGCTAGTATGGTACTATAGTGTGGCTTACACCCGACGGGGTCTAGTTTGGATGGACGCGCAAGCCTTCTCACGGTAGTTAGCATGAGAAATGAGCCTATGTCGTGTGAACTGTTTTGGTGTATCATGATATGTAATTAGATTAGTTCGCGAACGCTTTCTCTATTATGCTAATGGTACTTAAACCTGTATGCCCACCTTTACTTAATTGTATTGACTTGTATTTTAACGTATGTAACAAGTTGATGACTTTAGCTTGGATGCACTGGATTTTGCTTAGTTAGTAGTTTAGTTGTTTATGTTTTGGAACTCTTGTAATAAAAATCTAGGGGAGATCGAATTGGATTTATCTTTAAGAGATTATGTTGAAATGTAATGGTTGTTTTGAAGATTGTATGAGTTTGATAGTATGGGATCTTAAATGTTGATTATTATCTTTGAAATGATTGTTATGGAATCTCTTGATCAATCTGATTCGCCTAGTGCCACTACCCCGATGTTTCCGCCATCGGTTGGGGTGTGACAGATTGGTATCAGAGCCCATAACTATAGGAAATTAGGTAGAATTGCCATGTTTTGCCTTAGACTATAGTTAGGATACCAAATCAGACCATTACGCGTTGAATACGTGCCGAAACACTCAAGTTCGCCCGAACTTGAGGCCAAAATCAACTGAAATTGGTCAAGTTCGCTCGAACTTGACCTAGATCAGTTAAGTTTGGCCTAAGTTCGCTCGAACTTGGCTATACTCTCAAAATCAGAATTTCACTCATCATACATGTCAAGTTCGCTCGAACTTGACCCTATGGGTGCAAGTTCGGCCGAACTTGATGCCCCCCCTAATTGAACTTTTTGATTTCATTCTCGAAAACTTTACGAACTGACTCGATCGTGCGAACAAGTCATTTCCTACGAAGTGTTACTCCTCAAAGCGAGAAGTTCCATTTGGTACGAACCGACAACTCCGCACGAAACGGCCGACTTACTTAGCCTTTCCTAAAGCTACCACAACACACGATTATGAAACACTCGTATCACACAAAACGAATGATCAAGTCGAGAATAGGTGTGAAAACCAAGAACTCTCGATAAGATCATTCACTCCGCGCAACCTCTCTCGCACGAGGTACTTTCGTTGAGCCAGGAGTGACATCTAAACCTCTACGAAACCCTCCATTTCTATCTAGTGGAACTCCCGATGTAATCGGTAAGCACAACCACAATTTGGAACTAGTCGTTAAGTCAGGGGTGAAACCCGTACCTTAATGATGAATTCCATTCTTCGATTTTCAATCTCACCAAAGTCTCGGTTATGCCGATGGTTGGGACACGTATTAACTGGAAGGGTAAACATCGTTAGCCGCTTGCAATGATAGCGTTTATCTATTAGGCCAAAGCGTGGGTCCAAATGCAAAGGGTAATCAAAAAACTTTGGGTAGTCAACGTCTCAAAACCCCGGACGCTCCTAATTGATTTAAGCCTATATCGTCGATTTACGCATCATCGAGTTTACTATTATCTATGTGTTTAAAATTTGAGAATTTTCGCTTTATTCGATTTCTCGCTTTATTTATTTCTCACATTACCGATTTCTCGCTTTATCGCTTTACGCTCCATAATCGCATGCACTACTCGCACAACTCTCGTAATCTAAAAAAACGCTAATTAACAACCAAACTAAATGGCTTATCTCTCCTATCTCGCTTATCTCGCTTATATATCGCTTATATCTCACTATTATATCGCATCTCGAACGCGCTATGCTTTACTTATAAAAAGGTGAATACGTGCAAAGTATATGCTTACGTGAAATACGTTCTTATGTGCTTACGTGCTTATGTGCTTACGTGCTTACGTGTTTACGTGCCTATGTGTTTATGTGATTAGAATAATAATAATAATAACAAATACTTAAACATAACTCTATTATAGCCGAATCTCATCCAATCTAAATCCTTCGTGTAGATGTCTTCAATGGGATCGCACACCCGAAGGAACTTCCAGCGCAGCAACGCCGACAAGCGCATCGCTATGATGGTAGCCAAGGAAATGGCTAAGGTCATCCCTCAGATCGTCAGCGAGATCCACACGGTTAGCAGCAACACTTCCGTGGACTCCAAAGCCGACATGCCCAAGCATTCCTTCAGCTTTAAACAGTTTAAAGCATGCGGGCCACTCACCTTCACTGGCACGGACGGGTCGAGTGCTATGTTTCACTGGTTCGATTCAATCGAAGTTACCTTCTGTCAGAGTGGATGCCCTGAAGCTCTGAGCACTATCAACGCCACCGACATGTTCCAGTCGAGGGCTTTCGATTGGTTGACCGCGGAGCGCAACAAGCGCGGGAACGACGAAGCTTACGGGCTCACTTGGGAGGAACTCAAAGAAATTATGGTGAAGGAGTTCTGTCCTCCGCATGAGATTCAGAAGTTGGAGAATGAGTTCTGGGATATCAAACAAGACGGTCCGGACAACGCTAGCTTGACTGCTCGTTTCAAACAATTGAGCATCATTTGTCCCTGTCAAGTGGATACGACCGAGAAAGCAATTAAGAAATATCTGCGTGCTTTACCCGATTGCTTCGTTGATTTTGTTCAAGCAGCCCGACCTGTCACTATCGAAGAAACCTACCAGCTCGCCGCATAAATCAATGACAAAAGAGTTCAGGCTGTTTATTTTAAGAACAACAAAGTAGCGAATCAGGCCGTCACCAAATCAGCAGCTCCATCCGATCAGTTCCGAGAGGCAAAGAACACTCGCCGAGGTCGCAAGCGAGAAAACCCAAGCAAGAACTTTGCTCTTACTGCTCCAGCAAACCCTCAGCCGTTCCAGTCTGCAGCACCCAACGCACCGCCGGCAAAGCGTCCGTATACTGGCCCGCATCCTTTGTGCTCAAAGTGCACCTATCATCATGCAGTTGGAGGCAATTGCCGCTTCTGTACCAACAGCAATATCTACGGCTACTTCAATGTCAGTTGTCGTTCAGGCCCTCGCCAGCTAGCTCCTCAGGCCCCAGCAGCACCAGCTTTACCAACCCCTCCCCAAGCCAATCAACAGCAAGCTCCAAGAGCACGTGCCTGTTACACATGCGGCGATCCGAATCATTTCAGTAATGTCTGCCCAAACAAGCCTATGAAACAAGAGCCGCAGCAGCAGCCACCACAGCCTCAGCAGCAACAACAGGCTGCATGTGGACGAGCCTTTAACCTCAACCATCGCCAGGCCTAGAATGACAACAATGTTGTCAACGGTACGTTCCTCGTTAATGGTATTTATGCTTCATGTTTATTTGATACTGGTTCCGATAATTGTTTTATATCGTTAGAATTTGAAAAGGGTTTAAAATGTAAGCGCGCTAAACTCCCAAAGACTTTCGATGTGGAAGTCGCCACCGGAAAATCCATCACCGTCACCTCCGTCCTACGTGGCTGTTCTCTCGATCTTAACAACCATGTCTTCTCGATCAATCTCATACCTATGCAGTTAGGTAGCTTCGATATCATAGTAGGCATGGATTTTCTTCGTGATAATCATGCTGAAGCTGTTTGCTTCGATAAAATGATTCGCTTCCCCTCCCTAACGTGATCAACTTCATGTCTACGGTGAAACTCCCTCAAAGAAGTTGATGCTTTTGTCATGTACTCGAGCACACAAATGTTTTCGAAAGCAATGTGTTGTTTTTTAGCCCATATCGTGAACCCAGAGAAAGAAAAGAAGACTTATAAAGATGTTCCCGTTGTTTTGAATTTCCTAAAGTCTTTCCCGATGATTTACCTGGTTTACCCCCTACTCGAGATATCGAATTCCGTATCGACTTAATTCCGGTGCTACTCCCGTTGCTAAAGCTCCTTATCGCCTCGCACCCTCAGAAATGCGCGAGCTATCAAGCCAACTTCAAGAGCTTCTTGATAAAGGTTTCATACGCCCGAGCACTTCGCCATGGGCGCACCTGTCCTTTTTGTGAAAAAGAACGATGGATCGTTCCGAATGTGCATCGATTATCGTGAACTTAACAAACTCACGATAAAGAACCGTTATCCTCTTCCTCGTATCGATGACTTATTTGATCAGCTTCAAGGTGCTACTTGCTTTTCTAAGATCGATTTACGTTCTGGTTATCATCAGTTACGCGTGTTGGATGAAGATATTCCGAAAACCGCCTTTCGTACTCGTTATGGCCATTTCCAATTCGTGGTCATGCCTTTTGGTCTTACAAATGCACCCGCGGTTAGGGCTGTAAACGAACCGAACGTTCAGCGAACAGTTCGTGAACCGTTCGGCGGGAAGTTCGTTTATGTTCGTTCGATTAGCTTAACGAACGAACATGAACAAAAAATTTCATTCGGTTAGCTTAGCAAACGAAGACGAACACAGGTCTCGTTCGTTCGACTGCGTCCGTGAACGTTCGGTAAGATGTTCGGTTATGTTCGTGAATGTTCGGTAAGATGTTCGATACGTTCGTTCATGTTCGTTTGATTATTTATAATATAATAAATGATAAACCTTTTATTTAAACATATTGAAAACTTGAAACCCTATTTTTTCTAATTTAGCTACAAGTTGAGCATTCTAAGACATTTTTGGGATAATTATGTGTAGGTTAGTTAGACTTGATTCATCGTTTGGTGGTGTAGTAAGCTTCTTGTGTTTTAATTTATCATTTAGTGGTCGTATTTAACTACTTACATCTAACGTTTAAGGATAACAATGTTTTTATATTTTTTTATTTTCTAGTTAAACGTTCGTTTGGGTTCGTTTTTATTTGCTTGAGTTCGTCTGTGTTCGAGACCAGTGTTCACGAACTGTTCGTGAACAACTGAATTTCTTAACTAACGAACACGAACATAAACTTATGTTCGGTATGCGTTCATGAACAGTTCACGAACATGTTAATTTCGTTAACGAACGAACACGAACATGACCTCGTTCGTGTTCGTTTCGTTCGTTTACAGCCCTACTCGCGGTCTTCATGGATTTGATGAACCGTGTGTGTAAAGCCTTCTTAGATCGTTTCGTCATTGTTTACATCGATGATATCTTGATTTACTCGAAGTCGAGAGACGAACACGCGCGCCATCTCCGTCTAGTCCTTGAACTTCTTCAAGGAAATCGCCTTTATGCTAAGTTCTCTAAATTTGAATTCTGGCTCGAAGAAGTCCAATTTCTCGGCCACATCGTTAATAGTCAAGGAATTCACGTCGACCCTGCGAAGATCGAAGCCGTCAAGAGTTGGATTACGCCGAAGAATGCATCTGAAATCCGTTCATTTCTTGGATTGGCGGGTTACTACCGTCGATTCATCGCCAACTTTTCAAAAATCGTCGTTCCGCTTACCGCTTTAACTCATAAAGAAAAACCTTTCTTTTGGGATTCCAAGCAAGAGGAAGCTTTTCAAACGCTCAAGCGTATGCTATGCAACGCTCCCGTACTCGCTTTACCCAACGGAATCGACAATTTCGTTGTTTACTGTGATGCCTCAAACCTTGGTCTTGGTTGTGTTCTCATGCAACGAGACAAGGTTATCGCGTATGCGTCTCGACAATTCAAGATCCAAGAGAAGAATTACACAACCCATGATCTCGAACTCGGTGCAGTTGTTTTTGCATTGAAGATATGGCGACACTACCTTTACGGTACTAAGTGTACGGTCTTCACCGACCATAAGAGCTTACAACATATCTTCAACCAAAAGGAACTGAATATGCGCCAACGCAGATGGGTTGAACTTCTCAACGATTACGATTGTGAGATACGCTACCATCCCGGCAAAGCAAACGTCATCGCCGATGCTCTAAGTCGACGAAGCTATGTATATAGTGTTCGTGACTCTCAAGCTTTGAATGATCTCGAAATCATGATTCGCTCCACTCAATTCACCTGTTTTAACGAGAATACATTGGAGTAAGAAATGAAATGTGGTGCTGAAACTCAACTCGTTGTTAAACCGAATGATATTTATTACTATCTCCATCGTATTTGGATTCCCAGCCGTGATAATCTTCGTGATTTGTTAATGACCGAAGCTCATAAATCTCGATACTCCATTCATCCCGGAGCCGACAAAATGTACCAGGACCTTCGTCCTAAGTATTGGTGGCCGGGCATGAAAAAGGAGATCGCCTTGTACGTCTCAAAGTGCTTAACTTGTTCGAAAGTTAAAGCCGAACATCAAAGGCCCTCTGGCTAACTCGAGCAACCCGAAATCCCGATGTGGAAGTGGGAGAGTATAGCTATGGACTTTATTACGAAACTTCCCCGCACTTCCTCTGGTCACGATAGCATTTGGGTTATCGTTGGTCGTCTCACCAAATCTGCGCACTTTATTGCTATACGAGAAGACTTTAAGGTCGAACGGTTAGCCCGAATCTATACCGATGAAGTTATATGTCGACACGGGACGCGTCGTGACATCATCTCTGACCGCGACGGTCGTTTTACCTCACGTCTCTGGGAGACTTTTCAATCCGCTCTCGGTACTACTCTCAATCTCAGTACCCCTTTCCACCCTCAAACCGACGATCAGACTGAGCATACGATCCGCACCCTCGAAGACATGTTTCGTGCGTGCATTATAGATATCGGTGGTAACTAGGATACGCCTTTACCTTTAATCAAATTCTCGTACAATAATAGTTATCATGCCAGCATTCAAATGGCTCCTTTTGAGGCGCTGTATGGAAGAAAATGTTGATCACCTATTGCATGGCACGAGATCAGAGAAGCACAAATCACCGGTCCCGAGCTAATTCAAGAAACGACGGACAAGATCCTCCAGATCAGAGACAATCTCTTGAAAGCTCGGAGTCGTCAAAAGAGTTATGCCGATAAATATCGCAAGCCCCGCAATTCGAAGTGGGAGATCACGTTCTCCTAAAGGTTGCACCTTGGAAGGGAGTGGTCCGCTTCAGGAAGAAAGGAAAGCTAGTGCCTCGATACGTAGGACCCTTTAAGATTATGGAAAGGATCGGTAAAGTGGCTTATCGTCTCGAACTACCGGCATAACTTAAAACATTCATCTGACTTTCCACGTGTCTAACCTCAAGAAATGTCTAGCCGAAGAAAATCTCCATGTACCTCTCGAAGATCGGCAAATCAAAGAAACTCTCCATTTCGTGGAAAAGCCTGTGGAAATCATGGACCGAGAAACCAAGAAACTACGGCACTCTCGCATCCCTATCGTGAAGGTCCAATGGGAAGGCAAACGCGGCGCCGAGTTCATTTGGGAATTGGAAAGTGACATGAAGGCCAAGTACCCGCATCTATTTGTTATAGCTACTACTTGAATTTCGGGACGAAATTGCCTAAAGTAGGGAGACTGTAACAACTCGGAGATTCGTTGTTATCTCTTTTACTTTGTTATCAATTGCATCTATCCTTTGTAAATCCGAGATTCGTTTTATAATGAAGTTTATGTTATGTATGTTATATCGCATCTAATCGCTTATTAAATCGCATCGCTAATCGCATCGCATCGCAAATCGCAGTTAATTATATGCTTTTATATTATTTATGTGTTGTGTATGTTTGTGGTTATGATTACAATCGCTATCGCATCGCTCTCGCACACTCGAATCGCTAAAACGCACTATTATATCAATTATAATGCTTAATACAACCATCTAATACAAACCGAATCGCCAAACGAACTCTTAACGCGAAATCAGCAAACGGAACTTGGTCACCAGGCCAAGTTCGGCCGAACTTGACTACCACAAGTTCGCCCGAACTTGCCTGAGACACAAGGTTCCCTTACTTTCCACAAGTTCGGCCGAGCTTGGATTGCTAATCTGGAATATCTAGCAAGTTCGCCCGAACTTGCATGTTTCCATGCAAGTTCGACCGAACTTGACTCCACCAGCCACCAACTTTATCTTCACCTATAAATACTCAGCCTCATTTTCTCATTTGAACTTGCTGCAACTTCGCCCAGAGCTCCCGAAACCCTCTGTTTTCTACGTAAGAATCAACCCGATTTCAACTACAATAATGTTCAACAACGTTTTACAATGATTTTGCACAAGGCATTGCCTTCGTTTTAAGAAAATCTCTTCTATTTACAAAAATCTTCATCTTTTTCCATCAAAACTTCTGTTTTCACTCAGATCTATACTAGATCTGAGCAAAACCATTTTAAAACATTGATTTTTACACCATTTTCGGACTAATGACGTATGTTTCGTTCACTTTGGAGTGGAACGAGGCGTTGTCGAAGCTAGATCTCAGATCCGCAAGCACAAGGACGACATTGTCACTTTACACAAGCTGGACTAACCCGTACGAACCTTCAAGTTCGTCCGGATTAGCCCGAGTTTCTGTAAAATGGCTAAGTTCGCTCCAAAACACCTTTCCGGCCTAAGCTTTACTCAGTGGCTTAAGGTTGGAGGGATGGGCACTCGATTTCCTCAGCAAACGACGCGAAGATTTTGGACTCAAAACCTCAAGTTCACTAAAGAATCACCATCACCCAGGTCAAGTTCGACCGAACTTGTACCCAAATGGGTCAAGTTCAACCGAACTTGAGTCCTTTCCACCAGATTTCCCTGCAAGTTCGCCCGAACTTGCCTAGTTTCCTAAGAAACTATGCAAGTTCGCCCGAACTTGTCATTTTAGTAAGATTTCCTTACAAGTTCGCTCGAACTTGACAAGATTCCTAAGAATCTTACCAAGTTCGACCGAACTTGACTCAAATCTCACCATGCAAGTTCGACCGAACTTGACTCCACCAGCCCCCAACTTTGTCTTCCCTATAAATACTCAGCCTCATTCTCTCATTTGAACTTGTTGCAACTTCGCCCAGAGCTCCCGAAACCCGAAACCCTCTGTTTTCTACGTAAGAATCAACCAGATTTCAACTACAATGATGTTCAACAACGTTTTACAACGATTTTGCACATGGCATTGCCTTCGTTTTAAGCAAATCTCTTCTATTTACGAAAATCTTCATCTTTTTCCATCAAAACTTCTGTTTTCACTCGAATCTATACTAGATCTGAGCAAAACCTTTTTAAAACATTGATTTTACACCATTTTTGGACTAATGACGTATGTTTTGTTCACTTTGGAGTGGAACAAGGCGTTGTCGAAGCAAGATCTCAGATCCGGAAGCACAAGGACAAAATTGTCACTTTACACAAGCTGGACTAACCCGTACGAACCTTCAAGTTCGGCCGGTTTAGCCCGAGTTTCTGTAAAATGGCTAAGTTCACTCCAAAAGACCTCTCCGGCCTAAGCTTTACTCAGTGGCTTAAGGTTGGAGGGATGGGCACTCGATTTCCTCAGCAAACGACGCGAAAACGCAAGATTTTGGACTCAAAAACCTCAAGTTCACTAAAGAATCACCATCACCCAGGTCAAGTTCGACCGAACTTGTACCCAAATGGGTCAAGTTCGACCGAACTTGAGTCCTTTCCACCAGATTTCCCTGCAAGTTCGCCTGAACTTGCCTAGTTTCCTAAGAAACTATGCAAGTTCGCCGAACTTGCCATTTTAGTAAGATTTCCTTACAAGTTCGCCCGAACTTGACAAGATTCCTAAGAATCTTACCAAGTTCGACCGAACTTGGCTCAAATATCACCATAACCTTACAAGTTCGGTCGAACTTGTATGTTTACATACAAGTTCGGCCGAACTTGCCTACTGCCCAAACCAAAACTTAAGCGTTTCAGCAAATCGGAAGACTGATGCACTTTTGTTCGTTTACAGGCTGATCCGATGCTCTCCGCAACTCTCCTCAGATCTCTAATCTTACCTAAACGCACCCACAATGAGTATACTTGACCCATTTTCACTTTAACGCACTTTTTGGGTGTTACATACGTTCCTATATCAAAATCACCTCACAAAATCAAACTGTTTATCACACCGAATAATCCGATTATATATGCTCAATACGTGTTACTAGAAACATATGACTAGGACTTATTTTCGTTAACTCGCCTCCTTAGCTAGTATGGTACTATAGTGTGGCTTACACCCGACGGGGTCTAGTTAGGATGGACACGCAAGCCTTCTCATGGTAGTTAGCATGAGAAATGAGCCTATGTCGTGTGAAGTGTTTTGGTGTATCATGATAAGTAATTAGATTAGTTCGCGAACGCTTTCTCTATTATGCTAGTGGTACTTAAACCTGTATGCTCACCTTTACTTAATTGTATTGACTTGTATTTTAACGTATATAACAGGTTGATGACTTTAGCTTGGATGCATTAGATTTTGCTTAGTTAGTAGTTTAGTTGTTTATGTTTTGGAACTCTTGTAATAAAAATCTAGGGGAGATCGAATTGGATTTATGTTTAAGAGATTATGTTGAAATGTAATGGTTGTTTTAAAGATTGTATGAGTTTGATAGTATGGGATTTAAATGTTGATTATTATCTTTGAAATGATTGTTATGGAATCTCTTGATCAATCCGATTCGCCTAGTGCCACTACCCGATGTTTCCGCCATCGGTTGGGGTGTGACAGGTAGATTGTCTAGCTAGACTAGTTGTGTTAGCACGGTTCCGGTACTCGCCTAAACGATAAGTATATGACTTAGAATTAGGTCCAACATCAAAGTTATACAAAACCCCAAGTGGGAAAACAAGTATACGTGATAAGACTTTCCGGAAAATATACGAACATTTAAATTGTCCGATTTGTGCCGTTAAAATAACAATTTTTAGCAAACTAGTAACACTTTCAGCATTGTTTGGAAAATATAAGATTCATAAATGATGTTAAACATTATAAACAATATCAAAGACACTAAATATATCATAAAGATATACACACATCAAGTGTCATACAAAGTTACATAAGTAACCTTTTAACGATCCGTAAGCGAAACTAGCACCCGATTTAACATCCGAACACTATCTAGACATAATTTATAAATAGTTAATATTGTTTGACAACATAAATCTAGTATAAATAATTATACATGGTGGATCACCCTAAATGAATATCTAACACATTATACTTGTATTATACCAAACCATTCACTTAACACTTAAACTTTCACTAAACTAGTCAAGACACCCCCCCCCCCCCCCCCGAAAGCTCCCCCAAAACCATCCACTCTATGTGGGCCTACATGGGCTTGTTGATCTAGTCAATATGGTCAAAGATGCCACTTTGTTAACCCATGGATAATTAGCTAAATTGGAGATATAAGACAAATGATCAAACTCCTTATCCTCACCACTTCACAACATCAAAATCAAACACCTAAACTCTCTCCTCCTTCCTCTCATTTTTGGCCAAACACACCCAAGAAAACCTTCATCTTTCAAGTTTCTTCCAAGCATTTCAAGCATCCTCCAAGGTATCTCAAGATGGATTAAGGTGCATGCAAGTGAAGGAAGTTCTTTATCCACTACAATTGAGCTTTTATCCTCTTCATCTTCTTCATCTTCTTACTTGCAAAAGTTCTTCCCTAGCCTTGTACTAGTTGTAAGTGTTCTTACACATCTAGTTTACTTCTCATGATGTAAAGATCACTAAATATGCAAGTATCAACTAAGAACCTTGTTTAAAAGTATGAGGAACATAACATAAACAACTTGATATAACTAATCTAAGTGGGTTTTGTGTTGATCTTGTTATGAATCATGAAGTTGCTTGTATTGATCTTGATTTTGTTACGAAAAGTTTAACTAGTAGACTTGCAAGAACTTGTTAAAGTACAGATCTAGCAAGTATACTAGTAGAGCTACCAAAATACATAAGTAAAAATGTGATGAACATGATGAACTTGAACGTTTTTTTAATAGTATGCTTAAAAGGTTTTATAAGTTTACTTGGATTTTTTTGAAAGAATACAAGTTCATGTTCTTTACCTGTTAGAAAAAAGTATGTATGAAAGTCTTGTATTTTTAAAGATCTAGACTTCTATACAAGTTTATATACTTTAGTTTTGTTGAAAAATATATAGTTTATGTTTATAATATTACATAAGTTTTTGTTGAGTTTTGGAAAGAAATTTCAAGATGTTGGAAGAACATGGAAAAATCCATATTTTAAGGGAAACTATGGCAAACTTTTTATAAATTTTAAGTGTGCTTTAAATAAGTATTATACATATACATGTTATGTACTTGTGTTATATGCAATCAATCATCAAATACGTGTTTATATGCAGAACCGAGACTCGAAATACTTGGAAATATCAATCATATGTGCATCATACTCATGCAATACATTGATACACTTTGAATACCTAAAAACAAGTTAAAATACAAGAAAACGGCAGAAAATAACATAATTACAAAGTGCAGGGGATAAAAGTGAACAAAAACCAAAGTTGGGAAAACTCCTCGTCGCACCACGCGACGGGGAAGAATGGCTGGTCGCGTGGCATGACAAGTATCAATCCACAACCCTCATTTTCACCCAATCGGGTTTCACCCTTTTCCACCTCTTTTTACCTCCAATCACCTTCCAACCTCTTTAAAACACTAACCTAATTTTCCCTTATAAAACCAAGTCTCCTCCATCAAAATTTCACTTTCCATAACTCCAAGTCACTCTCAAACACACCAAAATCATCAAGAATTTCTCCATTTTGGGTAAAAAGTTCCAAGTGTTCAATGGAGCTTTCAACTCACTTTCTTCATCATTTCTTCTTGTTTTATTCTTTCATCCCACTTAGATAACCTATAGGAATGTTTCCACAAGTTTACCATGGAAAACTTAGTTGGAACACCACCATATTTTAGGTCCAAAGTAGGATTAAAATTGTGTTTTTGTGAAACTTTCATCTTATGTAACTTTTATTTATGGACATGAACTCAACCTTGTTCCCAACCAATTTGCATGTTGATGGACTTGAGTTGGGGCTTCATTTAGTAAGATTAAGGTGCAAATACCTTCAATCTCATTAACCTAAAGTCACAAAGTGTCCAAACTACACCAAGTCTCCAAACATTTACCATGATTGGAATGCACTAGTCTAGTTTGAGTTTCACTTGGTTACTTGATGAATTAGATGAATATCTAACTAAGTAGCTTCCAAGAATCAAAGTAAGTTAACCCTGCCTCACCTCCACATTTGCCATGTTGGGTATGACACGCTCGGGTTGTCCTTATTTGGCTACTTAGAAATCTAGTAACTTGTTAATTTACATTTTGTTCTTATTCATGACCAACCGAAATATTCAACTAAGTTGAGGATTTTATGCTTTGGTGAATCCATACAATGAAGTTAAATGGATGGAATTCATCCTACCTCCATGCATGACAATCTATGACTTGGACTAAAATACTTATAACTATATATATGTACTGTATTTGCGAACTGAGCGAACTAATCCTGGCCATACACGTGTGTAAATCAATGGCTAGGATTTGCTGATGAAATACACTAGTGTATTTTACGATTTGATGATGAAATCCTAGATATACACGTGTATAAATCAATGGCCAGGATTTGTTCACTAAGTTCGCAAAAACACTAGGGTTCCCTCTAGAACCCCACCCTATATATATATATATTTGTGTGTGTGTAACTATACTCTACAAGCGAATCATAACACCAACCAAACTAATGGTTGAATGTTATGAATTGTGGTCATTATCATCTTGTTCAAAGTTCCTCAAGCTATGAATTCTAATTGGTTAATCGGTACCCATGAAAGACGACCAAAATAGTGTCCATAGTGAGTGCTTTTAGACAAGACATATTTTCTTGCAATGTACACACTTTGATACTATCTTGAAACCCTAATCTAACTTCATACCAAACTCCATAATTCATACTCCTCGTTCATCCTTGTAGGATAACCTTAGTGTTCCAAACACTCAACGCAACAACTCACGTACGCGAGATTTACTACGCAAATCGTGAGTAAACTTGACCCTTTTTTACGTTTTAATGCACTTTTAGGTGTAACATGTATAAACTATGAAAATACACAATTCGCACAATCAAACATATTCAGTCACTCAATCCACCAAACATGTTATTTGTTATGCTTAGGTTGTTTATGTTAGAATACTTTCATGCACTCTATTGTCATTAACTTCGCTACCCACCTTAACAATTACAGCGCTATAGGAGTAGCACACCACCTGATGGGGTATTGTTAAGTTATTCAACCTTACGGCTTGATCACTTCGGGTCGAGGGACGCACATTATACTTTGCGGTCTTGATCACTTCGGTGTCGAGGGATGCACATTGTTCAAGTGGACATAAGGGTTTGGCCTATAGTTATGCATGCTAGCTTCAACTTTGTATATAAATTGCCATCTTGGATTTGAGACAATCTTTTATACGTGCGCTATGTAATCAAACTTTTATACTCGCCAACTTTGTGTTGATTTTATTTTAATACATGTTGCAGGAAACGTATGTTAACGCTTGAAGAAATCTATTTAGGATGGATTTAGAAACACACTTAAGTTATTTATTTGTTATTATGATGTTGTATTTGTTTAAGTTGCAATTGTTGTACTTTTCCATTTCAAGACACCGTAATCCTCTTTTAGTATTAAATGAAACATGATTTATTTAAATATTGTCACATTAGCATGTTATGAAGTCTCGAGCAATCTCATTTCGTCTCACTCCGACGTTTCCGCTATCGGTTGGGTGTGACAACCATGATGGTCTTGGGTCAGCCAGTTTCATTGATAAAGGAAAATTCTTTGAAGTAACCTCTTCACCATTACTCCTCACATATCCATTTTTGATATTGTTGTAAATCGAGGATTGTACGACATCGAAGAGCCATTACTATAAATAGAATTTCCAAAGTTACAACTCCAAAGTTTTAATAACCGAAAATTTGACTATGTTGTGGTCTAAAATTTCTCTCAAACCTTGGAACTTCATTATTTCTTGAAAAATTTCTCTGTTGATTACTAGAATGCGGTCGTTGAATTTGAAATCTAGGTGGTGACGCATGCCGATTATCAACGAATTGAATCTAAGCATGAGGTTTCACATTATTGATGTAGGAACCTCCAGATCGATTATCGTTCTAATTTTCAGAAAGTTACATGGTTTTGTCATCGAAAAGGGGTTTTCTCATGAACATGTTTTGCTGAAGAACTTTCCGATCCATGATCTGATCCACGACCGCTGCAACTGTCAAACGGTTTTCCTCTTGATCCTCACTTTGTTGCTTTTGTACCTTAGGTTTAAAAGTTAGTTTACTTTTTTGTTTACCACCTAAGTTTTTTCTACCTTTTGATTATTACCATTTTTTCTTTTCATTATTGATAATTTCAGGTTTTGGTTTGGTAACAAAAGGTTTTTCTTGCGTAGGTTCAACAAAGCCTTTACCATTATCCTCCGGGCAGTTTGCAGCAAGATGCCCCTTTTGTCGACATTTGTAATGTCACACCCCAGAAATGTCACAGCGGAAAATACAAACGTGACGGTGATGGAGATTGGTACCCATAAGTATCTTTGTGGATGATAGAATATTTATTTTGGACATGTAACTTGATTAAAAAATAAAGTTTAAAGCTTAAACATAAACATAACCATAGCTTAGTTGTTTGATCCCTTATAGATCTTAATACAAAAGGTCCCAAACAGTTTTAAAAATCTTCCAACAATATTTATTATAAATTGCATCACCAACCACAAGACAAGCCAAAATCCTGAAACCAAAATAATATACCTGAAGAACACGTAAAAGTCAAGTGTGAACACAAATAGGTTGGTGAGTTCACATGTTCAAATTATAGTCAAATTTCTACAAGGAAAAGCTTTCTTGTTATGAATTTCATGTCAAAACCATTCATATATTTTAAGAAAGTCAAGTCAAGTCCAAGGGTCAGTTCTCTGGTTTCAATTGTTTTCCCAAAACCTTCGATATAAATCAACTTCCCAAGGGTTTAAATGTATATTAAATTTCTAGCATCAAAATTTCAGATTCATAGGGTTGTAAGGACTATGAACTATATTTTAACAATAAGGTTGTAATCTACGCTAGACAACCACAGAATATCAATTCGTCACTTGACTTGACACGGAGCTACCGGTCACGACGGGATTGTCAACCCTATAGATCTACCAACAATTCTACGCATACTAGCATTACTGATTAATCAGTTAAATTCGCGCATAGTGCCTCAAATTGGGTCACTTATGGTGTCTGCCTCATGAACAATATATATATTCTACTAAATTGATAAATTTAATAGTTTGTGTTGTACGAATTCCTGGAAGTCCCTGCAGAAGTCATAGCTCTCTTCTGATACCTAACCTCTTGAGATAGGGCAAATTCGTCACAACTTAAATATAAATATTTTAAATCTATACAGCTGTTTTTACCCCAAACGTTGTAATCCTCCCCCTTTTCTCCCCGAACAAAAATATATATTCAATCCACTCTCGTTTCCTCTAAAACAATTTTATATCAATCGTATTCCAAACCCATGTTTTCCTCGAAAACATAACGCATCATTTTCAAACCATATTTTCTTTGAAAATATATTAATAATATATTTAAAGGTATTGCTAGGCCTTTAAGGTTTATACATTAGTTATTTAGTTATTTGGGGCTAACTTGTTTTGTTTATTAAAGGAGGCTTGTATTAGAATGGGCTTAGGGGGGCTAATGGGCTTAGGTTTAGGGGGAGTGGTGGACTAAACCCTTGCTATAAATAGTAAATGATGTTTTAGGGTTTGGTGGTTCTTGGGTTTTTGTGCTAACTTATATTAGACAATTCTAATTATATGCAAGTTAAGCTTTGGATCATTTTTCTTCTTCATCTTATTTCTTTTGCTTGAATCAAGTTTGATGTGTGATTCCGCCACCAATCGAACTTCATGTAATATCGTTGTGATCTCATTTTTGGACTTACAATTGGTATCAGAGCCTATTAAACCTATTTCTAGGCTCGGTTTGATATCAAACTGACTCTGGTTGTTTCGGATCACTGTTGTGTTGCTGGTTTGCTGCTGTTTTGGTGCTAGAAACGTCTTCTGCTTGTATTCTGGATAATCTGCTTAAGTTTCAGATAGAATTCAGATCATCCTGTTGGATTTTGGATCATTTGCTGTTGAAGATTGCCTGATTTTGGATAATCTTCAAGAGTTTCGGTTGAGTTTCGGATCATCTTTAAGGATTTCAGATAAATCCTCAAGCATTTCGGATAATCTTCAAGAGTTTCGGATAGCCAGAAGGTGTTTCAGATCATCTTCAAAGGGTTTCGGATCATTTCTGGTAATCACTGTTTCGAGTTGACCGGATTCGAACTACTATTCCGAATTGATCACTGTTTCGAACACATTTCGAAGAATCTGTTTCGGATACTGTTCCGAGTGGTCCTTTTCGGCTCGAACCCTTGTTGTTTTGGACTGTTCATTTTTATTATTTAAATTTTATTAAATCACTATTCGGTAAACTTAAAAATGATGAACACTAACGGTGTAATAACTGATGCGGGTCTTGCTAATGCTACTTTGGCTGCCATCCAGACTCAAACTCTGGCGTTGCATCAGGAACTCAATTAGAATATCAGCACGTCTACCAAAATTCCAAGGCTATTGTATGGAGACAATTATTTCTAGTGGACATGGCGTTTTGAGCAGTATTGTAAGGCAAAGGAACCTGGGTTTGGAGGTGTATTAGAGATGGACCTCATACCATTATGTATGCTACAAAAGATGACCCTCTAACTCAGATTCCTAAACCTAAGAATTTATGGATAGATGATGACCGAAAAATTAAGGACGAGGATGATAAAGCTATGTCAAATCTCACCATGGCTCTTGGTCCAGACATTTTAATCACCGTTAGGAACTGCACGGACATGAAGGAAGTTTGGGATGTGATTAAAAACTTGTATGACGGAAAACTAACATGAAGGCAAGCAATGTGAATATGTTGAATCAACAATTTAGTTCCTTCAACCACATTTATGGTGAAACTGTAGAAAATCAGATCAGAAGATTCGTCAAACTGGTCTCGCAAATGATAAGTCCTGGTATCACTATCACTAACAGTGGGTTCAATCGTCAACTTCTAAATTCGTTGCCAAAAGGCTGGGATGCTGATCTTTCTATTATCAAGCATACAAAAAATTTGAATGAAGTCACACTTACTGAGCTGATTACTACAATCAAGTCGTGAGAGATTGACAATCAGCAAAGAGAGATTAATCATAGGAATTTGATGATTGTTGCCGGGATGACCAGTTCTAACAATGCTTTAACGTCTTAGAGTCATCCCAACATAGTGTTCAGTCCTGTTCATGGAATGCTAAACAATAACCCGAACTTTGTTTTCAGTCCGATAACACAAGCTCGGCTGCATGCTCAAAATACCAACTACGTGTACGACATGTCACTTCCTACACCACAAGTTGTTGTTAACACCTCTGTCGCATCAACTTCAGCCCAGCAATACCTTCAGCATGTCAATGCGGTTTTCAGTCCAATGAACCTTTCTTCATCTCAAAATATCCCATCCACATCCTCAGTAGAGAACACAACCTTTATGACTAAGAAAAATGAAGAAAAATTGGCTCTCACAACATCTAGGCTTAACAGCTTCAACGCTTTCTTAGCAGGTGATCTCTTGCCCCTATCTGTCTTAGCAACTGAAATCAATCACATGGTCAAAGATGATATAGAGAGCTGGATGCGTCCTGGAATTTGGCTATGGCGGCATTTCGAGCTGAAAAGTTTTAGAAAAAGTATGGCCGTTGTCCTATGTCAAATATTCGCACTGGATCTTTAAGAGACAAACTGAGATGCTACAGATGTTATGAGCCGGGACACTTTGCAAGGGATTGTAAGAAAACACCGATGGGGTATGAGGCTACTCAGGTAGCGGATGCTCGGAACACTGAAAGATCTATGGTTGTTGTTACAACTACTCTAACTTCAACAAGCCAGGGAGATACAGGAGCAGGAAAGGCTTTGATGGCACAAGAACAACATGGTTTCAATTGGGCAGGTGTTGTGGCGCACATGGAGTCAGTCAAGATCTCTGAAGTTGCAGAAGTCAATCATCAATGCTAGATGGCGTAAACTGAGGAACCCAAATCACTCTCTGAAATGGTAAACTCTCTTTTATGTCCTAAACATTGTAGAAATAAGATTGCACATATGAGAGCGCATAATTCTGCTTTAATAACTGATTACAACAGTGCCATGTCAAAGTGCGTTAATCTTCAAGAGAACAATAAGATACTCTATGAAAAGATTGATGCACTAAATAAGGACATAGCTCAGCTCCACTTGGACGTAAATCAACATAAATGTTGGGTCCATGACTACAAAAACAGACTTAATGTAAAAACTTTGGAATGTGATTCTGTGAGAGCTGAGCTAGAACTTCTCACTGGTAAGTATCAACAAAATGAGTTAAACTTAGAGAAATTTGATACTTCCAATGACATTGTTCATAACTTATGCAATGTGCAACTGGCATTCAAAGTAAACAAGGGTAAGGGTTGGGTTATACACAGGTTCCACCGCCATATAATCATAATTATTATAGAATGCCCACTACTGAGCAAGAATTAGAAAACTATGATAAAATGATTTATGGCAAACCAAGCGATTATACTCCATGGGAACCTTTAAACCAAAGAATGTCAGATCCACTAGTTTTCAAAAGCCCATATGTTTTGTTAAAAACGTGGACTTGGATAAAAATTGTTCATATGAATCAGTTGGTAAGACAGAACAACAAAAGGAGTCTGTGAAACTATCATCAGAGGAGCACTAAGAAAATGTGTTCAATTCTGATTCTGTAGACAATATTAATTGTTTAGTTCATATGTAGAGTCAATTATAGTTCAGGAGCAGTCTGAATTGGATGATGAACCACATTCAAATGATGCTGATAATTTGGATGTTTCTTTATGTGTTGAACATGATTTTTACGTTGGGAACTATGTTCAGTCTATGCTTGCTGAGACTAGGGGTTTTTCTGACAATATTGCTGATAATGTTGCTAAAACTGAATATTTAGATGACGTGGTTTTTAAATCTGATTGTGATGATAATGTTTTATTAGAGGAGTCTGGTGCATCTGCTGATGAATTTAAAACATCTGTTTCGAGAAATTCAGACAATTGTTCTAGTGTGCCTGAGACTTCAACTGATGCCTCAGAGTCCTCAGAATATGATGAAGTTGAAAATATTAGTGTGTCTGATTGTGTGAATGAAATAATTGATGAACAGTTTGATAATCAGACTGCAGATTCTGGTACATCAGATAATGAGCATACTGTTTCTAAAGATTCTGAACAAGCTGCAAGTCTGAATCAAATGATAGCCAAATTGTTTTAAACGAAAATTGCTCATCATCTGACGAATCAGATCAGCTAATACCAAAAGCTCAAGGACTGAAGAAAAGGTCTATGGAAACTAATTCTGCAGCTAATCCCAAAAGGGCGGAGTCTGAAGAAAAGGTTTCTATAGAACTGATTCAGCAGTTGATTCCATAAGCTCAGTTTCTGAAGAAATGTTTTCTAAAGAAACTAAGTCTACGGAATCCGTTCCTTAAAGAAAGCGATTACGTAAAAACAAAAAGAAAACTCAAGACAGAAATTCCTCAACTGCTGTTAAAGAAAAACAAAAAGAAAACCCACCTCAGAAGCTAGTTGAATCTAAGTTGAAGGGTAAAATTATCGATACTCACTCTTGTGCTGATGATTGTGAGAAGGTTACATCCAAGGTTAAATAGGCACATAAGCAATTAGCACCAAGTGGAAGGAAGAGACCCGGTCAACTCCCTAGAATAACACAAGCTGAACTGATTGTCTTTTTCTCTAAAACACAAACTTGTTTTAGTTGTGGAATTATGAGCATATAACTAGAAATTGTGTTCATCGTCCTTTCGTGCCTTACTACTCAAGGAACACATATCATTAGATGGCTACGTATTATTGATCCTGTGGAAATCAATCTACTCAAGTCAAGCCATCTGATGGAGACTAGAATCTGGCAAAGAAAATTAATCAAAAGATTTCAAACACAGACAGTCTCCAAAATCAGTCATTGAAATCAAAAGTAATATTACCGAAAAATGTTTCAAACAACACATATTCTAAAATTTTGGAAACCCAAAGTTCTTGCTAGATCTCAGTCTCAGTGTTCACAATCGTTAAATTCAACATCTTCCTCTCAAACCTCAAATTCTATTAAAATTCATATGATCGTTCGTGAGGTTTCATATACAGATAGTAATGGACAACCCAGATTAACACTAGCCTGGGTTCCTGTTTAATCCCGTTGTGTGTGTAGGAACGACTATGGAGGACTATCGTCAGACTTTGGTTCATCGATAGCGGTTGTTCCAGGCACATGACAGGATACATTTCCTAGTTGAATGATATAAAATATTCGATGGAGGATTTGTCAACTTTGCGGGAGGTGAAACTGGAAGAATAACAATGAAGGGTACGGTAAAAAAACAGGGTTCTCAGCTTCTCAGATGTCACTTATGTTACTGAACTCAAACACAGTCTCTTGAGTGTCTCTCAGATGTGCGATAAAGGTCTAGAGGTACTCTTCACCAAAGGTGGATGCGTAATTTTGAAGCCAGAGATTGTTATACCAGAGGATTTTTGTTACTTGAAGCAGAATGTAGGGGAAATACTTACGTGATTGACATGAACAAAGCCCCCGCTGATCAAGTTACATGCTTGTTCTCAGAGATCGCTGAACATGATGCTATGTTGTGGCATCGTCGACTGGGTCATCTCAACATGAAGAATCTTAATCGACTGGCCAAAGGGGATTAGTCAGAAATCTACCAATCAAGGATTTCATGCAGGTCGAGAAATGTGAATCATGTGCTTGTGAGAAACAGCAGTGTAAGCCTCACAAGTCTAACCTTGTGCACACGGCTTCTAAAGTTCTGGAACTGCTTCATATGGATCTTTTTGGTCCCGTTAATGTGCTAGGTATTGGAGGCAGGGCTTACTGCTTGGTTATCACTGATGATTTCTCTCGTTTCACTTGCGTGCTTTTCTTGGCACAAAAGAGTGAGACTACTGGTTTGATCAAGAAATTTGTCACTCTCATGGAAAATCAGGCAAATGAGCGAGTGAAAATTATTCGATGCGACAATGGGACAGAGTTTAAGAATGTTGAATTGAATGACTATTGTGCTTTAAAAGGAACTGATCGACAATATAGTGCAGCTCGATCTCCTCAACAAAATGGAGTTGCTGAAAAACGAAATCGAACTCTCATTGAAGCTGATCGGACGATGCTGATAGATTATGGCCTTCCATTGATATTTTAGGCAGAAGCAGTTGACACCGCCTGCTATGTTCAAAACTATGCATTAACCAGCAAACGTCACATGAAGACTCCTTATGAAATAGTTGAAGGACAAAAACCCTCTGTGCAACATTTTTGTACCTTTGGTTTTCCCTGTGTTCTCCTGCTTATGGATGCCAAAGGTAAATTTGAGGCAGAGGGGATCCATGCTACTCCATTGGATATGCTAAAAACACCTCATATCATGTGTACAACAAGATCAATAGGCAGATTATAGAGACTTACAATGTGGATTGGCTAGAAGAAAATCCCAGAATGCACAAGTTGGACCTGATTGGTTATATGATTATTCCTCCTTGTTTAAGTCGTTTCATATTCTGTCTGATGTGATTGTTAATGCAGGTGTCTCAAATATAGCGATACCCATTCCTATTGCAGTTGAAGATGACATTGTGCGTTTGCAAGATGCATTCAAGAACCTTTTCATGGATTCACGAAGCTACTGCGGCACAGCTTCATACTTCACCGATTCAAGTGTCGGTTTCTAAATCTACTACAACTACTCCTGATGATGCAGTTCACAACACTGAAGCCTCCACACAACAGACAACTGCAAGACCCTCAAATTCAAACGTCCAAGGAGCTTCACTGTTTTCAGAGCCGATTCTGTCTAACTGCACTGTTGATCCACCGGTGATCAACACTGTTACTGCATCAAATGAGGGGAGCAAACTGGGGGTATATGGAAGTTTTTCGTATCTACAATCAAACTTGCAGGCTCCTGCTATAGCAATTCTACAACGTGTTTAGAGAAGCCACCTAATTGTGAACGTTATTGGTCCTATGACTGCTGGTATTTAAACCCGTAGCAGATCAGGGACCATTAACACATGTTTATATTCATGCATCATTTCCCAGATTGAGCCTAAGAGCATTGATGTTGCCTTGCAGGAATCTGGATGGGTCGATGCGATGCACGAAGAGCTCAATTAGTTTGATAAATTAGGTGTTTGGAAGTTGGTGAAGTTGCCGAAAGGAAAACATGCTCTTGGAACGCGCTAGCTTTTCAAGAACAAACAGGATGATACCGGCGTGATCGTGAGAAACAAAGCACGATTAGTGGTTCAAGTTTTCCGGCAGATTGAAGGTCTAGATTATGACGAGGTGTACGCACCAGTGGTACATCTGGAGGCCATTCGTGTCTTCTTGGCATATGCATCTTACATGGGATTTATTGTTTACCAAATGGATGTCAAGACGGCGTTTCTTTACGGGAAGGTCAAGGAGGAAATTTATGTTGCTCAACCCTCTGGGTTCGTTGATTCAGAAAAACAGGACTATGCCTACAAGTTAGATAAAGGTTTTTATGGGCTACACCAAGCACCTCGTGCATGGTATGCAACCTTAACAGAGCATCTACTTGCACATGGATATACTCGGGGGATGATAGATCAAACGCTATTCATCAAACGTGTTGACAAGGATCTTATTCTTGTTCAGATCTATGTTGACAATATGATTTTCGGGTCAACCAATGAAAATCTGTGCAAGGAATTCGAATAAGTAATGAAGAAGAAGTTCGAGATGAACTCGTTGGGTGAAATGACAATGTTCTTGGGCTTGCAAGTTCGTTAGAGTAGTCAAGGAATTTTGATTCATCACGGAAAATATATTCAGGACATTCTTGCAAAATTCGACATGACATATTCAAAGCCTGGACTCCCCCATTGCTGAAAGGCCTTTGCTAAATGAGGATGTTGATGGAAGCCAAGTTAATTAGAAACTATACCGATCTATGATTGGTTCATTGACGTACTTGACGGCTAGTCGGCCAGACATTATGCTTACAGTATGTCAATGTGCTCGTTATCAGGCAAATCCTAAACTCTCTCATCTTACTGACGTTAGAAGAATCTTTAGACACCTGAAGGGAGCTCCAAAACTTGGACTCTTGTATCCTAGAGATTCAAACTTTGATCAGTTTGCTTTTTCTGACAGTAACCTTGGAGGGACAGACAAGGATATGAAGTCTACATTGGCTGGATGCCAATACTTGGGAGACAGACTCATCTCGTGACAATGCAAAAAGCAACAAACCATGTCACTCTCCACTGCGGAAGCAGAATATGTTGCAGCATCTGCTTGCTGCTCCCAGGTTATTTGGATGCAACACCAGCTTGAGGATTACAGTTTGACTTGTCTAAACACTACTATTAATTGTGATAATGATGCCGCTATCCAAATTATTAAAAACCCTGTTTTTCACTACAAAACCAAGCACCTTGATATCAAAGTTCATTTTATTCGAGATTGTTATAACAAAGGACTGATTAAGCTTGAACAGATCCAAACTGATGCAAATACAGTGGATCTTTTTACAAAACCTGTCAGCAACTCAAGATTCAAGGTGCTTGTGGATCTTTTAAAATGACGTGTTTCACCGACTGAGCGATCATATATATATATATATATATATATATATATATAATAAAGAGTTTCTATAATAGAATAACTAAATTTGAGCATAAAGTATTCTACTTTTGCACAAATTTAAGGGGAGAAATATTTGCTGGGAAATGAAATAACTATTCGTGCTAAAGATTTTGATTAACACATGTAAGGTATCGAAGCTGAAAAAGACAAGGATATACTGCGATGTGTTGATAGGCCTAGCGCTCAAAAAGCAAAAAGATACCAAGTGACGAAAATACAATGACTATACATCATGTGGGTAACATACCATCGGCGTATAATTTCATGGTCTTAAATCTTGCGTTGATAGACAACCAACGTCTACGGTTTTGAGTTAATATACTATTGAGTCATCCGAGGATATCACGGTTGTCCTTCTGTTGCATTCAGACTATATGCAGACCTAGGCACAGTCCGGATATCTTAAAAGAGACGTAAAGAGGCCAAAACCTTCAAAGGAAGAAAATCTCATAACGAGATAATTCGGTGTGATTTTAAAGCTAAATTAATACTGTATAAGGTATTTGCCTAGCCCTCGTCAAACATTTTATTGGTCACTTTGCTGTACAAAAGTACTAACCTGCTCACCAATAAGTCTGACGTTGTAAAAACGAAGGGATGGACTCGGTATACTCACCCGCAACGATGAATCGTTATGCTTACCTTGATCGCGGGGGTATGTCATGGTATGGGACACACTAGTGTTATAGTATATTCTTATTTTAAACATATCACGAGGTTGAAAATTGAGCGTTAGATTTAAGAGGACAAATATATTGGCAATCACGAGGACCTGTCCAATTAGGCATGTGCTGAAAAGTGTTCCTTAATCAGTTCGAGAACGATTTGATCCCGTAGCAATTTCTTTCATCATTTATTTATTATTTTATTACTATTATTATTATCATTATTATTATTATTATTATCATTATTATTATTATTATCATTATTGTTATTATTATTATTATTATTATTATTATTATTATTATTATTATTATTTTATTGTTTATTAATTTGTGCTAGTATTCAAAAAAGATTGCTCGGTTGGTTGGATCGTTGATTTTGAAAAGGATGAGTTACTGTTAGAACAGGCCAACAAAGAGGCCCACTGATTTCGGATTGGCCCACTAAATCAGATGACCCACTAAATCGGATGGCCCACTAATTTCAGATGGGCCCGCTGTTTTGGATAAGGCACGGTGTTCCGAATTGGTCCAGGCCCACTATTCGGGAATACTGTTCCGAATTGGGCCAGGCCCACTATTTCGGATCGACCCAATTCGAAACAATTTATAAAAGGCCATTTCGAGTGATTCAAATTATCATTTCGGACTTATCAGAATCCTAAGCATTTTGAATTCTCTCTGATCTTCTCGGATAAACTAATTCGAATTACAAGGTTCGCAGGTGTCCTATGCTTTCGTATGGATTTTGGATCTTCAACATGCGTTTTGGATAATCATCATGATTATCCAAAATATGACAAGATTCTATCTGAAATGTCAGATCATTTCGGATGACTGACAAGGGGTTCATCCGAATTAGTGTTTGACCCTTTCGAATTGCTAGTGACCCTTTTGACCATCCGAATCACTGTTTGACCCGTTCAAATTGCTTTTGAACCTTTTGACCTGTATTTTTGTGTTTGACCCATTGACCTTTCAAGTCTGACATGTTTGACTTGTTGACCCGTTTGACTTATGTTGACCGGTTAACTTGTTAACTAAGTCAATCCCGTTTTTAATGATAAAACTTAACTTGGTTGGTTTTGCGAAGAAAATGGCCTATCGACATAAGCTCCATGTTAAAGCGTTTCACAACCAGGCGTCCTATTTATCAGATCCTCCGGTGGAGTACTATGAAATGTTCTATTTTATGATCGTAGGATTAAATTCCTGCCGCATCACGCAAGCCTTGAACACAATTTAGTAATTTGCGGTGACATGATTCAAGATTTCTGGTTAAATACCAAGGTTAAAATGAGCTATGAGGGTGATTATCCAACCATTTTGAAGAAGTTGTTTCCCCATATTGGAGATTACTAGTGCACGTCTTCTAATTATGCATCTTGGGGAACAGAAGGTGGCTTGGATCAGCTGAATCAAACCCAAGCGACTGCAATGGTTGCTTTGGTGACCGATTGGATTATAATTTCTCTGCATTTATCTTTGATAACATGACAAAGATGCTACAAAATCCAAAGAAGAAGATATTCATGCTCTATCCTCGATTTCAACAAATGATTCTCGATGACAAATATCCAGATCTCGTCAAAAGCACAAACTTTCTGAATTTGAAGCCTGTGGGTCCAGGTTGCTTTAACGCTATGAGCAAAAGTAGAGATACTGTGAAGAATCACAAATTTATGGGAACGTATACACTAGTAAAGCATGGGAAGTTTGGGCTGGTTTTACCTGCACCGAAACCAGTAAATGCTATAGTGGCTGATGAACATGATGTACAGATTATAGGAGTTAAAGAGAAGCCGACAATTGAAACAGGGGATTTAGTTACTGATGATGAAGATGCTGAGATTGAGTTAGAACAATGGAATCTGAGAAAGCTAAGGAGACTGTTAGAGATTTGATATTGATTACCTCTGAGAATCTTCAAGAATTGATCGAATCATCAAAGGATAATTTCGGGAACCCTCCTCCTGGAATTATTCCTACTCAAGAAGAATGCGCTGAAGATGACACAAGTGCTGAACAAGAATCACGAAAGAAACCAAGAACTGAACTGAACCAACTACTAAACAAATAAGACCAGGTGTTGACCCTGAGCCGGTTATGCAAGCTGAACCTGATTTCACTGCTACGTTCAAGATACAAACATTCCAGACTTCTTTAACTTCGAGACAACTGCTGGATCGCAATCGGAAAGCTCTAGCGGCATTCGATTTGATGTTGGTAGTTCCAGTGGTGGTTTGTCTGAACATAATGAAACAGCGATGAGAGTTGCAGCTGAAAGGATGAAATTTATTGAGCAATTTGACAGTGATGAAGACGAGGAAGTGGATGATGTGAAGCTACAACGAAGAGTGACTGTGTTAGAACAAGATTCTCATTGAAGGATGCTCAGATCACTTCACTGCAAGTTCAAGTATAAAAGAAAGATCAAGTTCGAAGAACTGCAAGGTGATGTAAACATGTTGATGGTGACAGTATTTGATTTAAAAGAAAAGTTGGAAACAAAGTTTGGCAGATAAAGATGATGACCCGATGAATGTTTCCCATCATGAATGAACAACTGAAGAAAAGGCTATTAAAGATGCTGAACACAAGGCAGGGTTAGCTGCGTACCTAGCTTTAGCACAGAAGAAGAAAAGAAAGCTATCACCAAAGAAACATAACAACAAACAAATGCTAATCATGAAGAATCAAGATGTAAATCCCCTGGATGAAAACTTCCAACCTAAGGATCCAACAAAAACGTATGAGCGTTATGTGATGGAGTTGGGTTCAAGTCATTATGATAAGGTTGGAAACAAATTATGAATTACTAGCTAGAGATATGATCATGATAAGAAGTTGTGGTTGGTAACTCGAGACAGTGGACACAGAGAATACTATACGAAAGAGTCTCAGTTTGAATCATGGACGAAGATCGATCTGCAGAATCTATTACTGCCCTTATCATGACTTTGATCCTAATCAACGAGGAAGAGGTTGTGCATTTCACAAGAAGTTGGAATATGAAGTTAAGAATGATTTTCCAAATATGAAGTTCGATGAATCATATTTGAAGAAAAATCGTGGAATTCATGATCCACATACACGCTGTGATCTGGCCACCAACTGACAAAGAGAAGATCATTCCTGATGCTTCAAAGTTTCCTTCGGGTGTGCTAAAGAACCTCCAGTTCTGGACTACGATCCCAAGATGGTCGAAGATGTGATTGTGACAAAAGAAAACTCATTTCGGTTATCAGACACGTTGGATCTAATTAGTTTCCATGAAGAGGATATCAAGATCTAAGGCTAGCATCAGATTCACACAAATGATCAGTATGAAGTTTGTGCCAAGTCATGGACGAGTGCAGTGGCTAACGTGATTAATTCAAGGCTATATATGGATGCTAGTCCACTGTTTGGAGGTGGTGCAGCTAGTGGATCTTCAGGTTGAAGCAGCAGTAATGTTATAAACCTAGGGAGATTGTTAGCCCATTAAGGTTTATACATTACTTATTTATTAGTTGGCTAACTTGTTTCGTTTATTATAGGAGGCTTGTATTAGAATGGGCTTAGGGGGCTAATGGGCTTAGGGTTTAAGGGGAGTGGTGGACTAAACCCTTGCTATAAATAGTAAATGATGTTTCTGGGGTTTTTGTGCTAACTTGTATTAGACAATTCTAAATGTATGCATGTTAAGCTTTGGATCATTTTTCTTCTTCATCTCATTTCTTTTGCTTGAATCAAGTTTGATTGTGTGATTCCGCCACCAATCAAACTTCGTGTGATATCGTTGTGATCTCTTTTGGGACTTACAGGTATGTTTTACATAAAAACATATTATACCATTTTTAAGGCGTGTTCTTCCCCCCAAAAAGTTATTAAAACAGTAAAAAGGGGTATTGGCACTCACCTTTGGGTGTGTTTTCAATAAGCACAAATTCGACAAAATTAGTCTACACGTCCTAATTTCAAGTAGGAATGATTTAATGACCAAATTTTCTAAAATCCCTAAGTTTCTCCAAAACTTATGATTTTTCACATAACTTTGAGATTATCTCGAAGAGTCTTTATTTTGGTTATGTTGGCGTGTTTATATATACATATATATATAGAGTAGGGTTCATGCGAGAACCGCGAGAACCAATGTGAACACAAAAAAATACTTGAAAAAACTAGTAACACACAAAAAAATTAATATTTTTTTTAAATCGCTATATTTCGTTGCAAAAAAAACTTCTTTTTTTCGAGTAACAATTATCCATACACATGTGCATATATATCATTTCTTGGACGAATTCCGTAATACAGTAACAATAGTAGACAAATTCACTTTCATTTACACTACCATCAGTAATACACTACTTTTCTACATAACCAATATTAAAAATGTACATGTGCATCATTCTGTATAACATTGATATAACGTGTTTTGGTACAAAAAGTTTGTGATTTTGAATAATGAAGTAGGCCCATATAAATGTTTTTTAGTTAGTTATATCTAGTTGTTGATGGTTTGGTTATATTTGTCACTTTATGATGTAATATGTTGTTTGGATGGTATAAAGGGTGTTGATGTACATGTAATAAAGTAAAATATTGGTAATGGTATTGTATCATGGATGGTAGGAGGTAATGGTAGTGTATTATGGAAGGTATGATAGATGAAATGGAAAGTGTATTCAAAGTAGTGTACTAAAACACGTTATATCATGTTCATACATATAGATGCATACGTGCATTTCTAATATTGTTAATGTGAAAACTAGTGTATTATGGATGGTAGTGTAAATGAAAGTGCAATTGTTCAATATGGTAATGTATTAGGGAATTTGTTAAAGAAATGATATGTGCATGGATAATTGTTACTCGAAAAAAAAAATTTGTTGTTTTTTAGTGACGAAATATAGAGTTTGTTTAAATATTAAAAAAATTTGAGTGTCTTTTTGATTTTTTTTAGGTATTTTTGGTTGTGTTCAACATCATATTGCACGTACTTGCTAACCTATATATTTTATCATTTTAAAAGCTTCTATACATGTAATAACTCCATGAGTTAACCTATGTATAATTTTTCATGCTCGATAAATAAATTACATTTTAATGCTTTTTTTAATGAAACTATCGTATAATCATACAAGAACAAATTCATAGTCTTATATCCTACATCATTTTAACACTTTTCATTCCACATATCACATACTCATATGATCACATTCTATATCTCATCATGCAAAATCACACTTAAACAACTTGTTTTCATGTACATCAAATATACGTATTTTTAACGTTTCGCTAACGTTTTTAGGCGTCAAAAGTCACATATGACTAGCCAAATACCATGGATAGTTAATATAAGTTTAAATACTTATATTTGTCATGAAATTATTTATAACCTGATCTAAATCAGTTTGCAAAAATCACTTTAAAAGTCGATTTTTACCGTTTTTAACGCATAGTCTTGTACCGAACTTTACTATAACCATCCCAAGTCATCATGAATTCATATTTTAATACAATACATGTTATTTACTGAATAAAATGATACTAATAATCATATTAGTGCAGATTTCATGTAATCCACATAAATCATGCAATTTCATCCATTTTACTACTTTTTAAGCCTCATGTACAACATGCAAGACCATCAAACTTATGACACATCGTTGTATCATCGAAACACATCATATATCATCATATTAATATGAATGCAACTTGATTTATGTCATATTTTATGTATCATATCTTATCATCATCAAATCACTTTCATATCATCATCCAATCATCACTAACACTTATGTACAAGTACTTAATGCATGACTATTATTTCTTCATCATCTAACAACTTAAAGGCATCCAACATACATTAATATAACTTAAAAATAATTCAATACATCATTTAATTTAAATCATTCATCCAATCATCATAACATCACTACATGCATCATTTCCATACTTTTACGAACTAACAAAAAAATTTCACTATATATACACGACATATACACATATCCATCCAAGAATTCACTTTCAATCTTTTCAATTTTAATCATAATCATTTCCACATAAATCCCCTTTCATCATACATGCATTCACTTTTCAAGATTTATCATTCTATAAAAATTAACTCGCCATAATATTGCTGAACAATATATTATTTGCCTTGAATGACAAGGTCGTTTATATTTTGTAAGATACACGTCATATTGCGCAGTACACATTTAAATTCACAAACTAGTGTTTTTAAACGTTATATTTAAATTTTGGATATGATTAAAAATAGCATTTCAATCATATCGGATTTTTTTAGATTTTAACATTAATCGGGCGGTCATCAACGTACGTTTAGCAATTTGTTCACTACGCGATAAGTTTATGTCTTGTTTTTGCCAACACAATGCTAAATAAAGTTTTGACTTACCAACACGTGAAATATTGTTAATTTACACCAAATCACTTCAAATAATATCTTTATCATGATTAACACGTGTTACATTAGTACGGTATGGACCCTAAATAGCTAGGTGTTACATGTAACACTCACGTTTGTCGAATTATTCGTTCATCTTGACCACTCGAAGAGGGTGATGCTTGATTTGAATTTTTCAAATTCTGTTTGACAAACTGAGTTTTTGAACTTTTCTCAATCTTGTCAACTTCTTGATTGTAGTTTTCCCCTTTAACAAACTCAGTTTTTGGAATGCTTTTCACATTCCTTTTACCATTCTCACTCGGTTTGATTTATTTTTTATATTTTGAACTTGATTAAACATTTCTAAAATTTTTGTATTTATCAAATTTTCAAGACTCTCTAAGTTTATCTCATTCTCTTTAATTGCATCACTTTTCTTAGACTCTTCTGAATCCGATTCCGCTTCGGATCCAGATTTCTGATTCACTGGGGGGATCAACAGTCAAGGGAGCAGTAGGTACAAACTTAGCAACCTCTGGTTCAATGAATGGCATTTAAGTGTAATTATCCTACCCCGAACATTTCCTCCTCTGTATCCTGAAGATGTTGGTTGTTAATGCAATAGTTCAACACTTCTATTGAACTATCAAATTTCTCAATTTTCCGTTGAAGATCCAAAATCAAGTTGACATTTTCCAAAATAATTTTATTATTTTCTAAAACCATATTTAGATTAGCTTCTAATTCAGCTTTTAATTCTTGATTTTTAACAGTTGATTGAGCGCCAAACGTCTTTCGAATTCGAAAATGTCCTTCTTTAACGCATTTACCTTGATTCTATGTTCTTTTTCTGAACTAGATAATGAGACTACAAGTTCTCTAGATTTCTCCAAAATAATAATTAGATTACTGTTGTGGAGAGCATATCTATCACACTTAGCTAGAAACTCAACACATCTAGCACATCGTTATCTACGAGTTTAGATTTTACCTCTATGTTCGCCATAAATGCATGGTCTGAACATTCAACAGTATCTGCTTCTTCCCTCGTCAGTTCTTCATCAGCAAACCACCGCATTTCATCATTTGCAATCTTGAACCCAAAACAATTATTTCCATCTTTCTTTTATGCATTCTCTTCTCTTTTCAGCAATTCTCCAGTCTCTTTCCATAAGCTTTTCTCTTCCTCAATCGACTTATCCATCTCCATCTTCTCGCTTAATACTTTGGCAACCACAACGAGTGCTTCAATGTTTTCACTTTCATGGCTAATTCCACTATCTTCCTCTTTAGTGATTTCCGCCATGAAAGCTTGTGATACTATGGCCCCAGCCAAATCTTCCATCACTATGCCCCAATCATATGGCTCGGTTATGGATTGAAATGGTTATACCACTAAGGTATTGTTAGCAGATGGAGTGAGATTGTCTAATGAGTTTGCAGGAGAATTTGAAGTTGTTGCATTTGATGCATTAGAGTTTGATCTTGAAGTATTTCCTTGATGTGTGCCAATTGTATCTGCAAGGTCATTCCATTCTCGGCTTTCGACACTCTCTAGCACAGTGTCCGTATATTCCACAGTTGTAGCACTTAACCTACATCATGTCAACACCCATACGAGTCTTCGTTTGTTCTCTAATGAACTTTTTACTAGTTTCCTAGAGAAACTTCTTCGCCCTTTGTACTAAAAGTGCCATATTCAATTGTAGATCGAGTTCGTTCATCTCGTCTTGCTTTATCTGATCAAAGTCTTCATCAAGTCTTCATCAAGACTAGATGGTTCCACCAACATTCTCATAAGCCGTCATAAATGATACTAACAAACCCAAAAGAAAAAAAGAAACACATGAAAAATGATACGAACTCATGACCACAACCTTAGAAAACACGTGCCATACTAGTAGGTCATTACACACATTTGGTTATGGGTTTCCCTACAAAATATTAAAGGGTTACTTCAATATTTTCTATATAACTTTACACAATAAATTACAAACCGAACGCGTTCTAGGGAACCCCCTCGGTGGCTGTAGATCTGCCCCTTTCTGGTGGGATAGAGAGGATAACCAGATTTAGGGTACCTTAGCATTTGTTTAGAGAGACCGCGAGGTGATTTAAACTTGAGATGGTGAGTTTACACACTTCCCTAGATACTAGATTACATAATGTTTGAAGAGTGATTCGACATCCAGGATAGGTCTAGGTAGTGCATTTTTAAGATCTTGGTAGCCAAATCATAATTATCCAATTCGTGAGCTGTGAGTAAGTTAACATGATTCTTTCTTAGGTAGTTGTTTTCTCATCATCTGACTTCACTTAAATTCGTTATGTGGTTTGCTTGTTTATGTGAATTGCAGTTTAGTTAGTTTTAGTAATTAATAGAAATCAAACATTCACTAAACATCATTAGATTAGAACTCGATAAAGGTTTAGTTTCTAGAGTCGCCACATTATGTCCTTGGTTGATCCGGATCTTATTTACTTGACTGCATAACAACCACTACACTTGCCAATTGTGTGTAATTAAGTTTGCGAGTCCTTTTAATTTGGTGTTTTCAAAATATATTGGAGGTATTCTCTTTATCTTCAAAAATACAGTCCTTCAACACTACTGAAGACTCAAGCCAGCTAACCTTTCCATCTCTACACAACTTTCCAAAGCCTACAAATATAGAAGAATACTTAGAACTGAAATTGAAACAGGATGAAAAGATAGCTGCCAAGAAAAGTAAGGGAAGGATGATAAACGGGTATAATTTATTTTGTTTGATTTACTCATAAAGGCAAATGCCCTTGTCTGTATGAAACTCTGTCATCCTCCAGTCATAGATCCTGAATTTAAAAAGACAATGAGAGAAGACTACTTGGATCACATAATAAAAAACAAACCATACAAAGAAACCAGAGCACAATTCTCAGGGTGGACAGCTGTAGCCTTATTGGATGAAATCCTAAGGATAGAAAAGATGATCCTTGACCCACTGGAAAAAACCTACACCTCCAAATTAGAAGGTTGGAAAAGGGCCAAATGATAAAAAGTCTGTGTAGTTAAAGAGAATGAAAGAAGAGATGGTTGTTGCCAATTTGAAAGTTTAAGATCAAAGGCAATATGGAGTGAGGCAACTATTGCAGAAAACTACAAGAAGTTGGAAGAACTTAGAGAAAAAGACCCTTTGATTCCAATAAAGCCAGTATATGATCAAGTAGACTTTCTTATCAAAACTTCCAGTATATGATCAAGTAAACTTTCCTATCAAAAACTTTGGTTGCTCCAACTAAACTTCCTTCTGCCAAGAACATATCTTCAGCTGTAAGAAACTACTTGAAAAGACATAAAGAGATGTCTGCTGAAGAAAAGAAAGAATATGAAGATTACTACCAGAAGGAAGGGATCATAAATCAACTCATGTATGTAATACCAAATAACAGTGATCTCATAGGTCAAATGGTAGGTAGACCACCTTCTCCCAACTTATCAAAAACAACTTTTGCCCCAAGAAATCCTTTTAGCTCCAAGATTCCAAAGTAGAAATCATAAATGACTAGCCATGAATTGACTTTGCTCAGAGTAGATGGAGAAGTTGAAAAAATCTTCATGAATAGTGCATTTGGCCTGAAAAATGAAAATCTATTGGGTCTTGAACTTGAAAGGAATTCAAAAGATCTTTACTCTATGAAGTTTGAATTACTATTCAAATGTCAGATAAGAGAAACGATGATGAAGCCTAAAGAATGATCAAAATAAAGTATAGTTTTGGCATCATCTATTTTAGGGGGAGATTGTTGAACCTATAAAAGAACAGATGATTGTAAAGTCAAAATATGCTAATCTGATCAAGAATAAAACAAGTCATGAAGATCTACTCCTCCCAAATATAGTGAATCTTGAACACTAACAAAAGATCTATTTGAAGACTCAAAGATCTGTTGAAGAGATGAAAGCTCTGTTGATGAAGATTAAAAGTGTGTTGAAGATCAAAGTTTTGATGAAGAATAAAGCACTGATGAAAAGACTACACATTTGTTTTGCCTGAGCAGATGTTTTGTGTAAACAAACAGAGGTTTGCCAAAACAAATATTAGTATCATAACAGAGTATGTAAACAGTTGTTAAGGTCTTAGAATAGATGTTAAGAATGTTAGATGTCACTATCAGGGTGATGTCAGCCCTGGTTATCTAATAGATGTTTGTACTTACTATAAATAGATCTTCTTTGTTACGATTTATATATCACTTTTCAACATTCATTTGTACAACAAAATAGTGTTTGTATACTATAAGATCTTCTTTGTTACGATTATATCACTTCAACATTCATTTGTACAACAAAGTTTAATGATCAGGCTGAGGGGGAGTGAGATTCATACTTATAATTGTAATCTTTGATTATATTTGAAAAACAGTATGAGAACTTCCCATATATGTGTTTGTGTTTTCTGTTGCATTTATTTAATTCCTTTCATAGTTAAATTTGATCAACTACACTTCATTGTTTCATTGATGATACACACAAACACACTCAAATCCCAACAACACCTGAAAAAACATCAATCCACTAAGTGCGAGCTATGATGACCAAAAACGACTAAAAACTATCGAAAACACATACAAAATACAAGAAAATTCGATGTGTATTGCAACATATCAATGTCCCATAGCCGCGAAATAACTTTTTTCCAATCACCTACCCAGTTATCCGGTCGGAAAGTTTTAGTTTTTAGGTACTCACGTCGGATGTTCCATATTCACATCAGGTTCGGGTTTGTTTTATTATCCCTAGATGAGAATTGTTTAACGCGAAAAGAAGAATAAAGTAAATCAATGAGACCAATTCACCAAGTGGAAACTAAAAACGAACAAAGGATCGAGCCACATAGAAAGGTTACAAGAGATCAAAGTCATCGATGAGAAATATGTCACAAGACTAAAGAAACTATCCAAGAATAATTTCAAATGAGAAAAGTGTATGTGGTGAAGGCGCTAAGTACGAGAAAGTAAATGAGATTCAACCAGGGAAGATGCCAAAGGAGAAACAAGTATATTCATTAGGACTAGCCAAAAACAAAATGCATTGTTGTTGCTAGCTAGGGACTAGGATGTCATCGGTTTAGACTCGAGAGAATGTGCTGACCAACCAAAAATGTGGATCAGCAAACTCGAGAATTCAAGAAAGTTTCACTTCACCCTTAGATTAAATGGGAGAATCTAATAATCCCTTTGAGAATGCACTAACAAGTGCATGGTGAAGCCTTCCTTCAAAGTGTCTAGAATTATGTGTCTTGTGTAAAATTGTCTTGTCTAGAATATGAACATTTTATAAACTTGTATAGAATATGAACATTTTATAATAGCATTTATTTGATAGGTCAGTTAACTCATCAAAAACAACGCACTCAAGTGTAACCTATAAGGTTGTATAAACTAAAGTAATACAAAGTATTGTTGTTCCTTAATATTTTGTATCCTTTATAAGAGCATTTACTTTCCTTCCCTCATCTTCATTTCTATAATTACACTAAAAATCATTATATTTTTCTCTTTTTTAATTAAATATTTTTTATCTTTATCCTTATCTTTTTTCTCTCCTCCACTTACAACCATTTTCAAAAAATATTAAATAATTAATAAGGGTGGACATTGTTCTTCTAAATATACAGATGAACACTAACATTTTCCCTCTTCTCACTAACACCATTTTTTTTATAATAGGCAGAATCCATCCATAAATGAAGAATGTGATGTGAATGCTCTAAGTCTGTGAATCACTGGGTGTCTCAGAGCATCTTCAATTGTTGCCACCTCATTAAGTTTGGATTTGAAACCCATTGAACAGACGCATGCCCCCATTGGAGAAGTTTGATTGTTGGCATCCGTTTTGGCACACCAACGGGTCCGGTTTGGTTTAGTGGGACCACACACTGACATGCAATAAAATATAATTTGTTTTTTTGTGTAAAAGTGGATGTGATGTGAAGGTTTGAAATGGTTTATTATTGGATAAAAAGTAAGGTTGGAATAGTTGAGGTTTGGAAATTATGGGGTGCTGATATGACGAGTTTGGACTTTGACCAACATTAGAAATACTCTTAAAGCTAGACTGAGTTGGTTGATATAGCAAGTATGATTAATATGATTAGTTCATGACACTAAGTGTGAGTTGGTTGATATATTAAATGTGACTGAATGATGTGGGGTGATGATGTGGTTGGTTTTCTTTTTCTTAGACTACATGATGTGATGGAGAAGGGCAAGGTGGCAAATCCCGTCACGTTAGCACCACTTAGGCAGTGGAGGCTTTGCCTTCCACAACACAAAATAGAGGGGTGGTAAAAAGCAAGGGCCTAAAAGTTAAGGATGGAACAGGAGTCAAATGTCCAAACACCTGTGAAGATCTCCATAACGGAAGGAGCAACGCCCTAGTGATGTGTGTGGTGGGGTGATGTGAGTGGTATGGAGGGCTTGCAATCTCTTCTCCATATTGTGTAGTCTAACATGTGTTTTTTATTTTGCTTTAACGTTTATTTGGAAAAAAATTGTGTTTATTCAAATTTGAAAAAGCTAGAATGCCGGGAGAAAAGTAAGGTTTATATACTTACATATTTTTGGTTTTTTCCTGTAGGAATTAATTAATAAAAAGAAAACAAGAAACATAAACCAAGACTTCTTCAACCAGAATTAAAAGAATAATTGATTAACTGCTCGTGACATTTTAATTCCTATTAATTATTAGAGACATTGCTGCTGGAAGACTTCTTCAAAGTGTTATTATTATAAAGGTAAATTAGTTAATTTATGAGTAATTCATTCTTAATTTGCTTATTTTATTTTGGAGATTCAAAATTTCTGAAATTAGAAAAACCAACACGTGTGACTTGTAGAGTTGGAAGTCTGAAACTAAAGTATACGCAGATAAAATAATTTCTTTTGGTTTTTATCTATAAACACACGCTCTTGATAGCACGTCACCGTAAGTTTTTAAATAGGTTAGATTATCCACGGAAATTATTAAAAAAAACTTCTATATTACTTTAGTAATTAATTAATAATGAAATAACACATCGACATATCGTGACAGTCTATGAGATTTTGGATATTATGTGCAACAATAAAAAAAATATGTCCCTTAAATTAGATACTTTAATATAATGGAAGGTTCAAATGATAAGAATAGACCTTATAAGGCTATGTAGCATGGTCATCACTCAAATGATGATCATCATCTTTTACGTCAACGTCATATTACTTCACTTTCATCCACCACCCAAAACCACATCTCTATATGATGTGGTCATGACCAAACCATCATCTACTTTATATTTTTAATTCATCAAAGGAGGGTTGCGGTTGCCGCAAAAAAAAACCCGCCGAACCATTATGGTTTGGGAAAGGACAGTGTATCACGTAAACCAGGTCCCACGTAGCAATTCATATCCCAACCCACAAGCCCCACACCCAATAACCTAACAATAGAAAGAATCAGTTTAAACCATATGTGTATTTAAAATGATGATGAGTAATGCACAGTTGTGTAAATCATAAAGTGTGTGAAGGTCTCCACATCGAAATCGGAATACACGACTAACTCCAAACTTAGTTCAGACTTTAGTTACGGTTTAGTTTTCATTTTATTTGTTTCTTACTTGCTTTTAAACTAATTTCTTTCTAATCAAACTTTGTTTCTATTAGTTTAATTATTAAGTAGTATTTAATACTTGCATGGTCGATATGATCCCTTATGAAAGATGACCTTTAGTTAAGTAATATTTGGTTTTTAAGCGTAGCGTTCTATTGTAATCATATGGTTAGTACTTTAATTTTCATGTGTATTATGATGCTAATAAATCATAATAAATGGACTTGTTAAGTTTGGCAAACTTTTCCTATGGCGATTTTTTTAACGGTCAACAAATCAATCCCGAGTATTCTCGGGGCACCCACTGGACAAACGGAGTACTCTGAGAGTAACCCGGGTCGTCCACCACCACTTCCGGAGAAAACCTATTCACAATAACTTTGAATGAATGATTAAGGAGAGTTGGTTAACCATTCCTTTTTATTTTTCGTTTAAAAGACTAGACTAAAATCCCATATATTACACGGCTTTAATTAGCTAACATCTGGTTTTATTTTTTATTTTAAAATATGTAAGATTATAAAAGGCAAAGAGGAAAATAAGAACCATAACCCTTGTGGTGCACAACAAATGTGAAGTGGCAGCTGACGGTATGGTTTTCCAGGGGAACGCTCTGAGCAGATAAGCCAGCGTGGGGACGCTAAGACAACATATTCTGGCCAAAGTAGGCAATACGGGACTCTCCGATTTGAAGAATGGTAACCTTATACATGAAGTTCACCGTTCATAAAAAAGAACCACAACCCTTAAATGCAGAATTTAGAAAAGAGTACATTACAAAAATCGTCCTTTATGTTAACACTAGATTGCAAAGTGTGTCCTTTGTCTTCAAATGGTACAAAAAATGTACTCAATGTTTGCAAATCTTTGCACGTTATGTCCTTTAGCCCTAACTCAATTAGTTTTCATGGTCTAATTTGAACAAGTGGACCCCATACGAGGGTATTTTGTGTTAATGCACTTTTTGTGATAAGTGCAAGGCCTTCCAATTATTAGGGTCTTTATTCTACGTGTCTTGAAAGTTAATCCAAGGTTTATCCTTGGACAATTTGTCCAAGTTTGTGTCAAGGCCTTTGTCAGGGTTTATGTTTAGGAAAAGGTCAGGGGTTTTGGTTTAGGACTAGAGAAAGGGTTTATGTTATGATTCTCTTGTCCGAGTTTTGTGTAGGATGTTATGTCCGGACTTCCATTATCTCATGGAGTCCGAGGTTATTCTTGTATGGGCTTTGGGCCCTTGTCTTTGGACAATGTGTTGTCCGGAGTTTGTCTTGTATTTATACCTTTATGTGGAATAGACAAGACAACGTTTTCTTTTGTGGAAATCGGTGCCCTAATCATTGTGTGTGTTTTGTCTGGCGCTACTGTGTGTGTGACGTCACTCATCTCCTACATCAAGAATACTCTGTGTATTCTTGATTTCTCTCATAAATCTTGCATTCTTGCTCTACATCCTACAGTGGTTGATCATCAGGTGGATTCCGCACACCTGTTGGGTGTCTTTGTTGAGTGAGATCTTGGTTTAGATGACCTTACAAGTGGTATCAGAGAGTATGCTCATACTACTATAGGTGTTTCTTAGTTTGAAGTTTTGTGAGAAAAGTTCAAACTTTGATAGGGTTAGTGTTTGTTTAAAGTTTTTGTGATTTATTCTTGATTCTTCATTCATTTCTAGTGATTTGGTGATGGATTTTGAGTAGTTTAGTGATTCTTCATCTGGGTTTTCACAGAGTGTTCATGGTGTTCATTCTGTGCCTTGGAGTTTTGTGAAAGATTCCTTGTTTGATCTTCAAAAATATTGTCTGTGTTTTAATTCACTGTTTGTGTTTCCAGAGTATTGGTGAACCAGTGTGAAGTCACATTGGGGAGATAATCCGGAAGCAAGGGTCAGAGTGTTCAAACCCTTTCAAGTTGTAGGAGTTTTAAACCCTTACACTAGTCAGAGTTTTAAACCCTTACACTAGTAAATATAAGAAGTTCGAGTTTCTTATAGTTCCAAGGTCCAAGTTTTCTAAAATTGTCAATTGATCCGAGTTTATTAGAACTTTGCAGGTCCGAATTTACTAAAGCTTATGTAGTCCGAGTTTCTTGATTTTGTGTCCGAGTTTTTCTTATTAAATCACATCCGAGTTTAGTGGGTATGTCCGAGTTTGTTGGTCCGACTTTTAAGCTCTTATAAGTGGTCCGAGTTTCATGTTCCTGATTAGAGGACTTAGGAGTCCGAGTTTACCATTTTGTATATATTCTATGTGAATGATATGTAAGGTAGGACATGGAGAGCAAAAACAATTATGGCTTAAATCCAGATATTTTGTCCAATTTTTTTTTTAAAAAAAACCTTCCGAATTTATGGGTTATGTTCGGAAGTTCTTTGCTTGTTCCGAATTTCTTTGTATTCAGAGGTACTGTTCAGATGATCTGATCAAGATTTAAAGAGCTTTCGGGTTTTACAAGTTCCAAATTTTCTAGAATTCTGGGTTACCTGGGGTACCAGATTTGTAGCTAAGTTTAGAAGTTTGTGTGGTTCGGAAGTTCCGAGTTTTACATGTTCCAAGTTTTTCTAGTTACTCCGGGTTACCTGGGGTACCGGATAATTAGCTAAGCGGTAGAATTTTGTGTAGTTCGGAAACTTGAAGTCGGTTCGGATTATTCTAAAAGCTCCAGGGTACTTGTGTTGTCCGGATCAAGTAAGGAGGTGAAGATAATAAGACTTGGTTGGACTTTGAAAGTTTACAAAGAAAGGGGGAGTAAAAATTCAACATTTCTTATTTTCTTTGTAAATTCTAAAAGCTCGTGGTACGACAGTGAAACAAGTTCGTGTTTACAATTGTGCAAATGAGTTTTAATCTCGCCGGTGCAAAAAAAGGGCGAATCTGTAAGTGCGGCTCCCGCTTGGTAACTGTGTATCAGTTCTGGTCAACAAGTTAAAGTCCAAGTAAAGAGAAAGTCTGGGCAGGAAGTGTATATTCGAAGCAAGGATGAAGATTTCAAGACACATGATCAAGGGGGAGTTTGTTAATGCACTTTTGGTGATAAGTGCAAGGTCTTCCAATTGTTAGGGTCTTTATTGTACATGTCTTGAAAGTTAGTCCAAGGTTTATCCTTGGACAATTTGTCCAAGTTTGTGTCAAGGCCTTTGTCAGGGTTTTTGTTTAGGACAAAGGTCAGGGGTTTTGGTTTAGGACTAGAGAAAGGGTTTATGTTATGATTCTCTTGTCGAGTTCTGTGTAGGATGTTATGTCCGGACTTCCATTATGTCATGGAATCCGAGGTTATTCTTGTATGGGCTTTGGGCCCTTGTCTCTGGACAATGTGTTGTCGGAGTTTGTCTTGTATTTATACCTTTATGTGGAATAGACAAGACAACGTTTTCTTTTGTGGAAATCTGTACCCTAATCATTGTGTGTGTTTTGTCTGGCGGCTACTGTGTGTGTGACGTCACTCATCTCCTACATCAAGAATACTCTGTGTATTCTTGATTTCTCTCAGAAATCTTGCATTCTTGTTCTACATCCTACAGTGGTTGATCATCAGGTGGATTCCGCACACCTGTTGGTTGTCTTTGTTGAGTGTGATCTTGGGTCAGGTGACCTTACATTTTGGTCATTTTAACCTAAACAATAAAAAATAATAAAAACCCATCTCTTTGCCTTAACTTTCTCTCTCTCTACAAACTCTCTCTCTCTCTCTCTTTATATATAATATATATATATATATAGATCCACAGTTGTTCACAAATCCGCCGCCAGCACCACTGTGTTCACATGCCGCCGCCGGCTCCTCCGCCGTTCACAAATCCGCCGCTGTTCACCACCGCCATAGCTGCCTTCACATTAATGTATGAGCCACTGCCATGTTCCGGCTAGTTCTCGACAACAACTCTCAACATCACCAACACCACAACTCGCAACATCACTAACACCACCACATCTCCACCGCCCCACCTGCCACCACACCACTCCCAACCACCACCCACCGCCCAGATCTGTGGAGGAGAAGAAAGGCGCCAACGACCATGAGGGATTTTGTTCGTGGGGGTGAGGGTTTTCGTGGGGTTTAAACAAATGATTAAGCAATTGAATCGCTTAAACTGTTGAGTCAGAGACTCTCCTTTAACATGGGTAAATGTTTCATACTTTTGCTTCAAGATTTCTCTCAAATTCTCCTATACTTCATCTGTACCACCAAATTGTTCGTTCAAAACATCTCACGATTCTTTGGCATTCTCACAATGGAGCAATCCAGCATAGATTTCATTGGGTAAGGCCATGGCCAGTATCCGGAATGCCTTAGCATCGAGCTCAAATTTCTTAAAATCTTGCTCAAAATAATCAGAGGGCTTCTTAGGAACATTAACATTTGGTTGTTTGGTACTCGGTACAAAAGGGACATCCTGACCAAAAACCATAGGTCTCCAACAACCTGTGTTCTACTGTGATAAGTGGTGACACATCCTTCGTTGCCAGATTTTGAATCCATGGCGAACAAGCATTAGAGGCTTGTTTGCCAATCCGTTATTGAGAGGATCATGAGTGATTGACATCTCTTAGAATTCTATTGAGAATAACTTAGAAAACAGAGTATTAGAACAACGTAATGTTCTGATTAGTCTGATTCTTCACAAGTCCTTTTGATATTTCAATTTGTTATCAATATGAGTTGGTTTGTCTTCTGAATCGATGATTAAGTCAATTCATTGTAACATTTCTTTGATACCAATTGTTGGATTTGAGAGTTAGTGAATTGTGTGTACTTTTTGATAAATACATTTGTAACTAACAAGTAATCAAACAAACAAAGATAATAAACACATCATCAAAACACTATTGGATTTGGGAATGATTATCAGTTATTAATATATTACTCAAAACAAACAAAGATAATAAACACATCATCAAAACACTATTGGATTTGGGAATGATTGTCAGTGATTCATATATTACTCATACGCCGATTTACAATCAATAGTAAAGGGGTACTCCCCCTCACTAGGCGAAATTCCTCTCTTAGGTTCTTCTGCTTTTCTACTCCTAGAGTTTAAGCTCACTGAATACAAAGTGAATTACATATAGAAGAGAGAACTGCTAGTGACGTCACCATGAAAACAACCCAAAAAACTCATTAAATGTGTAACTGCCCAGCAGTTGCGTAGAACTGCTCGACAATTATGAAATAAACAACTAAAACTAAAAAGCTGGAAAAATACAAGTAAACAACTGGGATTCCAAAACTGCTGGTGGAAACCAGCACTTTTAGAATCTAGTATGGTCTTTCTTTGACTTGTTGACTAGTTGACCCAGCACTTTTCATTCCAGCACTTATACTTGTTATCTTGTATCTATGAAGCGGCAGTTGTTTGTTCCAGTAGTTTGGGTGGTAATTTGACTTATTCCATCAGGCAGGGAGATGGGTTCCCTTAGGTTTTGGCTTTCATCATTAGCAGATATTACATAACCCAACACACGGACACTACATGGATGTGTATGGTTCGGTTTGTCAATCAAACCCGAACTAATCGGTTAATCTGTTTTATTAAACAATCTTTTTTCAATTAATCATTTATTATGTTAGGTTGACTGTTTTTGTTTCATTTCGTTATATTTCGATTAATAGCCAAAACCAAACTTGGGCTAAAACTTTTGCTTAGAAATAAATAAAATTGAGGTATAAAAACATAAAATAGATGTATAAATAATGAAATGGAAGTATAAATATATGAAATGGAGGTATAAAATATGAAATACATGAACTTGAGGTATAAATGCTAGAAATATATAGAAATATGAATTGTTTGATTCGGTTTAGTTAAATTTGGTTAAACGGGATACAAAAAGAAACGATAACTGGTTTTGATTGATTCGGTTATTAGTTAATCTGTTTTCAGTTAATTAAGTTTTTTTGTTGATTTCAGTTCGGTTTCCTCTGTTTTTGTTTCAGTTTTGGTTAACGATTCAGTTATTGTTTACCCTAGATATTGTTAATCACGTTATATATCAATTTTTTAATTAAAACAATTATACAAATATTATACTCAAATTAAAGAGAATAAAATGCTCGTTTTAGTGGTGTAATTTAAAAAATGTAACTTACGTAAAAGTTATGGTCGTTAAAAAAACATGGAGGTAGTTAGTTTTTTTTATAAGGGGGATAAAGTATAACTACTAATTAATTATTCACAATTTGGTTAAAGATGAGAGAATTAAAGTGTAATTAAGATGATGAGAGTAAACTGTAATAAGTGGTTGAAGAATTAATTTACCCTCATTTTAGGGTTATACTTTGTACATTAAACTACAAAAAGTTCTTAACTTCTAGGTATCTTTAAATTTCTTACCCTCATGCAATATAATATAGTATAAGTATATAATTTAGAGATAATTGCATATATCTTATTCTAAACGTTTTTAATTGTGTATTTACTCGAATCAAAAGCAAAGTTTCATATATCCCCTTCTTTAATAATTCTTTTTTTACCTATTCAATCTAGAATCAACAAATCGAGTGAGGGTGATTGTGGTTGTATATGACAATGAACTTGGAATCGCATTTTGCATCTCCTCGAGAAGGACAAGATTGTGAATTGTGCAATATGAGAAAAAAAGACCGTTAATGGCACGTGAACAATCACACACACTAATTTTATAATATGCAAGAACGTGTTTCGTAAAAACGTCATTGTTTATAAAATCTGAGAAATCTATTACACGTATTTTTATGTGTCATCGTTTAAGTGTCATAAATAATAAAAAAAGCCGCTTTTAAGATGAAAATTGATTAAACACATTCAGATTCCAAAAATTAAAAAAGAAGAACGTTGCAAAGGAGATACATACAATTTCATTGTAGATTGGGTAAATATGCAATTAACAATATTAATAAGAGGATATATACAATTCTCCCTATAATGTAAACTAGCAGGATTTTCCCGCGCAATGCGGCGGGAAGTCGTCCATATTGGTTGGATTCGTTACGCATGGGATTCGGGGTGGTAATGATTCATTATCGATATTAGACTTGCACTCGGTTTAAACTCATGATATGTCCGTACGCCTTTTAGATTAAAAACGAATACCAGTAGTTTATCATGGTACTATATTGAATAAAACTCTTTTTTCAAGAAAGTTTATACAGGATCGGTGAAAATATATATTAAACACAGCCGTGCATTACTTTATAAAAAAATGATAATGAATGCAAGTTTTCGAAGGAAAATCAAATTAAATAAAAACTAATTGGGTTAGAGGCGCATATATTTTAAAGTATATACCGATACCGGTTCCAAAAATATCGATATCGGTATCGACTTTGTCAGTATTTGTTGTGTTCGTCACGGTACTGTTATGCCACCGGCACTTGATGAACCTTTCGATACTGATGGAAGGGTTTAGGAATGTGATTTATAAGTGTTAAATGTCTAATCTTATGTATATTTGATCGTTTACACGTGTGGAATTGAATAACTACGAGAAATAGTTGTTTGCAGGTAAAGCACGTAATTTGGAGAAGTTATGGTGGTTAAATATGAAGATTGGACATGTTTTGAGGAAAACAAATGGAGTGGAATTAAAGATCTTAAGAGATAGAATGATAGAGGGTTGAATTACGAAGGTGTAGGCGAAAATGGTGCGCAAAACGGAGCTATAACGAAAAAGTTATGAAGAAAACAGTTTTTGAACAAATCTGCCAAATAGGATAGCAGCTCCGGAACGTCACTGCGGTGGCCCAGGTACGTCGTATTTCCGAAAAAACGCAAATTAGGGCCTTTTTAAGTATATTAGGGTTTTAGGACGGATATTATGATATCTTTCACTCCAAGGACGAAAATAGGCATCAAAGAGCACAAAGTTGAAGGTTTTTTCACCATATCATCATCATCATCATCATCCACAAGCCCGAAGATCGAGATCATGAATTCATCATTCCAAGCCTTTGTTGATCTCTCGAGCGAGATGAGTGGCTAAACTCTTCGTGATTTCCTCCAGTTGGAGGGTTTTGCATAACTTGGTACTTTTATGTGTTTTTAATCATTGTAACTTGGTGATCTAAGCATTCCATGCTTTTCACCATGAATCTAACTGATTGATTGTAACTAATTACGTTTATTTATCCTTAATTCTTAAGCATTCAATTCCTGAGAGTTCTAGTAATCAGGATATATTTGACATAGGATTAGGGTTGGTAATTGTAGTTGATGATCATATGATAACCTCCCGTTGTTTATCAATCGGAGTACTTAGTCTTTGATTATCACAATCAATCGGTTAGGTTAAACATTTATGTCTATGTGAATGTTTTGGTCAACACATAACTGTAACTCGTTTATAAACCTGAATTCCGGATGAACCATTCTTCTTCCATTTGATTACAATCTCGTTTTAAGTCGTTAATTTAGATAATTTCCACAATCAAACAAACAGATTTTCCATTTCAGTAATAGTTAATTCATATTTTGCATTATATAACTTTTCCACAATCCTCCTCTGGTTCGATACCCGACTTATTCTAGCTACTAGTTTATTTCGGTTTTTGCATGACACTAACGACAGTCATCAGATACCAAAAAAAGACTATATTTCGAAGACAACTCGTTTTCAATTAAATTTATAAAATCAAGTACAACTACGTATTTAGTTTTTTTAAGCCAACAAAACCAAGTCATGGAATAAAAGACAAATTAGTAAAAAATAATAATAAATGGGTTGAAAATGTATATCATACATAATACAGTAGTAAGAGAAAAAGAAAATGAAAAAGAAAAACCTACAATATAATTACTGTTATAAAAAATGAAATATTATTAAGAAGATAAAGAATTATATATTATTTAAAAAATCAAATATCAATAAAAAACAAATTTACTATTTATGTCAACTTTAAATTCATACCATAATAATAATTAATAATAATAATATAATGTGTGAGTAATTGCAAAAATGACTGTTAAGTGCAAAAAATATCCTACAAGTTCATGTTTTAATTATTAAGTTTTTTAGGATCATTAGTATAAGTGGTCATTTCTACTAAATTCCTCATTTTTAGGATCATTAGTATAAGTGGTCATTTCTACTAAATTTCCTCATTTCGAATAATTAGAGCTTCAAAAAAAATTTCCTCATTTTGAATAATTAGAGCTTCAAAAATAGAGCGAGGGTTTATATAACTTACGGAGTCAATTAATAGTTATTGAATAACGAAAGTAGGTGTAGTAATTAGTGTACGTGACCATTTGAGTTGGTTACCATCTTAGAATGTATCACAACAATAATAATGAAAATAAATTAAGATATGTTATTCTCACACCCTGTTATCTTATTTATATATAGAGAGACAAAAGTAAAGGATGTGCGAATATTAACACTTTATAATTGGTGTGCATAAACTTTAAAGTAATTACTAATACTAATCTCTTTTGACCTAACTTTACTTCATAAACGGTAAGAGGTGCATCTAATGAAGGGGATATGAATCAATGTAGACATGTTTACCAATATTTTAAAAACCGGTTTAAATCGGTCGATTGAACTGGTTAAACCGGATGCCGGATGCTTGGCCGGCATGAATCATACCGGTGAATGTTGTACCGCCGGTAAATTGGGTTATACCGGTATACCGATACCGTGCATACCGGGCCAAATGTCAAAATATTGAACTTTTCATTTTTAAGTGTCTAAAACAGGTGACTATTTACTTTCTTAGTTAAAGTTTAAAACTTAGCTCTCTCAATTGACAATCCAAATCGATCAAACTTCTTTCTCATTCAAAGATAGAAAATCACTGGGTTTTTCAAATTAAGTTCTTCAACGATCATCCCGGTTTACCTTCTTTTGACTTTTATTCAGTCGTTCATGTTGAGATATAAAGTCACAATTGCCTATTCAAACTGGTTCAGGGGAGTTGAGGGACCATTCCTGCCATATTACCAAATTTTATATGTTTTAAGTGTAAAGTGAAGAAGTGAAGGAAGCTGGAGGGCTAAAAGTGTCAAATTGGGAGCGAGTTTGTTAAAGACTGTTAGGGCTTGCAATTTGGGGATATATAACCAAATCAGCTGATTACAATAAGGATTATTCGATTCAGTTGTATTTTTCATTCGTCATTCCTTTCAGATTTCTAATCATTGTATTTCATTTCAATTCGAAAAGACAATTTAGTTGATTAATAAAGAATCAGTGGGATTGTTCTTTGTTTTTTTGTATTTCTTTGGTGTTAATTTCTACAATTGGTATCAGAGCCTGGTTCTGGCTCATTCAAAGAATTCATTTGATTGATCAAGATCGTTGATCAAGGAAGAAGACAGTGATGGTATCAACCAAGTTTTAATTGGAGAAATTTGATGGAAAGAATGATTTCAGTCTATGGAGACTGAAAATGAGGGCTCTGTTGGTTCATAATGGAGTTGTAGATGCATTGAAGGCGAAGATAATCTTCCTGATGGTCTCACCGATAAGGAAAAGAAGGAGATGATGGAAAAGGCACATAGTGCAATCATCTTGAGTCTAGGTGATCGAGTCTTAAGAGAGGTTTCAAAAGAAACCACTGCTGTAGGGGTGTGGACAAAATTGGAAGGATTATACATGACAAAATCTTTAGCAAACAGACTGTATCTAAAGAAGAGATTGTACACCTTTCAAATGAGTCTGGGGAAGACCATTGCAGATCACACAAATGAGTTTAACAAACTCATTCTGGATCTTGAGAATATAGAAGTAACCCTAGAAGATGAAGATCAAGCCATAATATTCTTGACTTCTTTACCACAGACCTTTGAACACTTTGTAGACACTTTAATGTATGGGAGAGATATATTGTCTATGGAAGAAGTGTTGGCTGCCTTAAATTCTAAAGAACTGAAGAAAAGAGTAGATCCTAAAGAAAAAAGTGGAGAAGGGTTGGTAGTGAGGGCGGGCCAGAGAAAATATTCAATAAGCAACCAAGAAACTCATCAAGATCAAAGTCCAGGTTCAAGAAGAGATGTTTTTTTTTTGTAATTCAGACAAACACTTCAAAAGAGATTGTCTTGAATGGAAGAAAAAGAAAGGGGACTTTGGTGGCACAAAAAGGCAAAATAGTCATATTGCTCAAGAAGATGTTTATTCTTCTGATGGATATGAAAGTGCAGATGTCTTGATGGTAATGTCAGGTGATGAGATCACTGGAAGATGGGTCATGGACTCAGGTGGATCATTCCACATGACACTTGTAAAACAGTTCTTTAAAAGTATTGATTATGGTGATTATGGTTATGTCAAGTTGGGAGTGACAGATCATGTGCCATTAAAGGAATTGGGGCTGTGGTGTTTAAAAGGACAAGTGGTATGGAGTTCGAACTCAAAGGAGTAAGGTACATTCCTGAGTTGAAGAGGAGTTTATTGTCCTTGGAACCTTTGAAAAGGAAGGGTAACATGTCAGTCTAAAGAATGGAAAAGCTAAAGTTATTAATGGGTCTATGGTGGTATTATCCGGATCAAGAAAGGATAATAATATCTTTATGCTTGAAGGAACAGTAGTAAAGGGTGAAAATTGTAATGTTGAACAAGAGGAGTTGAGCGAAACAACATTATGCCACCGAAGGCTTGGTCACATTAGTGATCAAGGGCTGCAAGAATTGAAGAAGCAACAAGTGATCAATTTTAGTGACAAGGGTGTTGGTATCTGTGAAATTGTATAATGGGGAAGGCTCACAGAGTCAAGTTTACCAAAGGCAAGCATAAGACCAGAGGTACACTTGACTATGTTCATGCAGATTTGTGGGGTCCAACTAAGACTCCATTCCTTGGTGGTGCCAGGTACTTTATGTCCTTAGTTGATGATTTTTCAAGGAGGCTATGGTCTTTGTGTTAAAACATAAGCATGAAGCTTTTAATGGTTTTAAAGACTGGAAAACATTGATTGACATTCAAACTGAGAAGAAATTTAAAAGACTGAGAACAGATAATGGTCTTGAATTCTGTTCAAATGAATTCAATGAATATTGCAAGAGACATGGTATAGGAAGACACTTGAATGTACCAGGTACTCCTCAACAAAATGGATTAGTTGAGAGGATGAATAGAACTTTGTTAAACAAAGTAAGATGCATGTTAATAAGTGCAGGGATGCCTAAAGTTTTGGGCAGAAGCAGTATACAATTGCTGCTTACCTTATAAACAGATCACCTTCAATAGCAATTGAAAATAAGACACCCATGGAAGTCTGGACAGGTGAGAAGACAGACTATAGCAATCTCCAAGTATTGGTTCATTGGCTTATGCCCACATAAGCCAGGGGAAATTAGAATCAAGGGCTGTAAGGTGTGTCATATTGGGGTATCCTGATGGTACGAAGGGGTACAGGGTATGGAAAATGGATGGTGATGGTCCTAAAGCATTTGTAAGCAAAGATATAGTAGCTTTCAGGGAGGACATATTGTATAAGGACTTAGTTGGTGAAAAGGCAGTTAAGACAAAGTATGTTGATCATGGTATACAAATTGAGGTGGAGCCTATGAAGGATCAGCATGAGGTTCAACCATCTATGGAAAATGAAGGTGGAAGTTCAAGTTCTGAAGGAAGTCAAAATACAAGTCCTCAAGAAATTGTTTGGCTAGAGATAGAACAAGAAGGCAGATTGTGAAGCCATTAAAGTTCAGAGAAAATGAAGATATCTCTGCAAATGGTCTTTATGGCTGCAGAGAATGAAAGTATCTTTGAGTCCCTTACTTATGAAGAGGCAATCGAGATAAAGAAAATGAAAAATGGAAGAGGGCAATGGATGAAGAAATGGACTCTTTGTACAAGAATGATACTTGGCAGGTGGTGTAACAACCCGATCTTTCGGATTCTTATCCGAATTCCGTTACTGTCGTTAATTCCATTTATTTTTCGTTTAAAACCCGTTTTACTCTGAGATTATTATAATGGTTTAAATTATTTTAAAACGCATATTACATCGCTTATTTATCGCACTTACATCGCTTAATACTCGCAACTCTCAACGCAAACTCAAATCGCGGTTAATTGTGTTACATTATGTTACTTACTTGTTATGTGTGCTTTATAATTTATGGTTATACTCGCTATCGCAACGCTCTCACTCACACAAATCGCTCAATCGCATTATATTATTATCCCAACGCTTAACGCTTCGCTAAAACGTTTAACATGACTATCTAATACGAACCGAATCACCAAACGAGCACCTAAAGAACAAAACTTAGCCAATAGGCCAAGTTCGCCCGAAGTTGGGATGCCCAACTTCGCCCAAACTTGACCAGGCCACCACAACTCCAATTTAACAGCAAGTTCGCTCGAACTTGCACATTCCAAGCTGAACTAGCCAAGTTCGCTTGGAAAGTGGCAAGTTCGGCCGAACTTGATGTCGGCCACCCTTATTTCTCCTCACTATAAATACCGAGCACATCCATTCGTGCTCTCCTTGCTGCCACTTCGCTCCAGAGCTCCCAAAACCGAAAACCTTTGCTTTCCAAGTAAGAATCAACCCGTTTTTATGCAAACAACAACGTTTTACTACGATTTTTGCACAAGGATTACCTTCATTTTCATCAAAACTCTTCTGTTTATGAAAATCTTCATCTTTTTCTACAAAACTTCTTCTTTTCACTTAGATCTACACTAAACGAGTGCATTTGGGCTTAGCTTTGGCTTCCCAAGCTAGAAATCTTGATGATTTCGACTCACCAAGTGTTAGATCTGAGAAAAACCTTTTAGAACATTGATTTTTACACAAATACGGACTAGGTGACGTATGTTTCGTTCACTATGAAGTGGAACGAGGTGTTTGTCAAGCAAGATCTCAGATCCGGAAGCACAAGAACAATATTGTCACTTTGCACAAACTGGACTAACCCGTACGAACCGACAAGTTCACCCGCATTAGCCTTAGTTTCTGTAAAATGGCTAAAACTCGCTACAAAAGACCACTCCAGCCTATGTTTTGCTCAGTAGCTCAAGGTTGGAGGAATGGACACTCGATTTCCTCAGAAAACGAAGCGAAAATGCACGATTTGGTGACCAAAACAGTCAACTTCGCTCCAAAAAGAGCAAGTTCGCTTGAAGTTGTCACAGAAGTCTGTCCAACTTCGCCCGAACTTGCCCAAAACTCAAGAGAATCAGCCAACTTCGGCCGAACTCGTTCAAACCACATGAAAACAAGGCAAGTTCGCCCGAACTTGTACAATCTGTAAGACAAAGCAGTCAAGTTCGCCCGAAGTTGTACCAATTCCAAGGAATTGGTACAACTTCGCCCGAACTTGTCCACTTCTCCTTCACACTTCGACCGTTTCAGTATTTTGGAAGACTGATGCACTTCTGTTCGTGTTTACAGGCTGAACCGCCGCTCCCTTCAATCCACTGCAGTTCGTGTTCCATCGCTGAGCACCGACTATGAGTATACTTGAACCCCTATTTCGCTTTAACGCACTTTTGGGTGTTACATACGTCTCTATATCAAAACACGCTACACACAACGCTAAACTCTTATAACGCTAACCGCTCTCGCATAGTATACGTGAATCGCTGAATGTTTGTTTGCTATGTGTGAATAATGAGGACTTGTAGACCACCTTTAGCAATGAGAGTACTATAGTTTGGACTCAGCACCCGATCGGGGGTTGTTAAGGCTCACATACTTACTTTACGTGCGTGTTCGCTGCTTGAACACGTATCGCGCATACTCACATCGCAGTCGTGTTGGTTAGCTTGTATCATTCATTGTTAGCTTACTTAGATTCACTTTCTCCACGTTTTACCTGCTGGTTACGTGTAAACGCTTTTTCGCTATTATTACGCTATTAACCTGTATGCTCACCTTTACTTTATTGTATTGACTTGTATTTTAACGTATGTAACAGGTTGAGGATGATCTTCGCTGCAAAATGGACTTAGGATTTTGCTTTAGAAACTTGTAATAAATTATAGACTTTGAAATTGTTTGAGAATATTTGAATTCGTGATGATTATGAAATGATTGTATGTTGATTGTATTGGAAATTGACGCTTAAATATTGTCATTTAAAATAGTCGTTATGGATTCTCTCGAACAATCTGAACCGCTTAGTTTCGCACCCCGATGATTACGCCATCGGTTGGGGTGTGGCAGATTGATATCAGAACCATAACTGTAGGGAATTAGGTAGAATTGCCATGTTCGACCTAGTCTATAGTTTAAGTACCCAATTTTACCGATCTTTGACTTAAATACTTAAACTACTTGCCATAAATGCTTACATGCCTTTCCTAAGGCTAATACAAGGTACACGCTTGAAAACGCTCGTATAATATAAACGAGTGATTGTGTCAGGATTAGGTGTGAAAACCAAGAACTCTCGATAAGATCACTCACTCCACGCACTATTTACTGCACGAGATTCTTTCGTTAAGTTAGGAGTGATATCCACATCTTGACGAAAAATCTCCACCTCTATTCTCGTGGAATTCCCGACATGATCGGTGGAAACCACAAACATGGAACGAAGTTGTTAAGTTAGGGGTGAAACCCGCACCCTAATAACTAATTCACTCCTCGATTTTCAATCTCACCAAAGTCTCGATTATTTTGATGACTCGGGGCACGGCGTAACTGGAAGGATAAATGCCGTTAATCATTGTACGGCAAGAGCATTTGTCTATTAGGCCAAATTGTGTGCCCGAACTCAGAGAATTTTCAAATCACTTTGGGTAGTCGTTGTCTCAAAACCCAGGACGCTCCAAATTGTTTTAAGCCTGCAATCGCCGATTTTACGCATCATCGAGTTTTATTATTAATTTCTGTGTTTAAAATTTTGTGGATTTTACGCTTTATCGATTTCTCGTATTATCAATTCTCGCTTTATCGCTTTTCGCTTTACGAAAATACGCACGACTCGCACAGCTCCCATAATCTAAAATACTAATTAATCAAAAACCAAACTAAAACGCTCAAATCTCTTACGCGAATGCCCTCATACGCGGTATTACTCGCTTATTACGCCTATACTACTCGCATCTCATACGCGCTACGCATGATTTTGATTGAAGGTGAATACGTGCAAAATATGTGCTTACGTGCTTATATGCCTACGTGATTATGTGCTTACGTGTTTATGTGGATACGTGCTTAACGTGTTTTGTGCCTTACGAAAATGATAATAATAATAATAATAAATATTTTAATCAAAACCCATTATAAATAAATCTCATCCAATCCTTTTCTTTAGATGGCATCCATGGGATCTCACACTCGCAAGACTGTCCAGCGCAACAACACCGACAAACGCATCGCCTCTCTCGTAGCCAAGGAAATGGCTAAGGTGATCCCTTAGATTGTTAGCGAAATTCAAGTGGTCAGTAGCAACTCATCAGTTGATTCTAAGAGCGATTCATCGAAATCTTGGTTTAGCTTCAAGTAGTTAAAAGCATGTGGTCCTCTGAGTTTCACGAGTGAAGACGGACCAAGCAAAATGTTCCACTGGTTCGACTCGATCGAGGTCACCTTCCGCCAAAGCGGATGTCCTGAAATCTCTGCACCGTTAATGCTACCGGTGTATTTCAGTCAAGGGCACTTGACTGGTGGACCACCGAGCGCAACACTCGCGGAAACGACGCAGCTTACGAGCTCTCATGGGAAGAACTCAAGGCATTGATGATCAAGGAGTTCTGTCCCCCACATGAAGTTCAAAAGCTTGAAAACGAGTTTTGGGGTATCCAGCAGGTTGGGGGTGATAACGCAGGTCTCACCGCCCAGCAGCTCAGCATCATATGTCCAAGTCAGGTGGACACTGCTGAAAAGGCAATCAAGAAATATCTCCGTGCCTTACCGGATTGCGTAGCCGATTTTGTCCAAGCAGCTCGACCCACTACCATCAAGGAGACTTACCAGAGAGCCGCTGAAATCAACGACAAGCGAGTCCAAGCTGGTTATTTCAAGACCCCAGCCAAGAGTGCTCATCAAGCTACTGTTGAGCCCAGCACCGATACTGCTCCATCTCAAGCCTCCAAGTCAAGTAACCAGAACCACAAGCGAAAGGGTAACAACAAGAATTGCACAATGTTCCCAACTCCAAACTCCCAGTCTCGCCACGCTGCTACTCCAACGCACCCGTTGCTAAGCGTGCGTACACTGGACCTCACCCTCTGTGCTCTAAATGCACATACCATCATGTGGTTGGAAGAAACTGTCGCTTTTGTGCCAACTGCAACATCTACGGGCACTTCACGACGCACTGCCGTACTGGTCCACGTCAGCAAGCTCCTCCGCTCTCACATCTCCGCCAGCTCCTCTCAACGTTGCTCCTCTCAACCAGGCACCGCAAGCACAGCAGTTCAGGCACGTGCTTGCTACACGTGTGGTGACCCGAATCATTTCAGCAATGTCTGCCTAAACCGTGCCATGAAACAGGAACCACAGCAGCAGCAGCTTCAGCAACAGCCACCCACAGCAGCAACAACCACAGGCTGTGCGTGGAAGGGCTTTCAACATCAACCACCGCCAGGCTCAGAATGACAACAATGTTGTCAATGGTACATTCCTCATTAATGGTATTTATGCATCTTGTTTATTTGATACTGGAGCCGATTACTGTTTTGTATCGTTAGAATTCGAAAAACTTTTAAAATGTAAACGCGTTAATCTCCTAAGTACCTTCGACGTCGAAATCGCCACCGGAAGGACCGTTACCGTTAACTCCATTCTACGTGATTGTACTCTCGAACTCAACAATCACAGCTTCTCTATCGACCTCATACCTATGCAACTAGGCAGTTTTGATGTCATAGTAGGCATGGATTTTCTTCGCGAGAATCCTGCTGAAGTCGTTTATTTCGATAAAATGATTTGTTTTCCTCTTCCAAAAGGTGATCAACTACATGTCTATGGCGAGACACCCTCAAAGAAGTTGATGCTTCTGTCATGTACCCAAGCGAGCAAGTATTTGCGCGAGCAAGTATTTGCGCAAGCAATGCGTTGCCTTCCTAGCCCACATCGTGAACCCGGAGAAGGCAAAGAAAACCTAGAAAGACGTACCCGTTGTTTGTGAATTCCCTAAAGTTTTCCCTGAAGATTTACCCTGTCTACCCCCTACTCGTGATGTCGAATTCCGTATCGATCTAATCCCCGGTGCTACACCTGTCGCAAAAGCTCCCTATCGCCTCGCACCATCTGAAATGCGCGAGCTATCAAGCCAACTTCAAGAATTACTTGATAAAGGCTTCATACGCCCGAGCACTTCACCTTGGGGTGCACCCGTTCTTTTTGTGAAAAAGAAATATGGGACGTTCTGAATGTGCATCGATTATCGTGAACTTAAAAAACTCAAGATAAAGAACTGCTACCCTCTTCCTCAAATCGATGATTTATTTGATCAACTCCAAGGTGCTACTTGTTTTCTGAAGATTGATTTATGTTCAGGATATCACTAGCTACGTGTTCGTGAGCAAGACATTCCAAAAACCGCCTTTTGTACTTGCTATCGCCATTTCGAGTTTGTGGTCAGGCCTTTTGGACTTACAAACGCGCCCGCGGTTTTCATGGATTTGATGAACCGTGTGTGCAAAGCCTTTTTGGATCATTTCGTTATTGTTTTCATCGATGATATCCTCATTTACTCGACGTCGAGAGCCGAACACACGCGACATCTTCGTTTACTTCTCAAACTTCTCCAAGGGAACCGCCTTTACGCCAAATTCTCCAAGTGTGAATTTTGGCTTAATGAAGTTCAATTTCTTGGTCACGTCGTCAACAACCAAGGAATCCACGTCGATCCCCCAAAATCGAAGCAGTAAAGAATTGGAATGCTCCGAAGAATCCGTATGAAATCCGTTCTTTTCTTGGATTGGCGTGTTACTACCGCTGATTCATCGCCGACTTTTCAAAAATTGTCGTGCCTCTTACTTCTTTGACCCATAAGGATAAACCTTTTGTTTGGGGTTCCGAACAGGAGGAAGCCTTTCAAACCCTCAAGCGTATGCTTTGCGACGCTCCCGTTCTCGCACTTCCCGACGGAGACAACGATTTCGACGTCTACTGCGATGCCTCTAACCTAGGTCTCGGTTGTGTTCTTATGCAATGTGACAAGGTTATCGCGTATGCATCTCGACAACTCAAAGTCCACGAGAAGAACTACACTACCCACGATCTCGAACTCGGTGCAGTCATTTTTGCGTTAAAGATATGGAGACACTACCATTACCGTACAAAGTGTACGGTCTTCACCGACCACAAGATCTTACAACACATCTTTAGCCAGAAAGAACTAAACATGCGCCAACGCAGAGGGGTTGAACTTCTCAACGACTATGATTGTGAGATACGCTACCATCCCGACAAAGCAAACGTCATAGCCGATGCTCTTAGTCTGTGTATAGCGTTCACGACATTCAAGCCCTGAATAAACTCGAAACCTTGATTCGCGAAACCCAGCACGCATGTTTCGTTGAGAACACCTTGTTCGAGGAAATGAAATGTGGTGACGAAACCCAGTTGGAGAATAATTATAATGGGATCTATTATTTCTAAATCGCATTTGGATCCCTAGCCGCAATAACCTTCGAGAGTTACTAATGACCGAAGCCCATAAGTCTCGATATTCCATTCACCCCGGTGCCGACAAGATGTACCAGGACCTTCGCTCCAAGTATTGGTGGCCGGGCATGAAAAAGGATATCGCTCTGTATGTTTCGAAATGCTTAACTTGTGCGAAAGTTAAAGCCGAACATCAACGCCCCTCTGGCTTACTCGAACAGCCTGACATCACGGTGTGGAAATGGGAGAGTATAGCTATGGATTTTGTTACGAAACTTCCTCGCACCTCTTCTGGTCACGATAGCATTTGGGTTATCATCGATCGCCTTACAAAATCTGCTCATTTTATTGCCATACGAGAAGACTATAAGGTAGAACGATTAGCACGAATCTATACCGACGAAGTCATTTGTCGACACGGGACGCCTCGTGACATCATCTCTGATCGCGACGGTCGCTTTACTTCACGTCTCAGGGAGACTTTCCAATCCGCACTCGGTACTAAGCTTAACCTTAGTACAGCGTTCCATCCTCAGACCGACGGTCAAACCGAGCGCACGATTCGCACCCTTGAAGACATACTTCGTTCATGCGTTATAGATTTTGGTGGTAATTGGGATACGCACTTACCTTTAAAGAATTTCCGTACAATAAAAGTTTTCATACTAGTATTCAAATGGCACCTTTTGAAGCATTATACGGTAGAAAATGTCGATCGCCTATTGTATGGAACGAGATCGGAGACGTTCAACTCACCGGTCGCGAGCTAATACAAGAAACAACCGACAAGATCCTCCAAATCAGAGTCAATCTCCTGAAAGCTCGGAGTCGTCAAAAGAGCTATGCCGATAAACGCCGCAAGCCCCTACAATTCAAAGTGGGAGATCACGTTCTACTAAAGGTTTCACCTTGGAAAGGAGTGATCCGTTTCAGAAAGAAAGGAAAGCTAGCGCCACGATACGTGGGTCCTTTTAAGATTCTGGAAAGAATTGGGAAAGTGGCCTACCGACTCGAATTACCGAAAGAACTCAGCAACGTACATCCGAATTTCCACGTCTCAAACCTCAAAAAGTGTTTAGCTGAAAGAAATCTTCACATGCCACTTGAAGATTTGCAAATAAATGTAACCCTACACTTCGTGGAAAAGCCAGTAGAAATCATGGATCGAGAGATCAAGAACTTCGACGCTCTCGCATTCCTATTATGAAAGTCCGATGGGAAGGCAAACACGGCGTCGGGTTCACTTGGGAACTCAAAGTGATATGAAAGCTAAATATCCACATCTGTTTGTTACGGCTACCACCTGAATTTCGGGACGGAATTCCCTAAAGTAGGGGAGGCTGTAACAACCCGATCTTTCGGATTGTTATCCCAATTCCGTTACTGTTGTTAATTCCGTTTTAAAACCCGTTGGTACTCTGATATTATTATAATGGTTTAAATTATTTTAAAACGCATCGCTTAATACTCGCAACTCTCAACACAAACTCAAATCGAGGTTAATTGTGTTACATTATGTTACTTATTTGTTATGTGTGCTTTATAATTTATGGTTATACTCGCTATCGCAACGCTCTCAGTCACACAAATCGCTCAATCGCATAACGCTTCGCTAAAACGTTTAACATGACTATCTAATACGAACCGAATCACCAAACGAGCACCTAACGAACAAAACTTGCCAATAGGCCAAGTTCGCCCGAAGTTGGGCATCCCAACTTCGCTCGAACTAGACCAGGCCACAACAACTCCAATTTAACAGCAAGTTCGCTCGAACTTGCACATTCCAAGCTGAACTGGCCAAGTTCGCCAACTCGTGCAAGTTCGCTGGAAAGTGGCAAGTTCGGCCGAACTTGATTTCGGCCACCCTTATTTCTCCTCACCTATAAATACCAAGCACATCCATTCTTGCTCTCCTTGCTGCCACTTCGCTCCAGAGCTCCCAAAACTGAAAACCTTTGATTTCCAAGTAAGAATCAACCTGTTTTTATGCAAACAACAACGTTTTACTATGATTTTTGCACAAGGATTACCTTCGCTTTCATCAAAACTCTTCTGTTTATGAATCTTCATCTTTTTCTACAAAACTTCTTCTTTTCACTTAGATCTACACCAAAACGAGTGCATTTGGGCTTAGCTTTGGCTTCCCAAGCTAGAAATATTGATGATTTCGTCTTACCAAGTGTAAGATCTGAGAAAAACCTTTTAGAACATTAATTTTTAAACAAATATGGACTAGGTGACGTATGTTTCGTTCACTATGAAGTGGACGAGGCGTTTGTCAAGCAAGATCTCAGATCCAGAAGCACAAGGACGATATCATCACTTTGCACAAACTGGACTAACCCGTACGAACCTACTAGTTCGGCTAGTTAGCCCGAGTTTCTGTAAAATGGCTAAAACTCGCTCCAAAAGACCTCTCCATCCTATGTTTTGCTCAGTAGCTCAAGGTTGGAGGGATGGACACTCGATTTCCTCAGCAAACGACGCGAAAACGCACGATTTGGTGACCAAAACAGTCAACTTCGCTCCAAAAAGAGCAAGTTCTATCGAAGTTGTCACAGACTTGTGACCAACTACCGAACTTGCCCAAAACTCAAGAAAATCAGCCAACTTCGGCCGAACTCGTTCAAACCACTGGAAAAACAAGGCAAGTTCTCCCGAACTTGTCCACTTTCAAAGGAAACCAGACAAGTTCGCCTGAACTTGTATAATTTATAAGACAAAGCAGTCAAGTTCACCCGAAGTTGTACCAGTTCCAAGGAAGTGGTACGACTTCGCCCGAACTTGTCCACTGCTCACATTTCGACCGTTTCAGCATTTCGGAAGACTGATGCACTTCTGTCCGCGTTTACAGGCTGAACCGTCGCTCCCTTCAATCCACAGCAGTTCGTGTTCCATTGCTGAGCACCGAATGTGAGTATACTTGAACCCCTTTTTCGCTTTAACGCACTTTTGGGTGTTACATACGTCTCTATATCAAAACACGCTACACACAACGCTAAACTCTTATAACGCTAACCGCTCTCGCATGTTATACGTGAATTGCTGAATGTTTGTTTGCTCTGTGTGAATAATGAGGACTTGTAGACCACCCTTAGCAATGATAGTACTATAGTTTGGACTCAGCACCCGATCGGGGGTTATTAAGGCTCGCATACTTACTTTATGTGCGTGTTCGCTGCTGTGAACACGTATCGCGCATACTCACATCACAGTCGTGTTGGTTAGCTTGTATCATTATTGTTAGCTTATTTAGATTCACTTTCTCCACGTTTAACATGCTGGTTACGCGTAAACGCTTTATCACTATTATTATGCTATTAAACATGTATGCTCACCTTTACTTTATTGTATTGACTTGTATTTTAACGTATGTAACAGGTTGAGGTTGATCTTCGCTGCAAAATGGACTTAGGATTTTGCTTTAGAAACTTTTAATAAATTAGTTATAGACTTTGAAATTGTTTGAGAATATTTGAATTCGTGATGATTATGAAATGATTGTATGTTGATTGTATTGGTAATTGACGCTTGAATATTGTCATTTAAAATAGTCGTTATGGATTCTCTCGAGCAATCTGAACCGCTTAGTGTCGCGCCCCGATGATTCCGCCATCGGTTGGGTGTGACAGCTGGTTGATAAGCCAAAAGACAAGAAACTTGTATCTGTAAGTGGATTTATAAGTTGAAAGAGGGTATCAAAGAGGGTGAAGGTCCAATATATAAAGCCAGGCTGGTGACCAAAGGCTTTACATAGAAGGCTGGTATTGACTACAATGAAATTTTCTCTCCTGTAGTCAAACACACTTCCATAAGAGTGATCATGTCTTTAGTAGCTGCTCTTGATCTGGAATTAGAGCAGCTGGATGTTAAAACAGCCTTCCTACATGGAATTTGGATGAACAAATTTATATGGCTCAACCAAAGGGTTATGAAGTTGAGGGTCATGAAGAGAATGCTTGTTTGTTGAAGAAATCTTTGTTTGGGTTGAAGCAGTCACCCATGCAATGGTACTAACGATTTGATGAATACATGGTGAGCAATGGATTCAAGAGAAGCAGCTATGATAGTTGTGTTATCATAGAGAGTACAGCAGGGGTAATTTTGTCTATTTACTGCTCTATGTTGATGATATGTTGCTGGCTTGTAAAGACAAGGGTGAAATAGAAGCTACAAAGAGATTGCTTATGAAAGAATTTGACATGAAAGAGTTGAGAGAAGCTAAGAAGATTCTTGGCATGGAGATCAAAAGAAATAGAAGTTTAAACAAGCTCAAGTTAAGTCAAAGTTCTTATGTGAAGAAACTGTTGAACAATTCTGGTATGGATAATTGTAAAGCAGTGATAACCCCTATTGCTGCTCATTTCAAACTGTCTAATAATAATTCTCCTAAGACTGAAGAAGAGATAATTTATATGGAAAAGGTGCCATATGCCAATACCGTTGGCAATCTCATGTACTTGATGACTTATACAAGACCTGACATTGCTTATGCTGTCAGTGTTGTTAGCAGGTATATGGCAAATCCTGGAAAGGAGCATTGAGCAGCTGTGAAATGGATACTAAGATACTTGAAGGGAACACAAACAGTTGGTTTAGTATTTGGAGATAAAATCAGTGAAAAGGGTAAAAAGGTCACTAGTTATGTTGATTTAGATTTTGCAAAGAATCTGGACAGAGGAAGGTCTATAACAGGTTACTCATTTCTTGTTTTGGGAAATGTAGTAAGTTGGAAAGCTCAACTGCAACATGTTGTTGTGTTATCATCCACAGAAGCTGAGTTCATAGCTTTTACTGGAGGGGTAAAAGAGTCATTGTGGCTGAAGGGACTTGTAACCGATCTGGGAATTGAGTTGGATGAAGTTGAGGTATATTGTGACAATTCAGGTACTATTTAGCTGTCTAAAAACAGTGTATTTCATGAAAGGACCAAGCACATAAAAGTCAAACTATTTTTCATTAGAGAAATGTAAGTGCAGTTCCTGCCAGGTAACTGTCGCTTATCAGTTCTGGTCATCAAAGTCAAAGATTCAAGTCAAAGAAAAGTCAAGAATTCAGAAGCTTTATCAATTCCGAGTTTATGATGTTAAACTCGGAATATGTTGACCATTATTGTTGTCCTAATTTATTAGTATACTTGTAGATTCCAAGTTTGTGTGTTAAACTCGGAATGTTTATTTTAGTTTGTATATCCCGGACAATATGTTTTTGTCTGGGTTTAGTCCTTAGCCTATATATATGTGTGTATAGTGTAGGTTAGGGCAAGCTTGGTGCACCTCTCACAACTTCTTGTAACCCTCCTGATGTGTACATTCTAGAGAGAGACACTATGTGTTAGTGAGAGAAAGCTAGGGTTTAGATCTTTGTGATCTAAACCAGCTTGTAGAAGATGATGTATACTCGTTCGGTATGTAATCTGTGTTGATTGTTATGAATGAATGAGTTTCTCCTACATCTTCTTCTTTATCTTCCATGTTCTTGTTGTTCACGTCTTGAATCAAGTGCAATGTTGATGTTCGTCATCGATCCAGTGCTTTCACAGTGGTATCAGACCAGTGTGCTCATACTACTGTAGGTGTTTCTTAGTTTGAAGGTTTTTGTGAGAAAAGTTCAAACTTTGTTAGGGTTTAGTGCTTTCACAGTGGTATCAGAGCATGGTTACCGATTCGGAATGGTCTAACTGCCTTCCGAATCACCATTGCTCTTGATTTGATGTTTGTTTCAGCCAAACATCATGAAGACGTGAAGTTTTTGGTCCTGATATGAAGAATATCGAGCTGTTTTGGAGAGAACTGTTGGGTTTTTGTCGATCTAGGGTTTTGATCTGAAAAAGGCTGGTTCCGGATTTTTGAAGTGGTTGGAGTTCTGGGTTATTAATTCAGAGGTATTTTTCTCATGTCCGAACATTTTATTTGCCCAAGTTTCTCTTTCCTTCCGGGTTTTCTAATGACCTTAATGTGTAGTCACATTTTGGGAAGAAGTTCGGAAGAAAACTGATATTTGGAACAATATATTGTCCGGGTTTTTAGTTTTATCAAAAACTTGGTCAGTATATCTTTTTTTTTTCCGGGTTTCAGTGTTCCGGTTAACTGTTCCGAGTAACAGTCCGCATTTGTTCGAGGTTTTTCAAAGAATTGTTACGCTATCCAATTTTCTCCAGAGTTCCGGGTTTCTTCTTTTAGTCCAAGTTAAGTATGAGGACATGAATCCGAGTTTTGTATGGTTATATTGTCCAAGTTTATGTCATGGACAATATTGTCCAAGTTTAAGTCATGGACTCTTGTCCAAGTTTATCTCAGGGACTAGAGTTAGAGTTTAATATAGGGAGAATTGTCCAAGTTTAAGTCATGGACTCTTGTCTAAGTTTATCTCAGGGACTAGAGTTGGAGTTTAATATAGGGAGAATTGTCCAAGTTTCTCCTTGTGAGCTCAGTTCCAAGTTTGTTGATTCTGAACTTGTGATTTGTTCCAAGTTTATGAGATAAATTCCAAGTTTAAACGGTGCTTCCAAGTTTACATTTGAAAAAAAAATTTTGAATTTGTTAGTTTAATTCCGAATTAATGGGTTTTATTCGGATTTCTTTGGTTGTTCTGAATTTCTTTGTATTCTAAGTACTATTCAGATGATCTGATTCTTGTTTTCAAGAGCTTCTGGGTTTTACGAGTTTCAAATTTGCTAAGAATTCTGGGTTACCTGGGGTACCGGATCTTTAGCTAAGTTTAGAAGTTTATGTGGTTCGGAAGTTACGGGTTCTACATGTTCCTAGTTTTGCTAGTTATTCCGGGTTACCTGGGGTACTGGATAATTAGCTAAGCGTCCGAATTTTGTGTAGTTCAGAAACTTGAAGTCGGTTTCGGATTTTTGAAAAGTTCTAGGATACTTATGTTGTTCGGATTAAGTGAGGATTTTTCTTCGGCTCGTGGGGATGAGACCTGGTAATGTTGGTCCACGATGTTCCTTCCAAGATTCTCGGTGTTGGATTTGGTTCTTACTAGAGTTTTGGAACAATTTTGGACTTTTAACGTGATTGAGAGGGAGTAAAAATTTAATGCTTCTTATTTTCTTTGTAAATTTATAAAAGCTCGTGGTGCGAAAGTAAAACAAGTTCGTGGTTACGATTGTGAGATCAAATGAGTTTTAATCTCACTGGTGCCAACAATTTCAAATCACGAGGCATTTTTAGAGCTAGTGTGTTTGATTGAATTCGTCAAGTTTGTTCAAGGTTTGATCAAGTGTTAATGTGATGAAGCTGATTGCTCATTTGGCAACTACTTGAAGATTGAGTCTTTATCGTATGCCAGTTAGAGTAGGGAAGATTAGTCTTCTTGGTCCCTCTTCCAAGTTGGTGACTGATCGGATTCTCGAAATAGGGGTTCTTACATTGAGGGGGAGATCGGAGAGGAAAGTCATTGGGTAATTGGTAGATTCGTGAAGATACAAGATTGGATCTTGAAGAATGGAGATGAAATGATTTCAGACACTCGGTTGAAGACTTTGATCAAGATGGTGGATGTACATTTTTTGGAGTTTGGTTTGTTATTAACATATTGAACCAAACTTTATGTCTTTGCGGAGTTTGATGTGTTCGATGTTAGGCGTTGGAAATCTGACGTTTCATTCTTCTGTAGGTTAAGTTTGAAGATCAAGGATCGAGTGATGTTCTTACATTTGTTTGTAGGTCGGTTCGCATTAATTTGATTCGGGAGTAGTTTTAGGGGGAGGGTCTATAGTGTTTGATGTTGGATTCTTCAGGTTCAAAGCGGCCATTTAAGTGATCATTAACATGTCTTTAATTAGAAGGGTTGAAGATCGTTGTGCTTTGCCAGAAAGATCAAGTCTCAGCCGAAGTTGAAAGCAGGCATAATATCATCAGTCAAGGGGGAGAATGTAAGAGCAATATTCGGTGACTTAATATTATCAATGCCACATAGAACTGATAGCAACAATTAAGAGGGAGACTGTAAGTGCAGTTCCTGCCAGGTAACTGTCGCTTATCAGTTCTGGTCATCAAAGTCAAAGATTCAAGTCAATGAAAAGTCAAGAATTCAGAAGCTTTATCAGTTCCGAGTTTATGATGTTAAACTCGGAATATGTTGATCATTATTGTTGTCCGAATTTATTAGTATACTTGTAGATTCTGAGTTTGTGTGTTAAACTCAGAATGTTTATTTTAGTTTGTATATCCCGGACAATATGTTTTTGTCCGGGTTTAGTCCTTAGCCTATATATATGTGTGTATAGTGTAGGTTAGGGCAAGCTTGGTGCACCTCTCACAACTTCTTGTAATCCTACGGATGTGCACATTCTAGAGAGAGACATTATGTGTTAGTGAGAGAAAGATAGGGTTTAGATCTTTGGGATCTAAACCAGCTTGTAGAAGATGATGTATACTCGTTCGGTATGTAATCTGTGTTGATTGTTATGAATGAATGAGTTTCTCCTACATCTTCTTCTTTATCTTCCATGTTCTTGTTGTTTCACGTCTTGAATCAAGTGCAATGTTGATGTTCGTCATCGATCCAGTGCTTTCACAAGAAATAGTTAGTTCAAAAGAAGTAGTGATCAAATGGATTAGTACACAAGAGAATCCAGCTGATATGATGACAAAATCTCTTCCAGGAGCTAAGTTTGATTTGTGTATGCAGTTGCTAAGATTGTTTTAAAGTCAACCATGACTTTAAGGTGGAGATTGTTGAGATATAAAGTCACAATTGCCTATTCAAACTGGTTCAGGGGAGTTGAGGGACCATTCCTGCCATATTACCAAATTTTATATGTTTTAAGTGTAAAGTGAATAAGTGAAGGAAGCTGGAGGGCTAAAAGTGTCAAATTGGGAGCGAGTTTGTTAAAGACTGTTAGGGCTTACAATTTGGGGATATATAACCAAATCAGCTGATCACAATAAGGATTATTCGATTCAGTTGTATTTTTCATTCGTCATTCCTTTCAGATTTCTAATCATTGTATTTCATTTCAATTCGAAAAGACAAATTAGTTGATTAATAAAGAATCAGTGGGATTGTACTGATTGTTGATTGTTCTTTGTTTGATTTCTTTGGTGTTAGTTTCTACAGTTCATGTTGTTAATTGTTATAGTGTTTACTCATTGCTATACAATGGGTATTTCATAATGAATTTTTGGATAATTTTTTTTATTATGGATTAACTTTTGGAATATTTTTTTAGTATGTAATGATGTAGTTTTGGATTAATTTTTGAGGTGAAATTATATTTTATGAATTTATAGAGTCATTTAGTCAACACGGTTACCGTCCAGTACAACCCGGTTAAACCGGTAGAACCATTTCTGAGTCTGACCCGGTATGATTAAAATACCGGTTTTTAAAACATTGATGGTTACTATTATGAATTTTCAATTAGTTTAATCGTTTTTGTTTATTTAGTTTAGTGTTCACTACAAGAAAAAACGGCATTAGGGGCGACTACCCATTTGTCTCTGCTAATGGTCTTGATTCAGAACGCAGGGTCCTAAGCTAATCTCAGCCGTTCATTTCTTATCTTCACCCAACGGATATGGTTTATTCAGCAATAGCGCCGACAAATTTGGGCAATAACGGCAACAGTTGTCGCCGCTAAAACCCTAAAAACGCACAACAGTACATAAAAAGGGTTTTCTTCCCTCCATTCCATATTTTCTCCAAGCATTCTTTTCTACTCATACTAATAAAGATGGAAATTTCTTACATCACCTATCTTTCAAGATTTTGAAGAACTTAGTGAATTTTTCAGCATTTCATTGAAATCAGACTTTTCAGTTGTGTGTTAATTCATGATTTCACACAAAAATAGTTCGATTAAAGAATCTCGATTCAAAATTTTGTTTTTATGAGGTCAGGAATGAGTACAATCCTACACGCCCTAATGTGAATCTCCTCTTATGCCTCTAAATTTGAGTTAGAAGGTCGCGAGTGTGTTAAACCATTTGATACCTCTAAGTGTCGAAACCACAACCTCTTACAGTCTAAACAGGAGAACTCAACCCAAAAAGGTGCGGTGGTTGTGGTCTCAGAGTAGAGATAGGAGAAGTGTTTTGGAAGAGATAGTATAGAAAGAAATGGGTAAAAATATAGAAAGATAGATGAGAGAGAGAGGAATTTTTCTGTTAATTTTTTGTTAATTTTTAATAAAGAGTAAACTTACTAAAATACCCTTATGTGTTATGTACATGACTGGATTTAACCTAAAATTTAATGCGCGTTAGGACAAAGGATGTAATCTACAAGCTTTTTAAAACATAAAAGATAATTGTTGAATGTTGATGTAAACACAAAAGACGAAAAGTGCAATTCCCTCTTAGTTATTTTATCCCGTTTCTTTTTATAGTTTTAAAGTGTTATTGAAAGTACTATTTAAATGGTTATTTATGATTGGCAAACCCGTATTAATTGTCATTACATTGATCTACTTCTTTCGATTAGGTAGCAGTTTGGTAGTTATGATTGTACTCATTTAAAATCAATACATATTAAAAGTTGGGTGTGCTCTCTCAATCCTCTAGGTAATGACTATAAACATTTAGTGTTACATTTGTATATGTCATAGCTCATAACATAAATTCTAACTATCTAAGTTATGGTTGTTTCTTACAGCTGGAATAGCCTATAATTATCCAAGAAAGCTAGCTAACAAACGTCCTAACACATAGTGGACAATCACAAGAACAACCATGGGTAAAACTTGCACAAGAGCTATAATTATTTTTGTTCACCACCTTTTTGAAGTCAACATTCTCTTGGGTGCACTTTGCCAGAGAGACGACTTTTGAAAAAATGTTGAATGAACTTTGATGCTAAGCCACAAAAACTCGAAGTGCTTCCATGAGAGTCCTCGCCCTTTTGTGGATTCAACTTTGGTTGAATGGACTTACTGCCAGAGAAACAAACTACGGTAGAGGCACATGTGCGCTCTCATGAAACATGTGCGCAGGGGCGGATCCAGGGGGTTTTTAGGGGTTCCTAGGAACTCTTTCGGTTTGGAAAAAGTTAGTGGAAAACTAGGATGATTTGGAAAAAATTAGTGAGAATTAGTGACAGTCAACCAAAAGAAACCCGGTGGAAAAGATTACTGGATCCGTCAGTGCTGATGTGCGAGTTCATGAAAGAGGAGGTTCCAAAAGTATTGTAGGATGTGGCTACGCCTCCAGTAGAATTAGATCGCAAACTATATATAAGGGGGATTTTATTTGGCATGCTAGCTATGTCCGAACTAACCCTTATGTTACACCTTATAACTCGTGTAATTAGAAATTTGGAAGTAATACCCAAAGCTACATGTCAGTCCACTCCACTGGAGATCTAGTAATGACCATGTGACATTTTTTAAAACATCATGTTGCTATATACTAAAGTCAGAAGTATGATTAAACTATTGGGTGAAAATTAGTGTTTTTAGAATACAACCAGCCGGTCAGATTGAGAACCAGCTATATAAACGGTCTAGTTGAATGTATTTGAACCGTCTTCATTTGGAAACTATCAGTTACATGTTGAAGCTAGTTAAACCATCAGACTGGAATAGGTAGTTAACTAGATTTCAATTGTTTTAAGTTTTTCTTTCAAAATATCATTTATTGATTTATGAAATGTTTCTGATTTTATATTTGTTGTATTACAAATTCAATCCTAATAAAAGATAAACTAGTTGCATATGACGTCTTTAATTAGTTGTATTTAAAAAACAAATTATAGAGATCATAAGAAAACATAAAAGATAATAGAAACACTTTGAGAAAATCACTTTTAATAAGATTTTTTTTATTTTTATTTTTTCATTCTTTTAATATATTACTAATCTTTGTGGAAGTAAAAAAAATATTATGTAGCTCGTCGTCTGTATTGTTTTTATGTGTTTTCACAATACTAACCTAATAAGTAAAAGAAATGAAAAGGTAAAAATATAAAAGTTTGATTGGTATAGTATTTTTCTCTGATTTAATGGTTATCGAACCTAACCATATATATATATACACACACATTAGGATAGAATCTCGTATATTACAACAGGTGAATAAAATAAAATTAAATACTTAGTAATTTATCCTATTATTATCATAGAAAGAATATATTTATAAAGTTTTATGTGCATTTGTAGCAATGTTTATAAATAATAAACTTTCTATATATGTTTGAACAATAATTCTTGAATTTTCTAGGATAAATACAATATTTGAACAACAATCTTTTGATTGTGAGAAACATATCTTAACCACCAGGATATTATTCTTTAAAATTCAAGGTTTTGTTCACTTTGTAAATATTTAATGATAATTTATATGTTTTGATTTTTTTACTTATTGTCCCTCTTAATTAGGGATTTAGCTATTTCTATATTTTTTTTTATTTTCCCTACTTATTAGGAATTTAGTTTATATATTGGATATGTTTGGCAAAAGTTTCTGAAGGTTGCAGGCTGGTAGCTGTAGCTTTTTAGAATATTTAAGTGTTTGGTAGAGTAGCTGAAGTTTTTAATAAAATTATAAAATGACCAAAATGGACATTAAAAAGTTGGTACATTAAAAAATTTATTATCTTTAGAGGTTAAAATAATCATTTTTTTCCTAAAAGCTTGTAGCTCCTTCTAAACGCTACTAGTAGGAGCGTTTAACCAAAAGCTTCAAGCTTCTAACCTAAAAGCTTGAAGCTCCTTCAACCAAACAAGACTTTTTATTGAGTATGAGCTTTTTCTTAAAAGCTTAAAGCTAGAAGCTCCTAAAAGCTCCATATCCAAACATACCCATTATCTACACTATATTTTATTGTTGGGTTATTGGATTTCAATAATCCTACGTTTCACCTATTGGTCGATAATAATCTCAACTTTAAAAATTCCTCCAACGATCCCAACTTGTAAGAATTTAGCATCCTCAAAATATTCAAGTGCACCGACAGACTCTTTAAATGATTTAAGTGCACCCATGTTGGAAAAGGATCCATAGGGGCCAAATTTTTACAAGTTAGGATCGTTGGGGGGAATTTTAAAGTTATGATTATTATGGGCTAACAGATGAAACTTAGGATTATTAAAATCCAACAACCCTATCATGTATGAGGGAGGGGTATTTTAAGATACCAAAAAACAAGATTATTTTCCCTCTTAATTTATAAATACATCCCTAACATGAGGGTAAATTAGTCTTCTAAACAATAGTTATATTTTAGCCTCTCATCTTGTTACACTTAAATCCCTAAGTTTTAACACAATTATGGTTAATTAGTTACACTTTTCCCTTCCACGACTTATAATTCTTATACGTATCCTTGTCATATCTTATAAACTATTATGTTTTAAAAAATCCAAAAGTACCATGACGACTTACTCATTTTTGTCGACGTTTCGATAGTTATCTTGGTCAGTATTAACGTGCGGATTAAAAGGTACAAGAAGATGATGTCTCAGTGTACAAGTGATTAAAGCCCAACGTACTTAGTCCTCTCATCTTGATTACACTTTAATCCTTCATCTTTAACGAATTTATAGATAATTAGTTTGTAGTTATACTTTACCCCCTTATAAAAAACTAACTTCCCCACGGTCATAACTTTTTGATATGTTAATATTTTTTTTAAAATTACACCAAGTATTTTATTCTCTTTAATTTGAGTATAATATTACTATAGTTTTTTAATTAAAAATTTTGATAAGTTACGTGATTAACAGTGTCTAAGGGTGATTAATAACTGAATTGTTAACCGAAATCGAACCGGAATTAACCAAAAACTGAATTAACTGAAAACTGATAAACCGAAACTCGAATTAACAAAAAACGGTTATCGCTTTTTGTACCCTCATTAATCAAAATTAACTGAACCGAACAATTCATCTTTTCATATATTTCTAGCTTTTATAGCTTCAGTTCATGTATTTCATATTTATACATCCATTTTATGTATTTATACCTCCATTTCATATACCTATACATACATTTCATGTATTTATACCTAAATTTCGTGTATTTCTAATTAAAAGTTTTAGCGCAAGTTTGATTTTGGCTATTAACCGAAACTAAATGAATTAAGAAAAAAACCATCAATCTAACTGAATAAACCAAACCGATTAATTAAAAATGATTGATTAATAAAATAGCCTAATCGATGACCTCAATTTCGGTTGAGGATAATAATCTAACCAACTGAACAATGCACATTGTGGCAATGTCTGTGTTTCCCGCCGCATATGCACGCACCTATTGGTTATTAACCAAAATCGGTTATCGATGAGCAATAACTAAGTCATTAACCTAAACTGTCACACCAAAACCGGTTACTTATACCTAAATTTCATATTTATACCCCCATTTTATGTACCTGTACATAGATTTCATGTATTTCTAATCAAAAAATTTTACCCAAGTTTGGTTTTTGCTATTAGCTGAAATTAAATGAATCAACCCAAAAATGTCAATCTAACCGAATAAACCGAAGTGATTAATGAAAACCGATTGGTTAATAAAATAGACTAACCGATAACTTTGGTTTCGGCTTCGGTTAAGGATAATAACTGAACCGACTGAACAATGCACATCACAATAAAATGGGTTACTCGATTACTTATTTTTTTATGTATATCTATCACAATGATGCTACAATAAGTATTATATGAATAGGAAAACTACCAAAGACGAGTATCGCAATGCGATGTGTCACTTCCGCTACATCATGCGGGCATCCTGCAAGTTCTAGTAAATAAATCTAGAAATTCTATAATTAATTCCTTCCAGTCATTGATAGTTAAATGAGATACGTGGCAATCAAAAATCCTTTTTTTATTAGATAGATATAAATATAGATATTTCTAACGTTGTTCAGTTTTTTGAACCAGTCCAACTAGTAGACTTGTAAAGTGGTGGATGCCTGGACAGTAAGGTGGTCGGTTCTGATCAGTTATGAAAACATTATTTAAAATTATAGAGATTGTTGTTAAACTCTTCTCTACAAATCTAGTTTTATTTAGATATATGTTTTTATTTTAACTAATATTATTTTATATATATAACAAATCAGGGGTGCTTGGCTACACTACCCTTAACACCCCTTCTACTTTTAAAATTTGCTCACCTCTACTTGTAAATTTTCAGCATTGACATTTATACTATTTAACTTTCTAAAAACTTTGAAAATCTCATTTTGACTCTAGTTTTTAAACTTTCAAATGTACCGTTCTTTAATTTAAAAAACACTATTTTCTTACATGTTCATTTCTATCTATGTGGTCGGTATAAATTAAAGTTTGTTTACGTTTCGACATAAATGTTTTTTTTGAAAATGTGTCAAGTCAAATATAATACATTTATGTGTTTATTTTTATGTACGTTTTCAATTGATCTAAGATAAATTTTGTTCGAAAATAAGTCGAGTCAATGATAATATGTTTTCATTAGAGGGTTTAAATTCAAGTTAATTGAGATTGTTTGATGGGTAAAATTACTACTTTAAACTAAGTATCCAGTTGGATTTTCTAAGTTATCTTATAGAAAAATAACCTTTTTGGGTTTACCATCAAGGCTGACTAAATCATTGCATTTAACGGAATTAAGAAAGAAAGAAGACATGGATAATTCCCACAAAACTGATTCAACTTTGCGACTAAGTCATGATGATGATGATTGGCCACTTGTACAACTAATTTTGCCAATGGATGTTTTGTTTTTTTATTCTTGGTATGTATAGATAAAGTAAAGTCAAAAGTCAATGAAATTTGTCATTAATTCCAACTTAAATATTCGCGGATAAGCATATATACAAAGCCAGCCTCTCTCCATTTCTTCACATCAAAACTATACATCTTTCCTTCAAGTGTCTTATCACCCAACTCAAAACTCTTCTTCAATACTTATAAAAAGAGAGAAGGGAGTTGATTAAAAGAGAAAAATAGGACCGAGCCAGTGAGATATATACGCGTTCACTGAGAAATACGCGTACGAATACAAATAGATCGCGAGGGGAGAGAGATCGATATAGATACATACACTGACCGACTGATAGATAGATATACAAGGAAAGAGAGATGGATGAGGGGGATTATGAAAGGAAGAAGGAGAGATCATTAGAGATAACACCATCATGGGCAGTAGCAGTGGTGGTGTTTGTCATACTTGCCATTTCAATTGCTCTTGAATACATCCTTCATTACATTGGCCATGTCTGTTTTCTCTCTTCATTCTCATACAAAAGTATTTTTAAAAAACATAATCTTTGTTATTAGTTATTAATTACAGCAAAACATATCATATATATATATCTGCCAAAGGGACTCCCCATCAAATCTTATTATGATTTTTATATCATATAATTAGTTTATCTAAACTTTAGAATATGAAACAAGTAAACTATAATGTTTACCATTGTTATTATTTGTTATTTATTTATTTATTTATTTATTTATTTTTATTTATTTGTTGTTTGTGAATTCCACAGTGGTTACAACACAAACACAAGAAATCACTCCATGAAGCCCTTGAAAAGATTAAAGCAGGTAAATTACTAATCTTTTATAACTTGATGATCTTCTCTTTTTTATTGTTGAAGTTTGTCAATATGTTTATGACGTTGTTTTTCTTCAAATCTGCTTCCAGAGTTAATGCTTCTTGGGTTCATATCATTGCTATTAACTGTGGGTCAAGGACCAATTTCTGATATATGTATTCCAAGTAGAGTTGCAAGCACATGGCACCCTTGTAACAAGAAAAAGGAGGACGATTATTACTACGATCCTTGTCTTAAAAAGGCAAGACTTATTATGCTATCATTTTGCAGATTTTTTTATGTTTCGTTTAAGCGTAACAATAAGGTCGTTTTGTTGCTAGATTCGTCTTAAAGTATAATTTCTAAGAAAAAAACCCTCTCCTGACTTGCACTACTAGAAAAGGGACCGATTTCCTAACAATTTTCGAATCCACAAATTTTGTCGCAAATTACTACACATTTGTGATTAGTTTCCCAAAAGTAAAAAATAAAAAGAAACCAAATTTTGCAGCCAGCTTCCTACGCATTTCCGAAGGATTTTTGCATAGGAACCGACATCCCAGTTTTGTAGTAGTGTTGTTCATCACAATCATTGTGGTGTGTAACGACGTTAAATTATTAAAAGTCTAATAATATATACGTTTTTGAATTTTGTTCAGGGAAAGGTGCAAATGGTGTCAAACTATGGGATACACCAACTCCACATATTTATATTTGTGTTGGCTGTGATTCATGTCTCTTATTGTATTCTTACTTTGATCTTGGGTAGAATGAAGGTACATTCGTGAATGGCTTTCTATATATGTATACATACACATGCCCTCACATGCACATAGAACTTTTAAATAAAACTGTTTGATGAAAATCGATATAGATGAGGAAATGGAAGGCTTGGGAAGATGAAACGAAGACCGTTGAATACCAGTACCATCACGGTAAGTGTATCATGTTCAAATTTGGAGCGTTTTGATCTATGAACTGGTTTATGTTTAAGTGATAAATGAAAATATACTTGCTCACTTCAGATCCAGAAAGATTTAGATTTGCAAGAGAGACAACATTTGGACGTAGACACTTGAGATTTTGGAGCGACTCCCCAATTCTCCTATGGATCGTAAGCACTCATTATAATTTTAACCAAATGGTTACCCATATTCAATTTGATGCAACAAAACATGATTATTAGTTTATGAATATTTTATATTAGTTTGTAATAATCTTATATATAAAAGGTCAACACATTACTCGTGTCCTCTAAACAAATGTTATCTTCACATTATTGGTCTTAAAGAGATAATTTTAATGATTTCCCAAAATTCTTTGTAATATTTTTTTATGGATTTTCAAACATATAAACAAAAAATTATGATAATTCAAGTCAGAGCATGTGCACGAGTTGACTTTTTATTATATTTTAAGAGTATAGCATACTTTAGGATGTGGCCATTCTAAAACTGAGACACCATCACGAACAAGGGCCAGTTGCATTATTTATTGAATATTAACTATTGGAATTAAATATTGATTTTGACCAATTCTTTAAATAGGAAGTTGACAATATATGTATGTATTATGTATGTACCACGATATTTAGAAAAATAAAAACAATATAGGTTGAAAATGTTTCTAGTGTAATCTCGTTTTTATATTTGGTATATGTCACTTATCATTAATTAATTATGTGATTAAAAATGATTTTGACGCTTTCTTTTTATTTATATTACTTTTAATAAACAGTCGGTTAACTAGTCCTTTCATCCCAAAAAGTAGGATGTTTGACTTGTAAATTATAATATAATAAACAATCAATTTAATTATTATACCAATAAAAAAATAAATAAATAATATAAAAATGGTTGATTAATATATTGACATTTTTCTGATCTTCGATATATTTAACTATAAAACTTATGATAATTTTCTTTTTTTGGAAAAATGCAGGGATGTTTTTTCAGGCAATTCTTAACATCTGTGGCGAAGGTTGATTATCTTACCCTTAGACATGGGTTCATCAATGTAAGTACCCTCCAAGCTTATTATGTTCGTTAATTTTAATAAAATAAAATAAAAAAAAAAACATCATTCGAATTCATATCTGGACGTATAAACTTGCCATCAGCTCGTTGATTCGATGTGCATGCTCCAGTAGGCAAACCCAGATGTTATTTTTTATGAATTTTTTAAAAATATTTTGTTTAATTACAGACACATTTAACTCCGGAAAGTCAACATCAGTTTGATTTTCACAAATATATTAGCAGATCGCTTGAAGAAGATTTCAAAGTTATCGTTGGAATAAGGTAATTTGTTTTTTGTTTAAGTATTTTGTATTTTATTGAAAATATTTTAAAAATGAAATTTATAACATATTATATTGTCGTATATGCAGTCCTATTGTGTGGTTTTTTGCTGTTTTGCTTCTTCTCACCAACACCCATGGTAAGCAGTGACAAATCCATAGTTTTATATTACTTTTTTTTATACAATACAAATTTCTTATTTACTTACGAATTAATAAACTAATGCTTTTTATTTAAATAAATACAAGAGATTATTAACTTTTATATTTATTTTATTGACAGATTGGTATGCATACCTATGGCTGCCCTTCATCCCAGTAATTGTAAGTACTATTTTCAGCATCGTCCCCACACGATTTGTCAAACAAACATTTAAAACTTTTTATTTTATTTCATACAAAGGGTTGCTTAAATCAACATGTCCATGTTTGATTAATTGATTTTGACCCTAAACGCCCTTTGACATTCTAAAGGACATGTTTCATTTTTTCAAAAAGATGTATTTTCAAACGTACATTAATGACATGTTCCACCTTTTAAACGTCTCTCACATGATTCTAAATTTTAAACGTTTGTTTTAAGGACATGTTTTATTTTTATTTGTTATTTTTTTTAAAAACCGGTTTAAGGACAAGTTCCAACGTTCAAATGCCCATTAAGAACATGTTCCACTTTTTAAATGTCTCTTTAAGGACATTTTCCTAAATTTTAACCGCTTGTTTTAAGGACATGTTTCATTTTTTTACAAAAGCCGGTTTAAGGACAACTTCCAACTTTCAAATGCCCATTAAGAACATGCTCCACTTTTGATAGTCTATTTAAGGACGTGTTCCTAAATTTTAAACGCTTGTTTTAAGGACATGTTTCATTTTTTTTTTCAAAAACCGGTTTAAGGACAAGTATCAACTTTCAAACGCCCATTAAGGACATGTTCCACTTTTTAAACATCTGTTTAAGGATATGTTGCTAAATTTTAAACCTTTTTAAGGACATGTTTCATTTATTTTTCGAAAACCGGTTTAAGGACAAGTTCCAACTTTCAAACGCCCATTAAGGACATGTTCCACTTTTTAAAACGTCTGTTTAAGGACATGTTCCTAAATTTCAAATTCTCGTTTCATGTTCGAATTTCTAAACGTCCTTTTAAGGACAGGTTCCAAATACTAAACGTTTGTTTAAGGACATGTTCCAAATTTTAAACGCCCGTTTAACTGTTTAAGGACTTTTTCCAATTTCTTAACGTCCGTTTAAGGACATGTTCTATTTTTTAAACATGTGTTTGATGGGAGTAGATTAAGTAAAATCATAGGCGAGTCATGTTTAGCACAACCCTATATCTAACACCTGGAGTGCATGAAGCGTCGTATCAATAATGTTGATCAATTTCATGTAATGACTACCAATCACGTTAACAATGCAGATAATCCTGTTGGTTGGAGCAAAGTTACAAGTTATCATCACTAAAATGGGGAGAAGAACTCATGAAATGGCAGATGTGGTGAAGGGTACACCCATGGTTCAGCCAGGTGATGATCTCTTCTGGTTCGGTCGACCTCGGCTCATACTCCTCTTGATCAACTTCGTCCTCTTTCAGGTTCACAAATCCTCAACATTTGATTTCAATTTCCCACATAGGTTTGACATTGTGTTCTAATCTTTTCTTGTTGATTTTGCAGAATGCATTTCAACTGGCATTCCTCTTGTGGAGTTGGGTAAGTATTTTCACCTCGAGTTGGAATGAATTTAATGGTTTCTTGAATGAATTTGACACAAAAATAGTGTTTTGATCCATCATTTTGCTTGTTTTGGTACTAAGTTGTTGTTTGCTGTCCTTCCTTGCAGTACACTTTGGGTTTAAGTCTTGTTTCCATCATCGTAACGAAGACATCATAATCAGAATCACGATGGCGTAAGTTACCGTTACTTGAGAGTGTCGTATAATCTTAAGCCTGGTAAAACAGACTAATCAGGTTGGGTAACAGGTCGAAATAGGTTTGGATCAAAACAAGTTAATTTTATAAAACTTTCATTTTGGTATTGTTTTCTAAGAGTGGACCCGTTTGAACCTATTGTACCATTTGAGTATTTTTCATATTTATCCGTTAAATAATTTGAGTAGACACAAATAAACCCATCACAGTATCTTTTTACCCAAGTTAACCAATTTCTTGAAGAATGGGGGAGTCAGGCTTATATAATGTTTAGCAACTCGTGTGCGCATTGGACTATTTTGTACTAGCGGATAACATTTACGTGTTGCGTGCTTTCAGGTTCGTGATACAGTTTCTATGCAGTTACGTGACACTACCTTTATACGCGTTAGTAACACAGGTAATGTGTGCGCTTTACTTCTAGGTTATAACAACATCGTACGACCAGCAAAAGCGCAATCAAGTTTTTGACTTTTTCGGGTTTTGTTTGACTTTTAAACAGATGGGTTCAAGAATGAGAACAACCATATTTAGTGAAAATGTAGCAAAAGCACTAAAGACATGGCACCACACAGCCAAAAAGAACATCAAGCATGGCCACCATTCGGGCACAAACTCACCATTCTCAAGCAGACCAGGAACCCCACTTCATGGAAGCACATCCCCAATGCATCTTTTGCATAGATACACTGACAATAGTCTTGATAGTCTCTCAAACTCTCCGAGACGGTCGGGTTATGAACACGAAGGTTGGGCCAACGAGTCTTCTTCAAACTACCACTACAAACATCGAGAACCCGGAAACTTCACAAGAGACGAAGGGCCTGATATTGAAGAAGGTGAGATTCAAGAGCCTGTCTCAAGCTCGACTCAGATGCAGTTGGAACCGAGACCGATTAGGACTCAACATGACGTTGATGTGACGGATTTTTCGTTTGGTCAGGGTAAGTAAGTATATGGTATTCCAAAATACTTGCACAACTATATATATCATTATTTCGATTTGTTGAACATGTATGTTTAAATTTAAATCAATTGAGTGAAACAATTTATACCAACTCAAAAATAGTTCAAATGAGTGCAAGAATCCATCGTATCACATAAAGGGTGTTAACGGTTCAATCCCGCTGGTTTTATGAGAGTTTTAGGCCAAACCACAAACTATTCAAAAAGTGACAAACCAGCCGGACCTGCTGATTTTAGCAGTTTCCGATTAATTTCCGTAACCATTAATTTTCTTAAACTTGATAAACTGATAAAGATATACCTAACTGCATATTCCATGTATGAAATTCATAAAAAAATTGAAAAGACTAAACATCTGTTTCGTGTTACATGGAATACTCCAAAGTCCAAACCAACCCACCAAAACCGAACAATATAAACCTCAAACCAGCCGAACTTCCTTCAATTTGTAAGTTTTGGTCAGATGCGTGTTATATGGAACACTCCAAAGTCCAAACCAAACCAAACCGCCAAAACCAAACAATATAAACCTCAAACCAGCCGACTTCCTTAGGTTTGAAAGTTCTGGTCAGATAATTGTACTCGGAGAAAAGTAAAGTGTTGACAAAAACATAATGATGTGTTGTATTAGCCCACACTCATTTACCCGCGGCATTTTGCTACCTTAACAACATGCTATGAAAACAGTGACAGAGCTTTCAACACTTTGCTTTAGCAGAGATTACACCATGCAAGCGATTCATAGAAAAAAAATAATAATGATATTCATAAAGTGTGCATGGGTCCGAAATTACTAATTAATAATGCCTATAAATTGCAACATTGCGAAACTGTCCAAAGGAGACGAAACAGAAAACTAATATCTTTCTTAATTCTTGCTATACGGGGCCCATTACCCAAGGATTGTGAGCTAAAAAGATAACTGTGTGATCCAAAAGGGTCCAAAAAAGCGAAAGAAACAGATGAATAGTTACACATACACAAAATCAACAAGCTCCGGGTTTCAGAATATAATAACTAAACACTGTCAGTCGCATCTCTTTCGGGTTCGTCGGTCTTGCTCTTTGTTCCCGCAGCAGTCAACCTCTCTGTTGCCAGTCTTTCCTCTAAAGCTCGGGCACCCCTTTCCCTGCAATTTTGTATTAACTCTCCTTATTATTATCGGCTTATCTTACCACGTTCTTTGATGGCAATAAATTATCAAGGAAACTAGAGGTGACAATTTGTATTAACTATTATTATCAGTATGTTGAGCCTAAGTAACTTTCAAATATTTGTATATGAATAGAAGTGCATTGCGGTAGTTAGTTAGTTACCTTCTCCTAGTTGCCTCAATAGGATCAGAACCCGGCAATGGAGCACTGCCAACTGTGTAGCCCCTAGCATCAATGGACGCTTCAGATCTTCCACAGAGCATTCGATCAAATATTGAAGCCATAGGATCAATCACTGGTCTGCAAAACCACATTAAGATAGCTTTCAGCTAAGATAAAAACGGACCAAATTGTTTACAAGCCATCCAAATTGTGCTCTAAATGCATAAAACATTCTATATCCCTTAATTATAAAAACTACCTAATTATTGTAGTAATGTGGCTTTTATCGTATTCAGCACATCAGCACAATAACTACTTATACACATTGGGGATCGTTAATGGGTCTTGCATTACCTTAGAAATTCTGGGAAGAAAGTAGAGAAGGCAAATTCATCACTGGGGTCACCCTTAAATCCTGTTTCCTGTTTCCTTTGGAAGTATCTGAGGTAAATCCAGCCGATATATGTGCCGAATATCAAGATTGGAAGGTATGCTGCTGGCTCTATTGTAAAGAAGCTTGCAACAATAGCCAACAATAACACGATGGATGGCAACCACTGCATCGCACAAAAACAAAGATGCACATTAACAGTTAAGATTCATTAATAAAGAAGGTATTATGATCTCAAAAAGCCAAACATTGCATTCTGGCAATGTCCAAAAGTTTTAACTATTTGTATTAGTGATTTATGTGGTTCCAATAATAATCTCATTTTTGTAATATAAAGAGTTGGATATCTTTATGAAATAAAAAACACTTTCGGCAACTGTCAATTAGTTGAACCGTCTCCTTTTAAGCTGTTGTTTTTATTTTACATGTTTGACCCGTTAAAGATAAAGCATAAACTGAATTGACTCATTCAGAAGTAAATGAGGTAAAATTGTCACATCCATTTCATAAACTTTGGTACCTTTGCTTTAATTTTCAATGGAGAAATTTCTTGGTCAGGAATGATTTGCTTGACACCAACTAAGAGCCCTGAAAGTACCCCACTGAATCCAGAAAGAGGCATGTAACTACCAAAAAAGAACAAATTCATCAAACTTACCATCTATCGGGCAGACATCTAAAAAGAAGACAAAAAGAACGCAAATGTAAAGTGGTGTAAAAAGGATGTCCGCATTACTTACAGATAATTTTCCTGCATCGTTACATAGTACAAAGAAATGGCTGTGATGAACACGCACACAGAAGTTAAGAAATTGACGATGAAAATGAACTTCAAGAACTCTCTAGAGCCCCAGATTGGCTCAAGAAGCTTCCCAATGAAAAGAAGACCAATTGTGCTGCTAAGAACCTGTTTAACAAATGTCATGAAACTGTTCTACTATGTTTTTATTTTTTATAAGTATGAAAATGGTCCCATACCCCATGTAGTGTTTGTTCTATATAACCAGCTGTAATGAGATTCCAACCAAAAGGAATTGTCCTGTAATTTATAAAAGCACGATATGGCAAATATAAGTGATAGTAATTAGGTTGTAAATGGAAACTAATGAGCTTACAATTGCATCTGGTTTTGCAAATTCTGTGAACTGTTGAAAATTATCGACTACATATGTAGTTAACGGAACTTCATAACCAAGATTAATTTATTGATTCAAATTGTTACACATTTCGGTTCTGTATTTGGATGAATACCAAGTAGTTTGTCACTATAAATTGAAAAGTTTGTTTTTTTTTTAATGACAAATTGCTTACACCCCCTAAATTACAACAAATAAATCCTAAACTACTCCTTGCTTGGGATTGAACCAAGACCTCCTTTCTAAGAGGCATAAGCCTCTACCAAGCATACTCCTTGCTTGGGAATAGTTTGTTGATCAGGAAGAAGTGCCCATGTCTGGCCTTAAAGATATATGTCTTCTCAACTGCTATCATAAGTGCCTATGATCCTTTAAAGAACATCTAGTGCAAGATGATGAACCAGCTAAACATGCTGAGTGCCTTTTAGTCTAAGTTAAGTGCTGAACCAAACCAAATGAATTTAGTAGAAGTTAAGACTATCATGTTTGTGCAACTTATGACAAACAAGTATGATACAGTTCAAACTTCAAAGCGCGTTTTGAGTGTTCAATATAAAATTATGTTTTATATATACATGTTAATTCATTAGTAGTAGGATTGTAAGATGTTGAAGTATGGGTATGGATTACATTATGAATTTAAATACTTAAATTACAAGGATTCCATGTACTAAGTCATGCATGTAAGTTGCAACTACAATAAAATCGAGATGCATGGACCTTGAAAGAAAAGATGAAGACTTGGGAGATCAAAACAGCAATGCTGTATGCACGAGTCGTAATAAACTAAAAGTCAAACATGCCCTATAGTCTAGTAGTTACCCTCATAAGCTTCTCACAGTCACAGACATGAACACCAAAGAAGTTTAGTTATATAATATAGCTCCAAATAAACCAAAATAAGTAGACAAGAAAAATTCAATTCACAACATATGTCCAACTACATCCAAAAGAGGCTAGGTTGATGTGAATATCACTCCAAAACCTAAATGCATACCATATTGGTAGGTATATGCAGGATACATCAATCCCGCAACAGGAACTTGGTCCTTGATACTATCATATTTAGGGAAATAACTACGGTTGATTTCATCTTGGGATCTTTAAAATATAAAGTTATAAACATTCAAAACGGTTCTCTTAATTTCAAGAAACTATTATGCATATCCTTTAATATAACTTCCTCAACACCTAGTGGTCAAAAACTCCAAAATCTTTCACTACCCCTAAATCAACCATCTAATCCATTCTCACAAATCTCCGAAGCTCAAAAGAGTAACCCTGTCCCTATCCATTATCATAATTCAACCAATCAATCAAATTCAATATAACTTCAAAATCACACACCCACACAACTAAAACAAATCAACAATACCTGGCAGGAATCAGCGCAACATAAGTAACCACAGAAGGAAAGATCTGCACAGCAATGTATCCACAAACAAGCACAACCACTAAACCCTTACACAGCCTCGTAAATCCCGTAAACAAGTTCGCACCCTACCAGGAACCAATCAAACAACAAATCACAAACAAATTCATTAATCTCGACATACAGTTTCAACTTTCAACACAAACAAATGAATAAATTCAATTAGGTTAAATGTAGTAATAATCGATGAGATTTGTAACGATAAATGAGGAACTTACTGCCGGAGAACTCATGATCAATGGATAGTGTAGGTGTAGCTGATTGATTTGATGTGATCTGAATTTTGAGAGTGTGGTGGTAGATCGGAGTGACGCGACGGTGTTACGGTGGTTTGGGAAAGATTGGGGAATTTGATGGGGGAGGAGAAGATCTTGGGGTTGAGTGAGATTTAAGGGGTGAAGTTATTGTCACGTTGAATGTTAATCAGGGGTTTTAGAGGAAAAAAATTAAAAAAAGATGCTTCAAGGTTAAGTCATGTGATTGCTTATGGAGTTTGAACATTTCTAAAGGTAGATGATTTTTATTGAAATAATGGAAAGAGTGTTTTGATTGTTTATGTGCTAAATTGTGTTAAGACTATGGGTTATGGGGCATTTTTTCCTACATCACCATCGTAATGTTTCATGTAATGGTTAAAATTTCATAATGCTCTTTCATTTATTAGCTTCCTTGTTTTTTTCCTTTTTTACTGGGCATTATTTTAGAAATGTCTCTCTCTGCATGCCCTTATAATGCCCATGAGGAATGGTGTAAGAGCATTACCAAAACCTTTCAAGCTCCTATAAAGCCCCATTACATATGGTTTAAAGGAAATTGATTGCGAGTAGGGGCATCTCTTTTGTTTGTTTGGGAAGGATGAATCAAGTTATGGATATGTTTGAGTAAGGTTGAGCATAGCTCATGTACTGGAGCGATATGGTACATGACCGAACCAACCAAAAATTAAGAAAGCTAAGAAAACTGGAGTTGAGGACCGAATTAGTAATTGCAATCACTTTTAGTAGGTTGGGTGATTAAAGATGACGGAAACTAATATGGTGTAACCCTTGATTGTCGGAATTTGACTTTGATCCCTACGTGTTTTGTGGTGTGACTTGTAAGGTATCGACTTGTTTACATAACACTTGTGAGTTTTTTACTGTTTACTTTTAAAATAAGTCTTCACTTACTTAAATGGTTTTTACACATGCACACAAGTTTGTAAGACACTGGTCTCTTAGCAAGTGGTTGGAGTTGTATTATATGTTGATTTATTGATTTTTTTAGTCGATATGAGAAGTACATTCAATACGTTTGATTAAATGTTTTTTAATATTTTGTTGTTGATACCGGTAGATCTCACCCCTTCGTTATCAATACTATATAGAAATGTCACCCTCAGGGCTGGCTTGGGCCAGGTGCAGGGTGGGCCTGTGCACTGGGCCCAAACCAATATAGGGCCCAAAAAAATTTATTATATATATATATATTTTAAAAAAATTTCTCTATGTTTTTATTAAAAAAATTAGGTATGTGTTTAAGTTTAGAGGGCATGTTTATTCATTGATAGTGGGCCTGTATTGTCTTTAATCCCAACTGAAATGGGCCTGCTTAGTTTAAAACTTTAATAGGCTTGGTTAATAAACAACTGAAATGGGCCAGGTTAATAAAAAAATTATTTCAAATCAATTCAAACCCATTAAGGGTTGAGGGCGGCTGGGACAGTGACGATTGGAAATTTGCGGGAAGGGAAACCAAGGCACCAAGCGATCATCATCATCATCGACATTGAGGGTATTATCATCTCATTCTCACCGTGCAGGAAGTCAGGAACATCGAATCAACAGAGGGTGCAGCAGTAGCCGTGAAGGGTTTGTGGCAAAGGTTTGATTTATAATTCTTTTTTAAAAATCGGATCTTTAGGCTTAATCTTATTGTGTGATTTCTTATGTTTAGAGCCCTAAATCCCAACGTTTAGTAACTTTAGACTTTAGTTATTGTGCCAAAGGTTTGATTTAAATGTATGATTGAATGAATGTTTTTGTTTTATGTTTACTTGTTTAAGACCTATTTACGTTCTACAATGTCACAAGAAAGGCTAAACGGGTTGGCGACAATATCTATTGAAAGTGAAATGTTAGATAGTATGGATTACAAGGAGTTGATCGAGAGCTTTGCTTCAAAAAACGCTAGGAAAACCACACTGTTTGCTTAGCAAGTAGGTTCGATACTTTGATCATTTTTGCTACATTATTTTTGTAAATTTGTTTTATCTATTTCATAACAACTATCGTAGTATTAGCTGTTCGTATTTATATATTTCACTGAATGATTGATGAGTTTATATTATATTAATATTTGCGAATAGGGCCAAATTTTTTATCTCGAACAGGCCAAAAATTTTTTTGTGATTTTCGAAGACGGCCATGGTCACCCTTTGTGTCATGCTTCTCCTACTATATTGATTATCATCCTAAGAGTTTCTCAAATCATTTTTTTTTTTTGCTTTTGGTAGGGATATGGTTTTTTCATGGTTTTCGGGTGACTTTTGAAACCATTTTGGCATTCTGGTGATCTATTATCTGAGGTAGAGGATATGGTGGTGACTGGCTAGGTAACATTGAGGTGGTTATGATGATTTGGAGAAAAGTGGTGATCAGTTAACTTAGATTTAAATTTCATACGCCACATGGAGGGGAGTTAATTGTCGCACCCCAACCGATGGCGGAAACATCGGGATGTAGCACTAAGCGACAAGATTGCTTGAGAGAATCCACAACGACTATTTTTGCGACCATAATTTAAATTCAATTCTCATAAATACTAAACAAAAATCATACAATCATCCAAATTCAAAGTACAAATGTTTCTCAAACGTCATAACAAAATAAAATTTAATTAGGCATGTATCTAAGGCCTAAATCCAATTCCAGCATATATATCCATCAACATGTCACATACGTTAAAATCTGGTCAATACAAATATGTAAAGGTGAGTACACAGGTTTAGCTTAAATAATAGTAATAAAGCGTTTGGCGAAACCGGCACGAACTAACGTAGTCGTGTGAGCATGTATATGCGAAAAACACCGAAACTAGCTAACCAATTAGAACGCGAGTGAGTCTGCGCGATACGTGTCCACCGTAGTGACCACGCACGTAAACAAGTAAGAAAGCGAATCTTAACAACCCCCGAACCTACGGGTGGCTGGTCAACCTATAGCTTTCTATCATGTTAAGGGTGGTAGGCAAGTAATCAAGGCGTAAACATATCACATAGCAGTTCAGCGTTTCACGTATAGTCATGTGAGGGCGGTTTGCGTTTTAAGCGTTTTTAGTACATGTGCAGTGTTTATTTAATAGAGAACGTATGTAACACCCAAAAGTATGTTAAAGCAAAAGGGGGTCAAGTATACTCATAGTGAGTGCTTAAAGAGTGTGATGGAGTGGGAAAAGCGTCGGCTTAGCCTGCATGCGGGAACAGAAATGCATCAGTCTTCCATAGTGCTGAAATGTTCGAAACAGAGGATTGTGCGGGAGAAAATAGTCAGTTCGCACAAGGGGTGCTTCGTACGAACTGGGTCAATTCGTACGAACTGTGCCAGTTCGTACGAGTTGTCCAACTCGTACGATTTGGACTTTTGTGCGATCTGGTTTGTTTCCTGTCTGAAATCGAGTCTTTTTTTTCGCATCTTTCTTCGGGAAATCGAGTGTTCATCCCTCCAACCTTAAGTTACTGAACTAACCTAGAGTCGGAGAGATCTTTGGAGCGAGTTTAGTCACTTGTGGGAACTTGGATCGGTTCGTACGAACGGGTCAGTTCGTGCGAGCCAGTCCAGTTCGCATGAGTTGACCGCTTGCGTCTTCGTGCGTCCGGAACTGAGTTTTCGCCTGAAATGGATGTGATTTTGAATCTTTTTCATGACGATATTGACACCGCTTCGTCCCACTATCTAGTGAATGAAACATATGTCAGTTTTGATCATTTTTAGTGTAAAAATCAAGTTAAAAACAGTTTTCCTAGGATTTAGCACTTGGTGAGCTTGAGATGAAAAGATTCTAACTTGGGAAGCCAAAGCTAAGCCGAATATACTCGTTTAGGTGTAAATCTAAGGCAAAAGCAGAAGTTTTATGTAAAAAGATGAAGATTTTCATAAACAGAAGGTTTAGATGAAATCGTAGATAGACTCGTGAAAATCGTTGTGATTTGTGTGAAATGAGTTGTACTTACTTGGAAATCAGAGAAAAGTGGGTAGGAGTCGGTTTGTGTGAAGTGGCAGCAAGGGGAGAGCGTGTGGGTGAGTGTGGTATTTATAGGAGAAGAGGAGTGGGTTTGGAGACAATTCTTACGAGTTGGTCAATTCGTACGAGTTGGCCTGTTTTGTGCGTTTCGTCTCCGGTTCATGTGTCGGCTATTCGTTTGGTGTTTTCATTGTATTATTTAGTTTTGTTAAGCGTTTTAGTGGGGCGTTAAGCGTTTTATTGTATATTAGTGCATTAAGACGAGTTAAGCGAGTGGGCGAGTGAGCGATATAATACACATAAAACATATATGAACACACAACATAACATAACCTTTCATATTGAGTTTGCGTTGCGTTGAGCATTTTGAGTATCGAGCGTCTAAAGTGCAGTAATTTAGTGGATGAAAATGTATTTAAAATATCATTAACCCTTTTCTATATCGAATCTCAGAATACAAGGCGGTTACAAAGCGAAGTAAATGGTAAATAGATAACGACCAAAAGTCTGGTTGTTACATTAATGTCAACACCACATCTGATATCTCAAATAGCGGATCACGAGCCTTCCCACATCACCACAACCACCTCATTACAATGTGTCCAATCAGCACTACATTCGCTATCTCTGATGGGGATCACCCAAATTCCAAAAGGGTTAAAAACACCCAAAATTCATGCAAAAACTACCAATGAGAAAACCATGGTTCGTAAGAAAACTAAAAACATTATTGAGCAAACATGATCGACGTTTGATATCCATCAATGACAATACTGTAAATACCTAGAAGTTGAAAAAGATTTAATTAAAGGTTATATGAGTATACCGAGAAGATTGTGCTTATTTTCTTTTGGAAATCACGATCAACAATCGACATTAACATCCCCTCCTTAAAAAACTTCTTCTTTTATCTCCACCTGAAATCATTTTATTCATAGTCGTTCCATCGAGCTACACAATCATTGATAATCGTTGTGTAAGCGGTGGTGAAGAAAATTGAGACGATGAACAAGTAAAGGGTTGGCTTATAAGATGTTCATTTTTTCGGTCCTTCAAAGAGAAAATCAATACATATATGTAATTGTATCATGTTCTTAAGCTTTGAACACAATAGTACATGTAAGAGGATTGTTTTGTTAAATGTGTGTGTTTTAGTGGAATCAAATAATAAACCACAATTATATCTTATTATGTTATGAATATATCATTTATAGTGATTCTCCATATCCTTGACTCCTCATTGTATTTACTCTTATGTTAATGTTAGCCTATAAATAGAGGCTTTATATTTCATACATATACATTAATAAGAAATCCATTTCCCATTCTCTCATTCCTCTCTCGATATTGCTAATAGGTTCTAGTTGTTACATAACACGTTATCAGCACGAGGCTTAGAAGTCTTGATCTTGGGTTGAATTTTCTTTTTACACGATGTCATCACATAGAACTATCGCAAGAGAACGGGAGCCACTGGCCACACTGTCACAATGGAACATGAACTTCCCACCCAAATTACCATAACGATAAGGTAACCACGATTGATTTCATGAAGCATAATCCATGAACTTGTTTTTGTTCTTAAAAATTAACTACGGGGGCAACAATTGGGGAAGGACCTATCGGTTTTGTGTATTAATTAAATTAATTGGTGGAACAAAGTACTGGTAAAAAAAAATAATCCTTTGAGAATTCCTTAAGAAAGAAACCAACTATATCCTTATGAAATTAAGAAAGAATTTAAGATAAAAAATAATAATCCTTTGAGAATTCCTTAAGAAAGAAACCAACTATATCCTTATGAAATTAAGAAAGAATTTAAGAAACTAATTTGCCTTTAAAAAATATTTTTTTCAGAACAAAGTACTGGTAAAAAAAAATAATCCTTTAAGAATTCCTTAAGAAAGAAACCAACTATATCCTTATGAAATTAAGAAAGAATTTAAGAAACTAATTTGCCTTTAAAAATATTATTTTTATTCAACATACCTCACGTCGGTCAAAGCCTAGTTTTTTTACTTTATCAAGCAGTTTAATTCATTCTTTAAAACTCTACATATTCATATTAATTTAAGAGTAAACTTTTATTTTGTTTTATGTGGTTTGGTCATTTTAACGGTTTTGTCCCAATTCTTTAAAAATAGCCAGTTTACTCTAATAATTTACTGTGTTTACTCTATTTTACTCCCCGCCTCTAACTCCATCCAAATTGTTTGTTAACTGTAAGGGTATTTTGGTAACTTCAAGTATAAAACTAAGGGTACTTTGGTAAAATTACAAATAAAGATTATATTATATATATAATAAAAACCCATAATTTGATCACATCTCCTCTCTCTCTCTACCTTCTCTCTTCTCTCTCTTTACACACACACTCTCTCTACCTTTTGCCCACCACCATCAGACACCTCCACCACAGATACCGGCACCACCTCCACCACCACAATCAGACACCACCTCTACCCACCAACCCTCGCCACCACCGCCATTACGACCCCCACCCACCAGCCCCGCCACCGCCGCCACTACAATCGGAGAAGTTCAGGTGTTGACAGGGGCAACGATGGAGAGGAGACACGGCGCGGTGGCGCTCCACATCACCCTAGATTTGACACTGCCGCCAATAAAAAACGGTTGTTACATCACCGCCGCTGCTATTGGGTGCGGCGGCAGAGCTTCGAACCGCCACCATGACCACCTATCTAGCTCTGTATTGTATGATTTGTTCTGATTTCTCTTTAAAATTTTGGGATTTTGAATCTACAAGTTGGGGTTTGATTCTAGGGTTTGTTTTGGTAGATGAAATCTTTTGATGAAGTCAGGTTAGAAAGATCGAGAGAGATTGAAAGTGAGAGAGGGAACATGTGGAGTGGGTGGTGATAGTGGCGGAGGTGTGTGGGTGGCGATAGCGGCGGAGGCGGTGGGTTGGTTTGGTGGTGGTTGAGAAGGTATAGAGAGAGAGAAGGGTTGGGGAAGGGGAGGGGTGGTGGTGAGGTCTGGTGGCGATGGTGATAATGGTGATGGCGGTTTGGAGGTAATGGCAAATAGTGGTGGTGGTGGTAATAATCGATTAGCAGCAGAGGGAGGGGAGGGGAGGGATTGTTGGTGATGAAAGGTGATGTATAGAACTTTTGATTTCCTTTTTTAATGAATTGATGGTTTGAGGATACATAGACAAAAATAGATTTAAGGATTTAATGACTTAATGAAATTGATTAAAATTGAATTTAGGAATTAATAACAAATAACTTAATAGTTAGATTTATAAAATTACTGAAATGCCCTTTCAGTTAAGGAATACTTTGGATGGAGTTAGAGACGGGGAGTAAAATGGAGAAAACACAGTAAACTATTGGAGTAAACTGGCTATTTTTAAAGGATTGGGGCAAAACCGTTAAAGTGACCAAACCACATGGAGGAAAACAGAAGTTTACTCTTAATTTAAATTATCTTTATCCATTTAGTTTAATTGAAGTTTATATTGAAATCTTGTAACAAATTTAATCTATTTTCAGGATCTTATTAAAAGTTACTTGAAATATTTCAACACATGAAAATCAATTGATTTAGTGTTCTATAGTTTGTTATATTTAACAAATCAAGATGTATGCTATTTTTTTGTGTTCTAACACTATTACCTTAAATCAAGGTGTGTGCTAATTTTTATGTTATAACATTATTACCTTTGAATAAAGATTATACTATTTGGCTAGCTATAATTTTCATAAAAAAATTACATGCTTTACAAGTATTGTTGTATTCTATATAACCTAAGAGATAATGTTTTCAAGTTTTCAATTTGAAATTCGTAGACAAATTATTATCTCAAGATGTTGTATACATTCAATATTATCTCAAGATGTTATATACATTGAAAAGTAATACATCTATTTTCTTAATTTACAAGTATAATATATTTTATGTGAAAGTTTTTATATGGATACTAGGTTGATTCTTTAGCTGTCAGTTGTCATGCCATTTATTCATGAAAAAGAAAACAGAGAAATTTTTTATTATTGAAAGGGATAATTTAGGAAAAAGTATGCCCAAACTATTATTTTATATGAGAGAATTAAAAGTTTTTCGAGTCGTAAAATATTGGTGGGAGGGAAAGCCACCCGACTGCTTTTATACAGTTCTATTATAACTCGTCATATATGATGACATGCTATAATGTAATACATTGTGTAATCTGATTTTATGGTATGCCATGTATTTTGTATGATAGTATTTATATACATAGATAATATTTAGTAAAACAACTAAACCGAAGTTTTGGTTAATCATCACTATCACAAAAGAGAATAAATATGCTAGAAGTGACATACCATCTAAATTTTATTATTGTTATGTGGAAGTTTATAAGGTTTTAGACAGATAGATTTTAATGATTTGTTCATATAACCACTTCTTAATTTATATCATTTGTTGAAAAAAAAGAATATAAGAAAGTGTATGAATAAAAAAATCCATTTGTTAACCACAAATATGCTCATAAAGTAGCAATATTATTAAAAAATATACAAGGTTATTACCAGAATAAAAGTTGTATGGAGCTATCTATTCCCTAAAATGAATATGATAATATCACGATTAGTGAAAGGTCACAATCATATAATAACTAAGGAAATTGTAATGATGCCACCATGAATGTTGTATGATTATTCCTTGAATAAAATGTGATGACATAATAATTAGTGCGAAGGTCGTGATCATGGTAATTGAGGAAAGAATTATGATGCTCATGTAATGAGATTAACCATGTTTATATTGCGATGACTATAAAACGATCGTTATAAAGGGCATGATCATGGTAAATGAGGAAATTGCAATGATCCTCAACCATATTTATCTTGAAATCGAGCACAAGAAGTGGCACACTAAGAGAGTGATTATACGAGAATAAAATATGTGAAACATGTTATAATATGAATGATTGAAATAATAATTGTTAATTCTCTTGTATTTTCTATCTGTGTATTGAAAAAACACGATTGCAACTAAAAGCATATATGATGATCACAAAACCGAAGTTTATGGTTCATAATCCTTTAATGATTGGCATGACCGATTAGACCATACGGAGTCTAGATGATGTGAAAAATATCAAAGAACTAGAAGATTCTACATGGTACTTACACATGCAATATTTGCTCTCAAGGGAAGTATATACCAACTAAAGTATGGTTTAAATCCCTAAATATTTTGGAAATAATAAGGGAATATGTGTATCCCAACATGATACCATTAATGTTCTGAAATAGATGCATCGTCTAAATGGATATCAAATTTGTAACATGAAAATTGCATGACTTGTGGCTTAGCTTTTAAGATAGCAAACACATTATTCATAAGTATGGTATTCATCTTGATAAATGTGGTGATCTTGATTCTCATTTTACTTATGATTATTAGAACAAGTGTTAACTACATGTGATAGATGTTGTTACATGGATTGGTTTTGTTGAAGACGATGACCAAACGTCTACGATTAATTGCAAACCAATAATCATGAAAGCAAAAGGTCCATATTTGTATGTGGAAACATGTGTTATTTACTTGATCTAATATCAATTCACATCACGCCAACAAGTTATTAAACTTCCTCCTCATTATAATTGGTTTTGGTCAGGAACCAAATATATCTCATCTATTGATTTTTTGGTTGTGCGGTATATGTTGCAATCACTCCACCACAATGCACAAAGATGGGACCTCAAAGAAGGTTGAGATTATATGTTGATATCAAATTGTGATTTGTTTATGACTCATTTTAACGAATCAATATTCCCAATAAATGGGGTAGATAAAAAGTAGTTGGAAAATTTGGAATGAATTATCATCTTGATTCTCATATTAAAAAGTGCGTTGAATTGGAAATTCGAAGGATAATTCAATTACAAGCATTAACGGATTAATTACCAGGTATTCACTGACCTAAATAGAGTGGCTAGCTAAGTCACATGTACCAACTGCTAGTGCTCCAATTAAGATTAGTTTCCTAGAAGGAGAACCATACATTGGTGATGAGTCTATGGCATGCCTGAAACGTGGTAGACTAGTCGGTTCCAAAAAGAAATCCTCGAAAATGGAGCAAGTAATGAAAATGGTCAAGTCGAGGCATATTAAAAGTGTCTCTTGAAGGGACATTAGACATGATGGTTCTAGAAAAACCTCAGACGCCTGAAAAAAGAGCTCTTAGTAATTATATCATATCTAAAAATGTTTGGAATTGAAATTAAAACGACGTCGTTATACTTTTGTATATAATGTAGTGCTTGAAATGATTAAATCATGAGGATCAAGATTTGGGATCTGCCTATTAATGGAACACATAAATAATTGGCCAAAATGAAAAGACGCAAATAAGGCAGAATTGAATTCTCTAATGAAATGGAAAGTTTCGGACCAATGGTCCATACAACTAAGTTGTAAAATATGTTTGATACAAAAGGGTCTTTAATGTGAGTCAAGAAATAAGAATCTAGTCAACTCATATATGGCAAAATTTGGAGGCACGATATTTTGCAACGACCATGATTGATTATGAGGAGATGTATTGTACTGTGGTGGATATAGTGACTTTCCAAGTCTTATTAGTCTGGTAATACAAAGAGAGAATTGTTATGCGTCTTATGGATGTTGTGTATCATTTGATACAGAAATTTACTTGAAGCTCCATGGTGAATTTATATTATCAAAATCATGTAAAGTAACTTATCGAGAACACTATGATTATTATAAACATATTAAAGTTTGCTTATTTAATATGCTAACTATGATTGGAATTCCTGATGAGTTTCCTAAAGCAGTTGAGTGCTTAGAAGTAATCTGAGAGATCGTAGGATGTAATTCTACGCACAAACATACGTGAGGGATAAATAGAACTTGGTGATTATGATATCTCAATGTATAAGAATGGTACAATATGCATTGGAAGTTGTTGGGATTGACCCTAACAAAAGAACAGATGATAAAATTCCAAAACAGGTTTGTACTAAATGATCCAGAACAAACAGTGTTTTGACTCACAACTTCCTTCAATGGCAAGATATCTAACATCTGATGGCTCTAACATCTGATCAGTGCTAAGCTCTGTTGTTTGTAAAGACTGTTGAAAACCAAACCTCTGTTGAAGTCAAAAGTCTGCTGGAAGTCAAAGGTCTGATCACCCTTTGAAGAACATCTGATAAAGCTTCATCAGTGGTTAGCATCATAATTAGCTAACTATCAGTGTTTTGTATATGTATCAGAGGATAGCACTAGCAGTGTTTAGAGGTTGTTAGGTTTGTTAAATGTCATTGTCTTGGTGATGTCAGCAAAGATGCCACAGAGGTTAGGATTAGTACTATATATAGACAGTGCATGTACTGTTCTATTCAGCTCACACATACACACACTTATCTTGTACGATCTAACCTGTGTGAGCTCGGGGTGAAGGGGAGTTAGTGATTCATGCATGTAATTACTTATAATCCTTTCAATCTTTTGAGTAATGAAAACGTTGTGTGACAAAAGCTAATCTGTCACTTGATTGTGTTACAAAGTTTTAAATCGCATTCCGCTGCAAGGTTTCATGTGTTTTATCTTATTTTATGATAAATTTGTTTAAAACAACATAATCAGGTCAAACTCAGTTCCTAAAAATTGGTATCAGAGCTTGGTCAGTCAAATTCGATCTAACAATCAATTTGACATAAAAAGATCAGCTCAATTTCAGTGATAATGTGTTGTTCATGTTTGTTGGAAAACAGAGTAAGAGCCTGATCATGTTATATATGATTTCAGTGTTTGTGTTGGAATTTGTGATGATTCCATGATTGACGGTTGCTAAGGATTCATCTAATGTCTTTAAAAAAAACTGAGGTGAATCTAAACCTTAGGAACAAGATCTATATGAGAAACGTTTAAAAGGGTAAAATCCTATAAAGGTTATGGGTTGATATTTAGAAAACCAGATCAAAAGTAATGTGAATTTTAGCATAAACATTTTGCTAAAATGACTAAGGTTCTCAAAATATTAATGTAAATGATTCTAGATTGATTATTCTTTCCTTAAAAGCCTTCCAGTGAATGCTACGACATTTGCCTATGGAAAGGTTAAAAAGGGGAATTGAAGAAAATCACAAAACTTAAAAGTGTGTTTATCTCAAAACTTTCTATGTTAAAAGAAAAGAGTATAAAGATAAAACACTTGAGAGTTCACAGGCTATACTACAAAAGGAAAACCTAAAATTGAATCTTCATTTTTGCTCAAACATCTGTTACCAAACAAGCTGAGTGCAACCACTGTTTACAGGTAGATTAAGGTTACTGATGTATCTCAAGTTAAAAATTATTTTAAAGAGGACTTAGGACATCTATCAGGTCTAATTGATTCATTTATCAAGAAATTTTTACTTAACATTTAATAGTAAAGATTTCATGTAAATATCAAGACATGTAGTACTCCTTTCAGTATTTTTTTTTCAAAGTAGTACATCTTGAGCTTTTACTTGTTTTAGATGGTTAAAGCTCAAAATCTGCCAGGAAGTAAAACCTTTCTATTTTTAGAGAGAAAGGAGTTACTTTTCCTTGATAATGGATCAAAAGAAATGTGTTGATGGTCAAGGTTATCTCATAATATGATTGTCTAGGCTAAATTTGCAGGTACTCACATTTCTCATCACAAGAGCAGAAGATGTTTTAAAACAAGACTGTGGATATGCTATCAGGATCTTAAATTTCAACAACTCATCCACCAAAAGGAGCAGAAGTTTCAAAATAGTCTAACATTCCACGACAAAATACAGTGTAACTCAGACATCACCTTGTGAGGGATTACTATGAAAAGGTTTGATTTCTCTGCATCATGTTCTAACTAGAGATCAACTGGCAGATATTTCATATCCAAGGGTTAGAAACATATACCTACAAAAGCCTGATTTCTAGTTTGAAATGCTAAACATGGAGTAAAAACAGTTTTCTGGTGTTCAATGTGTAAATAGCATCGTAATGTTTTCAGGAAATAAAAAACAAAACCTTAAAAATAGTCAAAATTGAATTTTATCAATAAATCTCTAAAGTCTGATGAAACCATGTTCTATCTTCAAAACTCTGATTGGCATATCTATCCACTGCCAAAGTGAATCCTCTGATTTCATTTATCCACTATTTCACATCCACTAACAGTGTTAAAAGTGCTTACTGTTCACAATCACTGATGACATACATCAGTGGTTTCCCAAAACACTGTTATCCCTTCACAATCAGAGGATACACGTGGACAGATAATAGCCATCAGATCTTGACACGTGTCAGATATTAACCGTTCGACCTTTAAAACTACTGCTATCAATATAAAACCCTGATAAAACCTTCAAATAAAGTTTTTATCACCAAAATCAAATTCAAAATTTCTCAAAAGCGATCATACAGTTCTTCAGTTCCTTCCAAAATTTCATATTTCTCAAATCCGATCATGGTTCTCATCATCAAACATCCACACAATTACTGTGTACCTTCGAAAAGACGAAGAAAAACACAGTTTATCACAGTATCATCGATATCCTGTCTTCATCAAAGTATAAAACTTTGCTTACCTGCAACGCACCAATTTATCAAGACACCCTACGAGATTTCAGGGCTAATGCTAAACTTGAGATTCAAAACAAAAGCCTTGGGCAATCTCATCAAAAGTAGGAGGTATCATGGTTCCAATAACTCCACAAACCATCTCAGAAGTTTTTCAGATGGACGATCTAGCAGGTAAAATCTCTTTCCTAAGGATGAGTATCAAATCAATTTGATCGAAAGAGGGTATACAAGACAATTAACAAAAGCTACTATGAAAAAAAGAAAATTCCACCTCCGATGAAATTCTTGTTTCATACCCTGCTCACCTGTGTCTCAAATAAATCAACTGGTTTTAACGAAATACCTCTGAAAATTCAATACTTGGGGTATGCTATTATGTCTAAAACTGGTTACAATTACTCCCAAGCATTGTTTAATGATTTGGTAAAAAATCTAGAAAATGTGAAAAACAATAAAGCAAATGCTTTCTTGTTATTTCCAAGATTTTTAAGCTGTTATTTACAACATAAAATTCCAAAAGAGAGTATACATGTTCTTAAATAGGGCATACCGTTTTAAATAAATAGTTTAACATCTGAAACATTTACTCGCCTTATGGCTAAAGAGTCAAAAGTTTCTCAAACACAAGCAGGGGAATTTGAGCAAAATTTGGATGAGACCACATCTACTCCTCAGACCTCGGCTGTTGAGCCCACTGCTCTTGGTGACCACAGTAGTTTAACCACTGCTGTGCAACCCACACCAAAAATCACCAAAAGAACCAAAAAGAAATCCATCAAGCCCACCAAAAAGGGCCTTCTGGAAGATGAGATCCCAGAAGTTAACCCTATGACAACACAAATGTCACAAGAAACTACTGTTGCTACTTCCTCACAACAGTTGGAAAGATCTCCACCCCAAACCACAACTCCTCATGATTCCTCACAAAAGGAACATGTTGTAAGCACAAGGACACCACAACTTGAAACATTACCCTCATTTGAGAGTATGTTGAACTGTCCTTCTCCCAGGGCAAATTCTCTTTCCACATCACTCCCCACATCTCAAATTACATCAACCTTGGTATCTCTGTTTGAGGTCATTGGAAGTCAGACACAAAACAACCTCTCTCACCAACATATTACTAAGAATATAACTTCCACAATGGCTGTGTTTGATAAAATTCTATTGAGTAACCCACAAACAGTTGAGGAGGTTACACCACTTGAATTTCATGAAATTCTTATTGGTAGTTCAAGTGGAGCAGCTACTACAGATGTTGAATCCACTAATTTACATCTGGATAGTAGTTTCATAAATAAGTCTCCCTTGAAAGCAATTTCTACTGAGGCTACCATGGCAACCACTGCTGGTATTAAAACCACTGTTGAGTTTGTTAAGGAAACCCTTGTTGTAGAAAGAAGTCCCCGGTACCAAGAAAAAGGGGCATCTGTGTTTGAAACAGGGATTGAAACCTCTGTTCATGATAACATAGATATAACTACCACTTCTGGTAGGAGTTCAGATGATCCTATTAAGTTAGGTGATGATCTAAAATCTAAAGATTTGATGGAGAGAGTTACAAGAATTGAGACATCAGTGGAAGATATCAAAAATATGTTGCAACAGATGTTAGAATCTTCAAAGTCTCAAAACACTGCCCAATCCTCTGCTCCTCAAACCATTGATATAATCAAACAGGTGTATCCTCTGTTTCAACAACAACGCCAACATGCTGACCACCAACATGAAATACGTATAAAAATGTTCACAAATGAGGTTGAGACAATATATAAGAACACTCAGGCAGAACTTAAGGTTATCAAAGAAGCTCTCACAACATTGACTGGCACTATCCTTGCACCTATCTTCGAAAGAGTTGATGATGCCAAAAAGGGGGAGAAAAATGAATCTACGAATAAGCCAGAGCATGCAAAAGAGTCCTCAGTAACTTCTGCGAAACATCTGTCAAAGAAAAGAAAAAGGGAGGTGATGAAACCCTGGAAATTCAAGCAGATGATGAAGTTGCAACAAAGAGGATGATCCAATCTCAGAATGAGAAAGGAGAGGGTTTTGAAAAGGGAGCAAAAGAGGTTGAAGAACACTGCAACAGATGTTGATGTTATAAAAGGCACAACATATGTTATGACAACAGTGGTTTCCACAAACACTTCTAAATTTCTATCAGAATCAATATTCACCCCTATAACCAAAACTCCTACAAAAACTCCTTCACCAAAACTAGTGTATACAAGAAAAAGAAAGGTCACAGTGAAGGATGATGATATACCTGCACATAATACTTTATCATCTTCACCATTTATCCAAACAAATCCAGAGCCTTTCATCACTCAACCATCATCAACATCCATCATACTCACTCAATCACCTACTGGTCACAATCCTTCTAGAAACATACCCCTGGAAACAACATATCCTCTAGAACTGGTTGCAGTTCAAAAAGAAATGTTACAATTTTATACAGAGGCTGATCCATCCAAAAGAACCTTCCCATCTCTTTATGGATACAGAATTCCTAAAAATGTTGATGAATATCTGAAATTGAAAGCCAGACAAGCCAAAAACATAGCAAAAGAAGAGGGAAAGGGAAGGGTAATGCATACTTGTCAAAACTTGAGAAGTATGAGCTAAACAAAGTCAGAAAACTAGAAGAGTATGCAAAAGAGTTAAACAAGAAGATGTCTAATGCCGATCCTCAAAAGAAGCTAAGGGGAGATCTCCTAGGGCTTATCATGAGAGACAAACCATATCAAGCCTATGAGCATCAGTTCAAAGACTAGCCTATCACAGATCTCAAACAAGAAGCAAACAGATTTGAAAGGATGAAGAAAGATCCTCAAATAAGGAAGAGTGCACCAGACTGGAACAAGTATGAAAATTACAGTGCAGATCGTGCCTTAGAAGCATCCATCCAAGCCTTGAATCAAGAAAAAGGCAGTAACAATTGGATGATGAAGAAAAACAGAGAGAAGCTGACATTAGTAAACAGGCCAACAAAAATCAATCTCTGCATGAATTCGAAGATGGTTCATCAAAGCCTCAAGCTCAACCTGCTGAAGCTGTAAAAGGGCTATCAAGCAGTTTACCTTTCTCAAACTCATCACAAATAAAACTTCTCCCAAGAAACCCATTGAACTCAAAAATACTAAAGTGGATGTCTAATAAACAGACCCATGTATTGACTTTGCTCAAGTCCAATGGGAAAGTTGAATATATGTCAAGGAAGGATGCACTAAGCCTGGGTGTAGCTGACCTTCAAGATCTTCTGGAACTTCAACTGTGCAGGGATGAGGATGATGAAAGTTCCCAGAATTTTGAACTACAGTTTAAGAAACAAATCGGGGAAAACTGATGAAAGAATAAAGATCATGAATAAGGAAGAGTTTTGGCATCATCTTTTCTAGGGGGAGATTGTTGGGATTGACCCTTACAAAAGAACAGATGATAAAATGCCAAAATAGTGTACTAAATGATCCAGAATAAACATTGTTTTGACTCACAACTTCCTTCAATGGCAAGATATCTAACATCTGATGGCTCTAACATCTGATCAGTGCTAAGCTCTGTTGTTTGTAAAGACTGTTGAAGACCAAACCTCTGTTAAAGTCAAAATTCTACTGGAAGTCAAAGGTCTGATCACCCTTTGAAGAACATCTGATAAAGCTTCATAAGTGGTTAAGCTCACCAGTGGTTAGCATCATAATTAGCTAACTATTAGTGTTTTGTATATGTATCATAGGATAGCACTAGCAGTGTTTAGAGATTGTTAGGTTTGTTAGTTGTCATTGTCTTGGTGATGTCAGTAAAGATGCCATAGAGGTTAGGATTAGTACTATAAATAGACAGTGCATGTACTGTTCTATTCAGCTCACACACACACACTTATCTTGTACGATCTAACCTGTGTGAGCTTGGGCTGAGGGAGAGTTAGTGATTCATGCATGTAATTACTTATAATCCTTTCAATCTTTTGAGTAATGAAAACATTGTGTGATGAAAGCTAATCTCTCACTTAATTGTGTTACAAAGTTTTATATCGCATTCCGCTGCAAGGTTTCATGTGTTTTATCTTATTTTATGATAAATTTGTTTAAAACAACACAATCAGGTCAAACTCAGTTCCTAACAGAAGTGAATTTGATGTTATAGATGTTCTAATTGAATTTGATTTGCTAAATGATAAAGTTTATGTACTAAAACTCTAAAAGAGTGAATGTACATGCATAATTGGTCAAAATGGAAAAAGTCAATGATGGATTAATGATGCTGGAAGCATTAATACCAATATCGTTAGAGCGTTATCTGTTAATATAACAAAATATGTGTGGACTAAAATAGTCGGGTTGAGTGTTTCATAACTCATGAGATATTATGATAAAGAGGGATATAAGTTTGATTAAATTAGATATCTTTATCAAAATTTTAATTCTAAAAGTTTGTTATAATCACAATTATAGTGATGATGTACACATCATCGAGAGAAACTGTCAGTCGTTTAGAGAGAAATGTTTTTTGAAAGATCTTGACACAATGTAATTATTGCTCGACCTGCAGTTCGAATAAATGTGTGATAATATTTTTTATCAATCCATCAAAGTACATTCGGAAGCTGTTGCGACATTTTACTATGGACAAAGCTCATCCTTAAAGTATGTTAAAGTTTGTTCATCACATGATATAGAATGTGACATTTGTGCCTTTTCAACCATTGTAAAATCCCGAACAATTTCGAATCCAATGAAATCTTGTGTTTCACTACCAGGATTGTATAACTACATGTGACATTTGCACATTTTAAGTCCTTGTACAACTTCAAACTCTCAAACCTTTTCTAGAAGTAAAGTCGTAAACTGTTACGTAGACGTAATCAGTTTAACGTGACGTACACTCCGGAACAAGGACATAAGCTAAACATACCCGAAATACCCTTTATATAACTTAGAAATAAATTTTGAGGGGTTCGGTATGGCAAAAACATGCTTATTCAAGCTCAGGGACTATTTGCGACAAACTGTGAAAGTCTACCGATTCTCGTATTTTTAGATAGGAACCACATATACAAATCCAATATTTTTTTAATCAATAAAATCTTATATTTTATTGATGAGAATGCAAAAATATCAGTTGTCGCGCAATTTCGGTCATTTTCGTGTTCGTTATAGCGTTCATCGTAATTAAGCGAAAAACGCAACCGTACAACCGAATGAACCGTCATTCATAACATTTTTGGGCATAATTCAAGTTACATATGCTTTAACATCCTCATAGAGCTTAATAATTAGGTTATCGGGTGTTAGAAGTGACAAAACGCGACGAAACAAGTCCAGGGGTCAAATTGTCAAAATATGAAAGTTTAACTGACCAGCCCCCACCGTAAGCTACACCCTCTACCGTAGCTTATAATAGGACCTGGTAACAGCAACCAGAATTCAGGGATAGCCAGCTGTTTTCTTTCCTTGGAGCCCAAGAACTCGAATTTTCTTGGTTTCTACCTGCATTTGACATGTGTCTAAGCTATCCCCTGATCATGCCACCTCTTGGGACACTTGTGATGATCCTAGAGCCTCCAAACAACTATAAATAGCCACCAATTTCATTCATTTTCTCTTTCTGAATTCTCATTTCTTTCTCTCACTCTCTTGGAGCTTGTTTCCAATTATATGGAAGCCTCCTACTGAGTATTATTGTCCTCCTAGAACACAAGTAAGTGTTCTTTCCTAGTCTTGTTCATTATTTTAGCCGATTTTGAGCTAAAAGTCAAACAGTTGACTTTCTGTTTGACTTTCGGTTCTAACCATAATTGGTCAAGTCAAAGTTCAATTGAACTTTGCAACGTGATCATAATAAAAAATGTTATAATCCCTTGCGATTGCACATTCTGATTAAGTCAAAGTTTCGGTCAAAGATGCGCATAATGTGCATTTTACGATAAAACTATTTTTGGGTATCAAAACTCCAAGTTTTGATACCAAATCATTTTTATAACTTAGTCAGACATATTTCAACATGTCTAACTCATCACTTCTAGTTTAGTGCTTTATTTGGGTCGTTAGTCGAGCAGTTTCACTACCGCTTTGACTTTCGAATCCGACCCGTTTGGTCAATCTTAGGATTCAACCAAGCACAATATTAGGACCATAGTTGTATAGGGAATAACCCTCTGAGGTTATACCTTATGGTCTTGTGGTTTGGTTAGTTCTATAATAAGTCGCTTTTATGTTCTTTAAAAATGACCAAAACGCCCTTTTTGCGCATAAATCAATTTTAAGCATATGTAACCAAAGTTTTGACATATAAACTGATGTTGCAACATTTTTAACATGTTTTGGCATATAAGACTTATCATAGGACATATTTGACCATCCGATCATACATTTACGCTAATGATTCGTTAAAGTCGCGTAAACTACCTTAACGAGTCATAACGGGTCAAAAGCACCTAGGATCCTTACCAAATCAGAATGTTAAGTTTGTTAAACTATACCATATGAGTTCCAACACTCGTTTGGTTTATAAGACTTCATTATGTCCAATCCTCCGATTAAAGTCCCGATGCTCTAACATAGTTATCTGATATTAGGACACACTTGAATCCTTGATCTCTTGAGCTTTGTTTGATCATTCGAACAAGACTTATATGCAATCCCAAGTGAGTACATAGTCCCTTCTTTTATGTTTTTCAAATGTTTTGGGGTGATTCATATGTGCCTATCACTACTTTCATGATTTCGCAACCATATGATTCTATATACATAGTAACTTATCCATTAACGATATGAAACTGTTATCTATGGCTTAAATAATTATTTTAAAAATTTGTAAGACCCTTGTTGGTGCGTATTTGTATTCATGCCTGAAATATATTCATTAACAATGATCAAGCCGATTGGTAGTATGATATAGCGCTATTGGACTTGACACCCCATTCCCGCTTCCTAGGTTTGTTTGGAAGTTTTTCCCCAAATAGATTTACCTTCGTGGTAAATTTATAACGTCAGTGAATAAGGTTTGAATGTATTACCAAACGACCACAATGTGTTTATACAAAGTTTTCCAGTTAGCCATAAATTTTTATCTTTTATTGATTTCTTAAACCAAAGCATAGTTTGATATACTACCGATTCTCTTACTCATAATAAAAAATATAGTTTGGTATACTACCAATTCTCTTATTCATAATCCAAAGTATAGTTTGATATACTACCAAATCCTAATATTCATAAACCAAAGTATATTCTGATGTACTACAAATTCTATTATTTATAAACCAAAGTATATTTTGATATACTATCAATTCTATTATTTTCAAAAGCAAAGTGTATTTTTGCATATACTACAAATCTTTTTATCAAAAAGCAGAGTATTTTAGATACCAAATATTTATTAAGGATTCATGGCTATTTTTGAAACCGTTTAATCTTTTCTCTTAATATCCAAAGCCATGAATCTAAATCACAAAACCTACGTTACTCACATGTATTTTTATGCCGACCTTTTCACATATGTTTCAGGAGCAATTGTTTGATGATTTGATTGCATACTTCACATAGGGTGGACGCGGCCTTTTTCGTAGCTTACGGTGGCTTCAGGAAGAAAAATTTGTTTTCTTTATAACTTTTTCGTTTCAACTCCGTTTTCTTCACCGTTTTCGCCTACGTTCTCTTAATTTCGTCCTCAATCATGTTATATTCTTAATTCTTCAATTCCAAGAAATTATCACTTATGCTCCATCCTTCAATCTCCAATCCAGTCGCGCTTATTCGAAGCTTCATTTCCACATTTTTAAGCTCCAAATGTACCTGAAACACAAGCAAACGTAGTCATCTAATTATAGAAAATTACTTGATTAAATGTAGGATTAAAATACCATTTATAGCACTTAAGGGTCGTCCTACGGACCCACACTTAAACGTTGCTTACCCCCAAGCAACTCATCAAAAACTACTCATAACTACTCAAGCGATCAACATGAATCAAGTAAACAAATGTTCTCATTTTACTAACGTTTACTTAAACCCCGCATAACACACCCCTCACAATGACTCTCCTCTCGGCGACAAGTAATAACTAGCAAGGATGAGCTAGAACACACTTAAAGCAAATGGGTAGTTGCACAATCATAGGCTTGTACTTAAATCGGTCCTTTGTCTAAAGATTTCGCTAAAACACGCGCGAGAATCAAAGGGACTTAAAGGGTTGGAACGTGACTAGGCATATGGGTAGGAAATGGAAATATATATGTAGTAGCTAATGATTCGACCCGGTCTTTTATTACTATCTAAACAAACGTAAACATCTATATACAATATATCGCAGCATTTTTTTTCTTTTAGTTTCTTTTTTTTTTTTTTGCTTCTTTCTTTTACTACAACTATAAACGTTTATTCTCATTCTTTCTGTATTTTCTCTTTTCAACATAAACACAACATAACAAACATACTACTACAAAATGCTAACACTACTAGACCGGTTCAAATACGGGTGACATTTTTTTAGAGAACTAGGCTTGTGTTAACAAACGATCGGCTGTAAGCTCAAATGGTACTAAAGTCTAAACCCCCACCCCTCTCGCTACCAAGCTCATATATATAAGTTATGAGGTCCAACCCCCCAAATCCCACACTCACACTCACCATGACGAAGCTACCTAATTGCCCTTATCATCTTCACTTGCATATTAAGCTAAGGCCTTAAACCGCATTCAAGCACAAGTTCTAACATACCCCCACCCATTGCCACTCTCATCAAGAAAGATATATTCTAATGATTCCAAGAAGTGGCTGAAACTCTCACAAAAAAAAAGAATATTGGTTGCCGGTGTGTCATGCGGTTTAGTACTTTAAGTGTTCAAAGTTTTGGAACATTTTTTACTTGATTACAGAATTTTTCAGAAGTGTCAAAAATTTCCCCCATCCCCACACTTGGGATACATTGTCCCCAATGTATGGCTTTGAAGGGAAAGATCGCTAAATCATCACAACATCAATTTTTGTTTTTTCCACTCAAACCCCAAATTTCTTCTTTTTTTGATCAAATTACTAAAAACACCACTAACTTTCACAACCCGTTAAACTCAACACATCATAACACCACCCAACCGCCCAACCATAAACATAAAACACAAATATATACAAAAATGTACAAAAGGGAGTAAAACACGACCTGATCAGTAAATCAACAGTGTCGGTAGTGATGCAGCTGAGGTGATTGGACAGAGACGTAAACATCTCTTGGATTCGCTGGTATCTCATCGGGGATGTTGCCAAACATCCCCACACTTGACTCATTGCATCCGCGAGGATTGAAACATAGTAACCTGCCAAAATACAAACACAACACCAAAACAAAACCAAACAATACACTATTCTACATCCTTGGGTTGCCTCCCGAGAGCGCTAAGTTTTAGATCTTCAGCCAGATCGTACCTGATATGCGTTACGGTGGTCTCAATGCACATTTACCCAATGTATTTCCAATGAATGCCCGAAAATTTACATGCTATCTCCATAAGCTCGTCGGTATAATTGGCATGTTTAGACAGCACCTACGGGTTTCGCCAATCCACTTCACGAAATATACCCTGATGTCTTGTAGTTTCGCCCCTATCATCTTCTTCCTCAAGCCCTTTTCCCCACACTTGTTAATTTGAATGATTACTATGGGAAGAGGTTCGGTACAAACATTCATCTCATCAGACTACTCTGCCTCATCATCTGCACACACCATCTGATCCACCTGTGACTCTTCATCAGATGAAGGATTCATTGGTGTGGTATTATCCTCCACAACCTCCTCCTTCATGTGAGAATAATCTCTAATATCATCAGATAATGGTGAAAGGCGTTTTTCTATCTTTATCTTCATTTTTAAATTCTGACACTTAGAAACTAAACAACTGATTCGATCTTCATCGAAAAGGTTGGGTGCTGATAAATACAGCTCGAGTTTGGACAAAGTCACTTCCAACATAGCAAGCTCTTTCTCCTCCTCGTTCTGATAAGTATAGACACCTCGGGCTCAGAATATTCATCGGGATGATACTGTCGATATCCCTGATACGGTCTTAAGATGTGCGCATCCATCATTTTTTTTTATTCCAATACTTTGGGTTTTCCAAATACACCGTGCACACATCATAATCATAAGTATGATCACGACCGCAATAGAAACATAGTCCATCCATCCTTGTCACATAACAAGCATTCTCGTCCTGTTCATATCCATCCAAGTAATAATCATCCTCCATCTCTGACTCATAATCATCAACGTTTGATGGTGGTGGAATCTATGAAACATAAGACACCGGTTTTCCATATGCCCTCCTATATTGGGCATCGTGGCAACCGATACACGGATGACGTGGACCACGGCACAATCTACACGTAGAAAAGCTGAAATCTGTGTAATGCTCTGTCATCCTGCACAACACAACTCAACTACCAAGTGTAAATCATGAACATAAAAAAAATATTTTTGGGTTTTTAATTATTATTATTTATTATTTATTTTTAGTTTTGTTTTGATTTTTTTTCTTTTTTTTCAAAACCAAAACACAAGATAACGCATGTTGCGCACTACTCCGCGGCAACGCCTCCAAAATTTGACGTGAAGTCGAAGTGTCACGCAAATTTAATCCAATTACTACTAATTAGCTAGCGGTAAGTGGGTATCGAACTAAAGGAGTTTGTGGAAAACGTGTTTACTATGTAGTTATGTATTTAATCTAAGTTAACTAATTAAATTAAACTAAGTTGCAAAAAAGTAATTTTAGAGATTTTGATTGTTTGGTTTTAAAACTAAGATTAACTAAGTAATTTGCAAAAGAAAGATTTGATTTGTAAACAATTTAGAGACAAATGACCATCCTAGATATCCGGTTTCAATTGACATTCATGCTCAAATCCCAGTAGAAAGAATCACATAGACATGACTCATGTGTTGCTACTTGTTGTGATGAAAGGGAACTAAGTACTCGGATTAAACTAATGCGAGGTTGTTACCCGATGATCAAATAACCAATATCCAACCCTCACCCCTCCCGTGATATCTCGATTGTCAACGACACCAAGAACGTACGATTTAGGTTATGATCAAACACATCAATTAACAAATTACAAACAAATATCAACACACCATAATAAACCAACAAAGATTGCAAGTCTATTATTCTAGAAATAGAAACAAGAACATGAATGTCTCAACAAACCCTTAACCTAGGATGACCACCAAAGAGTTAGCCACTCATGACTTGGACAATCATCATCACACACATATCAATGTTCATAGGAATTAAAAACACTAATAAAATGTCTAGAAATTGTTCCAAGCTTGCAAGAACACCCAAAATTCATCTCTAGACTGCTGGTAACCGAATGGGGATGATTGGAGATGAAAAGACACCTTAAAACCGATTTTAGTGAGCAGTTACAACTTTTTTCGCTGGTCTCCGCCACGGTGGCTTAGAAATGGCCTACGGTGGTCAGAAACTGTCTTACGGCACATTTTTTGTCAGGCTCCACCGTAACCTACGGTACCACACCGTAGCTTACGGTGGCTTCAGGATGAAAATTTTGTTTTCTTTATAACTTTTTCGTTTCAACTCCGTTTTCTTCACCGTTTTCGCCTACGTTCTCTTAATTTCGTCCTCTATCATGTTATATTCTTCATTCTTCAATTCCAAGAAATTATTTATTTCACTTATGCTCCATCCTTCAATCTCCAATCCAGTCGCGCTTATTCGAAGCTTCATTTCCACATTTTTAAGCTCCAAATGTACCTGAAACACAAGCAAACGTAGTCATCTAATTATAGAAAATTACTTGATTAAATGTAGGATTAAAATAACATTTATAGCACTTAAGGGTCGTCCTACGGACCCACACTTAAACGTTGCTTACCCCCAAGCAACTCATCAAAAACTACTCATAACTACTCAAGCGATCAACATGAATCAAGTAAACAAATGTTCTCATTTTACTAACTTTTTCTTAAACCCGCATAACACACCCCTCATAATGACTCTCCTCTCGGCGACAAGTAATAACTAGCAAGGATGAGCTAGAACACACTTAAAGCAAATGGGTAGTTGCACAATCATAGGCTTGTACTTAAATCGGTCCTTTGCCTAAAGATTTCGCTAAAACACGCGCGTGAATCAAAGGGACTTAAGGGTTGGAACGTGACTAGGCATATGGGTAGGAAATGGAAATATATATGTAGTAGCTAATGATTCGACCCGGTCTTTTATTACTATCTAAACAAACGTAAACATCTATATACAATATATCGCAGCATTTTTTTTCTTTTAGTTTCTTTTTTTTTTTTGCTTCTTTTTTTACTACAACTATAAACATTTATTCTCATTCTTTTTGTATTTTCTATTTTCAGCATAAACACAACATAACAAACATACTACTACAAAATGCTAACACTACTAGACCGGTTCAAATACGGGTGACATTTTTTAGAGAACTAGGCTTGTGTTAACAAACGATCGGCTGTAAGCTCAAATGGTACTAAAGTCTAAACCCCCACCCCTCTCGCTACCAAGCTCATATATATAAGTTATGAGGTCCAACCCCCCAAATCCCACACTAACACTCACATGACGAAGCTACCTAATTGCCCTTATCATCTTCACATGCATATTAACCTAAGGCCTTAAACCGCATTCAAGCACAAGTTCTAACATACCCCCACCCATTGCCACTCTCATCAAGAAAGATATATTCTAATGATTCCAAGAAGTGGCTGAAACTCTCACAAAAAAAGGAATATTGGTTGCTGGTGTGTCATGCGGTTTAGTACTTTAAGTGTTCAAAGTTTTGGATCATTTTTCGCTTGATTACTGAATTTTTCAAAAGTGTCAAAAATTTCCCCCATCCCCACACTTGGGATACATTGTCCCCAATGTATGGCTTTGAAGGGAAAGATCGCTAAATCATCACAACATCAATTTTTTTTTTCCACTCAAACCCCAAATTTCTTCTTTTTTTGATCAAATTACTAAAAACACCACTAACTTTCACAACCCGTTAAACTCAACACATCATAACACCACCCAACCGCCCAACCATAAAAATAAAACACAAATATATACAAAAATGTACAAAAGGGAGCAAAACACGACCTGATCAGTAAATCAACAGTGTCGATAGTGATACAGCTGAGGTGATTGGACAGAGACGTAAACATTTCTTGGATTCGCTGGTATCTCATCGGGATGTTGCCAAACATCCCCACACTTGACTCATTGCATCCGCGAGGATTGAAACATAGTAACCTGCCAAAATACAAACACAACACCAAAACAAAACCAAACAATACACTATTCTACATCCTCGGGTTGCCTCCCGAGAGCGCTAAGTTTTAGATCTTCAGCCAGATCGTACCTGATATGCGTTACGGTGGTCTCAATGCACACTTACCCAATGTATTTCCAATGAACGCCCGAAAATTTACATGCTATCTCATAAGCTCGTCGGTATAATTGGCATGTTTAGACAACACCTACGGGTTTCGCCAATCCACTTCACGAAAGATACCCTGATGTCTTGTAGTTTCGCCCTTTTCATCTTCTTCCTCAAGACCTCTTCCCCACACTTGTTAATTTGAATGATTACTATGGGAAGAGGTTTGGTACAAACATTCATCTCATCAGACTACTCTGCCTCATCATCTGCACACACCATCTGATCCACCTGTGACTCTTCATCAGATGAAGGATTCATTGGTGTGGTATTATCCTCCACAACCCCCTCCTTCATGTGAGAATAATCTCTAATATCATCAGATAATCGTGAAAGGCGTTTTTCTATCTTTATCTTCATTTTTAAATTCTGACACTTAGAAACTAAACAACTGATTCGATCTTCATCGGAAAGGTTGGGTGCTGATAAATACAGCTCGAGTTTGGACAAAGTCACTTCCAACATAGCAAGCTCTTTCTCCTCCTCGGTCTGATAAGTATAGACACCTCGGGCTCAGAATATTCATCGGGATGATACTGTCGATATCCCTGATACGGTCTTAAGATGTGCGCATCCATTATTTTTTTATTCAATACTTTGGGTTTTCCAAATACACCGTGAACACATCATAATCATAAGTATGATCACGACCGCAAAAGAAACATAGTCCATCCATCCTTGTCTCATAACAAGCCTTCTCGTCCTGATCATATCCATCCAAGTAATAATCATCCTCCATCTCTGACTCATAATCATCAACGTTTGATGGTGGTGGAATCTCTGAAACATAAGACACCCGGTTTTCCATATGCCCTCCTATATTGGGCCTCGTGGAAACCGATACACGGATGACGTGGACCACGGCACAATCTACACGTAGAAAAGCTGAAATCTGTGTAATGCTCTGACATCCTACACAACACAACTCAACTACCAAGTGTAAATCATGAACATAAAGAAAATATTTTTGGGTTTTTAATTATTATTATTTATTATTTATTTTTATTTTTGTTTTGATTTTTTTTCTTTCTTTTCAAAACCAAAACACAAGATAACACATGTTGCGCACTACTCCGCGGCAACGCCTCCAAAATTTGACATGAAGTCGAAGTGTCACGCAAATTTAATCCAATTACTACTAATTAGCTAGCGGTAAGTGGGTATCGAACTAAAGGAGTTTGTGGAAAACGTATTTACTATGTAGTTATGTATTTAATCTAAGTTAATAATTAAATTAAACTAGTTGCAAAAAAGTAATTTTAGAGATTTTGATTGTTTGGTTTTAAAACTAAGATTAACTAAGTAATTGCAAAAGAAAGATTTGATTTGTAAACAATTTAGGGTTTCAAATGACATTCATGCTCAAATCCCACTAGAAAGAATCACATAGACATGACTCATGTGTTGCTACTTGTTGTGATGAAAGGGAACTAAGTACTCGGATTAAACTAATGCAAGGTTGTTACCCAATGATCAAATAATCAATATCCAACCCTAACCCCTTCCATGATATCTCGATTGTCAACGACACCAAGAAAGTATGATTTAGGTTATGATCAAACACATCAATTAACAAATTACAAACAAATATCAACACACCATAATAAACCAACAAGGATTGCAAGTCAATTATTCTAGAAATGAAAACAAGAACATGAATGTCTCAAACAAACCTTCAACCTAGGATGATCACCAAAGAGTTAGCCACTCATGACTTGGACAATCATCATCACACACATATCAATGTTCATAGGAATTAAAAACACTAATCAAATGTTTAGAAATTGTTCCAAGCTTGCAAGAACACCCAAAATTCATCTCTAGACTGTTGGTAACCGAATGGGGATGATTGGAGATGAAAAGACACCTTAAAACCGATTTTAATGAGCAGTTACAACTTTTTTCGCTGGTCTCCGCCACGGTGGCTTAGAAATGGCCTACGGTGGTCAGAAACTGTCTTACGGCACATTTTTTGTCAGGCTCCACCGTAACCTACGGTACCACACCGTAGCTTACGGTGGCTTCAGGATGAAAATTTTTTTTTCTTCATAACGTTTTCGTTTCAACTCCGTTTTCTTCACCGTTTTCGCCTACGTTCTCTTAATTTCGTCCTCTATCATGTTATATTCTTAATTCTTCAATTCCAAGAAATTATTTATTTAACTTATGCTTCATCCTTCAATCTCCAATCCAGTCGCGCTTATTCGAAGCTTCATTTCCATATTTTTAAGCCCCAAATGTACCTGAAACACAAGCAAACGTAGTCATCTAATTATAGAAAATTACTTGATTAAATGTAGGATTAAAATACCATTTATAGCACTTAAGGGTCGTCCTACGGACCCACACTTAAACGTTGCTTACCCCCAAGTAACTCATCAAGAACTACTCATAACAACTCAAGCGATCAACATGAATCAAGTAAACAAATGTTCTCATTTTACTAACTTTTTCTTAAACCCCGCATAACACACCCCTCACAATGACTCTCCTCTCGGAGACAAGTAATAACTAGCAAGGATGAGCTAGAACACACTTAAAGCAAATGGGTAGTTGCACAATCATAGGCTTGTACTTAAATCGGTCCTTTGCCTAAAGATTTTGCTAAAACACGCGCGTGAATCAAAGGGACTTAAAGGGTTGGAACGTGACTAGGCATATGGGTAGGAAATGGAAATATATATGTAGTAGCTAATGATTCGACCCGGTCTTTTATTACTATCTAAACAACCGTAAACATCTATATACAATATATCGCAAGCATTTTTTTTCTTTTAGTTTTCTTTTTTTTTACTACAACTATAAACGTTTATTCTCATTCTTTTTGTATTTTCTCTTTTCAACATAAAAACAACATAACAAACATACTACTACAAAATGCTAACACTACTAGACCGGTTCAAATACGGGTGACATTTTTTAGAGAACTAGGCTTGTGTTAACAAACGATCGGCTGTAAGCTCAAATGGTACTAAATTCTAAACCCCGACCCCTCTCGCTACCAAGCTCATATATATAAGTTATGAGGTCCAACCCCCCAAATCCCACACTCGCACTCACCATGACGAAGCTACCTAATTGCCCTTATCATCTTCACATGCATATTAACCTAAGGCCTTAAACCGCATTCAAGCACAAGTTTTAACATACCCCCACCCATTGCCACTCTCATCAAGAAAGATATATTCTAATGATTCCAAGAAGTGGCTGAAACTCTCATAAAAAAGGAATATTGGTTGCCGGTGTGTCATGCGGTTTAGTACTTTAAGTGTTCAAAGTTTTGGACCATTTTTCGCTTGATTACAGAATTTTTCAAAAGTGTCAAAAATTTCCCCCATCCCCACACTTGGGATACATTGTCCCCAATGTATGGCTTTGAAGGGAAAGATCGCTAAATCATCACAACATCAATTTTTGTTTTTCCACTCAAACCCCAAATTTCTTCTTTTTTTTGATCAAATTACTAAAAACACCACTAACTTTCACAACCCGTTAAACTCAACACATCATAACACCACCCAACCGCCCAACCATAAACATAAAACACAAATATATACAGAAATGTACAAAAGGGAGCAAAACACGACCTGATCAGTAAATCAATAGTGTCGGTAGTGATGCAGCTGCGGTGATTGGACAGAGACGTAAACATCTCTTGGATTCGCTGGTATCTCATCGGGGATGTTGCCAAACATCCCCACACTTGACTCATTGCATCCGCGAGGATTGAAACATAGTAACCTGCCAAAATACAAACACAACACCAAAACAAAACCAAACAATACACTATTCTACATCCTCGGGTTGCCTCCCGAGAGCGCTAAGTTTTAGATCTTCAGCCAGATCGTACCTGATATGCGTTACGGTGGTCTCAATGCACACTTACCCAATGTATTTCCAATGAATGCCCGAAAATTTACATGCTATCTCCATAAGCTCATCGGTATAATTGGCATGTTTAGACAGCACCTACGGGTTTCGCCAATCCACTTCACGAAATATACCCTGATGTCTTGTAGTTTCGCCCTTTTCATCTTCTTCCTCAAGCCCTCTTCCCCACACTTGTTAATTTGAATGATTACTATGGGAAGAGGTTCGGTACAAACATTCATCTCATCAGACTACTCTGCCTCATCATCTGCACACACCATCTGATCCACCTGTGACTCTTCATCAGATGAAGGATTCATTGGTGTGGTATTATCCTCCACAACCCCCTCCTTCATGTGAGAATAATCTCTAATATCATCAGATAATCGTGAAAGGCGTTTTTCTATCTTTATCTTCATTTTTAAATTCTGACACTTAGAAACTAAACAACTGATTCGATCTTCATCGGAAAGGTTGGGTGCTGATAAATACAGCTCGAGTTTGGACAAAGTCACTTCCAACATAGCAAGCTCTTTCTCCTCCTCGGTCTGATAAGTATAGACACCTCGGGCTCAGAATATTCATCGGGATGATACTGTCGATATCCCTGATACGGTCTTAGATGTGCGCATCCATTATTTTTTTATTCAATACTTTGGGTTTTCCAAATACACCGTGAACACATCATAATCATAAGTATGATCACGACCGCAATAGAAACATAGTCCATCCATCCTTGTCTCATAACAAGCATTCTCGTCCTGATCATATCCATCCAAGTAATAATCATCCTCCATCTCTGACTCATAATCATCAACGTTTGATGGTGGTGGAATCTCTGAAACATAAGACACCCGGTTTTCCATATGCCCTCCTATATTGGGCCTCGTGGAAACCGATACACGGATGACGTGGACCACGGCACAATCTACACGTAGAAAAGCTGAAATCTGTGTAATGCTCTGACATCCTACACAACACAACTCAACTACCAAGTGTAAATCATGAACATAAAGAAAATATTTTTGGGTTTTTAATTATTATTATTTATTATTTATTTTTATTTTTGTTTTGATTTTTTTTCTTTTTTTTTCAAAACCAAAACACAAGATAACACATGTTGCGCACTACTCCGCGGCAACGCCTCCAAAATTTGACGTGAAGTCGCAGTGTCACGCAAATTTAATCCAATTACTACTAATTAGCTAGCGGTAAGTGGGTATCGAACTAAAGGAGTTTGTGGAAAATGTGTTTACTATGTAGTTATGTATTTAATCTAAGTTAACTAATTAAATTAAACTAAGTTGCAAAAAAGTAATTTTAGAGATTTTGATTGTTTGGTTTTAAAACTAAGATTAACTAAGTAATTGCAAAAGAAAGATTTGATTTGTAAACAATTTAGGGTTTCAAATGACATTCATGCTCAAATCCCACTAGAAAGAATCACATAGACATGACTCATGTGTTGCTACTTGTTGTGATGAAAGGGAACTAAGTACTCGGATTAAACTAATGCAAGGTTGTTACCCGATGATCAATTAATCAATATCCAACCCTAACCCCTTCCATGATATCTCGATTGTCAACGACACCAAGAAAGTATGATTTAGGTTATGATCAAACACATCAATTAACAAATTACAAACAAATATCAACACACCATAATAAACCAACAAGGATTGCAAGTCTATTATTCTAGAAATGAAAACAAGAACATGAATGTCTCAAACAAACCTTCAACCTAGGATGATCACCAAAGAGTTAGCCACTCATGACTTGGACAATCATCATCACACACATATCAATGTTCATAGGAATTAAAAACACTAATCAAATGTTTAGAAATTGTTCCAAGCTTGCAAGAACACCCAAAATTCATCTCTAGACTGCTGGTAACCGAATGGGGATGATTGGAGATGAAAATACACCTTAAAACCGATTTTAATAGCAGTTACAACTTTTTTCGCTGGTCCTCCGCCTTAAGCTACGGCTCCACCGTACCTTAAGGTGGCTTAGAAATGGCCTACGGTGGTCAGAAACTGTTTACGACACATTTTTTGTCAGGCTCCACCATAAGCTACGGTGCCACCGTAGCTTGCGGTGGCTTCAGGATGAAAAATTTGTTTTCTTCATAACTTTTTCGTTTCAACTCCGTTTTCTTCACCTTTCGCCTACGTTCTCGAAATTTCGTCCTCTATCATGTTATATTCTTAATTCTTCAATTCCAAGAAATTATTTATTTAACTTATGCTCCATCCTTCAATCTCCAATCCAGACGCGCTTATTCGAAGCTTCATTTCCACATTTTTAAGCTCCAAATGTACCTGAAACACAAGCAAACGTAGTCATCTAATTCTAGAAAATTACTTGATTAAATGTAGGATTTTTACCATTTTCAGCACTTAAGGGTCGTCCTGCGGACCGCCCGTCAACTCTCTTTCACATAACTATGGTTTTATCCCCCAGGGTTTTCCTAACAAGGTTTTTAATGAGTCAGCATCACCAAGCGTATTACAAGAATACTGTACTGTTTCATCATGTGGATAGTCAAGGGGGAGTGTTATAAATATATCATTTATAGGACTCTCCACATCCTTAACTCCTCATTGTATTTACTCTTATGTTAATATTGAGTCTACTAATAGAGGCTTTGTATTTCATACATATACATCAATAAGAAATCCATTTCCCTTTCTCCCATTCCTCTCTTGATATTGCTAATAGATTCTAGTTGTTACATATCATATTACAGTATTTATACCTTAATTAATGCTTATATTTCTTGGAAATAAAGTTTTATTTTGACAATATATGTTTTATTTAGAGATAAAGTTTTGAAATATACAACTAGGGCTTTAAGTTTTCGAATTGTTGGACAATAACAATGTTGTTTTATGATTACAGATATGTATTGTTAAAAGAGCGGTATAGGTTTTAGTCTAGATTATAAATGAAAGCTCTAATTAGTTTGGATTTTGCATCCTACTACACGCATATAAATTCTAGATTTGCACGAGTTTTAGTCTTGTATACATAACTTTTGAATTACTTTTGATTTTTTATAAGATTACACTATATAACTCCTTATTTGCTATTAGTTTTACATTGTAATACATATATGTAACATTTGAATTGGTTTTGGTTTTACGTCATACAACATAATTTGGGATTTTCCTCATATTACATATATGTAACTTTTGCCTTGCTTAGGGTCTTGCACTGTATAACTCAAAACATGCTCTTGTCAAGTGTACGTACAATTAAAAACATCAAATAACCTTGGCTTAAATCTTGATGCAACCGTGTAAAATCTAGTTGCTCATGGTGATGTGAATGATAATGGAATGTGAGCTCCAAAAGTGAAAAACATTAATGGGATGATTGAAAAGGCTTTATCACTTAAGGTTCTTCCTCTTTGGTCATCTTTTAACACCTCCAAATAGAATGAATGTTCTTGGGAAAGTTAGACCATAAAACCTGTCAAGTACAACTAAAAACCAGAATCTATGTGTTGAAGATTATCAAACACAAAGACAGCCGAAAACTAGAATCTATATGTTGAAGATTATCATACACAAAGGGTAGATTATCAGACACTTGACTATCGTCATCATTCACAGCGAATGCCATGTTATGTGAGTGAGATTCAGAATTGAATCTAGTAGTTATGTCAATGTAATAATCATAACTCTGATCACCCCTTGACTGGATAATGGTATTTATTGACTAAAAACTAAAAGTGTTGTGTTACCAAAGGTGTAATCATCAGCAGTTTTCCTAAAGTACTGTAACTTATTTTTCTTGTTAATTTCTCTCCCATAAGTGAGGAGTTTACCATGAAGTTGAGTCAATGATAGATCCTTAAAACCAGGGATATTTCTCAACACAATAGCATAAGTCTCCCAATTCTCAAGTAGAGATCTGAAAAATCTATGGTTCAAGAATTGTTTGTGTATGTTTGTTCAATCAATTTTAACTCACTAATCAAACAATTAAACCTCTCAAATTGTTGAGTTAATGTTTCACCCTTAACATGTCCAAATATCTCATACTGTTGATTCAAAATTTCCCTATTATTTTCAGTCACTTTTGTTGTTCCACCAAATTGTTCCTTCAAGGCATCCTATAACTCTTTTGCAATTGAGTAGTGTAACGATCCAGCATAGATCTCGTTTGGTAAAACCATTACAAGCATTGCTAATGCTTTGGCATCGAGTTCAAATTTTTGGAAGTCCTACTTAGAGTAATTTCTGGGATCCTTTGGTTCCTACACATTAGGTTTCTTAGTGCCAGGTGAAATTGGAACATATGGTCCGTACATTATCAACCTCCAACATCCAATGTTTTGGTGTGACAAAAAATGACTCATCTGTCTTTGCCAAATGTTGTATTCATGGTGAACGAGCATCAGATGATTTGTTGTGATCCAATGCTACGAGAGTCATTAGGAAGTGACATTTCAATTTCTCATAAATTCAAGCAACAAACAGATTGAATATCAATAAGTGAGCTTAGAACTTTGTTCTAAATCGATTTTTAAATCAAATTTAGAGATCAAACTCTGATACCAATTGTTAGGATTTGAGTGTGTGTGTTTCGTGTTTTGGAAATCAAGCAAACAATAAATAATTAAGCAGTAGAAGTAAACATGATCAATTTACACAAAACAAACAATCTGACTAAGGATGACGTCATTACAGATTTCATTGATCGAAATTACAAAGTACAATAGATGACTCCCCGTCACCAAAAGCTCTCACTCATACTTTCTTTCACTAAGTGATGTATTCTTTCATTGATTATACAAAGTGATATATTGTTCAACATAGAACAATCTATTTATACATGAATGAAAATAGCTGATGACATCACCTTGATAATGACATCTAACTTGGCTAATAGAGAAGATGCCCATCACTTAGTAAAACTGCTAGAGAATATACAAACTACCGTAAACAAATAAACTACTGGAATACACATAACAATTGGTTTTGTGATAACTGTCAGCTCTTCTCTTCTGAGTCTTAACAACAGTACTTACACTAGCAGTTTCAACAAGGTGTTTTATGCTTGGAGAAAACCAACAGTTTGTATCTTGCAAGCTTAAAGGTTTTGCAAATGTAAAGTGCACCTAAAGTTTTGGCTTCATAATAAGCAGTTCTTTTCAGATTCCAACAATAGATCAAATGGTGTGAAGTAAAACTGATGCATAATGTCATTGTCGAAAGAAAGAACATACAAATAAGAAGAACGAGGCAAGTGAGGGCAAGTGTATATAAGTAATTTCACATGAAACTAACTAGTATGTTAACATGAATTAGTGAAAAGGACCAACAATGTTACCTATTAGTTAATGGTGAGTATTATCTGTTTAGTTTGTGATAATGAGATATCAAACATTACAAAGAAACCCATGTGGTATTACGTTTATGACTTATGCCACATTTGCACTTATTTATGTTTTTAGGTATACAAATAATCTTTTTTTTAGAAAAACTAGCTTACACAATCGCTAATTCTACTTTTAAAATCCACATATTGTTTCAAAATAACGAGTAACCCCCGCCTTTCATTTTTTATTTATCATACCTTCTCACAAAATAATGTTAAAGTTTTGTTACCCTAACCTCCACCTTTCATTTTTATTTATCATACCTTCCCACTAAAACTTCTAACTTATTAACATTCCTCCTTTTTAATTAAAACAAAAATATCATCTAAATCATTGTTATTCACCCTTTTTATACTAAGAAACCTTTTTATACTAAAAAAAGGTAACTTTTTAGAATAGTAACAAAGTTTTAAAAGTGTTCCAATTAGGTCATTTAAGTTTCAAAGTGTTCCAATCATTTCACTCAACATTTATTTTTCATTAAAATTAAGTATTTTTTCATCAATTTCATAGGTAACCATGGTGATGGGTATTTTGTTTTTTTCCCTTTTATTTGATGCTAACGTCGAGTGATGACATAGATTTTAGCTTGTTTTTTTTTAATTTTTAATGTAATGAAAGTGTTTTTATTTTTAATAAATATAATTCATATATTAAAATAATTCGACCCCAGCATCTTATGCTCCCTTTTTATCTTGACACATGGGAAAAAGAACATGACTCGATTTGAATGTTAAGTTTAATTTGGACAAAGGCGATACAAGTAACCTAATTAGAACACTTTTAAAAATTGTTACTATTATGTGACATTTTAAAAAAAATGCAATTACATATACCCCTACAAACTTAATAAATTACATATTTACCCAAGCAAAAAATTATATTACATATTTCCCCTTCCAAAAAGTTAAAAATATCATATATACCCATTTTATAATATATTAGAGAATCACTATTTTACCCTTTTTGTAACTAAACTATAGAAATATTCAATTTATCCTTTTTTGAGCTAAAAAGCAATTTAAGAATCTTTAAAATCCAAGATCCAAATGCTATTGTTTTCACTTCGACTCCATTTTTACAGCCTCTACAAATTTCATAGTTCGTATCCACATCTACATACAAAATAGAAACCTCCTTTTTGTCTTTTAATCAAAAGCAAAGGCAACCAAAAAATAGGGATTAACCAAGTGTGCACAACAGCAACCAAAAAATTCACCAATATGGCATTAGGCCTATCTTTATTCCCTGAGTGTGCACAAAAGCAACCAAAAGCTCCAGGTGTATACGATAAACATTGGAGGGAACAAAGTGGGGATTAACTTCTAGAGCTACACTGTTGGCGATTTTTGAGGATATCTTATATGATTCCTACATATAAAACGCACACCATCAAACCAAATGCAATTTATCATTCACATCCCCATTCCCAAACCCACCTGTTAGGTTACGAAGAGGGTCCATGGTTTTCGCCGGTGACGAAGAGGGAGGAACGTTGGTGCGCTGCCGGTGTGTGATCGGTGCGTCTTCGGTGTGAGTGCCGGCGATGTGACTCCGGTGTGCGCCACCGGTGGAGGATTTGGCAACGGTCGTCATCACCATGGAGGGTTGTACTTATTGGGGTTGTGGGAGGTAACGAAAGGCCATATGTTTATTTATATGTGTTAAAAGGGTATTTGTGTCATTTTGCTACATAAAGGGGAAATATGTAATTTAAGGTGCTGTTTGTTTTTTCAGAGGTAAAACATCTACAGTCTGCTGACCATATCTGCAGACATCTATGCAGACATCTATAACAGAAGAGGTGGACCAAACCTCCGCAGTCTGTAAGAAGAAATGTTTGTTTGTTAACTTCTGCAAATTGATCCGGTGCAATACCAAATAGTCGCTATCAATAAACTGATCCGACGCAGTAACAGATACCCACTACCACATCTGCACAGATGCATCAAAATTAAACAAACAATAATACAAATTATCACCATTAAACCACAAAAATGAGGATAACCATCACGGATATAAAACTTCTTTCAAGAAACCAATGAACTGAAACCCAAATTGAATAAACTCAAAGAATCATTAAACAAGCAACCAAATTTAACATGAATTAAAAAGATACAGTAACAAAAGATTACAAAAGAGACACCAAATTGTTCTTTTCTAGCATAAATTGAACAATACAACGGTTACCCCTTAAATCAAAACAAGAAACCCATACCATTTTTACACATCAAGAAACCAATTGAACACTACAACTGTAACCAATGAAGCCCATCATCAAAAACTCCGAAAGATACATTTTTTTCCGAATCGTAACTGAGGTGGCGGCGGCTGGTTATGTTGACGCGAGGCTCCGGTGGGATGTTGACGTTGACGGCTGCTGTTGATGTTGAAGAGGTGTCGGCTGGAGTGGGTGTCAGATCGAGATGGGTGAACGAACTGAGGTGGGGGCGCGACGGAGATGGAGGGGCGGCGAAGGTGGAAGGGGGTGGCGGAGGAGGTGAGGTTGGAGAAGTGGAGATGGGGGCTAGGGTTTTGAGGTTTGAAGATCTAGAGTGTTTCGAAAGACAGAAAGTTTTGAAGAGGTTTAAAGAGGTGAGTCCAGATCTGCGTGAGGTGGGAGGTCCGACCTTTTAATAAAATCTCTTTTGAAAAAAACACGTTGCAGAATTAAACGTCTGTATAGGGCAGACATAAGAGGTTCTAAAGTGTTTTTCACAAAAACAAACACCATCTAACTTTTGAGTTGAGTAAATATGTAATTAAGTTTGTAAATAGGGGAATATGTAATTAAAAATGTTACTATTATGTAACATTTTCCTTAAAAGTAAAAACCGCTTAAATCAATAATACCCCCTGTGTAAAGAAAACCTCTTATATCAATAACTAGTTTTTTTGCCGCCGCACGTTGCGGCGGTGCTTTACGCAAATTGATAACGTATAGACTACAATCGACTGGACCCGTTTTCGAACTAATTTTACGTAAAAAACGTATGATAACTCAAATTTATACTATCGAATCAAAACGTATTAAATTTACGTTAAAACATAGTCCACTCAAAATATACGTAAAAGAAAACATTTTATAATTGACCCGACTCATCTTCAAACAAAAACTACGTTAAAGCGTATACAAACTCGAATTTACACCGACACATCCATAAAAAACGTAACAAATGAGTATTAGGGTAACCTCAAAACTTTAGAAACGTGAGGGGGTGAGAAAGTGACATTTATAAAGTTAGAGGGTTACCTTTGACATAATAGCAAATTAGGGTAGAATGGGTTGCATGGCAAAAGTATGAGTTTAAAGAGAACTTAGAAAGTGTGAAGCTTTTTTGTAAAGTTAGAAATTAGGGGGTCTTTTTGTCAATTGTTAATTGAATTTTGTCAACTTAGAAAAGTTAAGATGATTTTTTGACAAATGAGTAGAGTGAAGGGAGTGCATGCCTAAACCCTTTAGATAAAGTTTTCCTTCACCTAATTGAATTGTGTCATGTAATCTCCCTATAACTTTTACCTATTACCCAAAAAACACAACGATGCATGCTTAAAGGGATGATTGGTTGATATAACTATGAGCCTCACACTTAACGCTTCCCTGTTTCTTTGCCTCAAGCGGAAACCTTTCCCCGATTGTGCTCTCCCCTATGGGGGGCGGTATGCCAAGCGGCAAAGGGGTTTGCCGTACCCCTTACAAAGCTCAATTGATTCTTTATATGTTTAAAAGATGCTTAAAAATAAAATCAGAACTAAGACCCTTTATGTAATATTTTATCGTTTTGAAATAATTATAAAGAAGTTTAAAGGCTACATTGCAATTCAGTGAGATGTTTGTAAATATATTAATAGCTAATCATAATGAATTAGATAAATATTTCGTAATGAATTAGATAAATACTGTGGCTAGACATGTTAATTATTTTAATAAGGTATGGTTCAAAATTCAATAATAATAATAAGAATAAGAATTAAACAAAATATATTAAAATAAAATACAAATTAAATTGTGAGGTAGAATTATTTCAATAATGTATGGTTTCAAAATTCAATATCGATAAGAATTAAATAAATTATATTATATTAAAATAAAATTAAAATCTAACTTATAATAAAAGACTCCAAATAATGTCATATGAATTCTCTCTTTCAACTTTAAAAATTTTATTTATATTAATTAAAATTCTCTTATTTAATTTATTATAATTACTCAATACTAAATATTTTATTAATATCTAATATCTTATTTAATCTAATCTAATTTATTAATATATAATATAATAACATATAATATAGGTTATTAATTTCTTTTAAGACAAACGTATAATTCAAATATTTTCTATATAGGATAACACCAAGAATTAACAAATATATAATTTTGAAGTTAAGTTAATTTTTATATTATTATTGGGATAAACTAATGGGATAGGTTGATCTGTTTTAGTTATTAACAATAACAAATATATAATTTAAAGTAATAACCACTAAAATAAACCGCATGATGCGTCAAGAATTCAGTTTCAATCATATCATGTCGTACCGGTACTTGGTAAAGCAACCGAATAAAAAAAAACCAAAGAAATAAATTAGGTAAGCTTCAAAGTATGAAAATTTTGTGGCATTTAAAAAAATAAACTTTACAAAAAAAAAACACAACGTTAAAGTAAAAAAACCATTAATGAAATTTATGTTTGAGCTAATGTTTAAAATTTAACAGTAGCACGCAGATTGTTCATATGTAGCTTTTGGATTCAAAATATTTATAATTTAAGTTGTGTAATTTATAATTTTAACTTGTATATTTAATGATAGTTAACAATTATATTATTTGTGATATATTAGACTCTTAAATTGTGTAATTTTATTCAAAATTATTATGTTTTTATTTAAATTTTAAAGAAATAAATTAACAATTTCCTTATTATGTGTAGTTTATAAGCAATTTTTATATAATATTTATCATCTTTTACTTATGTGAGATGTTTCCTTCATACAATCCGTACTACACGAATGTATAAACTAGCTAAAATTATAAGATGGAGAAGAGAAGCTATATAGCATTGTTTGGAGTCTTTTATTATAAGTTACAGGATATCCTTTTCTACTAAAAAAACCCAAACACATATATCCATCCAAACCATGTAAATACGGTTAGTATATCAATTATTTAACAACGTTCACAGGGTGAGAACGAACCTTACATCCATGGATGGATGATGCCATTTTCGATTCTGTATTAATTATTCACGGTACGCTTTCTTCTTCTTCCCGCATCGATTTGCTCTATATGAACCCTAAGTTCATCCTAGTTCCAATGAATTTGCTCGTTTACGTGAACTTTATCGAATAATTATGCATACGAATGCCATTTCTGCGTTTTGATAGAAGATATGTTAAATTTTGGGAATTTTATTGATGATTTTAGACTTTTCAATCCCATATTTGCATAGTCACTTTATGGGCAAAAGGGGGGATTTCATATATTTGATTTGAGGAATTCGGTCATTTTATATGGCCGAATTGCCCTCCTAGTTAACAGAATTACATATAAAATGACCGAATTACCTTCTTGTTAACAGAAAAAATGGATGAAGTTAACCCAGTGGATTAAAATGATAACGGTGAAACCTTTTTGGACCCACTGGCGAAAAATAAAGAATTTGGACTAAATTGGCAAAATGACACAAACCACAAAGACTAAAATAACATTTAACTCTTTTCATAAAATCTGTTGTACATATAACCTGTTTGTTTTAGTAACTTTTCAAAAAATGCTTTTCAAGTCATAGTTTACACTGATCTGGTATTTTATGCTAAAATTTTAAAGAGTAAACTTCCGTTTTGCTTTCTGTGTTTTGGTCACTTTAACGGTTTTGCCCCAATCCTTTAAAAATAGCCATTTTCCTCCAATAGTTTGCTATGTTTTTTCTATTTTGCTCCCCGCCTCTAACTCTATCCAAATTGTCTTTTACCTGAGAGGGTATTTTGGTAACTTCATGTATTATTTATTATTGATAGTAATTTCTAAAATCTGTTTTATTTGTCTTTTTTAATTATAAAACTAAAAGATAAACAAATATATAAGATAAATCCCTTCTCTCTCACCTCTCTCTCTCTACCACCACTACACCACCCCTGCCGACCACCTCCCTCTCTCTCTCTTTCTACCTGCCGAACACCACCACCACCCCCTCCACTACAAAATCAATCAGATCCCTTTCTTCTTCACTTCATCACCCAGTTTCTCTCTCTATATCTCCTTCCCTCTCAACCTTCTGTAACACCCATTGTAACACGCACTAGACACCGCCACTACCACCACAACAATCAGACATCAACACCATCCCTACCACCAGCCCGTGCCATTACCAACCATCACCATCCCTAACTTCCTCACTCTTCTAATCGGCCACCACGACCATCCGCCCACCGCCACCGGCCATCATCACTAGTCCACCACCACCATCCTCCACCACTGAACTTCCCAACCCATCTCTCCCTCTCTCTACTTTCTCCACCACTACCCATCAACCACCTCAGTCGGCATCACCACCCACCACTAAACTTACTGTTAAACCCTTTTCATCTACCAAAACTAACTCTAGAATCAAACCCCAACTTTTATAATCAAAATCCCCAAATTTAAAAAAGAAAACACAAGAACAGGGAGAGAGAGAGAGACGAATTAGATGGTGTTAGGGTTCCGGCGGTCGACCACCATCCATGGCAGAGCCTCGGTGGTTAGCGACAGTGGTCTTGGCTGGTGCTGCATGACGGCGAAGGCTTAAGACCTCGATTAGATTTCGTTAGGATTCTGGAGAAGGCTTCAGACCTCGATTAGATGACGGCGGCATTAGGGTTCTGATCTTTAGGGTTTCGTCGTGATGATTCAGATCAGTGTTGTAGTGGTGGGGTTTGGGTGGTTTCGGTGGTCGTAGCAGGTGGCTGTGGTGGTAAGGGAAATGGGAGGGGTGGTAGTTGTAGGATGTATGTTATGGTGAGGTGGTGCCAGGACTGATGGTTATGGTGGTGGTTGTGGTTGGGTTCTAGTTATGTGGGTTCTGGTGGGGTGGTGGGTGGTGGTGGTTTTTGGTGATGGAGATGGAGAAGAGATAGAGAGATACGTAGAGAGAGAAGACATAGGAGAAAGTGTGTGTAGTCATGTGTGTATATATAATTCAAATATCTTTAAAAGTAAATTACCAAAATGTATACTTGAAGTTACCAAAATACCCTCTCAGTTAAAAGACAATTTGGATGGAGTTAGAGGCGGGGAGCAAAATAGAAAAAACATAGCAAACTATTGGAGGAAAATGGCTATTTTTAAAGGATTGGGGCAAAATCGTTAAAGTGACCAAACCACAGGGAGCAAAACGGAAGTTTACTCAATTTTAAAAGTTAAAAGAGAAACCGACATTAGGTTTTATAGTTTAAATGTTATTGTTTTATGCATATTTCTACTTTTTGGTTGTAAATTTTCAGTTTTAGAGTATAATTTGCAAAGAAGTAAAATAAATTTAAACGCGTTGTGTTCTGTGTTCTGGTTCATGTGTCGTACATGATTTCGAGTTCGTGTCATGCATTTAAACTTTTTGGGTTCGTGTCGGGTTTGACCCATCAACCCATGAACACGGCCCGTTTAGCACCACTATATGTAATAATGATCCTTAAAGCTCTTTTGCAGGGTTCTTCATCTGTTAAAAGCAATTGGGAGATCAGTACCTTAAACTAGGCTGCTAAACTCAGCATGTCGGAACATAACATACCAAATCTAGATCTCCCTAACGAGATCATAAACGACATTCTTTCTCGACTACCAGTTAAATCCTTGTTGCAATTCAGGCGTGTATCAAAGCATTTTAGAGATATAATATCCGACACCCGTTTCATCAAATCACACCTTAAAAAAGCCGAAGCGTTATCAACTCATCATCGAATCCTTGTTCCAGCTTCGCCTCTTCTTTCCTTGAAATATAACTTATCACCAAATGATATCAATGCATCGATAGAGCTTAATTGTCCTTTTCTAAACTCGAGATATGCGATCAAGATTTTGGGTTCTTGCAATGGGTTGGTATGCATAATCGATGGGTCAAAAGATCTGACCATCTACAACCCGTCAACTAGAAGATATTTTAAACCATTTCGGTCACCACAAGTTCTTTCTGGTTCCAATGAATCAAATCAGATTGAATACGTGTACGGATTTGGTTATGGGTCAAACCCGAGTGATCTAAGATTGGTTAGATTTCCACGGTTTGGTCGTGACTCTGGACACATTAGATTTGGTATATATGATTTCATCGATACAGCAGGTACTTTCTTGAACGGGTCACTTCACTGGTTAGCCCGTCATAGCAACATTGAGGATCAAAATCGAGTGATAGCTTCATTTGATGTATCTAAACAGACGTTTAGTGACGTTTATCTACCCCCTCAAGAGCCGAATCTACCATATTACATGTTGGGTGTTTTAAAAGGATGTCTTTATGCACTTGGTGATGGGGTATTCCATACAGAAGTTGAGGTATGGTTGATGAAGGAATATTTGGTGGTCAACTCTTGGTCAAAGTTCGTAAAGATTCCTGTTGATATGTGGACCGGCAGCATTTCATATATGAGGCCTTTGAGATCTGTAAATGATGATGAAATTGTTGTGGAGATTGATCTGCAGTCGTTTGCGATATATGATACTACGAAGAAGACTTTTAGGCGTGTTAAAGGCGTAGGTAATTTGAAGTGGTTCGGGGATGCTACGGTTTATGTGGAGAGCCTGGTTTCACCTCAGGTCTCGTGTATGTTGTATTGATCTTAGTTTCATCAATTAGATCATTTGTTTTACTTTCTTTGGTTGTGTTTTAACTTTTATCCCTGATACGGTATTCATGTTGTGCGTTATTTTCCCCACGTGTTTGGTTAGTAGAATGTCACATCTAATTTGTAGTAATGGTAGCTTGCGCGTTTAGATTAAGAGAGAGCTCTAGTATGGCTCATTTTGAGCTCTATTTCTAAAGCTCAAATTTGGCTTATGAGTAGTTTGTCAAGCTTGAGTTCGTCAAGGCTCCTTTATTACTTAGTTATTATCATATTTATATACCTTTATAATTATACTACTACTACTAATATTAATATAACATGTATAACTAATAATATAATAATAATACATAACAAGGGGTAAACTGTAACTTTTAAAAAATGACAAAATAGTGATTTTACTTGACTCATGGACCCTTTATGAAAACAAAATAATTGGTTAGGGACTACATTCGTAATTTTAAACAATAAGTACGAAATCTATGACACAGGCCAAATTATAAGGATCATCTGTGCATTTTACTTTAGTATAGTATTTAAAGTATAATAATTTAGTCATAACCACCTTAGAATAATAGAAGCCTTTTAAAATACAACTACAATGTGTTTTTAGTGGGTTAAAGTGTAAGCGCGGTGCGGGTGCTACGTGACGGTCCGTAGTGGTTGGGTGACCATGCGTGGACACGGCCGCCACCCATGGTGACCACACGTCAAACGTTACTATTGAGAGTGACCCCCCACTAAAATCCATCACAAGTGATGGAATCAAGTTTGATGATGTGGCAAAACATGATTGGGTGTGATGTGTGATGGAAAGTGGAGCACCCCCACCCCCTAATAAATTAAGCATAACCACCTTAAAACGGTTAGTACGAAGTCTTTAATATATAATTAAATATGTTATTTTTCGTGGTTAAAGTAGAATAATTGAATATAACATTTGACAAAACCTATCTTTCACCCATATAAAACCGTTAAGTCTAAATTGACGAGCTTCGTCTTAAAAGCCTATTTTACCTGATCATACTAGTTTGCAAGGTATTAGACTATTAGTAGCACCCTTTTGTTTAGAGGCACTTCCATCATGATCTGACCTTGTTCTCATGATAAAAGTAAAAAAAAAGTTCCAAATCGACAAATTTACAGCTCATGATAAAAGTAAAAAAAAGTTCCAAATCGACAAATTTACAGATTAAGGGGTCGAAATTTTTACCTGATTATCAGCTTTAAACGATAAATACCAGTTGAGCCAAAACACATTAACAATTTACCAGTGACATGTATATTAAATAAATTAATTGCATAATTATTCACTCTTTACAGCTATACCTTAACCAGAGGTACGGATTTCCGACCAGAAAACAAAATGCAACACTTAGCCCCGAGCATTTGAATTCTGGACCCCACATATTCCCAGCTATCTTCATTCTTCATGTATTCATATGCTACAAGAATGGTCAACAAATTAGCTACTCACTGCAAGTTTCTTTGTATTGAATGACAAACGGCCCAAGTAAGCCTCCGATAAAGAAACAAGCAAACGGTGACAAGCCAGAGCCGATGCTGCAACAAGTGTCACAAAGCTAACCCAGCATAACCGGGCCATTAGAACTGGGTTTTTTCTTCCAGATTCCAATATTTTGAGGATAATGACTTTGAGTCGACGGTTTTTGACCAGGGACTGGAAAGTATTGGTGGATGTTGAAGATGATGTGTAAATGGCTCCATATCTGGCAACAATGAAGGTTTTGCCTAAGGCTGTGCACATAGATTGGTATAGCATATCTGCAATGATTTTGGAAAGTTGATGACGAAACGGACTTGCTTCTTTGGAAACGATGCCCCGGATTAGTGAAGTCCCATCCTGTTCAACAACAAAAAAATATGTATTTATAAGTTATATATGGTCATAGCATTGAAACTTGAAAGCAGAAGGTAGATGTGAAGAGTAGGTTACTCACAGCAGTCATCACAAGTCGTCTCACCACCGCACCATCTTTTGAGAGCAGAAGTTTAAGGGCTAAGTTTACTGAATCTGATATCCTATCGGAGGACATCTCGGTGGACGCTTCACTTTTTAATGCCAGTTGCAATCCTTTGCTGAAGGAAGAAGTTACAAAAAAAATTGATTATGCAAAAGTTAATGCTTGACTAACAAAAACATAGGTAACGCCATGAGTCACATACCTTGTTGCCCCAACTCTCAAGAAAAAAGCAACCTTCTTCCATTGAAGTTCTTTTCTTTTGTTTAGCATGACCTAAAGAGATGAAAGTATGAAATCAAATACAGTGTACATTCAAATAAATTTAAGTTTAGGAAAAATAGAAAGGAAAACATTCAAAGGTTGAATACCGCGTGCAGAATCTTCCTTGTATCAGGTGAATTATCTGTGAGAAGTTTACGAACGACATACGGGTATGAATCTTCAAAAGTATTGAAATCTGGATCTCCAGCCATCGCCAACCCTACAAAGAAATAAAGTTGGATATACATGATTGGACATCGAGAAAATAATTAGATAACTGTATACCTTCAAAGGAAGCAAGAGACCGTAGCAGAAGAGTATAATATGGTGGCATGCGGAAATGATACTTGAGGGCTATCGACCACACTTTACCCAAAACCTACAGAAGAGACTAAAAAAGTCAATAAAGTGGATACACCCACAAGGATTATTACAATCGGAAATCATCATTTATTATGAAATTCTGATCTTTGACAAGATAAAAATCAGGAAGTAGATATTCAGTCTCACCCAGCTAAATCTGACATCAGGGATTCCGTCCTTGAATTCCACCTCATCCATGGCATTCTCTAGTTCCTGAACAATCAATTTCATACGACAAGAGTTAATACGATGGACTTTGTAATCATACAAAAGAGATTATATGCGTTCATGGCAATAAGTTACACAAATCACAATTTGTCGATTATCCATAGGGCCAAATAAGAAAAAAGAATTATAGGAAACAGAAAATATCCCAAATTTATTATTCAACAAGCTAGATTATTGAGTAAAGTATACGGATAGTCCCTATGGTTTTCCAAAAGAACACGGATGTCCCTGTGGTTTGCACTTTGTAACGCATTTAGTCCCCATCCAACAAATCTAAAGGTTTCAGCGACAAAATGTGTTACATAGTGCAAACCACAGGGACCATTCTTGTACTTTTAGCAAAAGTTGGGGATTAAATGCATTACAAAGTGCAAACCACCAGGACCATCCAGTACGTTTAGAAAGTTAGGGACCAAATCCAAAATTTTGAAAAAACACAGGGACTATCCGTGTACTTTACTCTAGATTATCTGAAACAATATAGTTTTTTTGTCATCATATTTGACATCCACCAGTTATATACAAACGATTTGGACGAAAGTATTTCAGGTCAGCCAAACCTGACAAATACCAAAAATTGCCCATTGCAACCGGATAATCAATCCAATCATTTTGACATATCTAGAACAAGCTAATAAAGGGGAAGCTAACTTTTCGAAAGTTTTTGCTGAAAACATTAGAATAATCTCAATTAAGAAAGCATAAACATGTATCCTAAATCAAAATATATCAATTAAGGAGGTATTAATTACCATGGTAACTCGTGAGAGATTAGTTCCGGGCCTGACGACATCCATTTCAGCAAGGGATCCAACAAGAGATGCCCAGTCACCATTTACTATGTGAATAATAGATCCAAGCATCGCAAACTTGTGTTTCTTTTCCATCCGACATATTAATCCAAAATCAAGAAACCTACGATGAAGTCACTTCATAACGTTAAAAATAAAACTATAGATTGAGATAACCCAAGTAACTATGGTGATTAGAAGAAAATACCCGATTTGCCCAGATGGTAAATATCGCATGTTTCCAGGATGTGGATCAGCATGCAATAAGCCAGTTTCAATAAGCTGAACTAAACATGCCTCAACTCCTTTGTTTACCTACGACATCCAAAGGGTAACAATCATGAATAATGGTTAATTAATAATAATAATAAAATAAATTATTTGATAAAGATATAAGTGTTTAATACAGACCAGATCAAGAAGATGCCTCTTAGCATCAATTCTCTGCTTCTCTGAATATTGAGACTCCTGTTCTAAATTGTTGCTACTACATATGGCGAGTAATTCTTTTGGATTCTCACCCGACATCCACTCCATAGTTAAGACCCTCTTTTGTGTTAAATATTGAAATACTTTCGGGACACGAATAAAAGGGAAGGCGGAATGAGCTTCCTGCAGAAAGAAAATGCGCACTTTGCATTGAGAATCCATTCCATATATTAAGGAATCATACATTAAAGTTTGATTAATTATATACCATAAATTCTGCAGCATTTGCAGCCTCCAAAGTATAGTCTAACTCCCCCACCAACCCCTTCCCGAGTTCATCAGCATAAAGGCGTAGATCACTTTTCCTTTTAGCAACTCGTTGCAATATGTCCAGCTGTATCGGTTCATGCAGCATAAGTTACTTAAGAGTAAAAAAATAGATAAACGTATTGAATTCGACAATCAATGTAAACCATTTTACAGACCCCAACTCGCATGATATAAATATCCCGAAACACTACGTGTCGTAGATTAGGTCGTTGAACTTTCACAGCAACATCATGACCATCTACTGTTTTTGCCTTGTAGACCTAGGCAAAACGAATAAAATTATGAAGAAAGATCAAAAAACACACAACTAAAAGATGTAACAAATTTCAACCCATTTACTTACACATGGGTCAATTAGAGTTACAGCTAAAAAGAGACGATTTAAATGGTTGAATGTAACCCTAAGGGTGTTTTTAATGCACTCGACCTTCTAAATCATTATATTATATGTACAACATATATGCTATTTTGTCAACAACCAACACCTTTAGCCCCTCAACTTTAATAATGACATGTTTAACCCCTCAACTTCAATAATGACATGTTTAGACTCTTAACTAAAACAAGTTTAGCCCCTCAACTATAATAATAAACAACTTTATCCCCTCAACTTTAATAATGACATGTTTAGTTCCTCTACTTTAATAACGACATGTTTAGCCCCTTAACTAAAACATCAAACAACTCTAACCCTCGCGATTTGCTTATTTTTATCTACGTTTCGAACCCGCTGCGGAGCGCGGGTGGTAACCCACTCGTTCTTTCTAAAAAAGTTTAATTAGTATTGTATCAACATAGTTTAGGTAATATTATTTATCACAAAAGGAACTTTTTCATGGTACTTATTACTAAACAGAGCGCACCTGACCAAAAGATGCTGCAGCTATTGCTTCCTCTGAAATGTGACTGAAGAATGTTTCCACAGGGGAACCTAACTCTTCTTCTATGATTTTCATGGCTAAATCCCGTGGGAAAGGGGGAATTTGATCATGGAGCTCACTTAGAACCTGCAATCATAATGAATAACTGAAAATTGTTTGGACCTACAGGACTTACAAATAAAAAACGTCTGTTTACAGTAGTCGCTAGAGATAGTTAAATAAATTAATGATGTAGGAGCAAGTGTTCCATATAGTTCCAACTATTTTAAACTACAACAACGAACCACGAGGACTTAGAGAAAAATAACTTCATTTCCAGCTAACCTTAGACATTGGAAAACCAATAATATCTGGCCTTGTAGAAAGGGACTGGCCAACTGCATCAGCAACCAAAAGCATGTCACAATGAATATTGAAGACCTAACATCAGCATGAAAAAAATACAAGAGTCTAACGAACAGGATTTTAGAAATGCGCAGCAAAAAAGATAATTGTGATTAATATATTAAACCCATCTGCGGCTGTACCTTTGATAAAAGTCGGACCCAGGTTTAACATTGTTTCTTTCAACACCATCCCAAATTTGTACTGGGAATCGGATTCATCGACCTCTGAACTCCCGCTTACGTTTTTTGACTTTTTAATCCCTTCTAGTCTGATTCTGAAGGCAGCTGAAGCAAAAGATTCGAAAACCTTCAAAACACAGCAATGTCAATCCAACATAATTTAAAGAGAAATGACAAGTTGTATTTCATTATGTGTGTGTGTGTGTATATATATATATAGGGTAGGGGTCTTAAGAGAAAAGCATCTTATTTGAGAAACTTGAAAAACATTCTGGACCACACATGTTTTTAAGAGTTTTTTTGTTTGAATATACACATATATGTATATTGTCAATTTTGAATTACACACATATGTGTATAGTCAACTTTTAAACTATACATATGTGTATATTATGGAACATATATATCCTTCACCTAGGAAGTGTAGAAAACCGGGTCAAATGAACTCCGATTGAGCTCATTCTAGCGGCATTGGAACCGACTCATCAAACCCTAATCAGAAACTCTAAACCCTAAATCTAAACCCTAATGCTAAACACTAAAACTAAACCCTAAAGCTAAACCCTAATATACTAATGCTAAACACTAAACTAAACCTAAGCTAAACCCTAAAATACTAATGCTAAACCCTAAAGCTAAAACTAAATCCTTCCCCTCAAACATAGATGTACAATACTTATGTTTCAATTTTAAAACATGTATATACATATATGTATAGTTAAAAGATTTATACACATGTGTATATATCCAAAATGCTTCTCAAGTTTCTCAATTAGTCTAGTGCTTCTCACACTTACGACTTACCTAACCCTATATACATTTTTGTATAGGGAAAATGTGTGGTCCAGAATGTTTCTCAAGTTTCTCAATTAGTCTAGTGCTTCTCACACTTACCTAACCCTATATATTATATATATATATATATATATATATATATATATATTATATATAGTTCAAAATACAAAATTCCCTTAACATGCGAAGCGTACGCGACCAAAAAATAACGTGCTTAATTATTCATATAACATGCGTGATTAGGGTTTACTCGTGCGTGATTTTCTGTTTTTTGTTGAACAAATGCGTGATTAGGTTTATGCATGTGTGATTATGTGTGTTGTTCATGCGTGATTGTGTGTGTTTGTTCATGCATGATTAGGGTTTAAATTTTATAACATGTGTAATTTACTCGCGTACGCTTCGCACGTTAAGGGCTATTGTACGTTAACCTTCCACTATATATATACACACACATATATGTTATAACCAACATTTTGCTGGAAGCATGTACTAAGAACTACATTTGTAGCAGTTACGTAAAACATCTGATGAAAAAACGTGTGCCTAGGGCTGCAAATGAACCGAACGAACACGAACAAAGCCTTGTTCATGTTCGTTCGTTATGAAAATAACGGTTCACGAATGGTTCATGAACACTTACCAAACGAGATTTTCTGTTAGTGTAATTCGTTCATTAAGGAAATAAATGTATTCACTAACGATTCACATACACATACGAACACAACTAAAATCGGCGAAGATGACGGAGGCTAGAAATGGATGGTGGAGGAAGGAGCGCTAGAACTTGAAGTCCTAATAGTGGAATGCCAATCGATGTAATTAATGTGAATAATGAGGAAGGAAAGGGGAACAATGCAAAAACAAGATGAGAGTAGGGTTTCCTATTTTAATTGACAGGGTAATAAATTAAAGAATATAAATGTTTAGATATTATAAATAAATGTACAAAAATCTTTCATGAATAACACAAACAATGAACGTAAATAAACGAATGTTCAGAACACATTATCGAACATTCACGAACACAATTGAACGAACGAGACCATTGTTCGTGTTTGTTCATTTAACTTATCGAACACAATTTTTTGTTCATGTTCGTTCATTTATTAAATGAACGAACATATGGGTCCTCCACTGCAGCGCAGTGGTAGTTCCCATCTCGGTGAAGGCTTGGCCTGGGGTTTTACCCGGGTTCGAGTCCAAGGGGGCGCAGTTTTACCTATTCCACAGGGTGTCTGCGCATTAGGGGTGTGCTACGCTTTCTAGCGGTGGTCGAGTAGTCGGCCTTTGGACATAGTTCCGAAAGGGTGGCTTTACACGTGGAAAGCAGTTAGCCGTTCAAAAAAAATTAAATGAACGAACGTAAACGAACTTCTCGCCGAAAAGTTCACGGATTGTTCACTGAACGTTCGGTTCATTTACAGCCATGTGCCTACCATAAAAGGAAACAGATTTTGTACTATAGTTCAATATACTAGTACGTGATCTGCATAGGTCACAATCATATGCTAAATTAAGGGTAATAATCTACCTCAATAAGTCGAAGGGCCACTATATGAGGGCGGCATTTGAAATAAATATCAGCTTCTTGTGCATTGTAAACTTCTGGAAGTGGCTTGGTCCACATTTTAGACAAACGATAATAATATAGTACATATGCCTCCAAGGCTTTAAGATCAGCCATGATCAGATCTGTGCCAGAGAGTTCTGTAACAGGAAAATAAACTTTATTTAGATCCAAATAACATTTCACAGGATCTTCAGAAGTTTTTTGCGGTGACATTTGTTCCTAAGTGTCTCATATTAATTAAAATGCAGTTAATGTACTCTTGGAGTTTCTCATTTCATGTTTGAAGCAAAAAAAAATCAACTTTCATGTGGATATGCTTCAAATCATAGTAGTATATGGTTTAACACTCTTCATTTATCTTATGTCTGGAAATTTGGATTGATAGAGACTCACACCATAACAAGTAACACAATTTGGATACGCGAGCTGCTAGTTGCCCTTTAGTTAAGGATATAATTATTATACACATTAACACTCTCACATACACAGGACACTTATATAGACTAGTTAACAAAAAAAGTTTATTTAAACTTCAAAAGTTCAAACACATAATTTTTTATGTTACCAATATAGTTACACTTTCACATTCAAAAGAGAACCAAACTGCTGACCATAGTTGTTAATGGCGAATAGCGACAAATAGCGATAAGGTACCTACATGCTACATAGCGAATAGCGATAAATAGTGGGCGGCTATTTTATAAATAGCGATACACTAGAAAGAAAAAATAAAATTTTTTATATGTATATTATATTAAAATACCGTGGTATATATGCTATTTTATATATATATTTAACAAAAACCTAAAATCCAGCTATTTTATAGCTATATTTAATTGCTATTTATTTCGAAAATATAACATAAAAAAATAAATTGTCGCTATTATCGCTACAACCCTAATAGCAAGCCTTGGCCAACACACTATGTAGCGCGCTATAGCAATCGCTACGCTCACTATTAACAACTATGCTGCTGACCTTGCAAGTTATAGATGACAAATCAGTAACTCCACAAAAACAAATGAATTTTCATCTAAAAGTCAAATGCATCTCTTCCAAGACTGATAAAGTACATACATTTTCATCTTGAACCAACAAAAACAAGCCCTAACACCACTACCTAGTCTCAATTCTCCTTTAGCATCTATAAACACATTAACCCCACAGAACAACTTACTATTATACAAATATGTTCTCAACTAAGCAGTTATAGTGGTCAAAAATCAAATAGTGGTCAAGGTCCGCAGTTATGTGTATATGTATATATAAAAACATAAAGCGTATATGATATTGAAACCTGGATAACAAGGATTCGGCCAATCCGGAGGCTCAAATTCACCAACATACTTCGGATCTTCAATATTCCGTAACCAAACAACTTCATCTACTTTTTTCGAAATCTCCGGAAAACCGATAACCTTACTCGTCCAACTAACGCCTGCACTAATATTCTTCTTAAGAAAATCGACATCCTTCTTCACAGTTTGTACAAAATGCCCTAGGTTTCCAGCAACCGCACGGCAGGGTTTAATATTTCTTCTTGAGCACGATTGAGCTGGTGAACGGAACGCGGACGCCGGGAGGGACGCTACCACGCCGGAGGCTGCGGCGGCGCCGAGCATCGGAGGCTGATTCCGGTGAGTTTGATTGGAGTGTTTGTTTGGTTGTTGATTGGGGATTGGAATGAAGGGTGGGGAAAGGTGAAGCGTGTGCTTATTGTTGTTTTATCGGTGTGAGTATGTATGTCATGACAAAAGTAGAAACGGGTTTTCTTTTGGCGCGACAAGTGCGTGATGTTATATCTTTTAGAAATTAATAATATCAAAACTATATTTTTTTTTACTTTGTGGGTTGTAGCGGAGTGAAACGGAGCAATGATAATGTTAAATAAACGTTATTTAAAATAAAGCATGTTTAGAAAGCCAAACTAGCAGAATCGATTTAGTTTATCATTTTGTATTGTAAAACGATACTAAATAATTACTTTATTTTAAATAAAACTTCATTTTTAACAATACCTATATCGAAATTTTCATAGAAAAAAATAAGCAAAACTGCGTACTTAATTTAAAAAAAATTAACGACCACAAATTATTAAAGAAAAATTAAATCAATTAATAAAGGCAATATAATTTAAAAGAAATATAATTATGAATAAGAAAAGAATATGGTATTAAAAAGGTAAAAAAAGGGAAATATGTTAAAACTAAATATAGTAATAAAGTATTATATTATAATATTTTGGTTTAGTATAACAACCAAAAGAAATATACTCAAAACGTAAATTAACTTGAATTTATACGGACTCGTACATAAATATAAACACGTAAAACTCGACTGCAAAGTCTTTTGAAGGTTAAAGGATTGTGAGTGTCCATACAAAAAGCTGAAGGTAAAACTATAATAAAACAAAAGAAAAACAAAAGACAAAATCACAAAAGATGAAAAAAATCAAAATAAAAAATGAAAACACTATTCACAATCTTTCGTAATTGTATTATAGTTAATTAATAATTAATTAATAAATTACTAGTGGGATTCTTACGCGCTTCGCTGCACGTCTTTAGACTTGTACAAGCACTTGACATAACAATCATACTTAATCGACACGTTCTGTTTATATCAATTGAAAACAATAAAAACAAACAGCGTACCGGTACTGGTATAGTTCAGTCGGTATCGGCCCATTACGATAATGGTATCGTACAGACAATCGATATAGCTTACGATACAAAAAAAAAACACTTTTTTTGTGAATACAACTTTGTGTTCAATGAATTTTAAACCGCCACGTCGAGAAAACCACAAAAACGAATATGGTACCGTTACCGATGTTTTTGGGTCGGTATATTATGTTCGGTTTGTGATGATTAAAGAAATCAACTATATATGGCTTGTTTGAATAGAACTTTTATCAAATTGTATATAATAATAAGCACATGATAATGCTAATAATAAAAAAAACTATACCGATGTTATACGGTACGGTACTAATGTTGTTCAAACAATATCAATAATATTAAAAAAATCATTAAAAGTTAACATTAAAGAAATATGTTTAAGGTTGAAGTAAATATAATAACAATCGATTGTAATATTAAAATGATAAAAGTATGGAAAAAAACTATGTACTGTTATATTTAGATTATCAACTCCAAATATAAACCAACTTCTTCTCTAAGTTTATTCCCCCTATAAATAGTCCATGTATTCTATTGTAAAGGACATACCATAATAATAAACATCTCTTTCTCTCTTAATATCTCTTCTTATCTCTTTGCTATTAGGTTTGTTTATAACGCGTTATCTGCACAAGTTGCTTTTGAGCTTGGATGTCAACATCATCGTCCGCAAAGGTAAGGTTTAAACATTCATGATTTAATATTGCTGTGGTATCTTTTTGTTGTAATATTTGTGTGTTTGTTACATCATTGGATAATATCAATGCGGTGGGATGGTGGTTTTCACAAGATTTAAATTACTTTTGTTTTGAGATTTTAATATAATAATATGTAGTTTTCATGATAATTGATAATTCTTCAATCTAAGAGAGTTTTTTTAAACGTAAACTAGGTTGTGGCCAGATGCCGCGCGTTGCAGCGGAGGCCTATAGGTTGTTTATAGCCCGGTGGATTATGGTTGTTTAAGGTATTTATATGATATACAAACTGGGCTTATATCGTATTTGTTAGTCAGCATCAAAGTTGTTACAAAAGATCACCTTCTTGTTTTGTTTTCCACCTAACAAATACAAAAAGGGGGCTACATTACATTCGTTAGTTGGCATTAAAACTGTTACAAAGGCCATTTTCATGTCTAGTTTTCCCCATAGGATTCAAGTCCTGTAATACTGTACTTCAGGTCTTGTATTCTTGTACTTGATCAAAAGTCGTTTGTTAGTCTTCCTTTTATCCACTGTAGGTATAGATTTTGCAGTTTGCCAAAAGGGTTGTTGCTGTCTTTTTTACATGTCTTGGTTATGCTGAGTGCTTTGCTTTCTTGTAAGAGTCTGTTTCATGAAATGATACCCTTTTGGTTAGCAGTAGGTGAAACATAATGTAGTTGAAAATCTTAACAGTTAATTTTAGACAATCATTTTTTTTGTATTTAGTGTTGAGTAGAAATTGTCTTTCTAGATCATGGTTTGAAGTCAGTGGGCTACCAATTTTTTCAATTTAAATTTTATGTAGCATTTCTAAGTCATTCTATTTCGACCAAAAGGTATTATGTATAGTACTTGTTGACATGGTGATAATAGTTTACATGGAAACTGTGGTAAAGCTCTTTTAGTTGTTCGTTTTTGGGGTTTGGTGTTACTAGTTGGATTGTTTTTGGATATTCTGCCTTGTTCACGGCAATGCTGTTGTCATCTTTAACAACGTTGTGCAGTAGCTTTAGTTCCTCCTTTGCTGAAGTGATTTTGTCTGGCAACACCTTTGGGTTTCTGTTTCCAAAAGCCATTACCATGTCATGACAGCTTATCTTGACAACATCATTAACTGCTTCGTTGTAGAAGACTGCCTCTGTTGAGTCTGTGTTGTCTGTTATTTTTGTGTTGGAGGCAATACCTGTAGACGTAGTGTAAGATGCCAAATAAAATTTAAACTGTGAAAAAGAAAATTCTGGCAGAAGAAAGGTATATAGTTAACTGATAAGAGACTTACATGAAAATAGGTTCGTTTTCTTCTATTTCATCGTCCAAGCAAACGAATCGATCATTTTGCGGATATGCTTTTCTGCCACATCTTGGACATTTCACATAAAACTAGGTGCGACGCTCGTCGATTGCTGTTATTTTTGCAGTGCATGTGTATTGTCCTTGTTGCTGCATTAAAATTTAGAGGGATTCATTCAACATGTTCTTTGCTTTGAAACTGAAACTAATATTCTAATATAATATATCATTTAATCTCAAAGTATTGAAGCCTCAATAATAGCGTTTCGATAAAGACACTTGGATGTAATAATCTGATGGCTAAAATGTTAGGTAAAATACCACTTTCATATATTGTTACTTCACAATTGAGAAAATCGGTAACCAACACTCAGTTTATCATCAAACCTATATATGTTCCTATTGTAATATTGAGTAACGTTGGAATAAAACAATTCATTTTCTCATTATATATAAATTTAAAGGTCATAAATAAAGTACATAAGGAAAAATAACAATTTAATTTACCGCAGTCTTGTTGGCAGTTTTCTTCTTCAGTTCAGCGATGTTGATGTGGTTTAATGATGCGCGATGTTCTGCAAGTGGCACTAATTCTTGGAATCTGTAATGACACATACATGGGAAAGTTGTTTACTTCTTATTTATAAATAATAAATTGGTTTCAAAGTTGTAATGTTTATTGACATAGATATGTCTTTCATTGTATACTTGTTTTATGTATGCCTGAAGATCCTTGGGTTGGTGGATCGACAGCAATTGTAGTTGATATTGTGGACTCTAGTTGAAGCCTGTTGAAATAAGTGACCATGGTAGCAGTTATTGCGAATACTTTGCCAATGATGTCCTCAGTTTGAATCATGTCTGCTTTCTCATCCTAGAGAGTGACTTCGATTTCATTGCGCCTACAACAAATGTTTGTTTGCTGGTAAGGTTGTCACATTATTTTTAGATTTACGTAGACACTATACCTTTCATCCTGAATGGTGATCTTTCGTTGCTTTTTTTCCCTTCCTCTACGTGATGGGTGTTACCTTCTCTATACGCCCTATGTAGTCTGTTTATTCCATTATACATTTGTTAGTAAGTAACCGTGATTATTTATTAATTAATTGCTTTTATTATATTTTTACCTGTAGGTAGTCTTGGTGGCTTCATTCTTGGCGCAAGATCATCATAGGTTGCAAAGCTATAGTGGTAATTGGGTATGTCTTTGTCAAGTAAAGGTGTAAAAGTAGCCCTTTTCCCAATTTTTAGTGATGCGACATGTGGTACCGATGGCATGTATTGGTGATGTGGGGATGATACATACTTGTCAACTGTGTAACATTGTTGTATGTTGATAATTGAGTCAAAGTATTCTGCTTTGGTAGCATCTGCAACAGCTTTAATTGCGTCTCCCTGTAACAGATGATGTTAATTTTTGGTTTTTAAAAACATCTGTTAATTGACATTATAAAAGGTACCCTAGTTTAGTGTTTAGTAACTTACATGTATATCAACTAATAGGTAGCACAAGTCGTTCATTTTCTCCTTCTGTTTAAAGTATGGGATCCACCTTTTTCGAACTCTAACTTCAAGGGGTTCTGGTGGGTCTTCTGGCTTGACCTGAGACACTCTTTCTGGAGGCATAGTAAATGCGTTTTGGATGCTACTTTACTGCGGAAAAAAATAAGAATTAAATAAGGCACTGTAAATAGGAAAAGTCATGGCATTTATTATACGGATTTAAGCAATAAACAACACATATTCTAAAGTTCACCTCTTGTTAAGTAAAAACATGGCACTTTGTTATTAAGAAAGGTGAGGTTGTTGTAAAACCTACTAATATCTATGAAGAGTTCATCCTAAGAGTTATTGTAGGAATAAAAGAGCTAGGTAGTGTGTAAGTTTGTTCATAGGAATTCATTCCTTTAGAATAGTGGCTTGACCATGCTAGACTACTTAAGTTATACCTGAAAGGTCCTCGGAAGAACAATTATGAAGGGAGACAAATCTCTCAATGATTGAAGTAAGTTTGAGATGACTAATGTCTATTTGATTTAGAAAATCAGAGTACACTATGTTCTTCTTAACGTTGGGTGGCATATCCTTTTTTGGGGTTGTCAGTATTTTTTTAAGATTCTAGGGACGTTGCCCTTGACAACGCCACATATAATTGACCATGGCCTTGGCTTTTATTAATCGTCATGACATAACATAGTTTTATTGGAAACTGTTTTCTTTTGAAAGTGAAAGGCAGTTTGTTGTCTACGTGTATCAGAGTTATACGTGGTATGTACACACGGTGGCCGATTGCAGTGCCGGTCATTATTTGTGCCTCAATCACTCTTGGAAGCAGTTGCGTAACTATTAATCTTTTGCCATTGCACAAACCAGATGTTTGATTGATGTTACGTATTAGCATGACTGGTGCATTTACTTTTAGCTCTAACTGATGTGGCGGTAATTCACTGAAATTCATCAAGTTCAAGTACTCAGTCGGGTAAAGCATTTCAATATCACCATGGCTTCCTACTTTAGGTATTATTGAGTCAGTGATATGTCTTGCTGTTCCCAGGAATGATGGTAAGAACCATGTTATTTATCTCTTGCGCAGTTTCATTTTTAGGACAGACAATTGCTTTATTGTAAAGAATCTCAGTTGTTAGATTTGCCAAAGTGACGTCATCATATATGAACCGAATAAGCTCTTGAAGCGCATTGTTGCTATAAGGTATGACATAGTCTAAGGTTATCTTGATGTTTCTAGCGTTTTGGGGATCGTCAACGTTGGGAGTCCCCAAGTGTCCGTCACCTACAACAAGCAACCATGATGAGAACGCTGCAACCTTAGCTCTGTGATTTGCGTCTAGATTTGAACTTTGCAATCGCATGTTTTTTGTCAACTTAACACCTTAAAATGTCTACATAGATACGATCTTGGAAGAGACAACGACAGAATTACATGTTTTGAAGCCTTTGGTATTACCGGTAAAGTTTGTCGGAAGTCACCCCCAAGTAATATGGAACGACCTCCGAAAGGCTAATGAGAATTGTTCAGCAAGTCTTTAAGTGTTTTGTCAAGTGACTCAAAGCATCTACAGTCATTCATAGGTGCTTCATCCCATATGATGAGTGTTGTCTCTGTTAGCAAGTGACCTAGATGAGTGTTTTTCTTTATGTTGCAGGTTGACTCATTTGTTAGATCTAGCGGTATCTTAAATCGTGAATGAGCCGTTCTACCAGCAGGAAGTAACAATGATGCGATACCGGATGCAGCCACTGCTAGCACAATTTTACCTTTAGAGCGTAAGGCGGAGATGATAGTAGTCCATAAGAACGTCTTGCTTGTTCCACCATAGCCATAGACAAAGGCTATTACTTGCTTCTTTTGCTCTAATGTCGACAAAACGTAATCGTATATGGTCTTCTGTTGTGGATTAAGAATGGACAGTGATGACATATGTTCAACTGAAATTTGTTGCCTGTCATAGTTTTTCTCTTCCATCAGTAGTCTATTTTTCAATGATGCAAGAATTGTAGGATTTGGCAATGGCAACCCAAAGTCAGACAGTGATTTAGAAGATGATTCAGTTCGTAATAATAGTTCTAGCTCGTATAAAACATGTTTCATTTGGTCATCATCATTTAATAGATCATGTCTGTGCACAATGTCATAAGCCATTCTATGCCAATGCATGTCCCACAGTTGCTTAGGTTTTGACACCTCATAATACAAAAGCATGTGTATGAATAGGTATCGTAATTCAGAAGCAGTAGCCCATGTGGCGGCCTCATCAAAGGTATGTCCACTCCTTGTCATCACCTAGTAATCCAAGCCTTTCACATGCAGCACGGTATGTCGAGCACACTTCTCCTGAAAACCGTGTGAATTTCCTCAAAGGATCCACAACCTTTCCGATGTTGTAGTAATAGACGTAGATAGAAAGTTTCACCACACGTTAGGTGTACATAGATAAGTCTCCCAATCCCCGGTCTTATGTTTTTTATTCTACGTATCCATGTCTTACTTGAGGCATCCCATCTATACTCAGATGAAAAGTCCACATAACTTAGATGTCGTCCGCTCTCATCAATACAATTGTTGTAAAGCCATTTTGTTAAGGTAGCACGCCTTGATAATGGGTTTCTAATAATATTTTTTAATTGCTCATTGTCCCTGAAAGTTACAAGTGAACAGCTAAAGTCTGTACTGCAGGATTCCTTTGATGAATGTGAAAATCAAGAATTCTCCAAGCCGACTTATGTGGACAAATGAATCTCCCATCGACATAGTTCTTAATCTCGTCAATTTCAGACGTAGTGTTACCTTCAGTAGCACCAGAAGGAGAAGGATCTTTATTGATGCTATAATGAATACGATCTGAGCCTTTTGATATGTACTTAAATGGTACTTTATCAACATGCTCCACCCACAAAAACTCTGCATTTATGTAACACCACGTGTTTTTACGTCCAATAAAGTTTCGACACGTGTCCCGACTATCCTCATGTGTCGTATGATAAAACGAGAGGGACTAAAGTTGTTGAAATGATAAATTATATCCACCTTGTGTGGGTAATAAAAGTTGAGGGGCTAAAATGATAAAATGCCAAATTTTCAATCTCTGGGAGGTGGTTGCGGACCGCAACCATAAGTGGTTACGGTCCGTAACCAATCTACTACTGTGGGCGCCTGAGGTCCTTACGGACCACATGGCCTAACCCATACGGTTCGCAAGGACCTGCCAGCGATCAGAATTGTGGCAACTTTACATGTTGCCACCTTTGTCGCCATTGCCACACTTTGTCACCTCTTGCCACGACTTGGGACACTTGTTTATGTCCAAGGACACCTGCAAACACTTGGCATGACCTCCTAGCACTTCCTCAACTATAAAAGGGGCACTAGTGTTGATCACAACTTGCTCATTCATCTCATACTCCTCTCTAGCTCACTTGGGAAGTTCCTGAAGCATTTGGAGCATCCACCTGAGCATTCTAGTCCTATTTGGATCACAAGTAAGTGTTCCAACTCACTCTTTTCAATTTGTAGGCTTTTAAGCGAAAGTCAAAGCGTTTACGTAAAAATGCTTTGACCTTAGGCTTAGACCATTACGGTCCAGCCATGGTTCGTTACGAACGTGGCTACGTGATCGTAATTAGGTAGGTGTTAATCCCATAAAAGGGCACCTCCTAATTACCACGAATTCTTGACCAATTGACGGGTCAAAGTTTAAGTCAATAAAAGTCAACAGGTCAGTTTTATAAATAAATGCATAACTAGTTATAAAGGTGTTATAAAATACATTTTGTCACTTAATTAACTTAGTAATAATAAATAGAACATGTGTAAACATGTTCTGCCTGTCAAGTCCCAATCTAGGGTCGGTTCGCAACCGAAAGTCGCAAAGTTTGACTTCTGCTTTGACTTTCAGTTCTGACCCGATTTAGCAATTTAGGCTACTGACCTTAAGTCATTTTAGGACCATGTTTTAGTATAGTATAACCTCCTAAGGTTATACTACATGGTTCCTTAGTAATCTAAGTTTCATATACAAGTTCCGTAATTACACTTTAACTTTGCAAAAAGGCCTTTTTTTATGTAAAATGGGGTTTAAACCATTAACAAACATACAAATGAATTATAAACTAATTTGTAAACATAATCTAATTATTTTGATGTCATGAATCTGATCATAAACCAAAGTTTTCATAAATGTCATGTTTATGGCTTAAAACGACTAAAATGCCCTTTATAGCATTTTAAGAGAAATGAACATGGTTTCTTCATTCAAACTTCATACCTACTGATGTAATATCATAAGTAGGACATAATGGGATATTAATTCAGAATATAACCTGAGTGGATGCTAAAGTTTCGCATAATGCCGACAAATGACTAAATTACTCTTGTTCGCATAAAAATGGTTTTAATGAACTTTTCATAACCAAAACTTTTACCTACTGTTATAACATGATAAATAACATGTATTGGTCTTATAAAACAGGTCATGACTTCAGTTTACCTTAAACATCAAAATAAACCACATTTAGCGACTTTTAACGCCTTTTGGCGCATAGTATGGTTTAAAACCATATCTATGACCCAAGACTTGTTACCTATTGATTTATAAACCTATTTTAAATATTTAATTTTACAGTAAATACAAGTCCCAAACTCAGAATCCCAAATATGACTTCAAGACTATGTGTGAAATGACCAAAACGCCCCTACGGGACATAGTTTGGTTTAAAACTATCGAGCACACATATACCTGACATCCTAGTAATATAACATCAAAAAATTTATATTTTTACAGAATGAATATGACCTTGACACCAGTTTTTATATAAATCTCTTTTATAAATTATAAGATGACCAAAATGCCCTTATAAGGTATAATTCGGTTTTAAAAGCATTACAGGCATATATATTGATATCCTACTAGTACCATATCATATTTTAAACATATTAGCTTATGGAACTTGTATATGACTCCTTCGGTTACCCGGATTCCCTTATACGCTTTCGGTTAAGCATACGTAACTAGTTTACATAATCTAACCGAAACGGGTTTAACCTTGTCGTTTCCTTATCAAAATCCAGAATGTTGTTGGTATGCCCATATTATACAAGTATTGATACTTGTTGGGTCCAAATAACATTCTATTCCGGTCACCGCTTAATCTAGCGTATCGTACTATGTTTATTTTAACGTAAAACTAACCGGTTCAAGTCTAAGACTTAACTAAGGACCCGTTAGCATTCTAATTGGTTAATAATACCATCATTCCAGACTAGACGCCTTCCGGTAGATTGTGCCTATACTTGTCTATTGATTTGCGGCTGAGTTTTGATTCTCTTGAAGATTTAGCTCAGGTAAATACTCTTAACCTATTTTTCCTATACAAGCTTGGGATACGGTAAATTATTACCGCTTGGTCGGGTATGGGATCATGTTTTGTCCAGTTGTGATAATTAACTAAATCACATAACCCGTTTTAATCTGTTTTGCCTGATAACTTAAACATTGGGGGTGGGCTTGACCGTGTCTGTGATATCATTGGCTCACTAAAGTGCTAGTGGCCACAACTTATAGCATGGGGTGTAGGTATACACCGCACAATTGCATTATTATTATTATTATTATTATTTATTATTATTATTATTATTATTATTATTATTATTATTTATTATTATTATTATCTTCTTTCTGAGTGAAAGTTCAGAAGTGGTGTGTCATGTCGATCATGTCTCGGTTTTCATACTGGGCCCCATATGTATTGACAGGCTTGTAAATCTGTATACAAGGTCACTTGTACTGTCCCAAGTTATTTATGAAAATGTGCCTAGTGCACCTAAAATCATTTTCTAAAAGATTTTCAAAATGTGTCGGTTGATTGTATTTACCAGTGAAAACTGACGTATTTTCAAAAGATTAAGTTACAGGTACAACACGTAATATGCCGGAAGCTGCGTGGCATTGATACTAAGGATTTGCGACCCTGTAGTTGTGCCTTTAAGAGTCTGTTATCATTTTATGTACTTTATATTTCCGATCCGCATGTGGATCTTATTACAAACCGTGTATATTTGTATTTGAACTTTGGACACTATGGTTTGTAATAGTTTATTTTAAACTCCAAGACTTCCGCTGTGTTGCTCTGTGTATTATTGGTTATGATGATATCAACTGTACGTCACGACACTCCCCACCGGGCCCACCGGGTTACACGTGGAAATCGGGGTGTGACAATTTATATGTGCTTGGGAACGTAACAGTAGAGTACGGTTATAGGGGACAACGTAGCTGTTATTAAGAGCAACACCACCTTTGAGAACAATATTCCCAGTCAAGCATGTTTTATAATGTGCATAGCCGTTCTCATCAAACGTACTACTTTGTTGATACGACTTTGGAAATTTCTTTGAGCACATACCAGATGACATACATGGTGCGTTGGGTCGAACAATAACGCATGGTCCATGTATCATGAAGTCGGTAACAGTCTTATGCAACTCTGGATCCATTATAAAATCTGGAATTTCTGCTGAAATATACTTGTCAAGGCGAGTGGAATCGGTTATATTATAAATTTGGCTTACCCATAACAACAAATGACAGTGCGACAGACCCCTTTTCTGAAATTCTATTGTGTATAAATCTGCATTAACTTTCCTAAATGGCATGTTATTACGGAGAGAGTTAACCAATGAGACAACTTTCATCTGGAAAACGCGAGCTATGATATCTGGGCGGTCTTGTGCTTTTAGTACCGGATACTGAGCCAAATACCTACGAATTAGTCCAATTAACGTTACATGTAAAAGTGATGAAGTATTGAGGATTTCCATGTACTCTACAAATCCCTAACGCATCCTGATAATGTTTGTACATGTATCGTGGACCCCCTGTAAACGATGAAGTAGAATAGTACTGTTAGGATCTGAGTTTGAATTACTTGTAGTTGTGTTTCAATAAAATGGAAAATGATTGAATGAAAAAAGATTTGCAGTGGAATAAGATGGAAAACTTTTACTACAAGCAATGGTCGTTTGTTTTCATCATCATCATGCTTTCAAGTTGGTAAACTTGCATGTGATTCACAAACTCCCCTTCAGCCTTTGCAATTTCAGTTTGGTAATAAGAAAATGCAAAGAAGATGATATGCGAAAGTTGATCTTTTAATAGACGAGTTTAAACTGTTACAGAAGTTACCTATTTATACTAACTATCTAACCATTGAGCATCTTTGATGACGTCAGGGTTGATAGTGACAGGAAACCAATTGTAACTAACTGAAAACACTACTAATACTAACTATCAGTGCTTAGCACTGTTACATTGATTTAACTAAGCTAATGACTAAACTCTGATCTCTATCCTCTGACCCTTGTAACTCTGGCATACCTTTGAAGCTTTGTGAAGGCAGATGATAGGATGAGCAGTCTTTAGGGAAAGCAGTGTATTTACATCAGAGGTTGTAACCTATGATAGTTTAACCAAAGCTCGGATAGTGTTATTTGGCTTTGTATCATCTGTTCCTTTCATTGGGTTCAATCCCAACAATCTCCCCCTGGAACAGATGATGCCAAAAACACTTTATTCTTGGTCTTTATTCCTCAGAAGGAATTCTCTTATTTGACCTTTGAATAAAAGTTCAAAGTTAAGAGATTCCATGTCATCAGCATCCTTCTCCAGCTCTAAACATAGTAGTTCTTGGAAGTCTTCTACTGCAAGCTTATAAGCAGCTTCCATGGATAGTTTAGTGGCTGCACCATCAGACTTGAGCAGTGTCATTCATGGGTGTCTTTGTCGACCTTCCATTTTAGAATTTTTGGGTCTGATGGTTTTCTTGAAGGAGCTTTTATTGCTGAGGTTTGAGCAGGAGTTTTTTGTGATAGATCTTTGGCTAGCTTGGCACTTCTATCATCTATTGGATAATAAATCATGTTCTGTATGCCTTCTTTGATAAATGTTTCCTCAAACTCTTTATCAGTCTTTTCAGACATACCCTCTTGCCTTTTTCTGTGTAACAGGGCAAGTGTGGAATGGGCAGATGTTGAGCTGGACTTTTTGGAGAGTTGAGCTCTGAGGATATAATCTTCTTTTGAATAGTCAGGCTTAGGAGGCATGGATGGATCCTTTTTTCTCCTCTCTTCCAAACGTTTGTAAGTGTCTATCACCCTGAGCTCACCCCATCTCATCACTTGGTTCTTTGAACCATAGTGATTTTGAATCAGTTCATTCTTCATTCTTTTCAACTTCAAGTCTCTTTCAGACACATCTTTCTTGTATAAATCCCAGTTGGGAGGAGTTGGCCTTTTAAGAGGATCTTTTGACATTTTGTTGTATTCTGCTGATTTCTTCTCTTAGCTCAGCCAAGCTCCAATCCCTGAACTGTGGCCTTGTTGCCCTATACTTCTTTTTTTCCATGATGTACTCAATGAGCTCATTTTTGACCAGCTTATCTTCCCTTTTTGAAATCTGGTTGCTCAGGTTCTTGACAAAGTTTTGTAAAATGGTGACTTTGCTCAATTAAAAGGACATGACAATCTGTATTTCTCTATCATCTTTACCAGCTGATTCTCTTTTGGCAATATCCTCTGCTTTCTTCCTTTTCAGTTCCAGGTAAGCATCAACATTTGCTGGTCTTGGATAGCTATCAAGGGATAGGATTGTTCTTTTGTCAGGGTCATCCTTTGAAAAGAAACTTAGGATCTCTTCCCTGACTGCTGGTAAATCAAGAGGATATAACTTTGATGCTGGAGTAACTTGAAGACTTGAAGATGTTGTAATCACTGAAGTGGAGGTCATTGGTGTTGATGATAGTGGAAGAGGTGCAAAGATTTCATCATCATTTATCACTTTTGTGATTTTCCACCTTTTAAACCTTAGAGTGGGTGATGGTGGTTGTGGGAGTTTTGGTGGTGTGGATAATGGTTGAGTTGATGTGGGAAATGTGATCATGGATTTGGATGGAGTTGCATATGTTGCAACCTCTACTGTATCAACAGATGTTGACACAACAGTTGCTGTAACATCTGCTTGTGTGGATGTGGGTTGTGGTTTTGAAGATGTGATAGGTTTTTGAGAGGCAGAGGTTTTGATGGTTGGATTGGTTGCATGCTTAGTTTTAGGAGGTGTGGATGTTGGTTGCCTGGCTTTTCTAGCAGGTGTTCTTTTGATGAGTACCAACCTCTCCTTTTTCTGTTTGCTGATCAATCTTTTTCTCAACCAACATTCTACTCTCCACAATCACATTCTTCTTGTGACTAGCCCTTGCCTTGGCCACAATTTCATCAGTCAAATCTTTCTTCTTTGACCATCAGGCCTTGGAATATTTAAGGTAGGTCCGGCCTTGTCATAATCTATTGTTAGTTTTTTGTTTCCCAAAGGTTTCTCCCCCTTTTTGGCTTCATCTGTTGTAACAAAGATAACCGTAGGAGGTGGATGGCCAGTAGTTGTGAGTAGATGAGCTTTGATGGCTTTAATGTCTGCTGCAGTGTCTTGATACCTTGATTCAAACATGTTTCTAACATCATTCATCTGATGCTTGTGTTGTAGATCCAAATAATGTTGTTGATGTTGAAACAGAGGGTTAAGAGCTTCTTTGAGATCAGCAGTGGATAGAACAGAGGGTTGACTTTTGGTAGCTATCATCTGCTTCAGTAAACTTTTGATTTCATCAACAGAACTTTCTATCCTTGTCACTTTCTCCGTCAAATCCTGGTATTTTAGCTCATCACCTAATTTAATAGGATCATCTGAACTCCTACAAGTGATGGTAGTTATATCTATGTCATCATGAGCAGTGGTTTTAGGACCAGCTTCAAACATAGATGACCCTTTGTCTTGGTACTGGGGACTTCCCACAACAGAGGTAACAGTTGTTGCCTCAACAGTCGTTGCCTTTAACCAAGTCTTAGTAATGAAACCACTGTCCAACTGAGAACTTGGGAGTTCTGCAATTGTAGTGGCTGCTTGTGTTGAACTATCACCAAGGGTTACATGTAACCCAAGGGATGTAGCCTCTTCATTTGCTGATGGGCTAGCAATGAATAAAGAATCAGACCAAGCCTCTTGATGAAGTGTATTCTCAGTAATAGGTTGTTGAGAAGTGCTGGTTTGTGTTTAAACTAATTCAATTACATTCAGCAATGGTACAATTGTGGGTGGAAGTGAAGTCATTGGTGAAGGTGGTTGTGTAGAAAGCGACATTGCCCTGGGAGAGGGGCTATGGAAGATAGAGCCAAGTAGATCTAGAGCTTCATAATTTGGTGTCCCTATGTCTACAACCTTTTCCTTTTGTGAGGAAGAAGGAGGAGTTTCAAAGCCGGTAGGAGATCTTTGAACTATCTGCTGTGAAGAAGTAGCAGCAGTGGTTTTTGACTTTGGTGCTGTCACTGGGTTAACCTCTGGGATCTCATCTTCCAGAGGACCCTTTTTGGGTTTGGTGGGCTTTTTGGAAATTGTTTTGGTTTTCTTTTTGGAGATTTTTGGTGTGGGCTTCAGAGCAGCGGTTGTGGTGCCCTGATCACCAAGAGCAGTGGGCTCAGTAGCAAGAGGTTGAGTTTGAACATTTTGTTCAGGTAAAACTTGCTCAACCTCCTCTACTTGTGTTTTCACAACTTTATCTTGGTTTGTTATTCTGGTGAAAGTTTCATGATTAAGGCGGCCTGGGTTAATCACAGCGCCTTGTTTACTTTCAGGACCTTTAATTTGATCCTATAAGTAAACACTCAGGAAACGTGGATGCATCAAAAAAGCTTTTCTTTTTTCAATATTTTTAAAATTGTTCACAGGATCATTGAACAATATCTGGGAGTAGTTTAGATCTGTGTCAGTTAAAATTGCATACCCCAAATATTGCATGTTCAATGGGATTTCATTGAAACCAGTGGTTTTTGCTGAGAGACAAGTAAGAATTGTGTGAAAGAAAAATCTCATCTCAGCATGAAAGTTAGGTTTAAGAATTGTCATACCTTTCATCTGGCCTTCATAACCTCTTTCCAAAAACTCTGCTTGGATCTCATTTTGAGGAAATGACACAGGGTGTTGTATGTCATTTAACTTGAAAACTTGAGAGATCGATTGGGGGCTAATTTGCATCAACACTCCCCCTACTCTGGAGATTATTGTGTAAGGAACACCAGCAGCAGTTGAGTGAACCTTAGCATTTTTCCAAAAATCACGAAGAGCATCAATGTAGATTGGGGATTTGACTACTAACATGTGCTTGAATTTCGACTTTTGCAAAATTCGAATCATTGGATGATAACGAGTATTGGCGTCGGTTTCTTCAAGTATGGTGATATAATTATGTGGAGTTTTGATTATGAGAGTGAAGGGTGGAAGTTCTTGTGTGGATTCTTCGAAGATTTTGATTTGGGAGCCATGGTGTTAGAGAGAAAAATTGTTTTGAGATTTTGTGGAATCAACACAGTTTAGGGTAAACACTGATAAAGGATAAAACATGGGTTTTATAGGGTTTTGAAAAAGTGAACGTGACGTGGCATCTGTTGCAAGATCTGATGGCTAACATCTGGCCACGTGTAACCTTTGATGAGAAAAAGTAACTGTTGAGGTGGCAAACCACTGTTTTAAGACAGAGGATGGAACAATACTGATTTTTAACACTATCAGAGGATAGCTATCAGTGGTTTGAGAAAGTGGTAAAAATGGAAGTTAGAGGATACACTTTAACATTGTATGTGATTTTGAAGCCTATCAGAGGTTTTTAGCAATCAGATGTTATGATCAGACTTTTAAAGATTTATTGAAAAATTCAATTTTAACTATTTTTAAGGATGAGTTTTTGATTTTCTGAAAACATATTGATGCTATGTACGCATGAATTTACAAGAAACCTTGTTTTTAATCCATGTTTAGCATTCCAATTCTTGAGATCAATTTTTCAAAGGTAGAAGTATCCAATGCCTTGGTTAAAACATCTGCCCATTGATCTGAAGTATGGACATGATACAAAGAAATCAAACCTTTTCATAGCAATCTCTGACAAAGTGATGTCTGATGTCAATGTGCTTTGTAGTTGAGTGAGAAACTGGATTTTTAATGATGTTTTCAGCAGCTTAACTGTCCAATCTGAGTGGAGTCTTTAGTGCAGTTACACCAAAATCTAGCAACTGGTTTTGAAGCCACAAGAGTTGAGCAGTGCAGCTAGCAGCAACAATATACTCTGCCTCAGCAGTGGATGTTGAAACTGCAACCTGCTTTTTGCTTTGCCAAGACACTAGACAATCACCTAGGAATTGACATCCTCCTGATGTGGACTTCCTTGTAGTTTTGCACCCAGCAAAGTCACTATCTGAAAAACCTGAAAGCTCCATATTCCCATTAGTTGGATACTAGATACCAAGTGTGGGAGCACCTTTATGTATATGAATATCCTTTTTACAGCAATAAGATCAGACTTTCTAGGTAATGCCTGTGATCTGGCACAAACACGTGTTGCAAATATGATGTCTGGCCTTGATGCAGTTAGGTACAATAAAGACCCAATCATGCTTCTATAAAGAGTTTGATCAACAAGGTCATCTTTACCATCAATGGTGACTAGCTTGGTGGTTGCCATGGGTGTGCTACATGGTTTACAATCATCCATATCAAACTTTTTAAGCAGTCCTTTCACATACTTGTTTTGATGGATAAATGTACCATTTTGCAATTGTTTAACTTGGAGACCAAGAAAACATTAGAGCTCACCCATTGCACTCATCTCAAACTCTGATGCCATGAGTTTTCGAAACTCTTCACACATAGCAGTGCTTGTGGATCCAAAAATGATGTCATCCACATAAATTTGGACAAGCATCAAATCTTTTCCTTTCTATTTTAAGAATAGGGTTTTATCTATTTTACCTCTAGTAAACCCTATGGATAAGAGAAAAGTGGATAGAGTTTCATACCAGGCTCTTGGTGCTTGCTTCAAGCCATACAATGCTTTGTTGAGCTTGTAGACATGATCAGGATGGAATGCATCTTCAAAACCTGGAGGTTGACAGACATACACCTCTTCTTTGATTTTCCATACAAAAATGCATACTTTATATCCATGATACACCTTTATATTGTGGTTAGCAGCAAAAGCTAAGACCAGGCGAATAGCTTCCAACCTTGCTACCGGAGCAAAAGTCTCATCATAGTCTATACATTCTTCCTGTCTGTAGCCTTGAACCACGAGCCTTGCTTTTTTTTTTTTTTACAACAATACCCCTTTCATCAGTTTTGTTCTTGAAGACCCACTTTGTGCCAATTGGACTTACATCTTTTGGCAGTGGCACAAGCTCCCAAACTTGTTATATTTTGAACTGAAGGAGTTCTTCTTGCATGGCTTCTACCCAGCTGTTGTCTTTCAGTGCCTCTTGGTACTTGACTGGCTGTGTGGGTGATAGAAAACCAACAAAGAGACAAATATTTTAGGATTGGCTCCGTGTGAGTACCCCAGATTTGATGTTGCCAATAACTTGATCTGCTGGATGGCTTTTGAGATAAATCAAATCACCTTGGTATGAAACAATAACATTTTGAGGTGATGGCTGCAAATTGTGTATCATCTGAGCTAACCTCTGCTAGTGAATTTGAAGTATCAGCCAGTGATGAGAATGGAGGTGGTGGTATTGGGGGTATAGAGGTAACATTCTGATGATTTTGGTGCCCAAATGTAGGACTTTTATCAACAGATGTTTGATTTTGTGAACTGACAGAGGTTTGAGGATCAATCACTGTTGACCCAGAAGTGGTAGAGTTTACACAAGAGCTTGTAGCACCTGATCCTCTGTTGGAAGAATAGACTTTTGTTTGTGGAAGCATACAGTCATATCCTTGATCTTGATCTTCTTCAGATGGTTGTGGTGTACCTGCATTGTCTAGCTTGATAGAAACATCAGCAAATGTGAATTTATCTAAATCAAAAAGCTCTGCAGGATTTGCTAGAATTTTCATGATGAAAGTTCATTGAACTTTACATTCAAAGTTTCTTCAACACACTTGGTCCTAGAGTTAAAAACTCTGTAGGCTTTAGCAGTGGTTGAGTATCCCAGAAAATAACCACAATCAATTTTGGCTGCAAATTTAGATATGGAATCTTTTAAGTTCAAAATGAAACGTGGACAGCCAAAAACTTTAAAATATGAAATCAGAGGTTTAATTTTGTACAAAATCTCATAGGCAGTCTTTTGATGCCTGGGGTTAATCAAAGCTCTATTTTGGACATAGCAAGCAGTGTTTACAGCCTCTGCCCAAAAAGACAAGGGTAAACCAGAATCTGCTAGCATAGTTCTTGCTGATTCAATTAATGTTCTATTTTTCCTTTCAACCACCCCATTTTGTTCTGGAGTTCTTGGAATGCTATATTGTCTAACAATTCCTTTTGACTCACAAAAAGCATCCAACTCCCTATTTTTAAACTCTGTTCCATTGTCACTCCTAAAGATTTTTACTGGAAGATCAAATTGTTTTTCTACTTGTTTAACAAAGTTTTGCAAAATGCTGTAGTTTCATCCTTAGAGTGAAAAGAATGTCCATGTAAACCTAGAGAAATATCAACTATACTAGGGAATACCTTTTGTGTTTAAGCTCATGATTTGCCACGGCAAACAAGTCCATGTGAAGCAGTTGTAAACACTGGCTTGTTTTGGACTCTTCAATTGATTTGAAGGAACTTTTATGTTGTTTTCCTTTTAAACAGGAAACACAATGTTCTTCACAAGAAAATTGTTTGTGAGGCAAACCTCTTACAAGACTTTGTTTTGAGAGTGTGGTGATAGTTTTAAGATTTGTGTGTCCAAGTCTTCTATGCCATAACTCAGTCTCTTTGCTAGAAGCAACTGAGAATAATCATGTTCCAGACATAGGATTATCTTTTAGCATATCTACCACATACACATTCCCACTTCTGTGTGCAATGAGTTATGCTTTGCTCTCAGCAATGATTTGATCAATCTTTTTAACAACCTCTGGTCCTATAATTTGACAAGTTTTCTTAGTGAAGAAGGATCCATATCCTCTATCACTCATTTGTGAGACACTAAGCAGGTTAAATTTCAGATTGTCAATTAAATTCACATTTTCAAACTTGAGTTTACCCGCCAAAACTGACCCAGACCCTAAAACCTTTCCCTTTGAGTTATTACCAAAAGATATATCACCCCCCATGAGCCATGAAGTCCTTGAGAAGGGCTCTACATCCTGTCATGTGCCTGGAACCTCCACTATCTACATACCATAAGCTATCAAGGCAAGTAGAGGGTCCCTGCACATCAAGTAAATAGATCAGTTAAGATTGGTCTCCAAAGCCAAAATGGCTTCGGATGGGGTCACAGATGGTCCAACCTCAAGTCTAGGACAATGGTCAGTGGTTTTGAAATTTTCTTGTAACATCTGCTCTTGACCATTTCCTATCAAATGATTGTATCCATAAGGGTGCCTGTTTACTCTTTGCTTTGAAGGCTTTTTGTAACCTTCATAAGCATGAGGAACCTTTTTATAAGCAGGTTGGCCATACCCTCTTGGAAATGAGTTTGATGGTGGAGCATCTGTCACTTGCACCTCTCTTTGAACAGAGGTTTTGTTTAAGGCTTTTGTAACAGATGTTTCAATTTGTTCAAAACTCTGCTTAGATTTATTTCCAGCAGAACTTGAACTTTCTCTTTCAAGTGCTTTTGCCTTGATCTCTTTTACCTTTTGTTCATAGTTTTTGAGATAGGCACACTGTTGAGTTGAATGATTTGTTTTGTTGCAGATGGTGCATTTTGAAGAGTTTTTGATAACACAAGTTTTGTTAATGTCATAGGATTTTAAAAGAAAACAATCTGCAGCCACATGATTTCTTTTTTCACAAAATTCACAAAATAGGTTTTTAATCTTTACTCTTCTTTTCCTATCAGACTTTTTATCAGCAGTGGTTGTAACCTCTGCTGGCACATCTTTGATAGGAATCACCAGTGCTTTTGGGGCTTTAGTACCATCAGAGGTTGTGAAGTCCATTGGCTTAAAGTTTTCTAAGATATCACATTCATCTGACCAGGTTGGTTTAAACTGATATTTTTCAATTTCTTTATCTTTTGTTGAAATCTCTGGTTTTTCCAAAACAATTTTGTTTCCAGCTTTATCTGTGATTTTTATCTCATCACCAGCCAAATTTTTTGGGACTACTTCAACCAACTCAGAATCAATTTCAGCAGCATTTTCCTCAATTTGGTCATAGGTTCTAAAACCTACACCAAACTTAATGTTGCTCTTGATCTAAGCATCAAGCATAATCTCATAACCTTTACAGGACTCAACCCATTTTTCACAAGTGATTTGGGTTTCTTGTAACTCCTTTTTACAAACTTGGTATTTTTCTACCATAGTTTGGAGTTGGTCTTTGGTTATGCTTGATTCATGTCTCAGGCTACTTATTTCAGAATATTTTTCACTTAACTTTGATTTTAACTCTTTAATCAGTTTTTCAAAATTAAGTTCATCTTCTAAAATTTTGTTTCCTAGGTTTTCATTCACCTTCTTGATGTTTGCAAAAGCAATGATGCATTTGTCAGAACATAGATCTTTAAGGATCTGAGGTGATACCTTTGTAGCAGTCATAAGAGCACAATCACACTCATCTTCACACACATCAACATTCCATGGGTCAGTAGGAGAGTTTTTTTTCCTTATCAGCAGCATTTTCTTTTTCTTCACTTGAAACCACTATTTCATCACAAACTTGAACTTCATCAGTTTTTGACACTAACTCCACAGATTCAACACCTTTAGCAATTGTCTCTAAGGACATTAAACAAAAGTTTTTGACACTAACTCCACAGATTCAACACCTTGAGGTCTAGGGCCAGGATGAGTCACTATTAGTCCAGAACTTTGTGACCTGCATTCTCTGGCAAAGTGTCCTAGCCTATTACACTTATAACACTTGACTTTTGATTTATCCAGCCCAACCTTCAACCCCCCATGCAAACCTGGGAAAATTCTACCAGTTCTCTTATAGAATTTACTAGCCCTAACACTCAATAGGGCCAGTTGGTGCAAAATATCCATTTCCTCAAGATCAGAAGGTTCAATGTGTTGTAAATCATTCAGCTCAAAGGAATAGATTGTCAAAGGTTTGGCTTTCCCCACTAGCAGTGAAAGCATAGTTGGGTGCATATGTTCAAATCCAAAGTTTCCACCAGATGTAATATCTATATAGTGATCATAGCTTTGGTCCTTAATGCTACCAGATCTCTCTTCTTGGCCAAAAAGAGCTGCATTACCCAATGAGTAATCATCAGTCATTTTGCCGGAATCTTGCAACTTCTTTTTCTGGTTTAACTCTCTCTCATAAGTGAGAAGTATCCCACGAAGTTGTGTCAGCGACATTTCTTTAAACCCAATAGATTTTCTCGTTACATAAGCTACAGTCTCCCACTTATCTGGTAACGATCTAAGGAAATGACTATTGACAGTCGAATTAGGAAAAACCACGTTAACCAGTCTAAGTTCACTGATGAGACAGCTGTAACATTCGAATTGTTGTGTTAGAGACTCCCCTTTCAAGTGACAAAACGTTTCATACTGCTGATTTAGAACTTCTCTGTTACTTTAAATCACTTCCTCAGATTGCTTTTTCAGTGCATCCCATAACTCCTTTGCACTATTGCAATGGAGTAGACCAGCATAAATTTCATTGGGTAAGGCAGAAGCAACTATGCTAAATGCCTTAACATCCAATTCGATTTTCTGGAAATCCTGCTCCGAAAAGTTTACAGGATTTTTTGGCACTTGTTTAGTTGGATCCTCTGTGCTTGGAACCAATGGAACGTGTGGTCCATAAGCAACAGATCTCCAGCAACTGGTGTTTTGCTGAGCAAGGATGTGACCCATCCATCGTTGCCAAATGAAATATTCATTTCTTTTGAGCATCGGCGGTTTGAACAAGGATCCAGAATTGGCATCCTGTGTGTTTTGAGACATTTTCAGTTGATTTTTCACATATTTTGTTTTAAAAAATTTGAACGTAATAAAACTCTGAATATCAAGCTAAAACAACCAAACTGATTAGCAAGAGAGCTGATCTGTTCGAACCAAATTGATTGTTAGATCGAATTTGATGAATCAAGCTCTAATACCAATTGTTAGGATCTGAGTTTGAATTACTTGAAGTTTTGTTTCAATAAAATGGAAAATGATTGAATGAAAAGATATTTGCAGCGGAATAAGATGGAAAACTTTTACTACAAGCAATGGTCGTTTGTTTTCGTCATCATCATTATCATGCTTTCAAGTCGGTAAACTTGCATGTGATTCGCAAACTCCCCCTCAGCCTTTGCAATTTCAGTTTGGTAATAAGAAAATGCAGAGAAGATGATATGCGAAAGTTGATCTTTTAATAGACGAGTTAAACTGTTACAAAAGTTACCTATTTATACTAACTATCTAACCACTGAGCATCTTTGATGATGTCAGGGTTGATAGTGACAGGAAACCAATTGTAACTAACTGAAAACACAGCTAATACTAACTATCAGTGCTTAGCACTGTTACATTGATTTAACTAAGTTAATGACTAAACTCTGATCTCTATCCTCTGACCCTTGTAACTCTGGCAGACCGTTGAAGCTTTGTGAAGGCAGATGATAGAATGAGCAGTCTTTAGGGAAAGCAGTGTATGTACATCAGAGGTTGTAACCTCTGACAGTTTAACCAAAGCTCGGATAGTGTTATTTGGCTTTGTATCATCTGTTCTTTTCATTGGGTTCAATCCCAACAAGTACGTTTGCCTACATCACGTCCTTTGGTATCACCACGATGAATAGCATCATGCATGCCTTGCAATAAGTCACTTCTAAGAGAACTTTGATTATGTCTAAAGTACTCTAGACTATTATGCTCTACACAGACATATGCATCAACCAGATATTGTTGGAATAGACGACCTCCTCGCAGCTGTAATGTGTAGACGTTAAGACGATCATGAATTTGATAACTATAGAACATATTCATAGACATATTCTTGTCTTTTCCAGTTGTACCACAAAGACGTAAGTCACATGACCAACCACTCTCACCGTAAATAAACAACAAAGGATACTGCAAAGCCATGTTTAATGGATGAAGATTGCTTATAAGTTGAGGACCAGTAGCCTTATGCCGAATAACAATGTCGTATCCATCAGAATTGCGGTCTTGGTTAGTGACTATTGCACCAATGCAATCAAGGCCAGGTCTATCATAAGACAAAGAATTATACGAATTGTACAAACGAATTGAAAACAAAGGTAAGTTGGACGAAAGAGTTAAATCCCTAGCATTTCTAAAAAGCCTAACCAGTTTATTACAGTTCTCAAGAACTGTAAGAATTGAAGAAACAACATCAACACTTAACCGTGGACGTATAGTGTCATCAAAGAACCGAAGCCTGTTATGAATTTCGTTATCAGTATCATAGATATACATTTGTAAAAATCTTGGTGGTTCATTTTCTGCCGGACATAATGAACCTAACGAATGATAGACCTGGCCCCCCAACCTTAAACACGTATGGTGCAGAGCTATTATTAATAGAATCATCTACTTTGCCACCGAAAGAAGTCATTGAGAACATGGAGTTATAAGTACGTATATTTGCAAGAAAGTCTGACTGACCAAATAGTTCAATGAGAACTGACTGAGGATGTTTAAGAGCTGGAAACTTCACCCATCCACTTTTACAACATTGGTTATATCGAAGACGACGGGTGGAGATGTCGCTAATATACGCTCGTCAAACCAATAAAAAGCACCGCAATGCTTACAGATATTAGTACAATCGCCATTGTTCAAGTATACAGAATGACTTGAAGAAGAAGAAGCATCAACCAAAGAAGAACCCTAGTACGCTTACGTGACGATGACATCTTAAAATATAAGTAAAATTATCATAATAGTAAACACGATAACGGTATTAACCTCTAATATGTATACAATAGCAGACGGAAAGTTAGGAAAATGTTAAAACATAAGTAAAATTATCATAATAGTAACCACGATAATAGTGTTAAACTACAAAAGAAACAGACAAAACTTTAGTAGGCACAAACGTAACTTCCTTAACGGCTTGGTTTCATAAGAAAGAAACAACCCGTAAACAATTTTCATTAGGAGAATCAAACATAAAAGCAACAAATACTTATACAATTACGTCTACTCAAGGGTATGCCATATGTTAAGAACATTTAATAAAATTTCAGAATCTAACCTCAGAAGTAAATCCACAAACTTTAGAGGATGTTCAAACAATCCCAGCCACCTGGAAAAAAAAAGAAAAAAAAATATAACGTTAACTTATGAAATAAACAATATTAAATCTAGTTAGACTATTTATAAGTTACTTTTAATATATGACATCCAAATGTTCTTAACATATGGCATCGCCCTCAAACTGACACCCAACCTGGGATTTGTTAAGACTTTGAAATCATAAGAGTGATTCGCCTAACAGATTCAGGTGGACAATAACTTCCAGACTTCAAAAAGGATTATATTCCAATTTATAGAATCTCAACCTTTTTGTATTTTGTACCCAAAATAAAAAAAACTCAAACACATAGACTCGTTCTCCACCAGTCTCGCTCACATTATAAAATAATGCATTTGTGTTAGAAGATACTAATTACTTTGCAAATGCGGACCCATAGAATGTCATGTATGTCAAAGATTACTGATTAAACATACAAATATGCAAATTCTATTATGAACTTTATTAATTCTAATACACATAACAAATCACCTCACTTTTTTAAATCAAGCTACCGTCACCACATCATCAGTCTGGCCATCTCGTTGAACATCCAGTTTGATGTTACTTTTTGAAAAAAAAAAAACTGAACAGGACGTAAAACAAATAATATCATCAATCAACTAACAAAAAGAATTTGAGGGCATAAGTTTTTCAACTAATTACTTTAAATTGCTTAAGCAATTTTTTGGATTTTGATAACAGTAGAATGATTAATCTGATTTTTTTTATTTTTTTTCAAGGTAACAATGCTTTTAGCGTTTAACCCATTCCATCATATTCTGGTAACCCCAACCCTCTTTCTTTCCCTCTCTAAATCTCTCAGATTCAGATTGAAAGTCCCGTTGCCAGATCTGTTCAGGCACTAATTTGGCAAACCTAACGTAAACGTGCGGAATCCGTTTGCTTAGGCGACATTGTAAACAAGTTTGTTTCTATTTAAACACTGTTTCATTGATTTCAAACGTTACAGTTCCTGGAAACAGTTGGACAGAGCTCCGCCGTCCAAGTTGCAAAATCTCTAATTCTCTACATTCAAGTGAGCTAACACTTATTTATAGGCATCCTAGTTCGCACAATTGTTGGGATTGAACCCTACAAAGAACAGATGATAGAAAGCTAAAACAGGCCTATACGAAACTGATCCAGGACAAACAATACTTTGATTCACTTCTCCTCTCAAAAGACAAGATATCTAACATCTGATGGTTCTAACATCTGCCCAAGTGCTAAGCGCTGTTGAGTTATAAAGACTGTTGAAGACTAAATCATGATAAAGTCAAAAGTCTGATGGAAGTCAAATGTCTGATCACCCTTTGAAGACATCTGATAAAGCTTCATCAGTGGTTGAGCTCATCAGAGGATAGCATCATCAGTGTCTTGTAATCAGTGTTTCTTAGGGGTGAGCAAGAAAACCAAATAACCGAACCGTGACCGAATAACCGAACCGAAAAAACCGAACCGAAACAAAAACCGACAGTTCGGTTTTCGGATTTTTAATAACCGAAAATTGCAGTTCGGTTTTCGCACCGAAAAAGAACCAAACCGAACCGAACTAATAAGTTACAATCCATATATTTTTTATGTTTAAGTTTAAATTGTTTAAGTGTTTAACCCAATGCTAGTAGAAAATATTAATTTTATTATTGAATGTTAAGGTTTACAATAAAACATTAAATATTTATTTAAATTGAAATGATTTATTTATAACCTATAAAAAATAACAAAACTTAATATAAAAATTAAATGATCTTCAAATTATTATAAAAGAAAATTTCTTAATAAAAACTTTGAAGAAAACATAAAAATGTTTATGTAAACAATATTAATTAAAGAGGTTAACTATAATAATTAAATGTAAACATATAAAAAGAATGTTATAATTTAATTACACTTTTATTTTTTGAATCTTACATAATTTTGGTCCCAAAACCGAAATAACTGAAAAACCGAACCGAACCGACGTTAAAACCGAAACCGAAAAAAACCAAAACCGAAGAAAACCGAAACCAATTTCAGTTACGGTTTTGATTTTGCCCAAAAACCAAACCGAACCGAACCGTGCACACCCCTAGTGTTTCTATCATTATAACAGTGATAGCATTAGCAGTGGTTAGAGTTTGTTAAGGTTGTTAGATGTCACTGTCTTGATGACATCAGCAAAGATGCCACAGAGGTTAGGGATGTGTAGTATAAATAGGCAGTGCATGTACGTTTACTATTTAGCTCACATACACACACTCATCTTGTACAATCAAATCTGTGTGAGCTCGGTATGAGGGGGAGTTAGTGATTCATGACTGTATTTACTTGTAATCTTTTCAATCTTTTGAGTAATGAAAACAGTGTATAATGAAAGCTGATCTCTCCTTGATTGTGTTACAAAGTTTTAAATCTAATTCTGCTGCAAAGTATTGTATGTTTATCTTCTTCTATTATTTATTTGTTTAAAACAATGTAATCAAGTCAAACTCAGATCCTAACAATTGGTATTAGAGCCTGGTCAGTCAAATTCGATTTAACAATCAATTTGACATAAAAAGAGCATCTCAATTTCATTGATACTGTGTTGTTCGCATTTGTTGAAATAGAATAAAATCTAAGCGCGATGATTAATCAATTTCTCTGTAAAACAACCAAGAGGTTACTAAACGCACAAGTTCCGCATGACACTAACAATGTATCGTTTATGGTTTCAGTGGTTGTGTTGGAATTTGTGATGATTCCATGATTAATTGTTGCTAAGGATTCATCAAATGTCATTATAAGACTAAGGTGAACCAAAACCTTAGGAACAAGATCTATATATGGAACAAAATTACGAGAATCCTTTCAAAGTGAAAATCATAATTGTGTTGACACTTAGAAAACCAGATCAAAAGTAATGTGAAATTTAGCAAAAGCATTTTGCAAAAATGACCAAGTTTCTCAAAACATTACTGTAAATGATTCTGGATTGATTATTCTTTCCTTAAAACCTTCCAGTAAATGATACAACACCTACCTATGGAAAGGTTAAAAAGAGAATAGAAAAAAATCACAAAACTCAAAAGTGTGTTTATCTCAAAACTTTTGATGTCAAAAGAGAAGAGTATAAACATAAAACACTTGAAAGTTCACAAGCCAGTACTACAGAAGGAAAACCTAGATAAATCTCCATTTCTGCTCAAACATCTGTTACCAAGCAAGCTAAGTGCTACCACTATTTACAGGAAGGCTCAAGTAATTGATGTATCTCAAGGTAAAAATTGTTCAAAGAGGACTTTGGAAATCCATCAGGTCTTATTGTTTCATTTATCAAGAAATTTTTACTTAATTTTTTAATTGTAAAAATTTCATGTAAATATCAGGTCATGTATTATTCCTTTATATTTTTGTTAAGGTAATACATATTGAGCTTTTACTTGTTTTAAATAGTTAAAGCTCAATACCTGTCAGGAAGTAGAACCCTTCAATTTTTCTTATGGGAAGATCCTTTCACTGATAGTGAATCAAAAGGATTCTGTATGATGATCAGTGTTAAATCATAAAATAAGTCAAGTCAAATAAATTGAAGTAGTGTGACAACCTGGTTACCATCTGGGATACTCAACCACTGCTAAGACCTATAAAGTGTTTTTACACAATGAATAGTGTGTGGAAGAGGTTTGAGTGAAAAGTTTAAATAAACTTTTATCATTGAATATCCAAGTAGGTCATGTGAAATGTTTATCAAGTCCAACCTTGCAGGTACTCATAATCTTCATCACTAGACTGTGGATATGCTATTATGATCTCAAAATACATAATCTCATCCATCAAAGAGCAGAAGATGTTTCAAAACAGTCCACCATTCCAGAACCAAATACAGTGTGAATCAGACGTCACCTTGTGAGGGATTACTTGAAAAGGTTTGATTTCTCTACATCATGTTCTAACTAGAGATCAACTGAGATGTTCAAATCAAAGCATTAGAAACATCCACCCTCGAAAGTCTGATCTCTAGGTTTGAAATGCCAAACATGGATTAAAACAAGATTTCTTGTATTCGTGTGTAAATAGCATCAAAATGATTTTCAGAAAATCAAACAAAACCTTAAAAATAGTTAAAATTGAAATTTCCTCAATAAATCTCTAAAGTCTGATGAAACCACTATTCTATTCTCAAAACTCTGATTGGCATATATATATCCACTGACAAGTGATCCTCTGTCTTCATTATTCTGTTCCATAACATGACAGTGTTACAATTTTTACTGTTCACAACCACTGATGATACACATCAGTGGTTTCCCAAAACAACTGTCATCCATTCATAGCCAGAGGATACACGTGGACAATAACAACCATTAGATCTTGCCACATGTCAAATGTTAATCATCCGACTTTTGAAACTACTGTTATCCAAATAAAACCCTGATAAAACCCTCAAACTAAGTTTTTATAACCTAATCAAATTCAAAAGTTCTCAAAAGCGATTACACAGTTTCTTCAGAGTCTCTCAAAATTTCAAACATGGTTCTTATCATCAAACATCCACACAATTATCTCTGTACTTTCGAGAAGACGAAGAAAAATACAGATTTTACCGATATCATCGATATCTTATCTTCATCAAGTATAAAACCTTGCTCACCTGTAACGCACCAATTTATCAAGGACACCCTACGAGATTTTCTGGGCTAATGCTAAACTTGAAATTCAAAATAAAAAGCCTTGGGCAATCTCATCAAAAGTAGGAGGTATCATGGTTCCCATAACTCCACAAAACATCTCAGAAGTTTTTCAGATGTACGATCTAGCAGGTGAAATTTCTTTCCCTAAGGGGATGAGTATCAAGTTGATTTGATCAATAGAGGGTATACAAGACAATTAACAAAACTACTATGGAAAAAAGAGGATTTCCACCTCCTATGAAATCCCTGTTTCACACCCTGCTCACCTGTGTTTCAAATAAAACAACTAGCTTTAACGAAATACCTTTGAAAATTCAATACTTGGGGTATGCCATCATGTCTAAAACTGATTATAACTACTCACAAGCATTGTTTAATGATCTGGTATCAAATCTGGAAAATATGAAAAACAATCCTTTCTTGTGGTTTCCAAGATTTTTATGCTATTATTTACAACAGAAAATTCCAAAAGAGAATGCACAAGCTCTTGTTCAAGGTATATATTTTCAAATAAATAGCTTAACGTCTGAAACATTTACTCGCCTTATGGCTAAAGAGTCAAAAGTTTCTAAAACACAAGCCGGGAAGTCGGAGCAAAATTTGGATGAGTCCACATCTACTCCTCAGACCTCAGCTGCTGAGCCCACTACTCTTGGTGACCACAGTAGCATAACCACTGATGTGCAACCCCCACCAAAAATCACCAAAAGAACCAAGAAGAAATCCACAAAGCCACCAAACCTACCAAAAAGGATCTTCTAGAAGATGAGATCCCAGAAGTTAATCCTGTGACAACACAAAAGTCACAAGAAACCACTGTTGTTACTTCCTCACAACAGTTGGAAGGATCTCCACCCAAAACCACAACTCCTCATGATTCCTCCCAAAAGGAACGTGTTGTAAGCACAGGGACACCACAACTTGAAACATTACCCCAGTTGAGAGTATGTTGAAATGTCCTTCTCCCGGGGCAAAGTATTTTTCCACATCACTCCCCACATCTCAAATAACTTCAACAAAAGTACCTCTGTTTGAAGTCATTGAAAGTCAGACAGAAAGCAGCCCCTCTCACCAACACATTATTGAGAAAAAAATTTCCACAATGGTTGTGTCTGATAAAGTTCAATTGGCTATCCCACAAATGTTGAGGAGGTTACACCACTTGAGTTTCATGAAATTCTTGTTTGTAGTTCAAGTGGAGCAGCTACTACAGATGTTGCATCCACTGATCTACATCTGGACAGTAGTTTCATAAATAAGACTCCCTTGAAGGCAATTTCTATTGAGGCTACCTTGGTAACCACTGCTGTTGTTAAAACCACTGTTAAGTTAGCTAAGGAACCATCTGCTGTAGGAAGAAGTCCCCAGTACCAAGAAAAGGGACATCAACTGATGAGAATTTGGAGACTTCTCCTATCTCTAAGGTTGATACAACCTCTTCTGGTGGGAAATCAGATGATCCCATTAAATTGGGTGATGATTTAAAATATAAAGATTTGACGGGGAGAGTTACAAAAATTGAGTCATCTGTGGCAGATATCAAAAATATGCTGCAACAGATGTTAGAATCTTCAAAGTCTCAAAACACTGCTCAACCGTCTGTTCCTCAAACCACTGAAATTTTAAGACAGTTATATCCTCTACTTCAACAACAACGCCAACATGCTGACCACCAACATGAAATACAAGTGCAAATGCTAAAAAACATGGTTGAGGAGAGATATAAAATTACTCAGGCTGAACTTAAGAGTATTAAAGAAACCCTCACAAAAAAGTCTGACACTACCCCTGCGCCTATCTTTGAAAGAGTTGATGATGCCAAAAAGGGGGAGAAAAATTAGTCCAAGAAAAGACCCTCAGTAACTTCTGTTGAAACATCTGTCAAAGGAAAGAAAAAGGAAGTTGGTGAAACCCTGGAAATTCAAGCAGATGATGAAGATACAAAAATGAGGATCATTTAAACTCAAAATGAGACAAAAGAGAGGAGTTTGACAAAGGAGCAAAAGGAGTTGAAAGAGTTAGAGATAAAAGCAAAGGATACCACTATTGGTCTTAAAACTAATGATGGTATAAAAAAGATAACCACTGATAGTTCTAAACCAATGTCTTCATCTCAACAACCATCTAACAAAAAGCAGGAAACAATGCCATCATCATTTTTACAGCTTCCACTGTAACAGATGTTGATACTACCAAAGGTACAACAGATGTTAAGACAACAGTGGTTTACACAAAAACTCCTCAATATCCATCAGCATCAACATTCACTCCTATAACTCAAATCCCTACAAAAACTCCTTAACTAAAATCAGCTTACACAAGAAAAAGAAAGGTCACAGTGATTGATGATGATATACCTGCACATATTCCTTTATCATCTTCCCCATTTATTCAAACAAATCAAGAACCTTTCATCCCTATCTCACTACCACCATCATTTCCACTCACCCAATCACCCACTGGTCACAATCCTTCTAGAAACATACCACTAGAACACACATATCCTCTGGAGCTGGCTGCAGTTCAAAATGAAATGATGTAATTTTATGCAGAGGTTAATCCATCCAAAAGAACCTTTCCATCCCTTCATGGCTACATAATTCCTAAGAACATTGATGAGTATTTGAAATTGAAAGCCAAACAAGCTAAAAACATAGCAAAAGAAGAGGGAAAAGGAAAGGGTAACACCTACTTGTTAAGACTAGAGCAGTAAGATATAAGCAAAGTCAGGAAACTGGAAGATTTTGCTAGAGACTTAAACAAGTAGATGTCAAACATACCACCTAATTCTGACTTTCAAAAGGAGCTAAGGAAAGATCTCATAGAACTTATCATGAGAGACAAACCATATTAAGCACATGAGCGTCAGTTCAAAGAGTCAAAAACTGGCCTATCCCAGCTCTCAAACAAGAAGCAATCAGATGTGAAAGGATGAAGAAAGATCCTCAAATGAGGAAGAATGCACCAGACTGGAACAAGTTTAAAACTTACCGCGCAGATCTTTCCTTAGAAGCATCCATCCAAACCTTAAATCAAAGAAAAAGGAAGTTACAGATGGATGGGGAAGATAAACAAAGGGAAGCTGACATCAGTAAACAGGCCAAAAATCTACCCTTGCATGAATTGGATGATGATTCTTTAAATTCTCAAGCTCAACCTGCAGAAACTATCAAAAGGCTATCAAGCAGTTCACCATCTCCAAACTCATCATAAATAAAACTTCTCCCAAGAAACCCATTGAACTCAAAAAATACTAAAATGGATGTCTGACAAACAGACCCATGTATTGACCTTGCTCAAGTCCAATGGGAAAGTTGAAAAAATATCAAGAGAGGATGCACTAATCCTGGGTGTAGCTGACCTCCAAGATCTTTTGGAACTTCAACTGTGTAGGGATGAAGATGATGAAAATTCCCAGAACTTTGAACTACAGTTCAAAGGATATATCAGGGAAAAACTGACTAGAGAATAAAGATCATAAATAAGGAAGAGTTTTGGCATCATCTGTTCTAGGGGGAGATTGTTGGGATTGAACCCTACAAAAGAACATATGATAGAAAGCCAAAAAAGGTCTATACAAAATGATCCAGGACAAACAGTATTTTGATTCACTTCTCCTCTCAAAGACAAGATATCTAACATCTGCCCAAGTGCTAAGCCCTGTTGAGTTATAAAGACTGTTGAAGACCAAACCACTGATAAAGTCAAAAGTCTGCTAGAAGTCAAAGGTTTGATCACCCTTTGAAGAACATCTGATAAAGCTTCATCAGTGGTTGAGCTCATCAGAGGATAGCATCATCAGTGTCTTGTAATCAGTGTGTCTATCATTATAACAGAGGATATCACTAGTAGTGGTTAGAGTTTGTTAAGGTTGTTAGATGTCACTGTCTTGATGACATCAGCAAAGATGCCACAGAGGTTAGGGATGTGTAGTATATATAGGCAATGCATGTGCTGTTCTATTTAGCTCACATACACACACTCATCTTGTACAATCAAATATGTGTGAGCACGGTCTGAGGGGGAGTTAGTGATTCATGACAGTATTTACTTGTAATCTTTTCAATCTTTTGAGTAATGAAAACAGTGTATGATGAAAGCTAATCTCTCCTTGATTGTGTTACAAAGTTTTAAATCTCATTCTGCTGTAAGTATTGTATGTTTTATCGTCTTCTATTATTTATTTGTTTAAAACAATGCAATCAAGTCAAACTCTGGATTGATTATTCTTTCCTTAGAAACCTTCCAGTAAATGATACAACACCTACCTATGGAAAGGTTAAAAAGAGAATAGAAGAAAAATCACAAAACTCAAAAGTGTGTTTATCTCAAAACTTTTGATGTCAAAAGAAAAGAGTATAAACATAAAACACTTGAAAGTTCACAAGCCAGTACTACAGAAGGAAAACCTAGATAAATCTCCATTTCTGCTCAAACATCTGTTACCAAGCAAGCTAAGTGCTACCACTATTTACAGGAAGGCTCAAGTAATTGATGTATCTCAATGTAAAAATTGTTCAAAGAGGACTTTGGAAATCCATCAGGTCTTATTGTTTCATTTATCAAGAAATTTTTACTTAATTTTTTAATTGTAAAAATTTCATGTAAATATCAGGTCATGTATTATTCCTTTATATTTTTGTTAAGGTAATACATATTGAGCTTTTACTTATTTTAAATAGTTAAAGCTCAAGACCTGTCAGGAAGTAGAACCCTTCAATTTTTCTTATGGGAAGATCCTTTCACTGATAGTGAATCAAAAGGATTCTGTATGATGATCAGTGTTAAATCATAAAATAAGTCAAGTCTAAATAAATTGAAGTAGTGTGACAACCTGGTTACCATCTGGGATACTCAACCATTGCTAAGACCTATAAAGTGTTTTTTCACAATAGAATAGTGTGTGGAAGAGGTTTGAGTGAAAAGTTTAAATAAACTTTTATCATTGAATATCCTAGTAGGTCATGTGAAATGTTTGTCAAGTCAAACCTTGCAGGTACTCATAATCTTCATCACTTGACTGTGGATATGCTACTATGATCTCAAAATACATAACCTCATCCATCAAAAGAGCAGAAGATGTTTCAAAACATTCCACCATTCCAAATCCAAATACAGTGTGAATCAGACATCACCTTGTGAGGGATTATTATGAAAATGTTTGATTTCTCAGCATCATGTTCTAACTAGAGATCAACTGACAGATGTTCAAATCAAAGCATTAGAAACATCCACCCTCGAAAGTCTGATCTCTAGGTTTGAAATGCTAAACATGGATTAAAACAAGATTTCTTGTACCTTGTGTGTAAATAGCATCAAAATGATTTTCAGAAAATCAAACAAAACCTTAAAAATAGTTAAAATTGAAAATTTCTCAATAAATCTCTAAAGTCTGATGAAACCACTGTTCTATTCTCAAAACTCTGATTGGCACATATATATCCACTGACAAAGTGAATCCTCTATCTTCATTATCTACTGTTCCATAACCACTGACAGTGGTACAATTTTACTGTTCACAACCGCTGATGACACACATAAGTGGTTTCCCAAAACAACTGTCATCCATTTATAGTCAGACGATACACGTGGACAGATAACAACCATTAGATCTTGCCACGTGTCAAATGTTAATTATCCGACTTTTGAAACTACTGCTATCCAAATAAAACCCTGATAAAACCCTCAAACTAAGTTTTTATAACCTAAATCAAATTCAAAAGTTCTCAAAAGCGATTACACAGTTTCTTCAGAGTCTCTCAAAATTTCAAACATGGTTCTTATCATCAAACATCCACACAATTATCTTTGTACTTTCGAGAAGACGAAGAAAAATACAGATTTTTACGATATCATCGATATCTTGTCTTCATCAAAGTATAAAACCTTGCTGACCTGTAACGCACCAATTTATCAAGAAACCCTACGAGATATCTGGGCTAATACTAAACTTGAAATTCAAAATAAAAAGCCTTGGGCAATCTCATCAAAAGTAGGAGGTATCATGGTTCCCATAACTCCACAAACCATCTCAGAAGTTTTTCAGATGGACGATCTAGCAGGTAAAATCTCTTTTCCTAAGGATGAGTTACGAGTTGATTTGATCAATAGAGGGTATACATGACAATTAACAAAAGCTACTATGGAAAAAAGAGGATTCCCACCTCCTATGAAATTCCTGTTTCACACCCTGCTCACCTGTGTTTCAAATAAAACAATTAGCTTTAACGAAATACCTTTGAAAATTCAATACTTGGGGTATGCCATCATGTCTAAAACTGATTATAACTACTCACAAGCATTGTTTAATGATTTGGTAACAAATCTGGAAAATATGAAAAACAATCCTATCTTGTGGTTTCCAAGATTTTTAAACTATTATTTACAACAGAAAATTCCAAAAGAGAATGCACAAGCTCTTGTTTAAGGTATATCTTTTCAAATAAATAGCTTAAGGTCTGAAACATTTACTCACTTTATGGCTAAAGAGTTAAAAGTTTCTAAAACATAAGTAGGGAAGTCGGTGCAAAATTTGGATGAGTCCACATCTACTCCTCAGACCTCAGCTGCTGAGCCCACTACTCTTGGTGACGACAGTAGCATAACCACTGATGTGCAACCCCCACCAAAAATCACCAAAAGAACCAAGAAGAAATCCACCAAGCCCACCAAACCTACCAAAAAGGATCTTCTGGAAGATGAGATCCTAGAAGTTAATCCTGTGACAACACAAAAGTCACAAGAAACCACTGTTGCTACTTCCTCACAACAGTTGGAAGGATCTCCACCCAAAACCACAACTCCTCATGATTCCTCCCAAAAGGAATGTGTTGTAAGCACAGGGACACCACAACTTGAAACATTACCCTCAGTTGAGAGTATGTTGAACTATCCTTCTCCCGGGGAAAAGTATTTTTCCACATCTCAAATAACTTCAACAAAAGTACCTCTGTTTGAAGTCATTGAAAGTCAGACAGAAAACAGCCCCTCTCACTAACACATTATTGAGAAAAAAATTTCCCAATGGCTGTGTCTGATAAAGTTCAATTGGCTATCCCACAAACAGTTGAGGAGGTTACACCACTTGAGTTTCATGAAATTCTTGTTTATAGTTCTAGTGGAGCAGCTACTACAGATGTTGCATCCACTGATCTACATCTGGACAGTAGTTTCATAAATAAGACTCCCTTGAAGGCAATTTCTATTGAGGCTACCTTGGTAACCACTGCTGTTGTTAAAACCACTGTTAAGTTAGCTAAGGAACCATCTGCTGTAGGAAGAAGTCCCCAGTACCAAGAAAAGGGGCATCAGCTGATGAGAATTTGGAGACTTCTCCTATCTCTAAGGTTGATACAACCTCTTCTGGTGGGAAATCAGATGATCCCATTAAATTGGGTGATGATTTAAAATATAAAGATTTGACGGAGAGAGTTACAAAAATTGAGTCATCTGTGGCAGATATAAAAAATATGCTACAACAGACGTTAGAATCTTCAAAGTCTCAAAACACTGCTCAACCGTCTGTTCCTCAAACCATTGAAATTTTAAGACAGTTATATCCTCTGCTTCAACAACAACGCCAGCATGCTGACCACCAACATGAAATACAAGTGCAAATGCTCAAAAACATGGTTGAGGAGAGATATAAAATTACTCAGGCTGAACTTAAGAGTATTAAAGAAACCCTCACAAAAATGTCTGACACTACCCCTGCACCTATCTTTGAAAGAGTTGATGATGCCAAAAAGGGGGAGAAAAATAAGTCTAAGAAAAGACCCTCAGTAACTTCTATTGAAACATCTGTCAAAGAAAAGAAAAAGGGAGTTGGTGAAACCCTAGAAATTCAAGCAGATGATGAAGATACAAAAATGAGGATCATTAAAACTCCAAATGAGACAAAAGAGAGGAGTTTGACAAAGGAGCAAAAGGAGTTGAAAGAGTTAGAGATAAAAGCAAAGGATACCACTATTGGTCTTAAAACCACTGATAGTATAAAGCAGATAACCACTGATAGTTCTAAACCAATGTCTTCATCTCAACAACCATCTATCAAAAAGCAGGAAACAATGCCATCATCATTTTTACCAGCTTCCACTGTAACATATGTTGATACTACCAAAGGTACAACAGATGTTAAGACAATAGTGGTTTACACAAAAACTTCTCAATTTCCATCAGCATCAACATTCACTCCTATAACTCAAATCCCTACAAAACTCCTTCACCAAAATCAGTTTACACAAGAAAAAGAAAGGTTACAGTGATTGATGATGATATACCTGCACATATTCCTTTATCATCTTCCCCATTTATTCAAACAAACCAGAACCTTTCTTCCCTATATCATCACCACCATCATTTTCACTCACCCAATCACCCACTGGTCACAATCCTTCTAGAAACATACCACTTGAAACCACATATCCTTTGGAGCTGGCTGCAGTTCAAAACGAAATGTTGCAATTTTATACAGAGGTTAATCCATCCAAAAGAACCTTTCCATCTCTTCATGGCTACATAATTTTTAATAACATTGATGAGTATTTAAAATTGAAAGCCAAACAAGCTAAAAACATAGAAAAAGAAGAGGGAAAAGGAAAGGGTAACACCTACTTGTTAAGACTAGAGCAACATGAAGCAAACAAATGTGAAAGGATGAAGAAAGATCCTCAAATGAGGAAGAATGCACCAGACTGGAACAAGTTTAAAACTTACAGTGCAGATCTTTCCTTAGAAGCATCCATCCAAGCCTTAAATCAAAGAAAAAGGAAGTTACAGATGGATGGGGAAGATAAACAAAGGGAAGCTGACATCAGTAAACAGGCCAAAAATCTACCCTTGCATGAATTGGATGATGATTCATTAAAGTTTCAAGCTCAACCTGCATAAACTATCAAAAGGCTATTAAGCAGTTCACCATCTCCAAACTCATCACAAATAAAACTTCTCCCAAGAAACCCATTGAACTCAAAAATACTAAAATGGATGTATGACAAACAGACCCATGTATTGACCTTGCTCTAGTCCAATGGGAAAGTTGAAAAAATATCAAGAGAGGATGCACTAAGCCTGGGTGTAGCTGACCTCCAAGATCTTTTGGAACTTCAACTGTGTAGGGATGAAGATGATGAAAACTCCAAGAACTTTGAACTACAGTTCAAAGGATATATTAGGGAAAAACTGATGAGAGAATAAAGATCATAAATAAGGAAGAGTTTTGGCATCATCTGTTCTAGGGGGAGATTGTTGGGATTGAACCTTACAAAAGAACATATGATAGAAAGCCAAAACAGGTCTATACAAAATGATCTAGGACAAACAGTATTTTGATTCACTTCTCCTCTCAAAGACAAGATATCTAACATCTGCCCAAGTGCTAAGCCCTGTTGAGTTATAAAGACTGTTGAAGACCAAACCACTGATAAAGTCAAAAGTCTGCTAGAAGTCAAAGGTCTGATCACCCTTTGAAGAACATCTGATAAAGCTTCATCAGTGGTTGAGCTCATCAAAGGATAGCATCATCAGTATCTTGTAATCAGTGTTTCTATCATTATAACAGAGGATATCAGTAGTAGTGGTTAGAGTTTTTTAAGGTTGTTAGAAGTCACTGTCTTGATGACATCAGCAAAGATGCCACAGAGGTTATGGATGCGTAGTATAAATAGGCAGTGCATGTACTGTTCTATTTAGCTCACATACACACACTCATCTTGTACAATCAAATCTGTGTGAGCTCGGTCTGAGGGGGAGTTAGTGATTCATGACTGTATTTACTTGTAATCTTTTCAATCTTTTGAGTAATGAAAACAGTGTATGATGAAAGCTAATCTCTCCTTGATTGTGTTACAAAGTTTTAAATCTCATTCCGCTGCAAAGTATTGTATGTTTTATCTTCTTCTATTTTCTATTTGTTTAAAACAATGCAATCAAGTCAAACTCAGATCCTAACACCAAGCTATTAATTCGTACGAAGTGCTACAAATTACTAGTTCGTTCGAATTAGGTACCACTTCGTACTAACTTGTACTTCGTAAGAACTTCTAGTTTGTACGAATTACAACTTCGTACGAATTATCTTACAACATACCAAACTAAATTTTACGCTCCTAAATACATACTCAATGTTATATGATGACGAAGGCGACATACATATGCATCAACAGTCTCCCCTTGGCTGTTGCCGTAGTCATCACTCTTCAACTAAAATTCTAGAGTCTTTAATATCCTCTGATCGTTTTTTCTTGAATAACTTTAACATCCATGATCTTCATATCTTTTTCAATCCTATTCTCTTATCTTGAGCTTGTCTTGATAAAACTTGAATCAACATGCTCCGCCTTTCTTTGAGCTTTCTGTTATCTCCAATCAATGTGTTTATCTATCCCCCCTTTAAAATCTACTTCTAGTTTCAAAGTATCTCAAACATTCAAATAAACATTTCAGATTCGAACTTTGAAATTTCTCAAAGACATTATCATTTCAAATTTTAATCATCTTATCAGTTCTAAATCCTATAAGTTAATCAAGTCTAAATTAATGACCTTGAATATCTGATTTATGTATCAAGTTCAAATTAAAGATCTTGATTAAACATTTCGAAACAAACTGATGCATTTATTCAAATGTAATTTTCAAATTAATGAACTTTTAAACTTTTCAGAACAATTTCAATTTTTAGATTTTGTTCAGCAACTCTAGACTTTGAAAATCAACTTTTCATCATCAGTGGTCGAAACTAAAAGATGATAAATTTTTTTGTTTTTATGAAATGAATATCAAACTCTAACTATGTACAAACATATTTACAGACATATTTTTGTGAGTTTGTGTTTGAGGATCAAATCAGTTTTTAGACAAATCACAAGTACCATTGACCTTTATAAGATTTTAAGTTTCAAAAACCAATTCACCTGGATTGTCAGTATATTTGTCCTCTTAAACTTCAACACATTTCTCAATTGTTTCCGAGATATGTTAGGTAGAATTAAGAAACTTGACTTAATTGTGTTTCCCACCTCAGAATATACTCCCATATCAAGATTCCCTAGATTTCATCTTACAGGTGAATATAACTTAACTGATATCTGTATCTGCGTTATGCGAGACCTTGAGAGCTCAGGTTAGTACCACCGTACCGACAAAGAGATGAAGGTTCGTCTTTAAAGTGATCTTCCAATATGGAATATTTTGACTGCAATTGATTAGATCTTTCGACACTTTCAATATGCTGCAGTTTTTGGGTTTTTAGGCAAAAGTGTTCTACAAATTCTAGGCCATTGTTTATGCAAAATTAGAAGAACTTGTATAATACCCCAGATATCAATTATCTATAAAGACCTAGTATCTCAGAATCAGGCAATCTCTCAAATGAAGTTTCGGAGTACCAAGTCCGTATTTCCGAGAGATGTTGACCAACAAATTAAAAAGTTGTACATTTAGGTTTATATCCCTGAAACAATCTATTGAACATGCAAAGCCTACTGGCACATCCACAGTGAGATTCGTTTTTTAAACACTACAATTCTTTAGCATACTGTGATAATCTACTGATGTACTATCATTTCCTTGTTTTACACAAAACTCTTTTTCCCTTTTTTCATGTTTTTGTACTTTTTGAATTTTATATGTTTTTGGATTTTCTGAAGAAATTTTCTCCCCTAGAATTCAAAAACATATTTTTCTATTTTTGATTTATAGAAAAACATTGACCAACCAATGAGAATCACTTCAATTCGCCATCCATTACTGCTTCACAATTTTACTTTTAAGCTCTCTCCCCCTCATGATGACAAAAACTTTGACACTTTTGTGTTTATAAAACATTTATTTCCATGAGTTTTGTCTGTTCAACAGTGAGGGTTTAATGAAAAAATTTTCAAATTTTCTTCAAAAATTTTCTAACTCTTTTAAAGTAAACGCTTTTGGAATTTCGAAATTTGTAAAAATGACCTTTATAAAGAACTTGTTAACCCGACCCTTTTCTTCATTTAGTGCCTCGGAACTCCACTCTCAATAATTTGCTTTTATCTAAGAAGTTCCTCCACAAAAATTCAAACAATTAGTTGAATAGTGACACCCAAGTCTTTTTAGTCTTAGGTGTTGTTTCTTCAACCTCAGTTTTAATTTTTTTTTATCACAATTAGGTTTACTTTGGACTTTCTCAAGTTTTGGAAAATCCTTGAGACATTCAATTTTCACTGATTGTTTAACTTCTTTTTCTTTTACCAACCATGTTTGATTTGTCTTTAAAGCTTTCTTGAAATACAATGTGGAAATTTTTTGTTCATTACTTTTCGAGGATTCACCAGTTTCAAAATTTGAAAACTTAGTAATAACTGGTTTTACCTTGTTTGTAGTTTCTGTACATTGTCTCCAAGCCTGTGTTTGTACGAACATGAGTGACGATATTTGTTTCAAATCTCCAGAATTTTTCTTTACATCATGAACAGTTTAGGATTATTTTGTGGACATTTTCTTGCAATGTATCCAACATTGTTGCATTTAAAGCATGTCCTACTGTCAAAGACAGAAGGTTCCTTAACCTGTTTACTTTGTTGCCTTTGAAAAATTCTTCATTAGATTGTTTATAGAAATGACTTTCGTTTGTATTTCTGTCTTTGCAGGTACAAAAGTCATTTTCTTCACATATTTTGGTTTTTCAAACTTGTTACTATTTTTCTTATCATTCCCATTGTAACACCCCGACCACGTAAAAAAACAACAAACCGCAGCAGAAACTCGGGAGTCACGTTAACAGATTGTTTAAACAACACGTGGTAATTAAAAGTAGGTTTTATTGCATATTAAGCATTGATTACATTGTTATATTGTCATAAAACTTTTAAACAAACTAAACAAACAAAACAAGCAATGAAATTGCTTTCTTGTTTTTAAGGCACTAAAGTCCAAGTCCATTCCTAGTGAGCATGCATCAGTATCATCAAGCATTGTTCCTCGTCAGACTACTAGTGTCGTTAATTGAAAACCTTGTTATCGAAAAGTATTATGTATTCAGTGATAACTAACCAAATAAAACAAGTTAGTTATAGTTTATAAAAGACTTGTAGCCATGAATCTTGATCCAAACATTTGTTTTGTAAATCCGAGTAGTAAATCGTCTCGAAAGAAACCTTGTATGGTTTATATCTTTAATTGAAAATTGTTGCATGCATTGTTTGAAAACATTTGTCCAAGTGATGCAAATAACGCCACGTATGTAATTTGATAAAAACACTTATATATAGGAAGTACCGGCGGCGTATCCACCATGCTTTTATCACATTACACCCGTCACGTTATCTAAATCACTTATCATAACCAATCGTCCATTGTTCATTGTCCTTGTCGTAAACCACACTGTTCATTGTTCTTGTTATAAACTAGTCGTTCATTGTTCCTTGTTACAAACCAATCGTTCATCGTTCCTTGTTTTAGTTGTGAAAACTTTTGGTCGTTTCGTGAATACATTCAAACATTTGTTGACTTATTCGAGACCACCCAAGGGGTCCCTTAATCATATAACAAACCACCAAAGGGTTTGTTGCAAATAAAGTTTCAGTCGCTTCCCAAACTTCCCCACAAACCCCGGGAATTTTGGTAACGGGATTGTCAGTCCTAGGCGCCGTAACTTACTACTGGTCGGCTTGGCCATTGTTAATGAATGTCATTCTTGTTATGAATATAACGCACCAACAAGTTCGTTCACATTATTGAAATCATATTGTTTATATAAACCATCGTATTTGTATTTTGAAAGCTTGAAAAACATTTAGCACATATGGATCACCCCAAAATATTTGCAAAACATAAAAGAGGGGAACTATGTACTCACTTGGGATGGCAAAGAAATCTTGAATCAAAAGAAAACCAAAGCTCAAAGATCCGAGAAATCAAGCGTGTCCTAAAAACGGATAACTATGTAAATATCGGGACTTGAAATCGGAGGATTTGGATAGAATGAGACCTTATAAACCAATGAGTATTGGAACTCATATGAAATGGTTTAATAAAGTTAACATTCTGAGTTGGAAAGGTTCCTATGTGCTTTTGACCCGTTATGACCATTAAGGTAGTTTAAGCCACTTTAACGCGTCATTTGCGTAAATACTTGTTCGGATGGTTAGATATGTGTTATGATAAGTATTTAATGCTTAAACATGTTTGAAAATGTTATTTGATCAGATTACATGTCAAAATTTATGTTACATATGCTTATAGTTGATTTATTTGCAAAAAGGGCATTTGGTCATTATTGAATATCATAACAACTAATTATCATAACACTAATCAAATGATATGACCATAAGGTATAACCTCAGAGGGTTATTTCCTATTCAACTATGGTCAAAATATGTATTCGGTTGGGTTCAAAGATCAACCTAACGGGTCGGATTCAAAAGTCAAAGCGGTGGTCAAAACCGCTCGGCTTACGACTCTAAACAAGCACTAAAACAAAAGTGACGAGTTAGACATTTTAAACATGTCTAACTAAGTTTATAAAACTGATTTGGTATCAAAACAAAGTGTTTTAGTACCCAAAAATAGTTCCGTACTATAGTGCGCATCTATCGCATTATTGACCGACACTTTGACTCGCCACAAAGACTAGTAAACGTGGAAATCAGTAGGCATGATCACTAAGGACTATAACCATCATGATTATGACCACATTAACAAGTTCAATTGGACTTTGATTTGACCAATTCATGGTCATAATTGAAAGTCAAACAGAAGTCAAACTGTTTGATTTTTAGCTCAAATATGTTAAAAGAATTGAACAAAACATGAATGGAACACTTACTTGCACTAGGGTAGCCAAGGAATCACATAGGAAAGCCACAAAAGTGGTTGCAACTTCAGATTATGGCAGATGAGAGCAAGGAAGAAGGTTGCAAAAGTTCAAATGGCTAAATCCCCATGCTATTTATACTTGACTTGAAGTTATAAGAGCATTACATGTGTCCATGAGTCATCACTGAATTGGATTAGTGTCCTAACACTTGTTGGATGCAGGAGAAAGAGTGGCATATTCGTTTGCTGAATCAACAAGGTAAATAACCAGCTTCTACCAAGTTTCTGATGAGCTGGGGACCCTTAAACGGACCATATGGGCTTTGGTCTTACGGTCCGTAAGACCCTTAGCTGGCAGAAACTTTGGGAAATTGGCAGAACAGGCCCCTGCACCCATTTTGTCGCGTTTTAGCACTTCTAACACCCGTTAAACTCATTTTTAAGCTTTATAAGGACAGTAAAGTATAGGGAACTTGAAATATGCTTAAAAACATCTCAGAGGTTGGTTGTTTGATCGTACGGTTGCGGTTTTCGGTTAATTAACGACGAAAATCGTAACGAACGCGCAAATGACCGTAAATGCGTAACGAATGATATTTTTGCATTCCAATCATCAAAATATAATATTTTAATGATTACAAAAATTTTTGGATGTCCGTACATGTTTGGATAGCGAATTTGCAAAATATTCCCTGAAGTTATAGAAATGTGTTTTTGCGATACCGAACCCTTCAAACCTATTTCTAAGTTATGTAAAGGTTATTTGAGGTATGTTTAGCTTGTGTCATTGTTCCTGAGTGTACGTCGCGTTAAACTAGTTTCGTTTGCGTATCGGTTTACGGTTTCGCTTACAGAAACTATTTAAGAGTTCGAAATTGTGCAAGAATCAAATGTGTGCAAATAAAAAATAAATAAACAATATTCACAAATAAAACATAAAATTTCATTGATTGATAAACGTCCACGGTTACACGGGAACCTAAATTTTTATCTGTTGTCCGATTAGGCGGAAACTAATGACATGTTAACCAAATAACAAGAATTACTCATTAATAGTTGTTTTCATTGATCTAAAGTTCAATACATTCGAGATCCGGATCCGACAGAGCTTCGCCTCTGATTTGACAAGTTACAAATGAATTGGGCAAGCTAGGTATTTATAGGCAACGAAGTTCGCTTGAGATGGATAGAAGTTCGCCCGAACTTGACTTCTCATCAACACCCTCGAGCGAACTTGTCCTAAAATACACATAAATACGCCTCGCTTCACCTATTCTATACAGACTCGATACAAGACTATCTATAGACATTATGCACCAATAGACTCCCTCTTGGATATCTACTTTGTCTTGTTCGGTCTTCAAAAACTCTCGTTTATTCCAGACTCGTTCTCGTGTAATGACGAAGGCAACAGAAATATGTACCAACAGACTCCCCCTTGGATGTTGCTGCAGTCATCTTCTTTCAAAGACATCTTTGACAATAATCATCCTCGTCAGTCTTCAAGTGTCATAGACTTCTTTGAACGCCTTGTAATCATCAGACTTTAAATTAGTTCCTGAGTCTTTATCTTTATCCTTGAATAAGCATTAAACTTTATGAACTTCAAACATTCTCTTTTCTTCAATTTAACTTGATAAAACTTTAAACTCCAAGCTCCCCCTTGCTGTGAGCTGTGCTCCCCTAGCTTTGAGCTTTATCTTCAATCACGTTTCATCCTGCTCCCCCTAAAACTATACTTCCATCTGTACAAAACTTGTACTTCAAATCATTCATTTTTCAGTTATTTCAAGTTCAAATTAATGACCTTGAAACATTTTATGTTTAAACCTTCAACTTTCACATTTTTACATTTGATTTGTGAAAATCCACTTAGTTGATCAAGTCCAAGTTAATGACCTTGATTAACTAATTTTGTTTACCAATCCAAGTTAATGACCTTGGCTAAACCCGTTGTGAACAACTATATTATCTTCAATTTTAAAGATTCAAATTAATGAACTTTTCCTTACCAGACTTCGATGATCCGTTCTCCAACATTGGCTCATTGAAAATCTATTTGGATTTAAAAAGTAAGTAATATTTACAGAACTTTTAACAAGTAAAGTAAACTATGTACAAACATATTTACAGACATATTTTTGTGAATTCGTGTCTAAGGATCATATCAGTTTTGTTGAGACGTATAACCAGTACCATTGACCTTCTGATGACTTTAAGTTTTAAACTCGTTTACCTAGATTGTCGATATATTTCTCCACTTAAACTTCATCATGTTTCTCAATTGTCCAAGATATGTTAGGTAAGAATTATGAACTTGACTTAACTATGGTTCCACCTTCTTGAATATACTCCCGAATCCAGATTCCCTAGATTTCATCTTACAGGTGAGTATAGCGTAATTGATATCTGTATTTGGGTTGTGCGAGGCCTTGAGAGCTCAGGCTTAGTACTACCGTACTGACAAAGAGATAAAGGCTCGTCTTTAAGGTGTGTTCACTTAAGGAATCTTTTCAGCATTGCAAATGATTAGATCTTTTGATTTTTTCAAGTTTGCATGCTATTTTGGGGTTTTTAGAAAAGCATTATAGAAGTTCTAGGCTATTGCTTCCGCCAAATCGAAGAACTTGTATAATACCCCAGATACAATCATCTATAAAGACCTTGTATCTCGAATCAGGCAACCCTTCAATCGAAATTTCGGAGTACTAAGTCCATATATATAAGATGTGTTAATCCACAAGATTAAGCAGTTGCTAAATTTAGTTTATATATCGGAAACAATTTACTGAACGCAAAATCCTATCGACACATCCACAGTAAGACTTGTTTATCACTTTTTAAACTTTACAATTCTTTAGCATACTGTGATAGTCCACTGATGTACTATCATTTCCTTTTTGACCACAAAATCTTTTTGTCTCTTTTTTAATGTTTTTGAACTATTTTGAATTTTTTTTTAATGTTTTTGAATTTTCAACCTTTTCATATGTTTTTGATTTTTCCACAATTTTAAAAAATTTTTCTTACTCCCCCTAAAATCAAAAACATATTTTTGGATTTTAGATTTAAAGAAATTCTTCTAAAAATGTAACCAACCAATGTGGATCCCGTGACCTCATTGTCCGATCCTTTTTCTCAATCCTGTATCTGTAATTGTTAAACAAACAATCATTAAACTCATTTACCACTTGTAAAAACAGTTTGAACTTGTAAGAACTTTGAAATTAATTTTCTGTTCAACAGTGTGGATTTTCATAATTTTGACTTTTTAAAAAAAATTCTTCTTAACTACTCCCCTCAAAATGACAAAGATTTTAACATTCTAGATAAGTTAAAAATATGAAGCTCCTCAATCCCGAATCAACTTTGATAAGCTGGATCTTGGAACTCCTGCACATGAAAGGATTTAGTTAAAAAGTTCAACCCATGCCTTCTTGGTCTTGGGTTTTGGATATAATTCCTCATACACCTCTTCGTAATCACTTTCGTATGCTCTTTGATAAGCATATTCAAAATCACAAACTTCAAACTCACAATCAACTTTACTTTTATCCTTTTTGATTGATTTGACTTTTTCGGTTTTATCACAAACATTCACTTTTTCAGGTGATTTCTTTTTAGCAATCCAAGCTTGAGAATTAACTCTAGCTTTCTTGATATAAAACCTAGAATCATTGTTTGACTTTGAAGTCTCTCCTTTTTGAAAAATTGAATTTTCAAATTTTGATTCACTTTTAGGTTTTATTTCAAGATTGGATTCAACATTACGTTTCATTTCTTTTATGTCAACGTTTCTTTTTACAGTCCTGATTTGACCATTATCATATTGCTTTTGTTTTACCTCTTTTGAAACTTCTTTTCTTCGGGGATACACAGGCTTAAACTTCGAACACTTGCACGCAATATGACCAACTTCATTGCATTTGAAACAAGTCCGAGTGTCAAGAACCTGTCCGCTAGTGGGTTTTACTCCACTTGCGAACTTAGCCTTGTCCCGAAGTTCCTTTTCTTTCTTGAAATCATCGTTTGATTTCTTACCTATCAAGCTTTCCTCCTGAACCGTGCATTCCATATACAAACTTTATGTTCTTACCTTTGTACTCCTGGAACGTTGACTTCTGATTCCTTTTCGGTTCATCTTCAGCTTCTTCCAAACCTAAACCTGCTCTCCTGTTCTCAGGAAAATCACCACCGTTTCTATGGTAATTGTTAAATTCCGTTTTGGTTTAGAATAAAATTTCTTTTCATTTTTCTCGAGATCATCTGATAAAACTTCCACAAGTTTAAACAGTTTATCGATTTGATCTTCTTTCACATTCTGAATCGGAAAACTATCATTGAAATATAATCTATCAGATTCCTTAACCTTGTACATGACAACGTTAGGATCATCACTTAGATTATTTTCTGATGATGTATCGTCACTTTCGGATTGTGAAACAGAACTGTTTGAACTCGAGTTGGCGCTTTTAAAGCTGATGTCCTCAGAATCATTTTCCAAAACATTTTGTACCACATCTTTTACCACCGATTCATTGTCATCATTTGATTTTGTAAATTCTACGTCAATGTTCTCAGGCAATTTATCTTTCTTTTCTGAAAGAAGTAAAAGATTAAATGCCTTTTCAATATCATCATCTTTCTTACAACAGTAACTTGCAAGAAATGGTGGAGGAACACTTCCATACACTTTACGCTTTGAATTATCAACATATTCCTCCGACTTGATCGTAGGAAGAATGTGATCAATGACATATGCGTTTGTGGTGTAACTTTTTAACAATTGTCTGACTCTTTTTGTTTCTATTTTCATTTCATGAAACTCATGCTTTGTCTCAGCAATTGTATTAATGTACATGTTAATTGCCTTTTGTTTTTCAATAACTGTGGCATTTAACATGGTAACATTAGCGTTGAGTTCACTGTTAGCTCTTTCGACATGTTTATATTTGTATAAGCTTCTTTTATGGTTCTATAATCATAACGAAAGTTTTCGTTATGTTCAGTCAATTCTCTTATGACTTTGACTTTATCCAAACAAGGTTCACAAGGACTTGTGCACTTTGTGCAAGGTTTTTCAACCTCCACAACTTTCACAACTTCCTTTTCAGACATGCTTACCTCAGCTTTTACCTTTTCGGCTTCTGCTTTCAACTCTTCTTGCTTTTGCATCTCAAGGTAAGCTATTCCTTCTTCCTCTGTTTGTTGCATGTATCTTTCCAGAACTGCATTCTCCAGGACAGCTTCTTCCTCAGCTCTCTGTATTAATGCTTCTTGAATAGCATTTTTGATAGCAGCATCCACAAATGATGTATCCGATTCATTCACAACCTCTGCCATCATAGCAACACCAGTCTTCTTTCCAATGTATTTGTTCCAATCGAAACCATCGTCTTCATGATTAGCAACAAGAGCTTGTTCGGCTTTCTTTGCAGGTTTATCTTCAACTTCAACTTATGTTCTATTTGGATATGATTTGTATTGCAGCGCTTTCTTGTAATATTCGTTACCGGTTCCAAAAGGGTTTTGGTTTCCACTAGCTTCTTGGTTATGGCATTCACGTTTGAAGTGCCTTTTTGTCGACATCTGAAACAAGTAACTTTCGTTTTGTCGAAACCAAGTTTATTGCTAGAATTACCAATATCCATTCCAGTGAGTGCTACAAATTTTGAAACTCTCCGGATAATCGATGCTAAGGACCATTTGATGTCCATCTGTTCCAACTCTTCCTCATCTACCTGATCTAATCCTCAGCTGTCATTTCAAGATTTCCGATCTTTCCAGCAACAAGACTTTCATACGATTCCAGACTGTTTTGCAACTTTTTCAGGAAACACATTATTTAAATCTACTGCTATGTTGCATTGGAAAACATTTGAATTAGAAGTAGATTGGCTTGTCTGATGAGATTGACTTTGAGAAGAAGAATTTGAACCAACATATGAATAACCAGTGTTTGGAGAATATGATTTTGTGACGATTGATCTAATGTATTCATGTTTGCACTAAATACCGTTTGAATTTTTGGACTTTGAATCGGAGTATCTGGAACACCACCTTTGTAATAAACTCCGACATCCTGAACAACATTAGTGTTTTTGGATTTTGCAATCTTCATCAATTCCATTTCATGACCTTCAAGTTTGTCAATGAAAGATGACAACTTAAAATGTCTCCAAGATGGACTATTCTTTAAAATCATCAGATACGTTGTCCATTCTCCTTCTGGAAGTGCATCGGCCAGCTTCTCAATCTGCTCTTCGTTAGTTCTCTTGATATCATGTCTTCACATCTGGACCATGAGATGACAATCTCTATCATCATTTGCTTCATTGTCTCTCCTTTGATCATCGTGAAGATCTCAAATTCTTTCTTAATCAGGGCCTTTTTGCTCTTGATCATTTCATCACTTCCTTTGAATTTTTCGCAAAGAGAATTCCATAATTCTTGAGAAGTATCATATTCTGGTAATAATATCAAGATATCTTCTTTGACAGATTGTTGTATCAAGCTGATCATCTTCTTTTCGCAACATATTTCTCTTTGTCAATCGCTGAAAACTTGTTCAGTAGAAGATCTTGATCACGTTCATCTTTGGACCATGTATAACCATCTTCAATCACAACCCAGCTGTTGAATTGATTCACTTGAATCCAATTAACAAACTTTTCTCTCCATCCCTCGAACTCGTCCATACTCATCAACTTCAGCGGTTTCTGAGTAGTACCCATTTCATTATCAAGATTCATCTGGTTAACCGCAATTGAATTTGATGTTGAGGCTTGTGCTACTCCAGCTGCAAACGCGTTATGGAAATCTTCCATTTTGAAAATCGAGACACGTACGCTGAAAACACTTGAAACTTTGAAAACAATTAGTTCTACTACAAGTTCGGTCGAACTTGTAGTTAAAATGAAGAATTTTCAAAAATTATCACAAGTTCGGTCGAACTTGTGATTTCAGATTTGAAAACTATCTCTTGAACTTCGGTTGAAACTTGACAGTTCTGTTTTAAGAAAATTGAAAAGAACTTCGGTCGAACTTGTAAGATGAGTTTTTAATAAAACCACAAGTACGGGCAAACTTAACTCAAAGTTTCTTGATTTTTATCAAGTTCGGTCGAACTTGATAAGAAATCAATAAACTTTTGATAAGTTCGAGCGAACTTAGCTATATTCTTTCAAAAACCACCACAAGTTCGAGCGAACTTGCTAAAAATTCACTCAAAAAGTGTCTTTTTAGTTCAAGTTCGGTCGAACTTGACTAACAAGTTCGATGATAATGAGTTTGAAAAACATGGTTTTTGCAACATTTCGACACCAATTCTTTTGATTTTAGTCTCCAAACTTTCAGGGGTTTATCTATGATGTATTTAACATGTCATATTCAAAATTGAACATAATTTGTCCGTGAATTCTTCATTTTTGTTCACAAGTTAAGAAAAATAGAAGAATGGAGATGAAATAGAGAGATTCTTGTCTTGATTTCAACAAATTCAGGTATCCAGGCTCTGATACCACTTGTAGGAACGTCCACGGTTAGCACGGGAACCTAAATTTGTTATCTATTGTCCGATTAGGCGGAATCTAATGACAAGTTAACAAATAACAAGAATTACTCATTTAATAGTTGTTTTCATTAATGTAAAGTTCAATACATTCGAGATCCGGATCCGACAGAGCTTCGCCTCTGATTTGACAAAGTTACAAATGAATTGGGCAAGCAAGGTATTTGTAGGCAACGAATGTGTGCAGCACCGAACTTGACCTAGTCAAGTTCGGCCGAACTTGACTTCTCATCAACACCCTCGAGCGAACTTGTCCTAAAATACACATAAATACGCCTCGGTTCACCTGTTCTATACAAACTCGATACAAGACTATTCTATAGACATTATGCACCAATAGAAACCCTCTTGGATATCTACTTTGTCTTGTTCGGTCTTCAGAAACTCTCGTTTATTCTAGACTCGTTCTCGTGTAATGAAAAGGCAACAGACATATGCACCAATAGATTGATACACTTGTTCATAATCGTTATAGATTGGAATACCACAAATGTCACACCCATACCCTTTCCAACAAGTGTAATTTCTTTGTTGATTATTTGGATGAACATTTTTGGGTTTGGAGTAGTAAGGTTTATTTCTGTTAAAGTTCAAAACTTCTGATTCTTTTGTTAAACTTTCTATATCAGAAATTTTGATTTCAACAAGTTTGAAAACCTTTTCAACTCTGTTCAGGTTCACATTCTGAATTGGAAATTCAGAATCAGAATGTAGTTCATCCGATCCAATCATTTTGTATATTAAAATACCTGGATCATCATTTGAACCATTTTATGATGTTTTGATATAACCATCATGAAAATTTTCGTCATTTTCGGGTTGTGAACTTAAACATGCTTTTTCATTTTTCGGTTGAATGTTTTAAAAATGTTTTTATCTTTTTCTTTACCCAAAATATTTTCAACCACTTTCTTAATCACATCTGATCCATTATTTTCATCAGCTTTTGAATAGGTAACATCGATGTTGTTAGGCAACTGATCTTCTTGTTCGGTCTTTACTGTCTTTAGTTTCAAGTTCAGCGCCTCTTCCACCCCCTCATGTTTTTTATGGCATACATGTTCCACATCGGAGGTGGACATCGACTGTAACCTAATCCTTTGTTATGATATCCGTAAGTATCTTCTCCATTTTTATCTTTTCCAGTCGGCTTCGGGAGAATATAATCCAAGACATATGAAGCTGTTGAGTAACTGATTAACTTTTTATCAACTCTTTCAATCTCTATTCTCATTGCTTCAAGCTCACTTTTTAGTTTGGCTATTGTATCAATATGAGTATTTATTGCGATCTGTTTACTCATCATTGTAGCCTTTAACATGCTGATCGTAGTTCCCTGTTCTAAGTTGACTAGTTCTAAATTTTCATATGTCCTCTTCAACACATCATAAGCTTCTTTCATTGTTCTATAATCATATTTGAAATGTTCATTGTGTTTTTTAAGCTCGTTAATGATTTCATCTTCTCTAAGCACGACTTGCATGGTTCGAGACATTTAGTGCATTTTCTTTCTAGCACAACTTCTTCTTCTTGGACACTTTCAACTTTCTTGTACTATGCAACCCTAGAATATGTCTCTTCTTCATCTCTTTGATCCATATATATTTTCTCTGCATTTATCTCTTCTTCATTTTGCGTATTTTGACAATTTCCCTGGTTACCAGAAAGAACATTAAAAAAACTCAGGAGGAAAATATGCTTGCACAATTTTTTTTATCAACATAATAATGATTTGACTCTTCAATGAACTTCGTCATAATGAACTTCATCATAATGAACCTCTTCCATTTTCGTCAAAATTTGGTTTTCAAAAGCTTTACGCATAATAACACTTTTTAATCCACATTTTTAACGGATCGATTTGCTAAAAACATTTAAAAAATTTCCGAAAACTGTTTTTACTAGATATAGTATTAAACTTGTCTCGTCGCTACGAATCTAACGATGTATAATGTCGAGACCTATTTCGGAATTTTCATGCCTTTTTTAAGAAACTTACTTCGTACGAAGTACTTGTAGGTTCCACTTTGTACGAATTAAGAAAGGTTAATTCATAACGAAACTAAATGTTTAAACTTGTTTTAAAATCTGTTCTGGTAATTAACTGTTGATTTTTGCAATTTTCGACATGAATTCGTTTGTTTTTAGGTCTGAAACTTTCAAGGGTTTTACTATTATGTATTATACTTGAAAATCATCCACTTTATCCGTATAATGTCCAAGAAAAGTAAAAAATAGAAAGAAATGAGTAGAAGATGAGATGTTTTTAGTCCAATGTCTTCAAATTAGTCCTCTCCGGCTTGATACCACTTGAAAGTCCCGTTTCCGAATCTGTTCAGGTACTAATTTGGCAAACCTAACGTAAACGTGCGAAATCCATTTGCTTAGGCGACATTGTAGACAAGTTTGTTTCTATTTAAACACTGTTTCATTGATTTTCAAACGTTACAGTTCCTGGAAATAGTTGGACAGAGCTCCGCCGTCCAAGTTGCAAAATCTCTAACTTCTTATCATTCAAATGAGCTAACACCTATTTATAGGAATCCTAGTTCACACCAAACTATTAATTCGTACGAAGTGCTACTTCGTACGAATTACTAGTTTGTACGAATTAGGTACCACTTCGTACGAATTACTAGTTCGTACGAATTAGGCACCACTTCGTTACGAACTACTAGTTCGACGAATTACAACTTCGTATGAATTAATCTTATAACATACAAAACTAGACTTTATGCTCCTAAATACAGACTCGATGTTATACGATGATGAAGGCGACAGACATATGCGTCAATAGTGTACGAAGTGGCCAATTCGTACCAAGTGAGCCTGATTTTGTTTTTTCGATCCTGAATCTTTATTTCTTCGAATTTCGAGATGATTCCATAACCAACCTAGTCGAAAATGATTTTCTAATAATCATATCCGTTCAATTTTACTTTTTGTCCATGGATTGTAATTTTTTTGATGATTTACGTCTAAAACCACTCCTAAGTCCATAAATGCCCAAATTCATGAGCGTAGGTGTTAACCGTAGCTCTGAACCAATTGAAGGTCCGTGATCAGGCGGTTCTAGACGAAAGTTAGTGCGTATAATCATTAATTTGGTAGAATGTTATTAAGAAAGGAGTAGAAGCAACAAAAGTCATATGTTATTCATTCATACGAAAGAGTATACATCTTGTCAAGCTACCAGAGTTCCTGGAGAGAATCCGGCAGCACCTCCCCTATGGAGCGCAAAAACTTGCAAACAAATGAGCACTTGACCCTATATATAGACAATGAGAGTAGTTCGTATGACTGGATGGATTACTTCGTACGAAGTGACACATTCGTACGACTTGTAATTCGTACGAAGTGATACTTCGTATGAACTTGTAATTCGTACGAGTGTACTTGTACGAGTGACACTGTAATCTCCGTTCTACGTATTCGGGTCGCGTGTTCGTATCTGATCTATACAATATTTAACACATACTCTATCTAGCCTATTCGAACAATGACGGACACAAAGTGCATTCAACAAATTCCCCATTGTCCGTTACTGTAGAATCTTGATCTTGAACTTCAAATCTCTGAGCCGTGTTTGAATATTCTGCAACTTTAATCAAGGTATTTGCCGATGTCGAAGCACGCATCAACAAATTCCCCCTTAATTGATGATCTGGATTTGCATTATCAACATTATATTCCCCCTGAAATCTCCAGTTCAGAACTTTGTTTGCACGGTTTCCGATCTCCTCTGATTTGCTTGATTGACAAATTTTCTCGAATAATCACCAACTCGAGGCGAATCCATGCAGCAGCTTCTCCGTTTCGATGATAATCGCATCCGAGTTCAGTTTTTGATAAGCACTGTAGCATCGAGAGTTTATTTCGCAAACTCCTAATCTTTCAAAAACTCAACTGGCAATTGATAGAAACTTCGAATCACCACATCGGAAAACTTCAAATCAATGAATATCCGCGAAAATCTGAAACCCGATTTCCTTAATCACATTAACGCAAACTCCTGAAATATTGATTAGCAAATCGATAATCTGCTCAATCAACAAATCTTCATCGGAATCAAATCATCCGGTAACACATCAAATCTGAGAATCATACGTCCGTGATCAAAATCACATTCTTCCTCTTCAGTGACAATATCAGATGTATAGCTCACTCCGCTGACGCTGATGCCTTGAAACTACAAAACATCCTCATTTCCGCATAACTCGCGAAAACAGTTCATTTGCGTTGCAGAGTTAAAGATAAGCAATCGTGTATGCATCAACCCCACATCGAAGGTCAGGCTTTTAAACCCCTAAGCATCAAACTGTATCATGATCTGAAAATTCTGAACTTCCTGTAACCACGAATTCACGAAACTAGATCCTCTGCATTTCCCAGATAATCTGTAGTCGGTAACCACCCGAATACAGTTGTAGTGTCACCGAATTTCAAAAATGCCGGAATCTTCAAATATACTATGAAATTTTTATTCCCCCTCATTTTTGTAAATTCTGATCATACCAATTTTTTTCACTCAAAATTCCCCTCAAATATGGAAAATTCAGTTTTCATCAAATGCGGATTTAACGTTTAGGCCCATTACTAGTCACGACACCAAAAGATAAACATACTGCACCGGTATCAGTGACTCTCCCGTTATCTTCAAAATTTTGTGACCGTATCACCAAATCTGTACTCTGAAGCTCTAGACGATATTCCCGAACATGCCCGTTTCGATCATCGAAAACTCGAAAAAATTTCTACAACCATTTTTTTTCTTGACACTCATCCCGTCAGTACGATCAACAAAAATTTTCCATGCCTTTTTTTCTCACTTTGTACGAATTGGACCTCCAGTTCGTACGAACTGGTCATTTCGTACGACTGGTCACTTCGTACGAAGTACACTACGCACCAAGCGAGCCTGATTTCGTTTTTTCGATCCAGAATCTTTATTTCTTCGAATTTCGAGATGATTCCACCATCAATCTGGTCGAAAATGATTTTCTAATCATCCTATCCGTTCAATTTTACTTTTTGTCCATGGATTGTCCTTTATTTGATGATTTACGTCTAAAACCACTCCTAAGTCCATAAATGCCCAAATTCATGAGCATAGGTGTTAACTGTAGCTCTGATACCAATTGAAGGTCCGTGATCAGGAGGTTCTAGATGGAAGTTAGTGCGTATAATCACTAATTCAGTAGAATGTTACTATGAAAGGAGTAGAAGCAGCGGCTGTCATATGTTATTCATTCATACCGAAAGAGTAGACATCTTGTCAAGCTGACAGAGTTCCTGGAGAGAATCCGGCAGCACCTCCCCGTCTGGGAGTGCAAAAGCATGCAAACAAATGAACACTCGACCCTATATATAGACAATGAGAGTAGTTCGTATAACTGGATAGGCTTACTTCGTACGAAGTGACACCACTTCGTACGAACTTGTAATTCGTACGAAGTGATACTTCGTACGAAGTGACACTGTAATCTCCGTTTAGTTCGACTCGGGTCACGTGTTCGTATCTAATCTATACAATATTCAACACACGCTCTATCTAGCATATTCGATCAGTGACGGACACAAAGTGCATGAATATAGATTCACACCACCACCACTCACCGCAACAAACACATTCACCCTCGTCTTCGAACCATTTCGCAATCACCAGCCAACCGCCAAATCACCCCCATCAAGAAAGTTGGGTGGCGTTGCACCATTTCGCCTCCACGGCCGCTTACAGCAGTCTGGTGGTTCAATGAAACCATAAATCATGTAATCCCGATTCGATTGCCGACCCGTGTTCGTGCACTCCGGTCGTTAGCGATCCGTGACTGGAAATATTTCGTTTTGTTTTTGGGTTGCAATGATATTAAAGTGCAAAACAATAGCGACTATAACCTATTTTCATCGGCGTCACACGCACCTCTACCCTCTCCGTCGTCATAAAACCTTAATTCTCTAGTTCTATCATGTTACACGCACTCCTACGTACCTCAGTCCATGAATTAAAAGCAAGATGCAGACGAAGACTGACCTAAAAAACCCTAAACTTCCAGGCTCTGAAAATTGCTGCAGCTTTAAAGCCCTTTAAACGATTTGAGAAACCCCATTTGTGTAATTGGTTCTACAATTTGCGAAATTGGATGATTTGTTGATTCCTTATGCAGTTTTATTTTGTGATACTTGTGTTGTAACTGAGGAAAAGAACATGGAGTATATACTTGTTAGCCAAGAGGTATAGAGGGAGTGGAAGAAGGAGAAACTCACCTCAAAGCCTGGACTATAGACAATTGTTTACCACAGATTTAGAAGAAGAAGCGTAAAAGAAGGAGTTGAAGAGTATTGAACAGAGAAGACTAATTTTAAGAGAACAAAAAAATGTACACCTGCCCTTCTAGAACTCACCAATTAATTTTGATGAGAAACAAAAAAATATACACGTGCCCTTCATAGAACTGATCAATGATCTTTGATTGTACACGTGCCCTCCCACCACCTAGCATTGATTGGCAACAGGTTTGAGTCGTGGCACTATTGCCACCGACAATTCATTTTAAGAATAAGTTAAATTAAATATAACACACATATATATACTATGGATATGCATTAATCTTTCAATTTTGAAAAAAAAAACTATTCTTACTGTTCACAACTTTGTATTTCTAATATATAGGAGAATAGATAAATCATAAATGTTATCTCTTTATGGATGGTCTAAGTCCGTTAAACAATTCAAGCTTTGGATTTACACAAATATAATATCTATTACTTGATAAGTGTAAGCTTTTCATTTAAAAATAATTTATGGATTTTATTGAATCATGTGAAACCGTTTGTTTTAAGATATTAATATTTTTTATTAGATTTTTGAATGGTGACTTTCTTTTTTAGTGACTCAATGTCACATCCTAGTCAAGATCTGTCCAGACTACGTTGTCTTAACCGGGCTCGCGCTGGGTTGGTCAGACCTGGTTACGGTGTTCCCTGGAAACCATACTGTCTCCACACGAGATGCCTCGTTAAAGTAACAGCCGGATGAAAACCGGGATGCGACTTAGGATCGAACCCCCTAGGTGGATTTGCCACCATCATTGCCCAATATCCTCCCCAATATGACACAAGTGCTAGATGGTACCAATAAACCATATCCGATTAATAACAAATAATGATGCCTCGTTAAAGTGACAGCCGGATGAAAACCTGGGTGCGGCTTAGGATCGAACCCCCCTAGGTGGGTTTGTCACCATCATTGCCCAATATCTACCCCAATATGACACAAGTGAGATTTGAACTTGAGTCTTAATTGAAAAACCCAAGCATCCTACCACTAGACCACAAGTGAGGGGATAATTGTTTATTGTTATGTATACATATTATTCGTTATTAATCGGATATGGTTTATTGGTACCATCTAGCACCAGATCAATATCATCTAATTGAATTATAATAATTTAATCAAATAAATTGTATTAGTTTAATCAAACAACACTTACTGCAAATGTTTTGCTAGAGTGTTATGAATTATGATTTCTAAATCTGATTAATTAATAAGTTCCTGTTATCCGGAACGTATGACTGTAAAGTAAATATTGCTTTTAATTTTGATATATATAAATTAGAGTGACAATATATTAAGTGTTCCTTTAATTTTGATATATATTAAATTATAAATCAAAGACATGTATTAACTCATATGTTTTTTTATAACATAGCTCATCATGACAAATCTTGCAAAATTTAAGTTAATGGCTCTACACAATACTGGAAAAAATTATTTGTCATGAGTATTGGATGCTGAAATACACTTGAATGTTAATAATCTGAGTGAAACAATTAAAGAAGGAAATAAAGCAAATACCCAAGTTAAGGCAAAAGCCATGATCTTTTTATGCCATCATATTCATGAGGCTCTGAAAAGTGAGTACCTCACTATCAAGGATCCACTTGTCCTTTGGACCAACTTAAAAGAAATGCATGACCACCAGAATGGTAATATTACCGAGAGCTCGTTACGAGTGGATCAATTTAAGGTTGCAAGACTTTAAGTCTATAATCGGGTACACCTCGACAATGTTTAGAATCACATCACAATTGATTCTATGTGGTGAAAATATTACTGATAAGGAAATGTTGGAAAAAACATTCTTAACCTTTCACCCCTCGAATGTGATACTGCAACAACAATATCTGAAAGGGGTTTCACAAAATACAAGTGAGTTAATATTATGTTTGCTTGTGGCCGAGCAAAACAATGAGCTCTTAATGAAAAATCATGAGACTCATCCGGTTGGAGCAACCCCAATCCTTGAAGCGAATGTGGCAACATATAATAGCCAAAGTGAAAGTAACGGAGGTGGTCGAGGTTATCATCGTGGTCGTGGTCATGGTCGTGGACGTGGCCGAGGAAATTATCATAGTGTTCAGTTTAAAAACAAAGGGACCCACCAAAAGTGGCATAATAAAGATAATAAATCCAGTGATGAGAAAAACAAAATGGTCGGATCTTCGTCGAATGCATGTTACCGATGTGGAAGTAACTGGTCAAAGACTTGTCGTACGGCAAAACACTTAGTGGAACTTTATCAACAATCCACCAAAGACAAAGCAAAAGGAATAGAGACAAATTTTACATACGAAGTTGCAAATGTTGATGCCACTGGAGGTCATAAAGACCATACTGATACAACTAATCTGGATTATGATGATTTCCTTATTGAGCCAACTAACTTGGATTCTTATGATATCGTGGTTGATGCAACCCAGTTGAATGCTTGCAATTTTCCTTTTTAAATGATGTTATTTCCTTCATTTCTTTAAGACTGTTTGAGATCTTGTTTTGTTTTGTTTTGATGCGTATGAAACATTTTGGGATTTTTTTTTATGTTTGAAGCATATTAGACATTTTATTTATATGATTTTGTTTTGTTTTGTTTTGTTTTGAAGTATATGGAGTGTTTAACTATGTAAGTCCTGAATAATCCGGATCTAACAACGATATCAAACGATCACCAAGGATGGGCGGAATCCAAACTTGATGATATTCAAGAAAACCGGAAAATAAGAACGAGATGATCGAGATGAATGGGAATAACACGTGAATCACTTCAAACTTGCATACGATTCTATTACTAACGAATTAGCAAAACCGTCTAATACAAGTTCTTCACCCCCCTCTCTCTCTATCTCTAATGGAGGCTATCTCTAATGGCTTGGGAAGGCTTAGCAAGGCTTAACCCTAATTACAACATATGTTCTTTATATACCTAGGGTTTCCCATGCCTCTCATGGGCTTCCCTTGGGCTTTCCTGGCCCACATGGCCTTTGGCATGCAAAAATGACATATAAAGGTCCAAAACCTAATATAAACTAACCCAATTAACCCCAGTTCGCTACCATAGCTCGTTGTGTTAATTTGACGCGACAGTCTCACAATTCTAGGACCTAACAATCTCCTCCTAGACTGATGCAGCAAATTGTCTTCATAGCATGAATTCAACAATGTCTTCAATGGAGTCTATGGTTGTCGCTTTGCTTTGAGTGTTGGAAAGTCAGTCTTACACTTATAGGACCTCACACTTCAACGAACTCTGAGTACTAGGTCTCTTTCTTCTTCTCTTGCGGTTAGCTCATATCAGGATCACGATCATCTTTTGCTTGAAACATCTTTGTTAAAAAGACTGCAAGAGGAGGATTCTCAGCAGCTCTTTTCTTCTTCAGTCTTTCTCTTTCAAGCAAGCAGGTTTACAGGTACTTCTTCAAATGTACTATCATTGTCAGAAGATGACTCGTATCCGGTTCTTCTGACTCAGGTACATCTTCATGTTGTGACGCTTCATGCTTTGTCAGCAACTAACAACATCTCAAACCTTATCAACCCCTGTTTCTTGATCGAAATCAAGTTCTTTAAAGTTATCATAAATTCATAACAGTTTAGGAGGCCGCAGAATAAACCCTTAGTTCAGTGCCGGGTTTCATAAGTACTCTCGGTCAATCATATCATTCTCCAGACGGGATAGGGTGTAAGCAAACATTTCTTTGCAGCAGAGAAAAGTACCATATGAACACTTGGTACATCCAAGTACTTGTACTCGGATCAAACTTCATATTTTTTCATCTTTTGATGATCAGTCAAATCTTCAACAAAGGTTAATGATTTTTAAATAAAACAAATAAAAAGATTTTGTTTTTGGATTTTTAATTTTTCTAATTTTTTTAAAATATAAGAATATAAACATAAATGCAATTTAAACTAACTCAACAACTATAACTAATTATATAATTGCAATGGGATCAAAATCATTCTCATGCTAACCAAGGAACACTTTTCAGTGCGAGCTTATTTAGACTGGTCTATGCGATTGCCGATATGTTTGTCCTCTTAAACCTAACGCTTAATTTTTATTTTTCAACTTCGTGAAATGCTTAAGGTAATATTATACTATAATACCCGTGTGTCCTATACCATGACATACCCCGCCAATCGAGGTAAGCACAACGATTCTTCGTAGCAGGTGAGTATACTGATATCATCCATTATCTTTCACAACGTCAGACTATTGGTGAACAGGTCAGTACTTCGTAATGCAGAGTGATCAATAAGTGTATGACGAGGGTTAGGCAAATTCCTTTTACGGTACGAATTTAGCTATTCAACTCAATGTAATAGATATGGCAAATGTTGATCGTTTTGCAAAGCCAGTTGCTGCTATTCATGCGAAGCCTTTAATGTTAATGTTAGAACACAACGTGGAGGAAGGTGAATATGTACATAACTACACGAAGGAGGATTTAGCTAGATTGATCGAAGTTGAAGCTGAATCGTTAGAGTTTGATTTTGATAAGGATGTGATGACTGTAAATCCTTTCGAGCCAAATGATTATCAATATCAAAGACGATTTGAAGCTGATGAATACAATCGAGTAATTGTGGAAGATTGGTCTTCAGATGACGAATCAGATCAGAAAGCAAAGTATGTCGGTTCTAATTCAGATAGTTTTCCTACTTTTGAAGAGATGTACAAACAGCTTGATGAAGATATGTTGAAGGATAGGATTGCTGAATCAGTTCGAGAGGGTAAAGTACCTAAGCCCATGACCAAAGAAGAGATAGCTCAAGCGAGAAAGTCTTGGTTTAAAGAGATGCCACGCGAATGCAAGTTTCGACGTCCTCTTGCATTCTTTACCAGAGACAAAGATGTTTCTTTGGGTGATATTTTGAGCTGGGGTTGGTTTAAAGAGATTAACGTATATGCAATCAAGAGGGAGTTTTGAGCGCAATACTTCAAATACCTTGCTGATTCAAAACATTACCGTATTGGGATGTAGAAGAGTTGGTGCAGACGGTGAATGTTACATATTACATGAAGCCGATTGATCAATTATTATGGAAAATGATTAAGTATGAAGCGGTTAAAGGTTGGAATTATTGGAAACCTTTTATTCCTGGTCGCAGAGTGAAGATAAACAAGGTAACTGGAGAAAAGGACATAACGCTAATAATGAAACGTCCAAGAGCCATGAGAAATATGCCGCAAATGCCGATTGAACAAGACTTCTATCCTTTGTTCAAGTGGTGGCAGATTGATCCAGCAACGTGTGAAGCTGTGATTGTGCTAAAGTTTGAAGAACATCTGGATATTACCAAGGAACGGGTTGAAGTGATGGGTTATCAGAGCATGAGGGGTTTATGGAGAATGATAAGGATTCTAGATCCTATGTGGCTGTGAACTGCTCGAGAGAAGATATCAAAACCTTGTTCTACAACAAGATTGTTTTTGAAGAACGTGAAAAGGTACAAGCTATGCAGTTTCAAAAGGTTGTGAACATTGCTATGCACGCGAAGTAAATTATGGAAAGATGTGGCAAACGAAGTGGAGGGATCTGGAGAGAGTTGAGTTTCTAAAAGAGGAAACCAGAAATGAGGCGATTAAAGAAAGAATGGAAAAAGCGGTAAGGCAAAGTTCTCTAAGAATGGCTAACTTTAAAAGACCACCGCCAACTGATCAAATGCCTGATCCAAAGCAAGAACGACGAAAGAAGCCGTTCAAGAACTTCTTCGGTCGTGTACGTTAACGTTTTTATGAAGACAGAGTTTTGAAGACTGATACAAGACAAAGACTATATCCAAGAGGGAGTCTGTTGGTGCATAATGTCTATGTCTTAGTCTTATATCGAGTCTGTATTGTATAGAGCTGAATAGGCTAGGTATAGCAAATATTTATGTTTGATGTAAGCAAGTTCGCCCATGAAAGTCATCATGTAAGCATGTTCGGCCGAACTTGCTTATGCAAGTTCGGGCGAACTTGTGTCCCTAGGGCGAACTTGTTAGCCTATAAATACCTAGCTACCCTACTTCATTTGTAACTTTGGCATTTCAGAGGCGAAGCTATGTCGGTTTGTAACCAGAACGTTTGATCTATAAAACTGACGATTAACTGATTAAATCTTGCTTATTGGTATACTTGTCATAATAATTCCGCGATTATGGACAATAGTTATCAAATTTAGGTTCATTATCATCGAGGATCGGTCCTACAATTTGAACTTTTAGCAACAACGGGATGTTACGCTTTTTATCTCTAGGACAACCGTTATCAACATTCCAGAGATTGTCAACAGCTCCTCATTGGTTGCCTCTGAAAAATAAGGAGATTAGTAAGACAATGGTACCCAGGCCATCGTGGTCCTGGGTATTCCTGAAGCATCAAAATAAGATACTTCTTTTTAAACACAAGTCCCTTTTCGTTTCAAGGATTGGAGATGTTTCTGTTTTGCATTTGGGTTTCCAAATTTGTGTCGGCTTAACAAACGTGTTTGTTGCCTTCGATTGAGCAACTTCAGCTGTTTTAGGTTTATTATTTTTAGAAATAGATTTTTGTTCCTAAACAGCCTTACATTTGTTTTGGCAACATTCCAATCCCCATCAGATAGTTTAACCTTGGGATTCACATTCTTCATTGCCTTAGGTGATGAGACCTTCATAGGCTTAGAATGGTTGTTATCCTTAGGTGTAACCCTCTGATTTTGAGCATAATAAGGTACGTAGGGATGATGTGTTCAGTTCCGAGCAATGTGACTAGGAATGCTGCAATTGAAGCATGTTTGTCTCTTCACGCAGAGAATCCTGATTAGCTACATTTGCTCTTGTAGGCCCTAAAGGATGAACTGGTCCCTTCTGTGCTTGATTTCCTTGCACATTTCTTGCAGACGAAGATGAGTTTGGATGTTTGTACTTGTTGCTTGCAAGGGCCTTTTCTTGTGGAGATTTCCTTTGATGTTTGATTTTGTACTTGTCGCTTGCACGTGCCTTTTGTTGTGGAGATTTCTTTTGATGTTTGTTGTTTGTACTTGTCGCTTGCAAGGGCTTTTTGTTGTGGAAATTTAATTGTACGCGTAGATGTGTTGTTTATTAGACATGGGGATATTTGTGGACCTATACATCCTCTTAGTGGGCCATTTAGATACTTTATGGTCTTAATTGATGCATCAACTAGATGGTCACACGTGTGCCTACAATCAAGTCGTAGTAATATGGCATTTGCACGACTACTTGCTCAGTTGATAAGGCTAAGAGCACATATTACCGATTACCCCATCAAGAAGATTCGATAGACAATGCTGGTGAATTTACATCCCAAATATTTAATGATTATTGCATGTCTATTGGGATAAGTGTAGAGCATCTTGTACCTCATGTACATACACAAAATGGGCTTGTTGAATCGCTTATCAAGCGACTTCAGATGGTTGCAAGACCAATGATTATGAAATCAAAACTACCAGCATCAAACGTACGAAGTTGATAATCAGTGGGAGTGTTATAAAGAATTATATTTAGATTATCAACTCCGAATATAACCCAACTTGTTCTCCAAGTTTATTCCCCCTATAAATAGTCCATGTATTCTATTGTAAAGGACACATCATAATAATAAGGGATTACTACATATATCCCCTTATTTAGAACTTTAATTACATATTCACCCAACCTAAAAATTAAATTACATATTTCCCTTCTTTAACAAAATGACTAATATACCCTCTTTTAAACATAAAAAAACCCTACCACTTTTCATTCAATACCTGCAACTCCTTTGTTGAGACTAGATCCATCATCTTCTTCTCTCCCTAAAATTGTTCAACTGTGCTTTTTCCAAACTTTACTAAAATCCTCTACATTAAGCTAACAGTTTCCATCAAGATTTCAAATTTCATCTACCAACTACGACTCATTTCGATTCACAAATACATGCACCCTTTTTCTTGGATCTGATCTTTGGATCCATAATATCAAGAATCATGAATTCAAAATCGAGAAGCGGCTACAATCATTCAAGACTCTAAAGGGCGACGACCAGGTTATTCGGTGCCGACAATGAGAACCGGCGACTATGATATTGTAGGTTGTTTGATGGTGTATACGGTACCAGTGAAGCGGCAAGCAACCGAGTAGGTAGTGAAAGGGTTAGTAGAGATGGTTCTCGGGAGATACTTCGGTGTTCATAGTTGCTGCTGCATTGACATATATTCTTATTTCATCTTGTTATCGTTCATATAAATCTTGGTTTGTTTATTGAATTCATTTGCATATGTTTTATATTCTTGTTTTTTTGGATATTGTATGTTTTCATATAGGATTTGATAAGCTAAAGAAAAAAAATCCAATAAACGAATGAAATAAAAGAAAGAAATTTTTAAGTTCAAGTAAAAAAAAAAAGTAAATTAGTCATTCTCTAACCTATGTTGAATAAAAAATAAATCAAATGGGTATATTTGATATTTGTAGTTTTTAGGAAGGTAATATATGTAAATTAAATATTAGACTGGGTATATATGTAATTTCTAAAGTTTGTAGAGGGATATATGTAATTGCCCCTAATAATAAACATCTTTTTCTCTCCCAATATCTCTCTTCATCTCTTTGCTATTAGGCTTGTCTATAACATCTCTTTCTCTCCCATTTATAGAAATGAAATTTCTATTTATGATCACTTTCCAATTATAATTGTTGACGTCGCCCGTTACGGCGACAAAACATACGATAATGTAAAACAAAACGTTATTTGAAAAAGAAACATGTTGTTTTTAAAGCTCAAACCATTAAAATCAATTCTGTTTATCATCGTACCATTTTACGATCATCGTACCATTTTACGAGACCAAACAAATACTCAATTTTGAATACAACTTTGTTTTTAACAAAATTATACCATAATGTCGAGGGAAAAAATTAACAAACGAGAGTTATTAAAGAGATATCATATCAATTGATAAAGGAAAGATAATTTAAAAAAAAAACTATTAAAAGAAAAAAATAAATGATAAAGGAAATATACTTTTAAAAAAGAAAAAAAATATGTTAAGAATTAAAATAAATATAATAATAAACTATTATAATATTAAATAATAAAGTATTAAATAGCTATATATCATTGTAATAATAAAATCACTATTCATAGCGATCACCTTCCAATTGTAATTATTGACGTCGCCCGTTATGACGAAACGAAACATATGATAATGTAAAATAAACGTTATTTGAAAATGAATCATGTTGTTTATAAAGCCAAACCATTAGAATCGATTCAGTTTATCGTCGTACCATTTTACGATACCAAACAAATACTCAATTAATAAAACTTGGTTTTAACAAAACTTATACCATAATGTCGAGGGAAAAATTAACGAACGTGAGTTATTAAAGAGATATCATATCAATTGATAAAGGAAAGATAATTTAAAAAAAGAAAAAGAATTATAAAAAACAAAAAACAAATTATAAAGGAAATATGGTTTTAAAAAAGAAAAAAAATGTTAAAGACTTAAAATAAATATAATAATAAACTATTATAATATTAAATAATAAAATATTAAAAAGCTATATTCATTATAAAAATAAAATCACTATACATAGCCACTTTCCAATTATATATATATATATATATATATATATATATATATAATATATATATATATTATATATATATGGTAGGGTTAATGCGAGAACTACCTTTATGGCGAGAACCGCAAGAACCAATGTAAACACAAAAAATAAAATATAAAAAAACACTCAAAGAATTTTTTTATCATTTTTTTCATAAAAACATCTATATTTCGTTACCAAAAAAACTTTTTTTTCGAATAACAATTATCGATGTACATGTGCATATGTATCATTACTTCGACAAATTCCGTAATACATTATCAGTAGTAGACAATTGCACTTTTATTTACAATACCATCCGTAATACACTACTTTTTTACTTTACCAATTTTGAAAATGCACATGTGTATCATTATGTATAACCATGATACAACGTGTTTTGGTACAAAAATTTGTGATTTTGAATGATGAAGTAAGCAAATATAGATATTTTTTGGTTAGTTATATCTAGTGGTTGATGGTTTGGTTATATTTGTCACTTTATGATGTAATATGTTGATTGGATGGTATAAAGGGTGTTGTTATACCTGTAATAAAGTAAAAATATTGGTAATGGTATTGTATTATGATTGGTAGGAGGTAATGATATTGTATTATGGATGGTAGGAGGTAATAGTAGTGTATTATGGATGGTATGATAGATGTAAAGGAAAGTGTATTCAAAGTAGTGTACCAAAACACCTTTTATCATGTTAATACATATAGATGCACATGTGCATTTCTAATATTGGTAATGTAAAAAGTAGTTTATTACGTATAGTAGTGTAAATGAAAGTGCCAGTCTAATATTGGCAATGTATTATGGAATTTGTCAAAGAAATGATACATATGCACATGTGCATGGATAACTATTACTCGAATTTTTTTTTGAAATTTTTTATTATTGACAAAATATGTCAATTTTTCCAAAAGTGTTTTTAGATAATTTTAGGTATTTTCGGTTGTGTTCTATTGGTTCTCGCGGTTCTTGCAATAAAGGGTGGTTCCTAACGGATCCTTCTCCTATATATATATATATATAGGATTCGGTTCAAATGAAAGCCACCACGAGTTGCGAGAATCGTGAGAACTTTTTGATCCGGGGCGAGTTGGGCCAAATTTTGTTTTGCACAAACGTAGATGAATATATTATAAACACGTCTGTAAAAAAATTAAAAAAAAGTTGTCGAGTTGGTAGTTTTGACCACCACAACTTTTTTTACGCCTGGCGTAAACTTTAAATTTAAATTTTACGCCAAGCGTAAAAAAAACTTTTATAAATCAAAACTACCGACTCGACAATTTTTAAATTTTTTTTTCTACAGACGAGTTTATAATATATTTTATCTACGTTTGTGCACAACATTTTTTGCCCAACTCACCCCGGGTCAAAAAGTTCTCGCGGTTCTCGCAACTCGTGGTGGTTTTCATATATATATATATATATATATGTATATGTAGGATCTGGTATATATATATATGAAAACCACCACGAGTTGCGAGAACCACGTAAACTCTTATCTCCAATAAAACTCTAACACATCACGTATATTTAAATTAAATCAATAAGGTAATTTAGTCTTTTACTACCGATGTTACATCATTTCTCTCACTTTCTTCTTTTCAAAAGTCACATCCGTATTCAATTGACCTAAATAATAATAATAATAATAATATCTACAACAACCAGTTAAGATCATTAAAATTTTTTTTTTAGAAATGATTGCATATGTAAAAATGTTCGACAGTGTGCGTTAAAAAATGTAACGCGTAAATGGTTTATTTATTTTTTATTTTGTTGTGTAAAAAATTACGGTTGATGTGAGTTTTTTAGAAGGAAGGCCCCTTTCGCTCTGACGTAAAACATCAAACGTAAAAACACATATTTACACAATACACCACTGTTTAAAAAATAAACAAAAACATTTACGTTCAATAAAGATAACGCGCGTGAAAAAACATTCGACAACATGTGTTAAAAAACATAACACGTAAAATAGTTTTTTATTATTTTTATTTTGTTGTGTAAAAAACTTTACGGTAGGTGTAAGCTTTTTAGAAGGGAGGCACCTTTCGCGCCGACGTAAAATATCAAACGTAAAAAAAATGTCTTTACGCAATACACCACTGTGTACAAAAATAAACAAAAACATTTACGTTCCATAATGACAATACGTGTAAAAAACATTCGATACGTGCGTTAAAAAACGTAACGCGTAAAATAGTTTTTTTATTTGGTTGTGTAAAACAATTTAGGTAAAAGAATGTTTGGCGTAAAAACAATTTACGTAAAACTTTTTGGCATAAAAAATATTTTTGCCGTAAAAAAATACCCGTTAAAAAATGTTTGGCGTAAAAATAATTAAACCCGTAAAAAGAATATGACGTGAAATTTTTTTTTTCCGTAAAAATATGTTTAACGTAAAAAAATTCTGCGTAAAAGAGTGTTTGGTGTAACAAAATTTGTGTCGTAAAAAAAAATTTGGCGTAAAAAAAATTTCGGCGTAAATAAATGTTTGGCGTAACAAAAATTAGTTTTTTGTAAAAAAGTTAAAATCGTGAAAAAAAGGTTAAAACCGTGTGTAACAAAGTTTGTTTTTTGTAAAAAAGTTAAACCCGTAAAAATTTTTTGTTTTTTAGTAAATATTCTAAAAAAATTGTTTTTTTTAAATTTGATTTGTAATAAATAACCGGCGCGCAAAAAGAACTTAAAACCGGCACGCAAAAAGAGTTTAAAACCGGCGTGCAAAAAAAGTTTTTAAACCGGCACGTTAAAAAGTTTAAAATAGCGCATAAAAAAGTTTAAAATCGGCGCATAAAAAAGTTTTAAACTGGCGCGTAAAAAAAGTTTAAAACCGCGTGTAAAAAAGTTTGAAACCGTGCGTAAAAAAGTTTGAACCCGCGCGTAAAAAAGTTTAAAACCGGCGCGCAAAAAAAGTTTTAAAACCGGCGCGTTAAAAAAGTTTAAAACGCGCGTAAAAAAGTTTAAAACCAGCGCGTAAAAAAAGTTTAAAAACAGCTGCGAAAACAGTAAAAAATCACGCGTAAAAAAAGTTAAAACCACGCGTAAAAAAATCTTTAAACCGCCTCTTAAAAAAGTTTAAACCCGGGTCTTAAAAAGAGTTAAAACCGTGGACTTAAAAAATTTTAAAAATCGGATCGTAAAAAAATTGTATGAGATTAAAACAAAATTAATAATTCATGTTTAAAAAAATTAACTGAGAATTAAATAAATAAATATATGAGAATTAAAAGAAAATCAATAATGCATGATTTAATTAGGGCTGACAATTATGACACGAACACGATAACACGGCATGAACCTACACGAAGTTATCATGTTTCATGTGTGACCTTAACAGGTTTCGTATCGAAAACAGGCCGACACGATAAGACCTTAACAAGTTTTGTTTCTAAACAGGTTAAAACCCGTTAACCTGTTAAGACCCGTTAAGTACATGTTAATAATTAAAAAATTAAAAAATATTTATATGTGGGTTTGGATATGGGGTCATCAGTCGTGGGACCTAGGATGAATTATACACAAACACACACGGTTCCTTTTCCACAATCCAAACCCTAACTTTTAAATCTCTCTCACAAACACCACCATTCCCAATTCAATTCACTGCTTCCCAATTCGGTCGTGTTCGTGTCTTAAACAAGTTGTCTTCGTGTCTTAACAGGTCGTGTTTCGTGTCTTAAACAGGTCATATGATACGTTGGTAATTTTTTCGTGTCCTAACTTGTCGTTTCGTGTAACCTGTTTATTAACAGGTTCATGTTTGTGTTTCGAAAATCTGACACGATAATATTTCATGTCGTGTTCGTGTATACGTGTTTCGGGTTCGTGTCTTGTCGTGTTCGTGTCTTAACAGATTGGGTTGACCCGTTATGCCAGCCCTAGTTTTAATTTTTTTTAATTAAAAAACAATCTTATTAATTAAAACAAAATCAATAATCACACGAATCATTAAAGCTATAGTAAAAAGACCAATATACCCTGTTCTCACTAAAAAAATATTTCATTAATTAAACACAATCATTACATTGCTTTATTGTCTTTTAATCTCATCCATCAAAACCAACTTGATCAATGACTAATATTGGTTCCTATGGTTCTCACAACTCAAGGTGGTTCTCATTTTAACCAATCCTTATATATCTATATATATATATATATATGAGAAGGATCCGTTAGGAACCATCATTTATTGAGAGAACCGCGAGAAACAATGTGAACACAACCAAAAATACCTAAAAAATCCAAAAAACACCCAAATTTTTTATTACTAATTTTTTTGGAAAAATTGCTATATTTCGTCAATAATAAAAAAAAATTCAATTCTTTTTCAAGTAACAGTTATCCATGCACATGTGCATATGTATCATTTCTTTGAAAAATTCCGTAATACATTACAAATATTAGATAATTGGACTTTCATTTGCAATACCATATGTAATACACTACTTTTTACATTATAAATATTAGAAATGCACATGTGCATCTATATGTATCAATATGAAATTAGGTGTTTTGCTACACTACTTTGAATATACTTTCCCTTTCATCTATCATACCATCCATAATACACTACCATTACCTCCTACCATCCATGATACAATACCATTACCAATATTTTCACTTTATTACATGTATATCAACACCATTTATACCATCCAATCAACATATTACATCATAAAGTGACAAATATAACCAAACCTCAACCACTAGATATAACTAACCAAAAAACATTTATATTCGCCTACTTTATCATTCAAAATCACAAACTTTTTGTACCAACACGTTGTATCATGGTTATACATAATGATTCACATGTGCATTTTTAATATTGGTAATGTAAACAGTAGTGTATTACGGATGGTATTGTAAATGAAAGTGCAATTGTCTACTACTGGTAATGTATTACGGAATCTGTCGAAGTAATGATACATATGCACATATGCATGGATAACTGTTACTTGAAAAAAAAGTTTTTTTTGGCAACGAAATATAGCGCTTTTTAAAATATTAAAAAAATTGAGTGCTTTTTTATATTTTTTTTAGATTTTATTTTGTGTTCACATTGGTTCTCGTAATTTTTTTTTTGAGAAAACTAAAAAACTAGCTAAAAATGCCTAAAAAACATACTAAAATATTTTTTTAAATAAAAATCGCTATATATAATATATAAACCCCCACCCCCACAAACGTAAACCAGCTAACCCAGCCAGCTAACCCAGCCCCACAAGTGCATTAATACGAAGAACACTAAACCAGCTAACCCAGCCTCACCGACACCCCCCAAAAACCTAAACCTCCACCCCCCAAACCTAAATCCACCCTCCCACCAAAAGCCTAACCCCCACCCCCAAAAAACCTAAACCCCCCACCTAAAAAAAAGCCTAAAACTAAACCCTAAACGTAAACCCCCAAAAAACCTAAACCTCTCACCCGCACACCTAAAAAAACCTAAACCCCCCACCCCACAAAAACCTACCCCCCCTACACTCAAAAACCTAATCCTAATCCTAAACCTCGAAAAAACCTAACCTTAAAAGCTAAATTAAACTCAAAAGCCAAATCTAAGCATATAATGCACATGTGCAGTACAAGTATTTCTTTTGAAAAAAATGTTTTTTATACATAAGAAGTAAAGATTTTTATAAAAAAACTTAAAAAAATTTGGTACGTTTTTTAGGATTTTTAGTAGTTTTTTAGTTTTCTCATATATGTAGTTTTCTCATGATTCTAGAAAACCTCTCTAAGTGAGAAAACCTAGGAAACTCTAACCGCTCGACATTTTTTGACTTTGAAAAAAATAACATATGTAATATATATGTTTTTAAGAGTTTTGAGTAAAAAAAAATACTAAAAGGCGCCGAGTGGATATTTAAAAAAACAAGTTTTGCGCAACGTGACTGTAACATATGTTACACAAAAACTTGTTTTTTTTTTAAATCTGGTCATCACTTTTTTGATTTTTTTACTCAAAATCCTTAAAAACATGTATGTTACATGTGTAATAATTTTCAAAAAAAAAAAAATATCAGGAGCTTAGAGTTTTTAGGTTTTCTCATCACAAGTGAGTTTTCTATTTATCATTTCCATATATATACATATATATACATAAATTAAACTGGTGGATTTCTCCCATGCTACGCGGCGAAAACTCAGTTGATATCAATTCGGTTCGTCTCCATACCAGCACAAGATATAACAACTTCAAGAGAACTAAAAAGATAAATTCAAGATATGCACAAAATTATGTCGACACATACTTTATATCAATCGGAATTCATCACGGTACAAGTATGGTGTCGATACCCGTATAGTTTACCATACAAGAAATAAGTTTTTAACTTCCTTTTTAACAAAACTGTTTCCCGCACTCGTATAGTACATCGATAACAAAATTACGTAATTTTGAATATAACTCCGTTTTCAAAAGGATTCAAGAAAATGTATACCAAAATTATATACAACTATGCATTAAAAAATGTTAACAGAGACAAAACATTAATGAAAAAACAAATTAAATCATACGTAAACTAATATTAAAAAAAACGTAATTCAAAGTCACTACTACCCTTTTAAAACCAAAAATCAAATTAAAATTACAAAAATAAAAAAAGAAAAGCTCACTCAACAACCATGCTTAGTTACGCATGGACTAAAGAACCATTTTTAAACAAGGCAACGGTAAATAATATCCAAACATGATAATGACTAGAAATGTGTACCATTGCCTAACCTAGGATTATGTAATTGTGTCAGGACTCTTGAGATAGTACCCGGTCGTACTAGCAGTTGTTTAACAACTGTTAAACAAGTGAATATCATGGTTTTTTTTTTCCAAACTATGATATGTGTTTATGTAATAAATATATGTGAAATTAAGGAGGTGTTCAGACCATGTAAGGCCTGCAATGTAACACCCCAAAAACGTCACAGCGGAAATACAAACATAATGGTGATGGAAGTTGGTTTCCATAAATATCTTAGTGGACGATGCATCATTGATTTTGGACATTTAACTTAATTAAAACATATTTTAAAGTTTAGCGTTTTAACACAACCATAACATAGTTAAGTTGTCTTGATCCTTATGGATCTTAATACAAACTTGGTCCCAAATAGGTTTAAAAAAAGTTGTCCAAAACATTATTAAACATAAGGTGCATCACAATCACAAGACACCTTAAATCCCGAAGCCGAACTCAAGTACCTGAAGAACACGTTAAAATCAAGTGTCAACACAAAGGAGGGTGAATTCACATACTCAAATTACAATTAATTTGTTTCAAAGAAAAACTTTCATATTATGTGTTTATTATTAAAACATCCATATAAGTTAAGAAAGTCAATTTCCTTAACAAAAAGCCGTGAGTCAGTCATCGCAAGCATTTTTCCATTTTGAAAACCTTACGATATCCCGACGTCTTCCCAAGGTTTATACATATTAAATTTTAGCATCAAATGTTCAGATTCGTAAGTTTACAAGACATTGTGAGCTATAAATAACAATAAAGGTATAATCAAAGCTAGACAATACAAAATATAAATTCGTCGCTTGGCTTGACATGACGCTACCGGTCACGACGGGGTGGTCAACCCGATAGATCTATCAACAATTCCACTCATAATAATATTAATGATTAAACGGCAAAACTTGCGCAAGAGTCTGTAATGGGTCTCTTATAATGCCTACCCTACGTACAATATATATATCCTACTAAAACGACAATTTAATATAATGTGATGTACGGATTACCCCGTAAATCCCCACCGAAATGTAAGCCAATGCGGCTACTTACACTTCTTGAGATCACGCAAATTCTTCGCTATTTAGATTTAAGTATTTTTAAATATACATGGTAGTTTTATCCCCAAAACACCGTATAATCCCCGTTTCTCCCCGAAACGCATATATCATTATTCCAAAATCCGTTTCATCCCGAAACATATTTATATCAAAACCATATATTGTTCACAAAATATATTTTATACAAAAGCGTATACTTGCCCTTTTTAAGGCGTGTTCTTCCCCCAAAACATATACAAAACAATAAAAAGATGGGTATAGTGACACTCATCTTTGGGTGCGTATTTATAATTGCGCAATCACACAAATTGATTCTACACGTCCTAATATACATAGGAACGATTTAACAATCAACATTCCACAAAATTCCTAATTTTCTCTAATACTAAGAACTTTCACATAACTTTGAGATTTTCTCGAAAAGTCTTTTTTTATTATGTTGGCATATTTATATATACGTGTGTTCATATATATATATATATATATAATATTTTTCACGACTTGAACGATTTTAGCGGTGACCTTCATTGTGTTATATCCGTTATCACACCTGTTTATAAGTAATATATATATGATTTGCGCATCGTAATATATGTAGATAAACGCGAACATATTTGCAAATATCGTAATACATGTTTTTCGTTGAATTATATATCATATACACATGAAATAACTCATCAAGTTAACCTATGTATTATTTTCATGCTCGATAAATAAGTTATATATTTAATGCGACTTTTACCGATATTACTGTTTTAACCACACAAGTGTACATGCATAGCCTAAATCCCTACCATCATGTCATCACTTAACATAACACATTCCATATTCTCATAATCACATACCATATCATATTACACAAAGTTCACTCCTGAACAATCTATTTCATGTACATTGAAATATGCGTATTTTAGCGTTTTGGTAACGTTTCTGGGCGTCGGAAGTCACGTATAACTAGCCAAACCCCAAAGATACTTAATATAAGTTAAAATACTTATATTTATTTCAAAAATATCAGTTTACTTACTGATCTAGAACAGTTTTATAAAAATCACTTTAAAAGCCGATTTTTACCGTTTTTAACGCATACTCTTGTACCGAACTTTATTATAAGCATCTCAAGTCGTCATGACTTGATATTTTAACATCACACATGTTATTTACTAAATACCATGTTAGTGTAGATTTCATGTCAGCCACATAAATCATGCGAATTTCACATATTTTACCACTTTTTAAGCTTCATGTACAATATGCAAAGCTATCTAACTTATGACAAAGTTTCATGTTATTATAAAACTTCAAATATTATTATTTTTAGTGTTTATAATATGATTAATATACTTGTCACACCATAGCAATTTCATCATCTCATGATCATTTAATCCTCATACATTCTTATGTACAAGTATCTAATGCATGTTCAACACATCATCATCATCACACATGAACTTAAATGCATCTAACATGTATTTAATTCATGTTCAAACAATTCAAGACATGTTAATCATCATCTAATCATCTTGCTATAAACATGAACAATATTCTTACATTTATGAACTAACTAACAAAACCCACATGCATGCATACATATATACACATACACGACATATATATACACACATGTGCACATATACATCCAAAAACCCAATTTTACATGTTCATATTTTATCATAAGATCTTTTATAAAACCCATTTTGTTCATGCATGCATCAAACCTTCAAGAATTTCATTAATCAAGAATCGACTAAAATCAAAACACAACTAAATACCCACATACTTACAAACCTACGGCCATACATACATATGTACACACTTCCATTTTTACTTTGTTTAAAAACTCACTTATTATTAGTTTCAAGTTTGTGATTAATTCCAAGTGCAAGAGAAACCTTCCAACATCATTATCATCACCGAGAATCAAGAACATAATTTTTGAAAATACCTTTCAAGATTTTGGTGGGTTTTGACAAGATTTTGATATTATGGAGCTTGTTTCGTCTTGAAAACACCTTGAAACCTTCTTGAAATGGACTTGGATCTTCAAAGAAACTTCAAAAATTTTTGAATGTGGAAGTGTATGTGTGTGTGTGTGTGCGGTTGTGAGTTAGAGAGAGAGAGAGAGTGAAATGGTGTTGTTTGGTCTTGGAATGTGCATGTATGGTGTATAAGAAAAGCTATAATTATTGTGCATTCTCCCAAGAGCTTACACTTGTCAAATTAGAAGAAGAAAGCAAAAGGTAGGCACCCCATGGGGCCGCCACCTACCTTCTCTCTCACACACACTCATATGCATACATATATATGTTATATATTAGCTAAAAATGGTATTTTATTGACTACCGGGTATTATATTTAGCGTTTTAAGCCCGTTTTAGGGCGTTTTAAATTATTTTATCACTCTATAAAAATAAACTCGCCATAATATTGCTGAGCAATATTTTATTTGCCTAGACTGCCTGCGTTGTCAGTAATTTGCAGTATATGCGCTGTATTGCGCAGTATTCGCTTAAATTCACAAAATAGGAATTTGAAGCGTTTTAAATAACTTTTCCTTACGAATATGATTAAAATAGCATTTTAACCATAACGAAATATTTTTAGGATTTTAACATTAATCGGGTGGTCACCAACGTTCGTTTCGCATTTTATCATCACGCGATAAGCGTTTATCTTATTATTGTCAACATAATTTCTAATAAACTTTAAATTTATCAACACATATAATAACACCAAATTCAAATAAATTATTGCCTTTATTTATTAGTACATGCCCTAAATAGTCGGGTGGCACAGTCTCCCCCTGTTTAAGGAAATTTTGTCCCCGAAATTTTTATACAACATGTTTTGGTTTCGCACTAGATGGAAAGAGATGGGGATATTTCTGTTGCATCGGGTCCTGTTGTTCCTATGTGAACTTGGGTCCACGTTTAGAATTCCAGCGGACCTTGACCAACTTAATCCTATTCCTCCTAAGCTTCTGAATCTCTCATCCAGAACTTCAACTGGCTTTTTGATAAATCTCAATTTGTCGTCTACTTGAACCTCATCAGGGGGTATGATTAGTGTCTCGTCCGTTAGACACTTCCTTAGGTTGGATACATGAAACACGTCATGAACTCCACTCAATTCCTGTGGCAGCTTAAGCCTATATGGCGACTGATCCAACTCGAGAGAGGACTTTGAAAGGACCTATATAACTGGGCTCAGCTTTCCCCCTTTTCCAAATCTGACAACACCTTTCCAAGGTGACATCTTCAGCAAAACATGATCTCCAACCTGAAAGTGCAGCGGCTTCCTTCGATTGTCCGCATAACTCTTTTGTCGATCGGTGACAACTTTCAACCTTTCCTTAATCTGGACAACCTTGTCGGTGGTTTCCTGGATAAGTTCACGTCCGGTCAATTGCCTTTCGCCAACTTCAGCCCAACAAAGGGGTGATCGACACTTCCTTCCATACAAAGCTTCAAACGGAGCGGCTTTGATACTCGCGTGATAACTATTGTTGTAGGAAAACTCAGCTAATGGTAGGTGAGTATCCCAACTTCCCTGAAATCTATCACACACGCTCTCAACATATCCTTTAACGTCTGAATGGTTCTCTCACTCTAACCATCCGTTTAAGGATGATACACAGTACTTATATCCAATCAAGAACCCAACAATTCCTGAAGAGATCGCCAAAATCTGGAGTCAAATCGTCCATCTCTATCGGAGATAGTTGATACTGGTACTCCGTAATGGGCAAGAAATGAGCAGAGTTCGTCAATCGATCCACAATTACCCATATGGTGTCATGTCCACATGGCGTACGGGGTAATTTGGTGATAAAGTCCATCGTAAGATGTTCCCATTTCCATTTAGGAATCTCTGGTTGCTGCAGAAGCTCATACGACTTTTGGTATTTATCTTTAACCTTCCAGCACGCCAGACACTTACTAACATACACCACAATATCCTTCTTCATATTCGGCCACCAATACAACTATTTGATGTCCTGATACATTTTGGTAGAACCTGGGTGAATAGAATATCCGGATTTATGAGCTTCGTTCATAACCAGTTCACGTAGGTTACCCCTAAGCGGAACCCAAATCCGGTTTATGAAGTACATCACTTCGTCCACTTTGGTGTAAGTTCACACTCCAACCCTCTTAAACCTTCTCTTCTCAAATTCTCATCTCTTAAACTTCTCGTTGTGCATTACGAATTTGATCAGTAAAACTCGTCTGTATGGTTAAAGCCAAAGCACGAACACGGAGAGGCTTTTCTCACTCCTTCCTACTGAGCACGTCTGCAACAACGTTTGCTTTGCCAGGGTGATAGCGGATATCACACATGTAATCATTGAGTAACTCTACCCAACGTCGTTGTCTCATGTTGAGTTTCTTCTGATAGAAAATATGCTGGAGACTCTTATGATAGGTGTAAATCGTACACTTTGTGCCATATAGATAATGGCTCCAAATCTTCAAGGCAAACACAACAGCTGCTAACTCCAAGTTATGAGTTGTGTAGTTCTTCTCGTGCACTTTCAGTTATCTGGACGCATAGGCTATCACTTTGTCCCTCTGCATAAGCACACAACCAAGGCCCAAACATGACGCATCGCAATATACCACAAAACTGTCATTTCCCTCAGGCAGGGAAATAATAGGCGCACTACAAAAATTTTCCTTCAACAACCGAAAAGCTTTCTCCTGCTTTTCTGTCCAATCAAACTTCTTATCCTTCTTGGTCAATAGCTTCAATGGCTGCGCTAGTCTGGAGAAATTCTCTATGAATCTCCGATAATACCCATCAAGTCCTAAGAATTGTCACACCTCTGAGGGAGTCCTTGATGCTTCCCAATTCTTTATAGCTTCAATCTTCGACGTGTCCACGTGTATACCTTTCTCATTTATGACATGTCGAGAAAATGAACTTCTCAAATCCAGAACTCATACTTAGAGAATTTGGCATACAACTTCTCGTTCTTCAGTAGTTCCAAAATCGTCTTCAGATGTTGCTCGTGATCTTCTTCGGTTCGTGAATAGATAAGTATACGATCAGTGAATACTATCACGAATTTATCCAAATAGGGTTTGCATACCCTGTTCATGAGATCCATGAACACTGCAGGCGCATTAGTTAGGCTAAAAGGCATAACTAAGAACTCATAATGGCCATAAAGTGTTCTAAAAGCAGTCTTTTGAACATCTTTATCAACAATCTTCAGTTGGTGATAGCATGAATGCAAATCAATCTCCGAGTAGTAGCTGGATCCTTGCAATTGATCAAACAGATCATCGATCATCGGTAGTGGGTACTGATTCTTGATAGTTAGTTTATTCAGCTCCTGATAATCTATACACATCCTAAAGGAACTTGTGCGTGTCAACTGTGATATGATTTTATTAATAATTTAAGTCCATTTTACGCATTAGTCTAGTTTTAAATAATTTAGGTCTGACCACGGCCCATGCCTGACTGGGCACGACCCCGTGGTCAGATTCTGTTTTCTTGTTTTTGTCTTTGGGAGTGCTGCAGAGGGGTCAGGCATGTTACGTTATTCCTTCTTCTAGTATTTATGCTGGTTTTGGCTGCTTATTTGCTTCTTTTGTTCTTTTAAGCTCGTTTGGTCCTGTAAATTCAAAAGGAACAAAGAAACATGCGTTTTCCAACATTAGTACTGAAAAAGGGTTGGTTTTATGCCTCGTTTGATGTAATTTATATGTTGCACTTTGTACACATCAAATATCCCCACACTTGAATCTTTGCTTGTCCTCAAGAAAAACTCTTTAAATGTGGCTTACACACCCAAATGGAATAGGTAGTGAAGGAGTTTTGTGGCTTATCTTGAGTGTCAGGAATCCAAGATCTATATTAATTTTGTTTTTATTTTATTTACAATCTTATTCGTCATGATTTATTTAGCAAAATTAAAAAAAAAATATTTATTTAGGCATAACATGCCCTTCTAAAATTCTACTTAGTTATATACAAGTTAAGATACCTCCACAAGAGATCACTCAACACTCGTCCAAAGATGTATTTTTGTGAAAACACTCGATTCTGGCGTGGAACTTACTTCTACCATATGCTTGCCAAGTGATCAAACATCCTCCTTTTTAACTATAAACCTTCGTAAATATCAAGAGGACTTTGGAAAGGGTTAGGATTGGACTAAGGTAGGTGGTTTTTGGGTTAGAAGTTAGTAAAATGGTGAAGAGCGTAAAAGGCGTCGGGTGTCGTAAAAACTTTTGTTTTTTGTGACATTTATTTGAACTAAACATTTTCAAACAAGATTTTTGAGGAACTTGTTTGGTTAATGCAAGAACTATATTTATTTATTTATTTTTTTTCACATCACAAGTTTGAAGACAACCGAGTTTCTTACTAAAACAATTGGGTTTAAGATGAAAAAGGTCTTTGGTGGGTAATGGGTGATTGTTTTGCGGGTTTTGAAACGAAAAGATTTAGGCTCAAAGGGGTTAACTAGGGGGATTTTTTTGATAGGGGAGTAAAAAGAAAGAAAATAATGGTTTTGAAAGAAAATGGGTTAGTTCTAATGCCTCCATCATTTACTTACTTGGGTTTAAGTCGGTAAGGACCGGGAATGTATCGTCTTGGCAAGTTCTAGAGTTGTAAGAACCAAGCGGCTACTCACATAAGAAATGAAAAATGAGCATTTAGTTTAAAGATGTATGCATGTATGCTCGGTAAAGGCTCAAAACTCACTTATTGTGGGAATGGGTTTAGAATGTGAACATGCATATATAACCAAATTTTAAAAGGATTTTTCATGCCTTTTTATCATTTTCTTTTTGGTTCTTTTTCTCACAACGCTATCGGTTGTAAATTTGTAAAAACATTACTTTGTAGAACGAGTTATTCCCAAATTAAACTAAATCAAGTAAAAAAAAATGAAAATTTTGAAAAGATTTGGGGTGATTAGCGGTTCCAAAGCGAGTTTCGTGTAAGGCTTGTTATTAGGACTTACAAGATTCAAGGTTTTAGCTTCCCCCACACTTAAATTACACATTGTCCTCAATGTGTCCAAAATTAAGTTTTTTGGTTGATTCGAATGTGTAAAAGCGTGTTAAAAACAAGTTTTTGTGAGCCTGGGCACCTGGCCACAGGCCCGTGTTGTTCGGGCACGGCCCCGTCAGAGTGCCAGTAGCAAAAATGTTCAGAAGGTTGACCACAGGGCATGTCCACTGGGCACGGCCCGTGGTTAGTTACTTGACCAAAAGTTTTTCTGTAGATCTCGGGGCATGGGGCGTGTTGGGCTGAGCACGGCCTCGTGCTGCACATGCTGAAAAAGTTGTCGGGAGGCTCTGTTTACATGCATGGGGTGCAGTTTTTACGTCCATTTGGCAGTTTTCATATTTTCGAGCGTGATTTATTCCTGAAATGTAAAACTAAACTAGAAAACATGAAAGTTAATCTAAATTAATACTAGGATAGTTCCGCGGAATGCCACCGTGGTGCACCACATTTATAAGGGTCCTTGGCTAGACCCAAAGCCCGTCATATGTTACCCGAGCAGGATGTCTCACATCCTGTGTTGCAACGGCGGAGAGCGTCATCCAAGCTTGAGTCTATGACATTCATGTAGTTGACCGGGTCGTCCTCTACTCTTTTTCCTACCCCGAACTTCATTTCCTTGTCTCCTACCCTCAATGTTAATTTTTTGGCGCTCATATCTACCATGGCTCGCGTGGTGGAAAGGAATGGTCTACCTAGAATGAGGGGAACTTTGGTGTCTTCTTCCATGTCTAGTATGTCAAAGTCGGCCCTAAAGACAAATTCTCCGACTTTTACTAGGAGATTTTCGATGACACCTTGGGGGTATCTAACCGATCTATCGGCGAGTTGTATGCTCATTTTTTTGGGGCTTGGCTTTCCTAGCCCAGGGTTAAACATTGATGCAGACATAAGACTGATGCTAGCCCCAAGGTCGGCTAATGCATTTCGTATAGGTGATCCCCCGATGGAGCAAGGGATTCTAAAGCTTCCGGTGGTCGATTTTATTTTGGGGAGTCTCTCATGAATTTCGAGTATTTTGGCATTTGAGTAAGGACTTCGATAAATGGGAGATTGATATGTAATTGTATTAGTAGGTTTATAAACTTGGTGAATTGCTCATCGGTCTTTTGGCGAAGTAAACGACTGGGGTAGGCTACCGAGGTGTTTTTGGTAGGTCGGGATTTTGTGGGGTGGTTGTTTCTTAATGGGTTGGATGTGAGTTTGTGGTTTGTTCGGGTAGAGTGATGTTGTTAGGGGGTAGTGGTGTTTCATCGGGACCTACTTTCCGGTTTCTTAATGTTATGAAGTTTACTTGCGCTTTTGGGTTGGTTTCGATATTGCTAGGTAATGCGCCTTGTGGTCTCTTGGAGATACTTTGGGCTAGTTGGCTTATTTGTTTTTCAATGTTTTGAAGACTAGCCGTTGGTTTTTAATGTCGGATTCCATTTGTAGGAACCGATCCGAGAACCTCTTGTCAGTTTCGGAGATGAGGCGTGTGATGAGGTTTCAAGCCTCTCCCGGCCCCCTTGTTGTTGAGTGAAAGTTTATGACTGTTTCTTGGTGGTTGTTGAAAGTTTTGTCTTTGATTTTGATTTTGTTGATTATTACTATTTTCCGATTCCCTCCAACCAAAGTTAGGATGATTTCGCCATCCTTGGTTATAGGTACCTGTCGGGGGACCCGATGGTATAAGTCGATTGTCTATGTAGTTTACCATTTCCGTTTGATTTTCCATTTATTTCATACAACTCCAATTTTCATGTGGCCCACCACACCCTTCACAAGCCATAACCGAGGCAGTTTTTGATATTTCAAATTTTTTGATTTTTGAGGATAAGGCCTTGATTTGGGCTTGTAAAGAGGTGTTTTCGTCTACCTTGTGGGCACCCGGGGCAATAGATTTTGAACCTTGGGGGTGTGCCATTGAAAATTGTTTTGAGCAATTTTCTCAATTTGATTATAGATTTCGGTTGAGCGCCTATTACCTAGAAGTGCCCTGGAGCTTTAGTCAAGTGTTTGTCTTGTGTGTGGCAACAACCCATTATAGAAAGTAGATACTTGTTGCCACACCTCTAGACCATGATGGGGGCATTTCTCAAGAGCTCCTTGAACCTTTCCCAAGTTTCATATAAAGATTTGTCGTCATCTTGCGAATAATGTTTATTTCAGTCATTAATTTAGCGGTTTTAGAGGGCGGAAAATATTTATATAGAAATTTTTGGGCAAGTTCATCCCAAGTGTTTACCGATCCACTTTGGAGGGTGTTTAGCCAAGCCTTAGCTCGGTCCTTTAGTGAGAATGGGAACATTCGGAGTCGGATGGCGTCGTTTGATGGCGGCGCCGAGATTACCGACTGTGGGTCGTAAGTGATCCATTAGAGTACGTTGATCCGCCATTGGAGTTTGCTGCCCCGAAGCTTTCTCTTGATTTTTGGCTTTTAGTCTCTTTGTCAGAAAGCATTCGAGTTCGTCTAGAGGTTCTTTTATGTCTTTATCGGAACTGGAGCTCATGAACTGCATAGAGATTTCGGGCCCTGCGGTTGAGATCTGAGTCCTGCGATCAAAACAAAAAAGAACTATTGGTCAGATAGTTTACCAAGCCCAAATGGTCACTAGCCACAACCCGTGGTCAAAGTTACAGTTTTATGCTTCCTTGATCCCAGTTACTAGGGAGCTGGACACGGCCCTTGGTGCACCTCCACGGCCCGTGGTCACTCTTCTTTAACTAAGAAAACCAAACTGCCAGTGATGAAGATGGGCACGGCCCCGTGTCTGACTGGGCACGACCCGTGCTGAAGTCTGCAGAAAGTGTAGTTTTTGCTAAAAAAGAGAAAAATCCTAAAAATTAAAAGAAAAAAAGTTAAAAATAATTAGGCCGTTGATTTTAAACTTTCTTAAAATCCTTGTGTCCCTGGCAACAGCGTCAAAAACTTTCTTAAATTATTAATAATTTATGTCCGTTTTACGCATTAGTCAAGTTTTAAATTTATAAAACACGATATTGTACTAACACTAAGCACACACTGGGGCAAGTGCATCGCGAGCGTAGTATATTTTTGGTAAGATACCGAGGTCGTCCAAGGAAACAAATGCTTTTAATACCGGTTTAGCGTCAACGTCTGATCGATCCAAATTTTTGAAAAAAATTTTGAAACATAAAAAATATAAACTTAAAAACGAAAAGATAAAATTAAATAAAAATAGACAAGATAGAATCACTTGATCAAACTCCTCTTAAATGTACCCTTTGATGATTTTCGCACTTTCGGACTTTTTAAGAGATTATATTAGTTATAGTAGTAGGCTCCTCTTTTAAAGGTTACCTTACCCTCACCCTGGTGGTTTGAGTCAACAATGATACAATCCCAAGAGGCCGGAATATTGGAAGATAATTAAGTAAGTTATTAATGCGAAAACTGGTAGGCCCCTCTTTTGAATGTGACGTTACCGTCGGCCAAGTGGTTTGAGTCAGCAAGGATACAATCCCAAGAAGCCGGTTTAATGTTTTAATAGTAGTTTATATATGAAGGGTTCAAGCTATTCGCACCCCCGCCATCCAATACCATAAGGCATTGAAGGAGGTCCTAGTAAGCTTGAAAAGTCCTCGCATGATCTATACACTAAACGAGACAAGAGGTTTACCAAACCACCCTTCTAACCCCATTCCAAGTAGTTAACGCACATTATTTAGATCGTAAAGACAAAAATGAGCAAATCAATGACATCATGAAGAAATGGTTAGGAAAATTCACTTTCAACATAAGAAACTATTTATTAAAGTCATTAATACATACCCAATTAAAAAGTGCCGAACGATTAAAAATCAAAAGTAATACATTAAAGACTTTTCTTAACCAAGTGATGTAAGAGATTAGCCAAGCATGACCTTTGTTTGACAAGAACTCTTATGATCAATCTTCGACCCCGAGACTACTACACACTCTAAAGATGAAAGATGGAAGATGGTGGTGGGTGTTGGTGTTGTAGTGGTGGTGGAGTGGTGGCAAAGTGAGAGAGAAGTAGTTTGCCAAGGGATGCCTTTGTAGTGAACCAAGCACCCCTATTTATAGTCAGCACAGTGCGCCGGCCACGGCCCCATGTCCATTGGGCACGACCCGTGGCCAACTCCTTTTCTTTCTTCATTAAGTGCAGCTGTCAGCAGAGGGCCCCACATGCCCCCGTGGCTTCTAGGCACGTCCCCATGGTCAATTCTTCGCTGCACTATCAAAATTCTACAAATCTAAGAGTTGACCACACCCCATGGTCATGTGGGCACCTCCTCGTGGTGGGCATAGAAGCTTCTGCTTGTCTTGTCTGTATGTGCCAGGTCTGACCACGACCCATGCCTAACTGGGCATGGCCCCGTGGTCAGCTTCTGTTTTCTTGTTTTTGTCTTTGGGAGTGCTGCAGAGGGGTCGGGCATGTTACGTTGTTCCTTCTTCTTGTATTTATGTTGGTTTTGGCTGCTTATTTGCTTCTTTTGTTCTTTTTAGCTCGTTTGGTCCTGTAAATTCAAAAGGAACAAAGAAACGTGCTTTTTCCAACATTAGTACTGAAAAAGGGTTGGTTTTATGCCTCGTTTGATGTAATTTATATGTTGCATTTCGTACACATCAGGAACCATCCTTCTTCTTCACGAACAAAACAGGTGCTCCCCAAGGCGAAAAACTTGGGCGAATGAAACTTTTGTCTAATAGCTCTTGAAGCTGATTCGACAATTCTTTTGTTTCCGAAGGTGCTAATCTATAAGGAGATTTTGCAATCGGTACTGCACCAGGAATGAGGTCAATTCTAAAATCGATCTGTCTCGAAGTGGGCAATCCAGGTAAGTCTTCATCTCGATACTCACGAACTACAGGAATCTCTTCGATCTTCCTGCCTTCGATCTTCTTATCAACCATGTTGACCAAGAATGCAGGGTAACCTTTATGCAACATCTTATGCATCTTCATAACACTAACGACTCTCAATTTCCAACTTGTTCGATCTCTATGAACCACTATTGCTTCATCACCAGGGCAGGGTATTCGCACTAGTTTCTCTGAACAAACAATCTCAGCTTTATTCTTGGATAGCCAATCCATTCCAACGACTACATCGAACTACTAAGATCTACTGGTAACAAATCGATACTAGAACTATGATTGCATAACCGAATACTACAATCACGAATGACTTCATAGGTTTCTATCAATTTACCATTTGCTTATTTTATCGAGTATAGCTTACTTGCTTGATAACACGGAAACGGTTCAAAGTTTTTTGAAACAAAACTCAAGTCAGCTCCAGTATCACATAGTATGAACGCAGAATGGTTATTGATTAAGAACGTACCGGTAACCACTGTAGGAGCATTACGAGCTTTCCCAGTATTCAACTCCAAGGCTCTGCCTCTAGCACCCTGATTCTACAACGATGAACAGTTTCACATGATATGTCCTTGCTCCCCACATTCGAAGCAATCATCGAGCTTGGCTCCATCCAGTGTGCTTTTCACACATTTTCCTTGCTCATCACCATGAGTTCTCCTCCCTGAACTACCCTTGATATCCTTGATCACATCCTTTACTAATCAACTGGTGTTAGCCACATATGTATTGCCAGAGCTGCGTTTACTCTCATGCTTATCATCAGAATCCTTCTTCAAACTCTCGAACTTTCCCTTCCGCAAATCCCCAAATCTATGCTCAGAACGCTCCTGTCGGTCAGATCTCCTGTCTGCACTGGCTTTCACTGACGATTTCCCAGTCTCATGCTTTTGTTAAGGCTACTCTTGCGAACGACATCATCAGTCAATAATTTTTCCAGTGAAGTAGCTTCCAGATAGGTAGTGGGTTTCACTGATGTGACCATACGGTGCTGTGGCGTCAGTCCCCAAATATACCTTTCTATGTTAACGTAATCGGGAGTGACCATTCGAGGCACCAACCTAGCCAGATCATTGAATCGAGACGTGTATGCTCTGACATTCAAGCCTCCATGGTGAGATTCCAGAAGTCAGTCTCAATCTTTTGTAGCTCACTACGCTGGCAGTATTCCTTAAGAAGCATCTCTTTCAGTTCGTTCTAGGTGAGACCGTAGGCAACGTCTTCTCCCAGAATTTGAACTTGAGTGTACCACCAGGATAAAGCTTCGTCAAGAAATGAACAAGAAGCATACTTAACCTTGTCTCGCTTTTGGTGGCATATTGATGTTTCTGTTATTGTAATAATAATGACAACGTACGACAATATTTAAATATATCAATATGTAAATAATAGTGGAATAAACAATACACATGTATCCACATAATAATGAGAATAATTTAACCAAAAACCCTTTATATCGATATTTTATCCTGGAAATTACATAGCTTGTTTGTAGTTCAAAAACCAACAAAATTTGGTGTGGATCAAACACCATCAACAAGTTTATCAAATCTCCTCCTAAAATATCTAATTTGGCATGCAAGCCATAATAGGGTTACCAAAAAAAGACAAACAAATGAAACAAACAACAATCACTTAAGGCCCAAGAAGTCCAAAAGCTTCCTAACTAGCTCCTCGAGCTCCACTATCCTCCAGTGCATCTGATCCATGGCACTGTCACCCAAATCCTGAACTCATCGTACCAATCCATCTGAACCATGAGATCCTTCACCAATCCCTTTGTAGACTCCAGTCTCCGCGTAAGCCAGCAATCTGATGATCGTAATGAGAGCATCAGTCGACCCAAACTTCTTTTTGCTTCTTCAAAGCAGACTCCTTAGTGGCTCTAGATGTCGATGTGATATCTCCAGTGGGTCGAGCCCTCTTCCCATGACGAGTGTAAACTAGAAGAGGTGTGGTACAGATTCGTGACTCGAGTTGTGGAATGGATGACTCTGATGTGACTGGCGGAGGGATCTCAGGTGTAGGCTCAACAGTGGATGTGGGCAGTACTACCAAGGGCTCTAAGGGTTGAGCCATGACAGTAGTGGCGTCCACCACTGGTGCAATCCCAAAAGATCCTCCAATCAAAGGAATATCTCTACTCAGCTCATCGAAAATAGGCACGGTACCAAATGAATGTCCTATCTCAAAAATTAAGGGAGGAACAGAGTCATCATTGTCAATCCACCCGTTATTAGTATGAGCTTAACGAGTGTCAACGTGACTGGAAAATGCAGTAGGGCCGACATAAAATGACGAGGTAAAACCAACCATGTCAACAATCTGTGGTGTAGTGTGTGGTATTTCTGACAGGACTGAGGTCGGTGAGATTTCGAATTCACGCTTGCTCTCTGAGTCGTGAATCTCGATAATCTCGTGTGAGTGCGACATCTGTGACACAAGGTAACCGTACTAAGTAAGTGTGTGTGTTCAAATGAAAAGAACAGATAAGACATAAATAAACAGATTAACACGTATGCACATAAACTCAAAAGAGTTTTCATACATGATCAAAATCCATGTTTATTTTAAACTATTGGCTTCGCGAATTTTGGGATTTAATTCTCAAAATTCTTTGGTTGAAGTCTAGAATGTTCGCTAACAACCATTGGCTTTGATACCAACTTCTGTAACACCCCAAAAATGTCGCAGCGGAAATATAAACGTAATGGTAACGGAAGTTGGTGCCCATAAATATCTTAGTGGATGATGCATCATTGATTTTCGACATTTAACTTAATTAAAACATATTTTAAAGTTTAGCGTTTTAACACAACCATAACATAGTTAAGTTGTCTTGATCCTTATGGATCTTAACACAAAATTGGTCCCAAATAGTTTAAAAAATAGTTGTCCAAAACATTATTAAACATAACGTTCATTACAACCACAAGATACGCCAAAAATCCCGAAGCCGAACTCAAGTACCTGAAGAACACGTTAAAATCAAGTCTCAACACAAAGGAGGGTGATTTCACATACTCAAATTACAATTAATTTGATCCAAGGAAAAACTTTCATATTATGTGTTTATTAATCTGACAAGCTGCAATAAATGAAGGAAGAGAAAGGAGTGGCCACGGGCCGTGCCCAATGGACACGGGTTCGTGGCCGGGGCACTGTTCTGGCTATAAATAGGGGTGTTTGGTTCCCTTCAAAGGCATCCCTTGGCAAACCACTTCTCTCTCACTTTACCACCATTCCACCACCACTACAACACCAACACCCACGACCATCATCCATCTTTCATCTTTAGAGTGTGTAGTAGTCTCAGGATCCAAGATTGATAGTAAGAGTTCTTGTCAAACAAAGGCCATGCTTGGCTAATCTCTTACATCACTTGGTGAAGACAAGTCTTCTATGTATTACTTTTGATTTTTAATATTTCGGCACTTTTAATTGGGTATGTATTAATGACTTTAATAAATAGTTTCTTATGTTGAAAGTGAATTTTCTTAACCATTTCTTCACGATGTCATTGATTTGCTCATTCGTATCTTTATAGTCTATATAAAGCACGTTAACTACTTGGAAGGGGGTTAGAAGGGTGGTTTGGTAAAGTTCTTGTCTCGTTCAGTGTATAGATCCTGCGAGGACTTGGTTCAAGCTTACTAGGACCTCCTTCAATGCCTTATGGTATTGGATGGAGGGGGTGCGAATAGCTTGAACCCCTCATATGTAAACTACTATTAAAACATTAAACCGGCCTCTTGGGATTGTATCCTTGCTGACTCAAACCACTTGGCTGAGGGTAACGTCACCTTCAAAAGAAAGGCCTACCACGTTTTGCATTAATAACTTATCTAATTATCTTCCAATATTCTGATATTTCGGGATTGTATCCCTGCTGACTCAAACTGCTAGGTCGAGGGTAACGTCACATTCAAAAGAGGGCCTACTACTATAACTAAGATAATCTCTTAAAAAGTCCGAAAGTGCGAAAATCATCAAAGGGTAGATAAAAGTGGCGTTGGATCTAAGTGATTATATCTTGTTTATTTGTATTTATCTTTTCATTTTTATGTTTCAAAACTTTTATAAAAAAACTGTATCGATTAGAAGTTGACGATAAACCAGTATTAAAAGATCTTGTGTCCTTGGACGACCTCGATATCTTACCAATGCTATACTACGCTCGCGATGGGTGCACTTTCCCTAGTGTGTGTTTAGTGTTAGTGTATATCATGTTTTATAAATTTAAAACTTGACTAATGCGTAAAACGGACTTAAAATATCAATACAATCATATCACGCTCGACACATACCAAGTTTTTGGCGCCGTTGCCGGGGACACAAGAATTTTAAGAAAGTTTAAAATCAGCGGCCTAATCAATTTTTAACCTTTTTACTTTTATTTTCTTGTTTTTAGCAAAATCTGCACTTTCTGAGGGCTGCAGTTCGGGGCCGTGCCCATCCAACACGCCCCCATGTCCAATAAACAGCAGCAACAAAACTATTTTCAGTCAGACAGTAACTGACCATGGCGCCGTGTCCATTCTCCTGTTACTGAAAGCAGGACCGTTAGATCCCAGCGGTTGGTAACATCTGACAAAAATATGGATGATATTGATTATTTATACTTTCGCCACTCTTACAGTGAATGGTGTCAACTAAGTGGTGGATTTCATCAAAATTTAGAATGCTACATTCTGAATTTTGAACCCCATTACCTAGCAGACCCATCGTTTTCCTGTAATGGTCACCTTAAGATGGGCGAAAGTAAAAATGATGACTATTATCCAACCGAATGCCCTCAACCCTCTCTTCCAAATGACAAACCTCCACTGAATTGTGTCAAATAGAAGAAACGATTCTCCAAAATCTAAAAGAAATAGAACTCATGATGAATATGAGGTGCTCATCAGAAGGTCAAAACCAAGGGGAATTGTTGAGATCACATTCAGAATCTATCAACATCGAGGCCATCACTAGTACCTCATCCTCTCGTAAAAGCAATAGCGATAGTCGTCACTGTGTCGATTGTGCCATGAAGGACTCTCCATCGGCCACCACCGATGTGCTCATAGACTTGAGCGATTCGACATACACCTTCTTTAACAAGAGCCCGGGTAAAGGGAATAAAGGTTGGTTCCGCCCACCGTTCTTTAGTTTAGGTTTTACCCTTTCCGATAACCTCTTGCGTTCTTGCATAAATCAAGAATAATTAAGGTACCTTAGGCACTTTAATGTTGTTCCCTCTAGTAAGGAACCACCCGATCCAAATAAAATCCTTACAAAATAATAAGACACTACTTCATAACACTCTAGCCACGGGGCCGTGCCCAGCCGGCACGCCCCGTGTCCACCTGAAAGTTTCACCACGGGGCTGTGTTAGAACAACATGTGGTCACATACGGACAAAAAATGTCTAACCCATCTTTGACCACGGGGCCGTGTCCAGCAGACCCATGGTCGTGGTCAGTGTGCTGTCACTTTCTATAAAGTCAGCGTTGGGACAACATGTTTGGACCCATCCCAAAGACCAATATCTGCTCTAATTTGCACATATACCCCAAAAGGTATATTCTTAAAAAGGTTTTACCTAAACCATCTTGTCTTTGCCACTTTTGTCACTTTTCCTTCTTCTCCAAAGAACTCCCACCTCCATTAAAGCTTGAAGCTTCATAACTTCAAGCTTTACCCAAGCAACTACAAGGTTTTTACCTAAAAACTCTTAATAACCATAAGTTTTATAACACTGTTTTGAGTTATTTACATTCAGAAATGTTTTAAACCAAAGAAAAATAATTTAAAACAATGAGTTTCTGGGTTCAAAAACTTTGCAGAGGAGTCATCACGGGGCCGTGCTCGGGGTTTTTCATTTTCTATTTTTGAAATTTCATTCTTGTCTTCTTAGTATGGCAAGTTAAAACAGCAAGACATCATCAACCAACTCAGGACACAGTCGAATGGGAAGAAGACCATCAATCGAACTACCCTCGTTCGCTATGTGTATGCCTTAAGGGAAGCTATCGACGAGATGAAAATGGTCTAGGAGGTCCTCATCAACCGTATCAACTACTTGACGGTGGGGCTAGAGAATAGCTTCCAAGAAATCAACCTTTTGCACCAAAGGTTGAACATTTTTGGTATGCCTCCCATGGAACTAATCTTCCTGCAAGAAGATTGGAACCTAGCACAAGAAGTCATTATCCCAACCGGATGGGATGACCTTCCCCTGGAGCCTCCTCTAGACATTCTACACGAGGTTCTAGTAGCTGTCACACCTCCCCCGCATGAGAATGCAGATGATGAACCCTTCCCTTTCTCCATAGGGAGATTAAGGAGATGCTCAATGACATTTGAGGGGAGCACCCTCCGGGATGAAGTTCTAGAGCCCTTACTTACCGAAAAATTATTTTCGGGTTTTTGTTGTTTTGACGTATGTAATATCTAGGGTAGAGCTTCATTATGGTTTTAAGATTTCTTGCATATTAGGATGTATCTAATCTTAGGACTTTTGTAATTTTTATTTTTAGGAACTATCTATCTTAGGACCGTTTGTAACTTGCACTCTAAATATATGATGGTTTAAGTAATTCTTGTGGTGTTTGGATCTTGTGGAATAAATCACGCTCGAAAAAATGAAAACAGCCAAAGGGACGTAAAAACAACACCCCATGCACGTAAATAGGGCCTCCCGACAGATTTTCAAACATATCAGCATGTGCAGCACGGGTCGTGTCCACCCAACACGCCTCGTGCCCAGGGCTCTAAAGAAAAAGTTTTGATCAGCTAACTGACCATGGGACGTGGCCACTGGACACGCCCCGTGGTCAACCTTCTGTAAATTTTTGTTACTGGCACTCTGACCACGGGGCCGTGGCCGGACAACACGGGCTCGTGGCCAGGTGCCCCGTAATATTAAAACTTGTTTTTTACCCGTTTTACACATTCAAATCAACCAAAAAACTTATTTTTGGACACATTGAGGACAATGTGTAATTTAAGTGTGGGGGGTGCTAAAACCTTGAATCTTGTAAATCCTAATAACAAGCCTTACATGAAACTCACCTTGGAACCGCTAATCACCCCAAATCTTTTTCAAAATTTTTCATTTTTTTACTTGTCTTGGTTTAATTTGGGAATAATAAGTTCTAAAAAGTTATGTTTTTTACAAATTTACAAACGACAGCGTTGTGATAAAAAGAACCAAATAAGAAAATTATAAAAAGGCATGACAAATCCTTTTAAAATTTGATTATATATGTATCTTCACACTATAAACCCATTCCCACAATAAGTGAGTTTTGAGCTTTTACCGAGCATACATGCATACATCTTTAACTAAATGCTCACTTTTTGTTTCTTGTGTGAATAGCCCGTGTGGTTCTTACGACTCTAGAACTTGTCAAGACCATACATTTCTAGTCCTTACCAACTTAAACCCTAGTAAGTAAATGATGAAGGCATTAGGACTAACCCATTTTTATTCAAAACCATTATTTTTTCTCTTTTTACTCCCCGCCAAAAATTCCTCCTAGTTAACCCCTTTGAGCCTAAACCTTTTCGTTTCAAAACCCGCGAAACAATCACCCATTATCCACCAAAGACCTTTTTCATTTTAACCCAATTGTTTTAGTAAAAAGCTCGGTTGCCTCCAAACTTGTGACGAAAAAAATCATAGTTCTTGCAATAACCAAACAAGTTCTCTAAAAATCTTGTTTGAAAGCATTTAGCTCAAATAAATGTCACAAAAAAAGTTTTTTCGACACCGACGCTCTTTAAGCCTTTCGCCATTTTACTAACTTCTAACCCAAAAACCAACTACCCTTAGCCCAAGCCTAACCCTTTTCATAGTCCTCTTGATATTTACAAAGGTTTATAGTTAAAAAGGAGGAGGTTTGATCTCTTGTCAAGCATATGGTAGGAGTAAATTCCAAGCCGAAATCAAGTATTATCACAAAAATACATCTTTGGCCAAGTGTTGAGTGATCTCATGTGAGGTATGTGAACTTGTATATAACTAAATAGAATTTTAAAGGGGCATGTTATGCCTAAATAAATATTTTTTCTTAAAAATTGTTCTAACTAAATCATGACGAATAGGATTGTAAATAAAATAAAAACAAAATAAAATAAAGATCTTGGATTCTCGACACTCAAGGCAAGCCGCAAAACTTCTTCTCTACCTATTCCATTTGGGTGTGTAAGCCACATTTAAAGAGTTTTGCTTAAGGATAAGCAAAGACTCAAGTGTGGGGGTATTTGATGTATACAAAATGCAAAATATAAATTACATTAAACGAGGCATAAAACCCACCTTTTTTCGGTACTGATGTTGGAAAAAATACGTTTATTTGTTCCTTTTGAATTTAGAGGACCAAACGAGCTTAAGAGAACAAAAGAAGCAAATAAACGACCAAAACCAACACAAATACAGGAAGAAGGAATAACGTTATATACCCAACCCCTCGGCAGCATTACCAAAAGCAAAAACAAGAAAACAGAAGCTGACCACGGGGCCGTGCCCAGCCAGACATAGGCCGTGGTCAGTCCTGGCACATGCAGACAAAACAAACAGAAGCTTCCTTGCCCACCACGGGGTTGTGGCCACACAGACATGGGGCGTGGTCAACTCTTAGATTTGTAGAATCTTGATATCACATGAAAGAATTGACCACGGGGCCGTGCCCAGAGGCCACGGGGTTGTGTGGGGCCCTCTATTGACAAGCTGCAATAAATGAAGGAAGAGAAAGAAGTGGCCACATGCCGTGCCCAATGTATTACTCTTGATTTTTAATCCTTTCGGCACTTTTTAATTGGGTATGTATTAATGACTTTAATAAATAGTTTCTTATGTTGAAAGTGATTTTTCTTAACCATTTCTTCATGGTGTCAGTGATTTGCTCATTTGTGTCTTTATGGTCTATATAAAACACGTTAACTACTTGGAAGGGGTTAGAAGGGTGGTTTGGTAAAGTTCTTATCTCGTTCGGTGTATAGATCCCGCGAGGACTTGGTTTAAGCTTACTAGGACCTCTTTCAATGCCTTATGGTATTGGATGGCGGGGTGCGAATAGCTTGAACCCCTCATATGTAAACTACTATTAAAACATTAAACCGGCTCTTGGGATTGTATCCTTTCTGACTCAAACCACTTGGCCGAGGGTAACGTCACCTTCAAAAGAGTACTACTTTTCGCATTAATATTTTACTTAATTATATTCCAATATTCCGATCTTTTGGGATTGTATCCCTGCTGACTCAAACCACTAGGTCGAGCGTCACGTCACCTTCAAAAGAGGGGCCTACTACTATAACTAAGATAATCTCTTAAAAAGTCCAAAAAATCATCAAAGGGGTATATAAAAGAGGAGTTGGATCCAAATGATTCTATCTTGTTTATTTGCATTTCATTTTTATTAGACGTTGACGCTAAACCGGTATTAAAAGCTTTTGTGTCCTTGGACAACCTCAGTATCTTACCAACACTATACTACGCTCGCGATGGGTGCACTTGCCCTAGTGTGTGTTTAGTGTTAGTAAAATATCGTGTTTTATAAATTTAAAACTTGACTAATGCGTAAAAACGGACTAAAATACTGATAAAATCATATTACGCTCGACATGCACCACTCACCTTTAGGTGCGTATTTATAATTGCGCAATCCCACAAATTGATTCTACACGTCCTAATATACGCAGGAACGATTTAACAATCAACATTCCACAAAATTCCTAAGTTTCTCCGATGCTTAGAACTTTCACATAACTTTTGAGATTTTCTTGAAAAGTCTTTATTTTGATTATGTTGGCATATTTATATACATGTGTTCATATATATATTAAAATTTTTCGCGACTTGAACGATTTTAGTGGTGACCCTCATTATGTTATATCCGTTATCACATCCGTTTATAAGTAATATATCTACGATTTGCGGCTACTAATATATGTGCATAAGTGCGAACATATTTGCAAATATCGTAATACACGTATTTCGTTGACTTTTATATATTTTATCATTTTTAAAGCATATACACACGAAGTAACTCATCAAGTTAACCTATGTATTAATTCATGCTCGATAAATAAGTTATATATTTAACGCGACTTTTACCGATATTACTGTTTTAACCACACAAGTGTACATGCATAGCCTAAATCCCTACCATCGTGTCATCACTTAATATAACACATTTCATATTCTCATAATCACATACCATATCATATTACACAAAGTTCACTCTTGAACAATCTATATTTGTGTGATTTTAGCGTTTCGGTAACGTTTTCGGGCGTCGGAAGTCGCGTATGACTAACCAAACACCAAATATACTTAATATAAGTTAAAATAATTATATTTATATCAAAAATATCAGTTTACTCACTGATCTAAAACATTTATATAAAAATCACTTTAAAAGCCGATTTTTACCGTTTTTAACGCATAGTCTTGTACCAAACTTTACTATAAGAATCCCAAGTTGTCATGACGTGATATTTTAACATAACACATGTTATTTACTAAATAAAATGGTGCTTATAACCATGTTAGTGCAGATTTCATGCAAGCCACATAAATCATGCAAATTTTGCATATTTTACCACTTTTTAAGCTTCATGTACAACATGCAAAGCTATCTAAGTTATGAAAAAGTTTCATGTTATTATAACACTTCAAATATTATTATTTGTAGTATTTATAATCTGATTTAATATAATTTTTTCAGACTATAACAATTTCATCATCTCATGATCATTTAATCCTCATGCATGCTTATGTACAAGTATCTAATGTATGTTCACCACATCATCATCATTATCACACATGAACTTAAATGCATCTAACATGTATTTAATTCATGTTCAAACAATTCAAGATATATCAATCATCATCTAATCATCTTGCTATAAACATGAACAACATTCTTTCATTTATGAACTAACTAACAAAACCCATATGCATGCATACATATATACACATACACGACATATATATACACACACATGTGCACATGTACATCCAAAAACCCACTTTTACATGTTCATATTTTATCATAAGATCTTTTATAAAACCCATTTTGTTCATGCATGCATCAAACTTTCAAGAATCTCATTAATCAAGAACCGACGAAAATCAAAACACAACTAAATACCCACATACATACAAACCTACGGCCATACATACATATGTACACACTTGCATTTTTACTTTGTTTAAGAACTCATTTATTATTAGTTTCAAGTTTGTGATTAATTCCAAGTTCAAGAGAAACCTTCCAACGTCATTATCATTACCAAGAATCAAGAAAATGATTTTTGAAAATAAGTTTATACCTTCCAAGATTTTGGTGGGTTTTGACAAGATTTTGATGTTACGGAGCTTGTTTCGTCTTAAAAACACCTTTAGATCTTCAAAATACATTGAAATCTTCTTGAAATGGACTTGGATCTTCAAAGAAACTTCAAAATTTTTTGTATGTGGAAGTGTATGTGTGTGTGCGGCTGTGAGTTAGAGAGAGGGAGTGAAATGGTGTTGTTTGGTCTTGGAATGTGCATGTATGGTGTATAAGAAAAGCCATAATCATTTTGTATTCTCCTAAGAGCTTACACTTGTCAAATGAGAAGAAGAAAGCAAAAGGTGGGCACCCCATGGGGCCGCCACCTACCTTCTCTCTCTCACACACTCATGTGCATACATATATATGTTATATATTAGCTAAAAATTGTTATTTTACTGACTACCGGGTATTTTATTTAGCGTTTTAATCCCGTTTTAGGGTGTTTTAAAGTATTTTTATCACTCTATAAAAATAAACTCGCCATATTATTGTTGAGCAATATTTTATTTGCCTAGACTGGTTGCGTTGTTAGTATTTTGCAGTACACGTGTTGTATTGCATAGTATACGCTTAAATTTAAAAAAATAGGAATTTTAAGCGTTTTAAATAATTTTTCCTCACGAATATGATTAAAATAGCATTTTAATCATAACGGAATTTTTTTAGGATTTTAACATTAATACGGCGGTCACCAACATTCGTTTCGCATTTTATCCGTTACGAGACAAACGTTTATCTTATGATTGTCAACATAATTTCTAATAAAATTTAAATTTATCAACACAACAAATAACACCAAAGTCAAATAAATTATTGTCTTTATTTATTCATAACACGTGTCACATTAGTATAGGCCGTAAATAGCCGGGTGTCACATGCAACACACCCAATACTAATAAAAAAATGAATGTGATGTATCATACATGCATGGGCGTTGGGGTATTTCAGATCCATGGATACGTGATGAGGTATTGAGGCTCGGGAAACCGCGGTGAGCCCTCCAGTATGGGTTGCCCAGTAGTAAAATACGCACATAATAGGTAGTATGTAAGGTGGAGGGGATGTATACCCACACCTGTAAAAGTAAATGTGGACATGCTAAGGTAACCAAAGCATGTGCCAACCTATGTGTATCATGTAAATAGAACTAGTACTGTTAATTGTTCATAAAAGAAATGATTGTTTTATATAACTATGCATGAGCTAACCAGCATAAGCTGACGTAAAACTCTTTTTAAACATATGTCACAGGATTAGCAAGTTCACAAGGAAAGTTACGATTCCGCTGCTAAGTCAGGTATCAACTATGCATGATCGCCCGAGTTTCGGGTGGGGTGTTACAGTTTAACTCTTCAAACATAAATTAATTATGCCAAATAATTAACTTCATGATATTAGACTACAAACCGTGTTATATATTTAACAATTAAATATATCCTTTATATATGTCCTCCAAAGTGTAACTCTTTGGATCATACCATGATAGCAACGTTAAATAATTGAGTTTTGGACATACAAATTCTATAAGTATCCCACTTGGACGATTCTCAACTAATTACCCTTTAACGTAAACATCAATGGAGGTCTAGCTACATCATGCTATCCCTATCAAGGTATAACGATTTACTTTCGTCAACTATTATTTGTATTCAAGTAACACCTTACTTGACCAAACGTAATAGCCTTGATAACCTTATGTAAGTTTCTTTATGTATAGGAATTCGTTGAACATGAGATATGGATCACATTTCATTTCACCATTTGTTCAACTATTCTTTTCTCATTTCCAAATCAAAATGGTCTAACAAACTTCACCAAGTTCCAGCATGGCCACACGTTTATATCAGTTTAAATAAATGAGGGTACCAGAATGAACAACTCCTTTCTGTAGAGGAGAAATTAATTGCTTTGATGACATACAAGTCCTACTTAATCTCAGATTTGTTCCTAACTAAATACCCTTATTATTGTCCTTTCATGATACAACGTTAGGTAAGATCAAAGAACAATCTTTAATCAAATGTTGCTCTAATATGTCTCTTAGGTCTAAGGACATTTAGATTATACCAATTTTCATCTTCTGACTATGATCCATGAAATCATTTTGAAACGAGTTACATATGATATCATTCGCCATTGCGTATCCATGAATATTGGTCCTTAACATGTTGAGCCTTCATCTCATGAGCAACCAATCCTTCATAGTGTAACACCCGACCGTGTAGAACCTGCGGCGGAAATGTCAGGGGGCCATGTTACAAATCATTCATAACACATGACACTAAAATTTCATTATATTAATTCATCGAATTACATTGTTTTCAAACACTAAACATAACATTACAAGTAGTTCTTTTTAATTTAAATTAACTAAAGCGCAAGTTTGTTCCCTATGTGACAACATACTTGAATAGCATTATGGATTTGTACCTGAAATATATGTGAAAATAAAGGGTCAACTAAAAAGTTTGTGAGTAACATAGGTTTCGTGGCCAAGTATATGGCAAAATTTTGGTATTGCAATACATTGTCCAACTACAAGAGTTGGTGTATAAAATAGTTCTTTTGTAGCCAAGTACATGACAAAAGTTGTTACTGCAATATGTTGACCAACTACAAGAGTTGGTGAGAAAAATAGGTTTTGTAGCCAACTACATGGCAAAAATGATTTTAGAATAATCATATGGAAATAGATTGTTTAAACACAAATCATATGGCTTTATATAGAAAATTTTTTACTTTTGTATAAACAAGTTTGGTCGTTTGGAAATAAATTCAAGCCTTTGCTGACTTGTAGGATAAACCTAAAAAGAGTTCACCTAGGATTGCTCAGTTTCTATCATTCTCAGAGGTAACTTGCAACACAAACAAAATACCCGGGAAGCGGGAATAGGGTGTCAAACCTATAGCACTATAACATACTACTGGAAGGCTAGCCAAAGTTAATGAATGCATTTGTTATGGATATATGACGCACCACGAAGTTTCATACAATAGGAACATAGATTATACATAAGCCATATGTCGTAAATTTGTAACTTTAAAAAACAATAGGTTAGCACGTGTGAATCAACCCAAAGGTTTAAGAAAAAGGGGAACTATGTACTCACTTTGGTTGTTGATGATGATTTTACACGTGCTCAAGAAGTACAAGTATTTCCTGGTAATTAGGATGATTATATAGTTAGCGTGGATTTAATTATAGTTTTTGTTAGGCTAAACGAAAGATAGGATAGAACGTGGTTTATAACTATACGAGCGAGGAGTCTCGCGTAATATGGTTTGTTAAACCTTTCATTCTAATTTGGAAGTGTTTGTAAAAGGTTTTGACCTATTACGAATTGCTTATATGCTTTTACACCATATTAACAAGTCGTGTGCGTAATTACGGGTTTAGATGGTCAAAATGGTTTCGTGACAAGTTTACAAGTTAGAATATACGTATTTGGTGTCAAAAATTGCATTACATAAGTTTAAAAGTTCATGAATGAATAAAAGGCCATATTTGATTATTTATGATGTTTATATATGGTATTTGATGTGTTGGTAAATCCAAAGTTTGATAAAAATTACGATGGCAATTTTAAGATAAACGCTTATCGCGTAACGGTTAAAATATGAAACGAACGTCGGTGACCGCCGAATAATTTTAAAATCCCAAAAATAGTTCGTTGTGAGTTAAATAATACATTTAATCATAATCGTGAGGAAAAATTATTTAAAACGCTAAGAAACTCTATTTTTCGAGTTTAAGCGCGTACTATGCGATACTGCGCGTATCTGACAAAATACTGTCAACACAGCCAATTCAGGGCAACCAATAATTATTATAGTAATAATTTGACAAGTTTATTTTTATAGAATGATAAAAATAAATTAAAACGCTTAAAATCTCTATTTTGCGAATTTAAGCGCGTACTGCGCAACATAGCGCGCATACTGCCAATTACCGACAACGTAACTGGTCCAGACAAATAAAATATTGGTTCGTAATATTTTGGTGTGTTTATTTTTATAGAGCGCTGAAAATAATTTAAAACACGTTAAAACACAATTAAACGCTAGATAAAATACCCGGTAGCCAGTTAAATACAAGTTTTTAGTCTATATAAATATATATGAATATATGTGTGTATATGTGTAAGATTAGAGGGAGGTGGCAGCTTGGTGGGTGTTTCCCCATTCTTGGAAATGTAAAATGGTGCCAAGTGTGGTAAAAAGCTTACACACAATCATTAAACACTCTTCCACACTCCATTTATCATTTTAAACATCAAACAACATCATATTCATCCTCTCTCTACCTCTCGGCTGAACACACACATTTACACACACTACAAAATTCAAATTTTGAAGTTTATGAAGATTTGTATTCATACAATCAAGTTTCAAGTCCATTTGGTGGTTTGAAGGTGATTTCAAGGCGTTTCAAGCTAGAACCAAGCTCCATATCATCAATCTTTGCTAAAAACCCATCAAAATCTTGAAGGTATAAAATTTACTTTAAAAACCTTGTTCATGATTTTTGATGATTTTGATGGTGATGGAAGTTTCTCAAGGTTCTTGGATGATTCACTAACTTGAAAACAATAAACAATGGGTTTTTATATAAAATAAAAATGGAGATGTATGTGTGTGTACTTATGGCTGTGTGTGTATATATGTGTATATGAAGTTGAGTTTTGATGTTTAATTGATTCATGCTTGATTGATTCCTGAAAGTTAATGCATGCATGATTGATGCTGATGATGATGATATGAAGATGATTGTGTTCTTGGATGAATGAACATGAAATAAATGAATATTGATACATATGAGTACATGCATGTTGGTGAAAATATGTTATGAATGCTTTAGGAGCTTGTACATGGACATGCATGTGGATGCATGTACATAAAAAGATGATTAAATTATGTTATGATAAAAATGATTTTATATCAGATTATAAAGCACAAAAATAATGTTATTTGAAGTGTAAAATGGTATGGAACTTTGACATAAAGTTTACTAGCTTTGCATGTTGTACTATGTGCTTAAAAGTGTTGTAAAATGTGTGAAATCACATGATTTATGTGCCTTACATAAAAAATGCACTAATATGATTATAACCATCATTTTATTCAGTATATAACATGTATGGTTTTAAAATATGAAGTCGATTCGAGTTCGGATGGTTATGGTAACGTTTGGCGCAAAACTATGCGGTAAAAACGGTAACAATCGCCTTTTTAAAAGGGTTTTTATGAAACTATTTTAAATCAGTAAATAAACTGATATTTTTAGTATAAATATAATTATATTAACTTATATATAGCTTATTTGGTGTTTGGTTAGTTATACGTGACTTTCGGCACCCGAAAACGTTACCGAATCACTAAAATACGCATTTTTCAACATATACTAGAAGGGGTTGTTAATGGATGAACCTTATGTGTTTAAATGTGTCATGTGATTTAAATATGTGAATATGATAATATGTTAACTGTTGACATGATAGCGGGAATTAAGACCATGCATGTACGCTTGTATGTTTAAAACGGTAGAATCGATGAAATCGCGTTAAAATGTGTAACTTATTTGTCGAGAATGAAAACTGATACATAGGTTAACTTAGTGAGTTATTTCATATATACATGCTTTAAAATGATAAAGTGAATAAGTTAATGAGTTTTAGCATGTTGTGATATTGTGAAATTGTATTTATAAACGGGAGTGTAACGGATAAAACATTAAGGTCACCAATAAAATCGTTCAAGTCGCAAAATCTTAATATATATATATATGTGAACTCATATATTAATATGCCAACATAATCAAAAATAATAACTTTTCGAGAAAATCTCAAAGTTATGTAAAAATTCCAAGATTTGAGAAACTTAGGAATTTTGTGATGTGTGATTATTAAATCGTGCCTACGTATGTTATGACAAGTAGAATTCAATTTTGGGGGTTGCGCTATTTAATGTACGCACCCAAAGGTGAGTGTCACTAAACCCCTCTTTTTACTGTTTTAGTATATGTTTTGGGGGAAGAACACGCCTTAAAAGGATAAGTATACATTTTCGTATAAAATATGCATTTGATTAAACTATAAATATATTTGCGTAGGAAATATGATTTGGAAATTATATGATATGTTTTTGAAGAAAAACATGGTTTTGGAAATAAATATGTTTGAGGATGAAACAGATTTTGGAATAATGATATATGCGTTTCGGGGATGAACGGAGATTTTACGGCGTTATGGGATAGAACAACCGTGTGATTTAAAATGTTTAAATCTAAAGTTGTAACGAATTGGCCGGTCTCAAGAGAGTGAGTATCGGGATTATGCTTACGTTTCGGTGGAGACGTCGGGGATTCATACAACGTGTTATATTAAATTTTATCATTTTAGTAGGATATATATATACTGTTCATAAGGTTGGCACCTTGGGTGACCAATTGCGGGCACTTTGCCGAACTTAGCCATTTAATCATTAATATGGATTGCGTGGAATTGTTGATAGATCTATCGGGTTGACAACCGCGTCATGATCGGTAGCTCCGTGTCATGTCAAGCGACTAATTTATATTATGTTATTGTCTAGCGTTGACTATACCCTTAATATTAATACATAGTTCGTATTGTCTTGCAAACATACGAGTCTGAATATTCGATGCAATAAATTTAATATGTGAAACTTGGGAAGATGCTTAGTTCGAAGGTTTCGGGGAAACGCTTGCGACGGCTGACCCATGGATTTTATTAAGGAAATAAATAAACTTTCGAAAATATTATTTGGATTTTTTGATTATAAACACATAATTAGAAAGTTTTTCTTTGGATCAAATTATTTTAAATTTGAATATTTGAGCTCACCCTCCTTTGTGTTGACACTTGATTTTAACGTGTTCTTCAGGTACTTGAGCATGGCTTCGGGAATCTTTTGCGTATCTTGTGGTTGTGATGCATGTTTGTTTAATAATAAACTTTGGACACTTTTAAAACTTATTTGGGACCGACTGTATTAAGATTCATAAGGATCAAGACAACTTAACTATGTTATGGTTGTGGTTTATGTTTAAATTTATAAACAATGTTTTAATTAAGTAATATGTCCAAAATTAACGTTGCATCATCCACTAAGAGATTTATGGGCACCAACTTCCGTCACCATTACGTTTGTATTTCCGCTGCGACGTTTTTGGGGTGTTACAGAAGTTGGTATCAGAGCCAACGGTTGTTAGTGAACTAGATGTTTTCAGGGGAAAAATCTAGACTTCAATCAAAGAATTTTGAGATATAAGTCCAAAATTCGCGAAGCCAAAATTTTTAAATAAACATGGATTTTTATCATGTATGAAAACCATTGCGTGTTATTGTGCATACGTGTTAATTTGTTTATTTGGGCCTTATATGTTATTTTTCATTTGAACACACACTTACTTTGTACGGTTATATATGTCACAGATGTCGCACGAGCATGAGGTCATCGAGATTACTCTGAGAGCGAGCCAGAATTCGAGACTTCACCTAGATCCTTATTACAATAGGTACCCCCTACGATTCCACAGTTTGTCGATGCGGCCAAATTCACTTCATCCTTCCAGGTTAACCCTGCTGCGTTCGCAAGTAACGTGGACCCACGTTATGCTTTTACAAGAAACGGTTGGATCGAAGACGATGATGATGCTCCACCCTCGATCTACGAGACTGGGCAATCATCAGATACTGTGCCAGTTATCGATGACGTGGATAGAGGTGTCCCGTTGATCGGAGGATCTTATAGTATCGCATCAGTAGTAGACGCTACCATTGTTACGGCTCAGCCATTAGAGCCATTGGTCGTCTCATCTACTGTCGTTGCTAAGCCCACTATGAGATCCCTCTACCTGTTGTTACCGAGTCGTCATTTCCATCGATCGAGTCGCGCGCTCCTACTGCACCCCTGTTGGTATACTTTCGACGTAGGAAGAGGATACGACCTGTCGGAGACATCGCTTCAACATCCAGAGCTGAGACTGCATCTGCTTCGAAGAAGCAGAAAGGTGTGTGGGTTAACCAATGTTCTCACTACGACCGTCAGTTGGGGGCCAACGCGGAGATCTGGAGGCGATTAGGGGAAAAGTGAAGGATCTTGAGGGGCAAATGGGCTGGTTTGATGAGCTTAAGGACAAGGATGACAGTGCTATGGACCAAATGCACTAGAGGATAGTTGAGCTGGAGGAGCTTGTGAGGAAGCTTCTAGAGTTTGTTGGCATGAAGAAATGATGGTTGATTGTCATTTATGTTGTTTGTTTGTTTTGAATGTCTCTTTGATAAACCCTTATATTGGCTTGCATGCCAAATTTTTGGATATTTAGGAGGAAATTTCATCTAGACTTGTTATTGGTGGTTGATTATGTCACACCAAATTTTGGTTAGTTGTTGTACTATGAACAAGCTTTGTAATTTCCGTGATAAATATCAATGACATGGGTTTCTTTTGGTTAAATTATTCTCATTATTATGTGGATGCATGTGTATTGTTTAGTCCACTATTATTAATGATTGAAATATTTAAACAATGTCTTATGTTGATATTATTATTGCAATAATAGAAACGACAAGATGCCGCCAAAAGCGAGACAGGGTACTGGACTACCTGCCACCCCAGAAGAGTTGGCATAACTCATAGCCCAGCACGTTAATACTGCCTTGGAACAGCGTGAAGCCAACCAGAATATTGGGCAAGGATGTGGACGTGGTGCTCTTGGGCATGGTGATGGTGGTGTGCAGATTGGAAACACGCAAGGTAATATAATGATCGGAAAAGTTTTTGTAGTTCCAGTGTTATGATATAATCAGTGAGTAATCTTGATTTTTCATTAACCTTGTGAACAGTGCATGGATGTACGTATAAAACATTCCAGGGCTGTAACCCATGATCATTTACCGGTGCTGAAGGGCCTCTTGAAATCAATAGATGGATCGAGAAGATGGAATCTGTGATGGCCATCAGCGGTTGTGCTGCGGATCAGAGGGTTAGGTATGCTTCATGTTCATTTCTAGACGAAGCTTTATCCTGGTGTAACACTCAAGTTCAAATTTTGGGCGAAGATGCGGCTTACGGTCTTACCTGGAATGAACCAAAAGAGATGCTTCTTAAGGAATACTGCCCTCGTAGTAAGATGCAGAAGATTGAGACTGGCTTCTGGAAATTGACCATGGAAGGCCTGAACGTCAGAGCTTATACGTCTCGGTTCAATGATCTGGCTAGATTTGTTCCACGAATGGTCACTCCTGAGTACGTTAAGGTAGAAAGGTAGGTCTGGGGATTGTCGCCACAAATTCGTAGTATGGTTACGTCAGCGAAGCCCACTACCTATCTGGAAGCTAATACTCTAGCGAAATCATTAGCGGATGATGCTGCTCGCAAAAGTAGCATTAACAGGAAAGAGGAGACTAGGAAGTCGTCGGGAAGGGTCAAGGCAGATGAGAAATCTGAACGATTGCTGAGTCTAGATCTGGGGATTCGTGGAAGCGAAGATCTTAGAGCTCGAGGAAAGATTCCGATTTGAAGCGTGAGAAGAAACGCGATTCGGGGAAAGCATATGTGGCTAGTGCCAGTGATTCAAGGAAGGATAATGCCAGGGATGGCGGAAGTGGTTCAGGAAGAAGACTCACGGAGATGAGCAGGGAAAATGTACCAGGTGTGGTCTATCTGGACACGCGACGTGTGAGTGCTATGCCAAAAGCACCGCAGATGGAGTCAAGCTTGAGGGTTGCTTTGAATGTGGAAAGCAAGGATATATCAAGGGAAATTATCCATCATTGAAGGGTCAGAATGCCAGGGGTAGAGCTTTTGAGCTGAATGATGGGAAGGCACGTGATGATCCTGCAGTTGTTACCTGTACGTTCCTAATCAATGACCATTTTGCGTTCGTACTATTTGATACTAGTGCTGACTTGAGTTTTGTTTCGAAAAACTTTGAACCGTTTCTGTGTTCTCAAACAAGTAAGCTAAGTAAAAAGAACTCGATAGAATTAGCAAATGGAAAATTGATAGAGACTAGCGAGGTTATTCGCGATTGTAGAATTCGGTTATGTGATCATAGTTTTAGTATCGACTTATTACCAGTGGAGCTGGGTAGTTTTGATGTAGTCGTTGGGATGGATTGGCTATCCAAGAACGGAGCTGAGATCAATTGTTCAGAGAAACAAGTGTGGATACCTCGTCCTGGTGGTGGTGAAGCTTTAGTTGTTCACGGTGACTGATCAAGTCGAGTATCAGGAGTTGTTAGTGTTATGAAGATGCACAAGATGTTGCGTAAAGGCTATCCTGCGTTCTTGGTTAACATAGTGGATACGAAGGCTGAAAGTGGGAAGATTGAAGAAATTCCTGTAGTTCGCGATTATCCGGAAGTTTCCCTGAAGACTTGCCTGTATTACCCCCTCCGAGACAGATCGAGTTTAAGATTGATCTTGTACCTGGTGCTGCACCATTTGTAAAATATCCTTATAGATTAGCACCGTCCGAGATGAAAGAATTGTCAAATCAGCTTCAGGAGCTATTAGACAAAGGTTTCATACGACCAAGCTTTTCGCCTTGGGGAGCACCTGTGTTGTTCGTGAAGAAGAAAGATGGTCCCTTCAGAATGTGTATTGATTATAAAGGGTTGAACAAGCTGACTATCAAGAATCGGTACCCATTACCGAGAATCGACGATTTGTTCGACCAGCTTCAAAGATCAAGCTACTATTCGAAGATAGACCTGCGTTCAGGTTATCACCAGTTGAAGATTGCTGAGGAAGATGTTCCGAAGACTGCTTTTAGAACACGTTATGGCCATTATGAGTTTTTAGTCATGCCTTTTGGCTTAACTAATGCTCCTGCAGTGTTCATGGATCTCATGAACAGGGTATGCAAACCCTATTTGGATAAATTCGTGATAGTATTCATTGACGATATATTAATCTATTCGAGAACCAAAGAAGATCATGAGCAACATTTGAAGATGATTCTGGAGTTATTGAAGAAAGAGAAGTTATATGCCAAGTTCTCTAAATGTGAATTTTGGATTCGAGAGGTGCATTTCCTCGGTCATGTCATAAATGAGAAAGGTATACATGTGGACCCGTCGAAGATAGAGGCGATTAAGAATTGGGAAGCGCCAAAGACTCCGTCAGAGGTGCGACAATTTTTAGGACTTGCTGGGTATTATAGAAGATTCATTGAGAATTTTTCCAGAATAGCGCAACCATTAACGCTATTGACCCAGAAGGATAAGAAGTTTGATTGGACGGAAAAGCAGGAGATAGCTTTTCGGATGTTGAAGGAGAAGTTGTGTAGTGCAACTATTTTATCCATGCCGGAGGGAAATGAAGGTTTTGTTGTATACTGTGATGCGTCACGTTTGGGCCTTGGTTGCGTGCTTATGCAGAAGGACAAAGTGATAGCCTATGCATCCAGACAACTGAAAGAGCATGAGAAGAACTACACAACTCATGATTTAGAGTTGGGAGCAGTTGTGTTCGCTTTGAAGATTTGGAGACATTATCTGTATGGCATGAAGTGTACGATTTACACAGACCATAAGAGCCTCCAGCATATCTTTGATCAGAAGGAACTCAACATGCGACAGCGGCGTTGGGTAGAGTTACTCAATGATTATGAATGTGATATTCGTTATCACCTGGGAAAAGCAAATGTTGTTACTGACGCGCTCAGTAGGAAAGAGCGGAAAAAGCCTCTGCGCGTTCGTGCTTTGGGTTTGACCATACAAACGAATTTGACCAATCGAATTCGTAATGCACAGCGAGAAGCTTTGAAAAATGAGAACCTAAGTAGAGAAGGTTTGAAGGGTCTGGAATGTGAACTGATACCAAAAGCGGATGAAGTAATGTACTTCATGACCGAGTTTGGGTTCCGCTTAGAGGTAACCTACGTGAACTGGTTATGAACGAGGCTCATAAGTCCAGATATTCGATTCACCCAGGTTCTACCAAGATGTATCAGGATATTAAAGAGTTACATCGGTGGCCGAATATGAAGAGAGATATTGCGGTGTATATGAGTAAATGTCTGACATGCTCGAAGATTAAGGCTGAGCATCAGAGGCTGTCTGGGCTTCTACAGCAACCAGAGATTCCTAAATGGAAGTGGGAGCATCTTGCTATGGACTTTATCACCAAATTACCCCGTACGTCACGTGTACATGACACCATATGGGTAATTGTGGATCGATTAATGAAGTCTGCTCATTTTCTAGCCATTAAGGAAACAGACAAGACGAAAAAGATATCGCAGTTGTACCTCAACGAGATTGTAGCCCGACATGGAGTGCCTGTGTCAATTATCTCCGATAAAGATGGACGATTTGACTCCAGATTTTGGCCATCTCTTTAAGAGTCGCTGGGTTCTCGTTTGGACATGAGTACTGCATATCATCCTCAAACGGATGGTCAAAGTGAGAGAACCATTCAGACGCTGGAGGACATGTTGAGAGCGTGCATGATTGATTTCGGTGGAAGTTGGGATACTCATTTGCCGTTGGCGGAGTTTTCTTATAATAATAGTTACCACGCTAGTATCAAAGCCGCTCCATTTGAAGCTTTGTATGGAAGGAAGTGTCGATCGCCCATGTGTTGGGCTGAAGTTGGCGAAAGGCAACTAACCGGACTTGAGCTTATCCAGGAAACCACCGACAAGGTTGTTTAGATCAAGGAAAGGTTGAAAGCTGTCGCCGATCGACAGAAAAGTTATGCAGACAACCGAAGGAAACTGTTGCAGTTTCAAGTCGGGGATCGTGTTCTGCTGAAAGTGTCACCTTGGAAAGGTGTTGTTAGATTTGGGAAAGGGGGAAAGCTAAGCCCACGGTATATAGGTCCTTTCGAAATCGCATCTCGAGTTGGATCAGTCGCGTATAGGCTTAAGCTGCCGCAGGATTTGAGTGGAGTTCATGATGTTTTTCATGTTTCCAACCTGAGAAAGTGTATGTCGGATGAGACACTAATTATACCCCCTGATGAGGTTCAATTTGACGATAAATTGAGATTTATTGAGGGAGCGGTTGAATTTCTGGATGAGAAGATTCAGAAGCTTAGAAGGAGTCGGATTAAGTTGGTCAAAGTTCGCTGGAATTCCAAGCGTGGACCGAGTTCACATGGGAACGAAAGGACCAGATGCAACGAAAATATCCACATCTCTTTAAGTCTAGTGCGAAAACGAAACCGGTAGTGTAAGAATTTTGGGGACGAAATTCCTTAAACAGGGGGAGACTGTGACACCCGGCTATTTAGGCTGTCCCGTACAAATGTAACACGTGTCATGAATGAATAAAAGGCCGTATTTGATTATTTATGATGTTTATATATGGTATTTGACGTGTTGGTAAATCTAAAGTTTGATAAAAATTACGTTGGCAATTTTAAGATAAACGCTTATCGCGTAACGGTTAAAATGCGAAACGAACGTCGGTGACCGCCGAATAATGTTAAAATCCCAAAAATAGTCCGTTATGAGTTATAATATATTTAATCATAATCATGAGGAAAAATTATTTAAAACGCTAATAAACTCTATTTTTTGAGTTTAAGCGCGTACTGCGCATATCTGACAAAATAATGTCAACACAGCCAATTCTGGGAAACCAATAATTATTATAGTAATAATTTGAAAAGTTTATTTTTATAGAATGATAAAAATAAATTAAAACGCTTAAAATCTCTATTTTGCGAATTTAAGCGCGTACTGCGCAACACGGCGCGCATACTGCCTATTACCGACAACGTAACTGGTCCAGACAAATAAAATATTGGTTAGTAATATTTTGGTGTGTTTATTTTTATAGAGCGCTGAAAATAATTTAAAACGCGTTAAAACGCAATTAAACGCTAGATAAAATACCCGGTAGCCAGTTAAATACCAGTTTTTGGTCTCTATATACAATATATATGAATATATGCGTGTATATGTGTAAGATTAGAGGGAGGTGGCAGCTTGGTGGGTGTTTCCCCATTCTTGGAAATGTAAAATGGTGCCAAGTGTGGTAAAAAGCCTACACACAATCATTAAACACTCTTCCACACTCCATTTATCATTTTAAACATCAAACAACATCATATTCATCCTCTCTCTACCTCTCGGATGAACACACACATTTACACACCATACAAAATTCAAATTTTGAAATTTATGAAGATTTGTATTCATACATTCAAGTTTCAAGTCCATTTGGAGGTTTGAAGGTGATTTCAAGGCGTTTCAAGCTAGAACCAAGCTCCATATCATCAATCTTTGCTAAAAACCCATCAAAATCTTGAAGGTATAAAATTTACTTAAATAACCTTGTTCTTGATTTTTGATGATTTTGATGGTGATGGAAGTTTCTCAAGGTATGGCCGTGAATTGTATATGTGTGTATATGAAGTTGAGTTTTGATGTTTAATTGATTCATGCTTGATTGATTCTTGAAAGTTAATGCATGCATGATTTAAAAGGGTTTTGTGATTAAGATGTGATGATGATGATATGAATATGATTGTGTTCTTGGATGAATGAACATGAAATAAATGAATATTGATACATATGAGTACATGCATGTTGGTGAAAATATGTTATGAATGCTTTAGGAGCTTGTACATGGACATGTATGTGGATGCATGTACATAAAAGATGATTAAATGATGTTATGATAAAAATGATTTTAGATCAGAATATAAAGCACAAAAATAATGTTATTTGAAGTGTAAAATGGTATGAAACTTTGACATAAAGTTTACTAGCTTTGCATGTTGTACTATGTGCTTAAAAGTGTTGTAAAATGTGTGAAATCGCATGATTTATGTGCCTTACACAAAAACTGCACTAATCTGATTATAACCATCATTTTATTCAGTATATAACATGTATTGTGTTAAAATATGAAGTCGCTTCGAGTTCGGATGGTTATGGTAACGTTTGACGCAAAACTATGCGGTAAAAACGGTAAAAATCGCCTTTTTAAAAGGGTTTTTATGAAACTGTTTTAAATCAGTAAAGTATAAATATAAGTATATTAACTTATATTTACCTTATTTGGTGTTTGGTTAGTTATACGTGACTTTCGACATCCGAAAACGTTACCGAATCACTAAAATACTCATTTTTCAACATATACTAGAAGGGGTTGTTAATGGATGAACCTTATTTTTTTAAATGTGTCATGTGATTCAAATATGTGAATATGATAATATGTTAAGTGTTGACATGATAGCGGGAATTAAGACCATGCATGTACGCTTGTATGTTTAAAACGGTAGAATCGATGAAATCGCATTAAAATGTGTAACGTATTTGTCGAGCATGAAAATTGATACATAGCTTAACTTAGTGAGTTATTTCATGTATACATGCTTTAAAAATGATAAAGTGAATAAGTTAATGAGTTTTCGCGTGTTATGATATTGTGAATATGTGCACGTTTATGTATATATATACGACTGTTGGTGCATAATGTCTATGTCTTATTCTTATATCGAGTCTGTATTGTATAGAGCTGAATAGGCTAGGTATACGAAATATTTATGTTTAGCTTAGCCAAGTTCGCTCTTAAGTAACATGTTTATGCATGTTCGACCGAACTTGCTTTTGCAAGTTCGGGCGAACTTGTGTCCTTTGGAGCTAACTTGTTTGCTTATAAATACCTAGCTATCCTACTTCATTTGTATCTTTGGCATTTCAGAGGCGAAGCTCTGTCAGTTTGTAACCAGAACGTTTGATCCATAAAACTGACGTTTAACTGATTAAATCTTGTCTATTGGTAAACACGACGTAATATTTCCGCTATTATGGACGTTAGATATCAAATTTAGGTTCCTAAGCATTGAGGATCAGTCCTACAACGACGCGCAAATCGTAGATATATAGTATTTATAAATGGGAGTGTAACGGATAAAACATTAAGGTCACCAATAAAATCGTTCAAGTCGCAAAACCTTAATATATATATATGAACTCATATATATATATTAATATGCCAACATAATAAAAAATAATAACTTTTCGAGAAAATCTCAAAGTTATGTAAAAATTCCAAGATTTGAGAAACTTAGGAATTTTCTGATGTGTGATTATTAAATCGTGCCTACGTATGTTAGGAGAGAAGTATTCAATTTTGGGTATTGCGCTATTTAATATACGCACCCAAAGGTGAGTGTCACTAAACCCCTCTTTTTACTGTTTTAGTATATGTTTTGGGGGAAGAACACACCTTAAAATGACAAGTATACGTTTTCGTATAAAATATGCCTTTGATTAAACTATAAATATATTTTCGTGGAAAATATGATTTGGAAAATATATGATATGTTTTTGAAGAAAAACATGGTTTTGGATATAAATATGTTTCGGGATGAAACGGATTTTGGAATAATGATATATGCGTTTCGGGGATGAAACGGGATTTACGGCATTATGGGATAGAACGACCATGTGGATTTAAAATGTTTAAATCTAAAGTTGTAACAAATTGGCCCGGTCTCAAGAGAGTGAGTATCGGGATTAGGCTTACGTTTCGGTGGGGACGTCGGGGATTCGTACAACGTGTTATATTAAATTTTATCATTTTAGTAGGATATATATATATTGTTCATAAGGTTGGCACCTTGGGTGACCCATTGCGGGCACTTTGCGCGAACTTTGCCATTTAATCACTAATATGGATTGCGTGGAATTGTTGATAGATCTATCGGGTTGACAACCACGTCGCGACCGGTAGCTCCGTGTCATGTCAAGCGACGAATTTATATTTTGTTATTGTCTAGCGTTGATTATACCCGTAATGTTAATATATAGTTCGTATTGTCTTGCAAACATACGAGTCTGAACATTTGATGCAATAAATTTAATATGTGAAACTTGGGAAGATGCTTAGTTCGGAGGTTTTGGGGAAACGCTTGCGACGGCTGACCCATGGATTTTATTAAGGAAATAAATTAACTTTCGAAAATATTATTTGGATGTTTTGATTATAAACACATAATTAGAAAGTTTTTCCTTGGATCAAATTATTTAAATTTGAATATGTGAGCTCACCCTCCTTTGTGTTGACACTTGATTTTAACGTGTTCTTCAGGTACTTGAGCATGGCTTCGGGAATCTTTTGCGTATCTTGTGGTTGTGATGCATGTTTGTTTAATAATAAACTTTGGACACTTTTAAAACTTATTTGGGACCGACTGTATTAATATTCATAAGGATCAAGACAACTTAACTATGTTATGGTTGTGGTTTATGTTTAAATTTGTAAACCATGTTTTAATTAAGTAATATGTCCAAAATTAACAATGCATCGTCCACTAAGATGTTTATGGGCACCAACTTCCGTCACCATTGCGTTTGTATTTCCGCTGCGACGTTTTTGGGTGTTACACCGCAAGGACCTCTGACGCGCAAAAGTTTGGTTTTTGGCAGTTTTGGCCCCTAAACTCGCAACTATGCCCCTTTTTGATGATATTAATCTTCAAAGGTAATTTATTCAGGTTACGAGGGTGGTTTTAATGTGTGTGATACTTAGGATATGTTCTGGTATTACGTTAATACCATTTTGCTTGATGATAGGATAAAAATTACGTAAATAAAAAATAGAATTTATAAATTACGAAAATGACGAATGCTAACAAGCTTGAAATTTTGCTAGGTTACGTCTCCCCTACTTTGGGAATAAGCTAGGGGTATTTAGCTTTCATTTGGTCCTCTCATTTCCAAGTAAACTTTGGGCCACGTCTGGAATCCCAACTAACTTTAACAATAGGTATTCGGCTATGCTTGAGTTTCTTTAATTCACGATCCATGATTTCCATGGGTTTCTCAACAAAACGCATAGTTTCATCAATGCGAATCTCGTAAAAAAGGATGTGAGGTTTTCATCAGTTAGGCACTTTTTTAAGTTGGACACAAGAAACATTGGATGAACGTTTCCAAGCTCAGGAGGTAGTTCGAGTTTAAAGGCTACCTTTCCAATCTTTTCAATGATCTTGAAAGCACCTACATAACGAGGAGGTAGTTACCCTTTTTCCCAAATCTAACCACCGTGACACCCGTCAATTATTTGCATTAGAAACTCGACTCGTTTTCATAACCGAATTTAAATTCCAATTAATGATATAAATATTCTATATTTTTTTTTCAAAAAAGGGGTATAAAAATAATAGAATGCTTTATTATTTTTCAAAAAAAAAACGTTATTATTTGGATTTAACAATAACTATATATGTATATAAAGTATTAGTCTTAAAATTTACTTTACAAAGAAAATTCTGATTTTAAATGATAACAAGAATAATAACAAAATGACCTAGTTTATTTAGTTAACCATGGGTCTAGCTTTCTATATCTTCAAAGGACTGTTGGTGACATTTCTTGTCAGTTGCAAGAGAGACCACCCGGTCAATTCTCGGGCAACACCCAAACGAACCCAACGGATTCTTATGGAAGACGAATATAAGCCGGTGGTGCAACCTCAAAGGAGCCTCAATCCGAACATGCCATAGGTAGTGAAGAAAGAGTTTCTTAAGTTGTTAGATTCCAGGGTGATTTACCCCATCTCCGATTCACCGGTTGGCATGTGTGTATCAACTACCGAAAGTTAAACGAAGCCATCCGGAAAGATCACTTCCCTCTACCATTTATCAATAAGATGTTGAATAGGTGCATGGGAAATAATATGATGTTAAACTAGGAGAAGTGTCACTTCATCGTGACGTAGGGGATAGTGTTAGGGCACAAGATCATGAGAGAGGGTATAGAGGTGGATAGGGCTAAAATAGATACCGTTAGTAGGTTACCACCACCAACTAGTGTTAAGTCGATATGTAGCTTTCTTGGTCATGTGGCTTTTATAGGCGTTTCATTAAGGACTTTTCCAAGATCACTCGCCCTATGAGACGACTCCTCGAAAAGGACGTACCTTTTGTCTTTGACGAGGAGTGTCTCAAAGGTTTTGACTTTTTGAAAGATAAGTTGACCAGTGCCCCCATCCTTGTCTCGCTCGACTGGAGCTTGCCATTTGAGCTTATGTACGGTACAAGCCGTCGGTGCGGTGTTGGGCCAAAGACTAGACAAACATTTTCACCGATCTACTACGCGAGAAAAGCATTGAATGATGCTCAAGAGAACTATACCACCATTGAGAAAGAACTCTTAGTCATAGTTTTCGCATTCGATAAGTTTTGCTCATAACTCGTGCTTTCCAAGACCATCGTTTTCACCGCCCACTCCACGTTGCGTTTTCTTTTCCAAAAGAAAGAAGCTAAACCCCGTCTTATACGGTGGATTATTCTACTGTCCGAGTTCGATATCGAAATTAGAGATAAAAAGGGAGCGGAAAAAGTAGCAGCCGACCACCTTTAACATTTAGAGGACCCTAAGAGAGAGAGAGAGGAAATTCGTGAGGAAGCAATATGGGATAAATTCCCTCACGAATCGATAGATTTTGTAGAGGCTGAGAGAGAAGGTTTGCCTTGGTTTTCCGACTTGGCGAATTATCTAGCATATGGGGTAGTATTGAAGGGTATGGCGACCCAATAAAAGTGGAAATTCCTTAGAGATGCTAGGAAATATATTTGGGATAATCTGTTTCTTTTTAGGACAGGAGGTGATAGGATTCTTAAGAGGTGTGTCACTAAAGAGGAGGGTTTGGAGATTCTTAAGCATGTTCATGAGGGCTTGACGGGAGGACATCATGGGCCCCACACCACCGCCCAAAAGTTTTTTATTGTGGGTTCTATTGGCCTAACGTTGTTAAGGACGCTCAAGACTATGTTAGGAGATGTGATGCTTGCCAACGTACCGGCAATATCTCATCCTAGGACGAGATGCCCAAAATCCCATTCAAGTTCTTTAAATCTTTGACGTTTGGGGCATCGACTTCATGATACCATTCCCCGCATCTAGTGGGAATAGGTACATTGTCGTGGTGATCGACTATGTTTCAAAGTGGGTAGAGGCCCAAGCTCTCCCCACAAATGATGCCCATGTGGTGGTGAGATTCCTCAAGAAGCTCTTTACTTGTTTCGGTACTCCTAGAGTCATTATTAGTGACTGTGGCACTCACTTTTGCAACGCCGTAATGGAGAAGGCGATAGCACACTATGGGGTCACTCATTGTTTGTATAACGCGTATCACCCCCAAATGAGCGGTCAAGTCGAGAATGTAAATCGTGGAGTTAAGCGAATCTTAGAAAAACCCGTAGGAAAAAAGTAGGAAGGACTGGTCTGAGAAGCTAGATGATGTATTATGGGCGTTCCGTACTCCTTATAAGACACCTTTAGGAACCACCCCATTTATGATCGTTTATGGAAAAACGTGTCACCTTCCCGTCGAATTAGAACATCGTGCGATTTGGGCTCTCAAAATCGCAAACCTAGATCCAACCGAAGCCGCTAGGAAGAGATTTTTGGAAATTCATGAGTTAGAGGAACTTAGGGATGCGGCATACACACGTTCATAGAGCATTAAAGAGAAATCTAAGGCGTTGCATGATAGGAAGCTTAGGGGGTTGAAGGAGTTTAGAAAAGGGAGATAAAGTGCTTGTTTACAACTCCCAGTTGAAGGTTTTTGGGGGGAAGTTGAAATTGAAATGGTCGAGACCGTACTTGGTAAGTGAGGTTTTTTTTGTATGGCACAGTTGAGTTGACAAATGAGGCCGATGGAGCCACATGGAAGGTGAAGGGCCATCGTTTGAAGCATTACTTAGGGGGACCTTTAGAGCCGAACAAGATGGAGGTAACTCCTCTCAAAATCCCACCTGGAGCACCCAAATAGATCCTTGAGTGAATCTCAAGTGTAGAGTTTGTACTGTTTGTATCGAGTCTTTATTTTGAGTCTTGTCGTTTTTAACGGTAGGTTTTTGTAGATTTTCAGTCTTATGTTTTGGGTTTTTGTGTCTTTTGCAAGAAATCATTACCAACGAGGAGCGAAAATCAAAGAGTAAATGGAGTTCCAGGTATGTTCCATGTTAGAAAATATTTCGGATGGGTTTTGGGAGGTTTGGTTAAGTGAGAAAAAAATTCTAAGCCATGAAAGCTTCAAAACTTCGAAACTTTCTGTGAAAAGTGGACCTTGGCGTCATGCGAAGGCATCATCACTTGGTCGTTACGTAATACTAGGCCCTTATATTTTGAACCATAAAAAGAACCCACCGTATCACACGACGGGATATTCACAACGTCTTCACATCACGTGAGGGCCTTTAAACTTGACCATCTTAAAAATTATAACGCCGCGTCGCACGACCCCACTATCACTACACCATCGCGTAGCACGACGACCCTTTTAACTCGTAAACCTGCAACTTTCCCCCGTTTTTCTCAAACCCTAACTAACTTAAACACTCCGCCGTAACCACCACCATTTCAACCACCAAACACCACCATTCACCCTCCATTTTCACCCTACATCAACCAATTTACTTCCCCATCTTTACCCACCATCAAATTCACTGTTTTATCCGCACATTCACCTACACCACGGGTTTGCCTTTCAAGTTTAAAGCATGCATTTTTATAAGTGTTTCAGTCGTGAATCCATTATGTTTTTTTGTACATTTTCTATTTATTATTCGTATATTAGTTTTATGAGTCCAGGTGCATGTTAGGTGTTGGTGTGTCAGGTTTTGTTAGTGTCTTAGTTAAGTCTCATATAATGTTAAATGGTTGCGGGTGGCTTAGTTTGGGGTATTGCAGACATTGCATTGAGTTATCATTGCTTTATTATCATGAAGATCCTAACTTGCATTTTGAATTCAATGCTCGTTTTAAAAGGTGAATCCTTTCGACTTAAAATTCTATTTTCAACATGGAAATTTTCGACTATAAGCAAGTTAGGACTCAATGTCCTGTTTGGTAGTGGATTTAATTGGGACAATTAAAGTGCCGGACGGAGGTAGTTTACATTGAGTCTTGTACCATGAGTCGGTCTTAGTTTAGATTACATTTTGGTTATGGGTTTACTTATATGCGTGTATGAGTACAAGACAACTTGCCCGTACTCAATCTCTATTCGGGCTGGTTTGGGTCTATAACTTATGCTTTTGTAAAGGGTAACCAAAATGTTTCTTAAAATTTGTTTTCGGATTTAGCCACGAATGTAATGCTATACGGCCGTTTCCAATTCGGGAAAAAATCAAAATACAAAAAATTTAAAAATTAAGAATACAAAAAATAGTTTGTAATTACTAACTTGTTGCTTGTTTTTCTTTGTTTAACCTTGTTTTGCAGAGATGCCAAGTGCAGGTAGCTCGAGTGGTGCTGGAGGGAAAAAAAGAAGAGGTCCGCCAGCACGTCCACGAGGGGACCCGACTCAACAGGTTAACCCTCCGAATCTAGAGCTAAGAAAATTTGTTTATCATACGACTAAAAAGATTCCATAGTGCCGAGTGACAAGGAGAAAAGATCACCCATTACTGCAATTTGAGTTAAGTACTACCGAAAGGACGAAATTTGACAATCTAGTTCATACGGAGTTTTTGGAGCATAGAACCATTGATTGGGATTGGCTGGGTAGTATGGGTGAAAGGCAGAGAATTGAGGATATGATGGGAGAAAGGCTCAGAACTGTAGTGGATTGTTATTGGGAACAATATGAGGAGCTAGTTTTGGAGTTTCATTCCACCTTCCGACACAAGGAAGGCACGTTCGGTGAGAGAGATGCAGTTTCGGTTAGTCTGGGTAGGATGGTCCATGAAATGACCATTCCTAGGTTTGCAGTGATCAGTGGGTTTTATATGGCAGAGGAAGCCACATCGCCTAGTTTTTAATAGTCTTAGGGGCGTTTATCAGACCCGAGAGCAATGAGTTTGGTAATGCTGATTTAGCGAGGTTCTCGTCCACCATATCTGATCATCCGTTTTCCGACACAAATTTGATTACATTGGTGCGCGATCTTGTTTATAGATATGTGTTGAATATTTTTTCTACCACTCTGGTTGGTAGAAAGTCGGGTGAGAACAAGTCCAATTGGACGGACCTTGTTATTTTGAGGTGCATGGTTGAGGGTCGAAGCATGAATTTAGCGTGTGTTTTGGCATGGCCGTTTACTCATACTCGACGAGGGCGACCCAGGGGACATGGGTCCTTACATTACCTGGATTGTATAAAATCTAAATGTTTTGTCCAAATACGATCTGGCACATATGCACAAGGATCCAACTTTCACTTTCTTCGGGTTTAGAGATTTACAGCTTGCTGGTATTTTGACATGGAATGAGCCGATTACCTGGAGGGTGTTAGACATGGGGCTCACATTCAGCCGCTTGAGGGTCATCCGACATCGGATGTGATGCATTCTATTGCTCCTCCTCATAGGCAGAGACTGCATCAGCGACATGAGATCCCGGCACCCCAGTACCCAAGAAGTCAGCCACCACCGGACTCGCTTAACTTTGAGTCCCTTAATGATAGATGGATCAGGGGTTTGGAACGATACAGACAAGGTAGGACAATGCACTCATGTACATGATGAGTCACATGAGTATGGGTATTCCTGGTTTCTTTAAGCCATATGCAGCACCTGCGCAGTTTGGTATGGGTGGTCATTTTGCTTCAGGTGGAGAGGGTGGATCTAGTCAGCCAGCTGGGTATGGTTATGTTCAGGGTTACGGGAAGAGTAATATGGAGGCATGAATCCAACGCCTGACTTCCCGGTGTATAAGAATGGTGAGGATGAGAATGGGAGGAAGACGAGGATTAGTGTGGGGATGGAAGACACAACAGGAGCTTAATGGAGTATCTTTTAAGTTTATTTTGTTTTTATGTTGTTTTTGTCTTCCATGATCTGTACTTGTATTTGATATTTGACCTTATGGTTGGGTTGTGTGACAATTGTGAAAAATCCAGGTAAACTTTCATTGGTACAAGTCCGTGGTAACCGGACGTGATATGTAAATCATGATATTGTTGTGATTATGTGTGTTGATACGAATTCTGGAAAATGTTACACCGACTATAATAGGAGTATATGCCAAGTAATTACCAAAAACATTACCTTGACCTATGCATCACCTACATGGCAAGACAAAGTCGTGAATGGATTGACGAATCTGGGAATACGTATTGGCTAACATGACACTATTAAGGGCCAACGATGCAAGGTCGGTGTCCTTAGCCTTTAACAACGTGTTAAACGGGAACTTGACGTTTAACAACACATGAACCATTCGACCATGATTATTAGGCCATCGGTAGGGCCCTTTATGATTCTGAGTTCACGAAACATCTTGGTTATGTGCCATAGACTATGACGCTCGACACGCAAAACGAGGCAGTCCCGGTTAGGGAAACGCCTTTGTGTTTAGGAGCACTGAAAGACAAACCAAATATGCAAGATCGGTCAATCAAGCCTAAAAACATTTAAACTACCATAATACGAGGCCATTATGATTAAAACGTAACCGTGTTCAGATTTCGAGACGGTTATGCTCGGTTTTTAAAACCGAGTCTTTTGACACTAACAACGCAAAAAACGGGGCCCGTTTCGCAAATCGGAGACGCGTCTGAGACCCGAAAACAAACCTAAACGCGCCACCGAAGATAAACATCATCTTTTAACACGGAAAGACAAAGCACGACAAAGCGCGGGTGGGGTAGAGGCACCCCACCTATGCCGCCCCCCCTTTTTATATATAATATATTTTTTTTCTTCTTTTCTTCTCATTTGTTTCTTGAATTTCCTTCATCTTCCCTCAAGAATTCTGCACATCTTCTTCATGTTCATGGTGATAATCTTCAATACTCAACCAAATCAAAGGTATTTCTGCAAGATTTAAGCGGTTTTGATTATGATTTCTTGATTTAACATGATTTATAACCGAAAACCCCTTTTTAATCTATGATTTTGGAGGGTTTAAACAAGTTTCTTGGCTGAATAAGAACTCCTTGTGAATTCCCTGGTGTTAGATGGGAGCCAAGATCGCAAAACTTTGGATTTTGATATCCTAATCAACCCCTAATCGACCAAAATTGATTAACAAAGTTATTAACCGAAAAACAATGAAACAAGGCTTGATTGACATGATCTATAGTATATTTGGATTGTACTTGATGTCTAGGTAATGAATATGGCTCACACACACTTCTGGGCTCAAGAAAAACGCCCGGAATCGAAGGAATCGCTAGGTATATCACCCGAAAGTCGAATCTAGAATATGTAGAATATTGTTTGGACCATAACTTGGTCCGTGGGTATTGGATTGAGCTGAAATTTAGTGTGGTGCTGTAGGGTGTTGACAGGAAGGTCCACGTAGACTTTTAGAATTTTTAGAATTTTCTACGAATTTTTGGTGAATTTTGGACTGTTTTACCAAATGAAATTCGGAAAAAATACCAAACTAAGTCAATAAATCACCAAACTTTACATGAAAACTAAGGAACATATGGGAAAGGTTCTGGGAAGTCTTGGATTCTATTGGTTAGGTTTTGATATGGACTAAAAATCCGTGTTTTTATGAGTTTTCAGTAGCCGGAAACTCACTGAAACGAAATCGGAAAAATCCCAAATTTTACATGGTGTTTATGGAAATGTAAGGAAGTTCCTGGAGTATTTTGGGAATTTTTGGACATCGGATGATAAACAAAGTGAATTATTCGGGTAAATACTGTTTTACAAATAATTTATTTGAGAAGTTAAAATAGCTTTATAAATTCGCAAAATAATTTTATTGGAATTTATATATTTTTACTGAGTTCTACAAAAATTTCCAAGATTTTATGAACTATGTATGTTAAATGGATTTTCGACTTTTAAAACGCTTTTTCAACTAAATTCGGCAGTTTACCGGACAACTAACCTGCCGAAACTGGGAACGGACCAAAACCTATTTTAACTACAACTGGAACACCGAGAGTATTTTGGGAGGTTCCATGGTAAGCGGGACACTCTGGGTTCCTACTCTAACATCCATCACCACACCAGGATACTATATGTACAACATGGACTGAAAATACCACTCGGACCCACCCAAGTTATAGGCATTACCGACCTAGCGACTGATATTAGTAATTACTTGCATGATTGCTGTTAAAGCCGAACAAGCTTACATATACTCCTATTTCTACCTGTGATGCTACTATCCAGTGAGTTTCACTTCCCCGCTTTTAAATTCTTTTCCTGTTTTCTGGGGACTTGCATGTTACAAACTGTGTTAATTGCACCAACTTGTGATGATGTGAATTATCTAACGAATTATCTAACACACGAACACCCTCCCTTCTACAAGTGATTAGCGTAAGCCGTGGACAGTGGATAGTACTATTGGTCTGACAAACCCAGTGCCGCCTGGCTGTGTCAGTGTAACACAGTGTTTATGCAACCAGGCACTGCACGCGTCCTAACCTAGTTATGTGGTTAGGCATAACTGTAGGGGAACATTGAACTGCATGTGATGTAGTTGGTGGGAAGGATCGGTGGTGACACGACCCGATGCAATGATGTGTCTGTATGACACAGAGCGTTTATGAAGGTCAAGGTTTCACTTTTGTTCTCGTGTTTCTATCTGTGACTATGACCAGTGCAATTAAACTTGTTAACACATATTGTTACACAACAACTAAACCGGTGGAACTCACCAGCAACGTTTAGCTGACCCTTTTTAAAACTAACATGCATTTCAGATAACTTGAGACTGGTGTGATCTGTGTATGTTGTTCAAGACATGTTTATAGGCGAACCCCGATATAGAAACATGTGGCTTAGAAGACTTATGTGGTTCATGGGAACACACAGTTGTAACATACATGTAGTATGTAATCAACAATTTATAAGTAATAAAATGTAGTGTCTTTATAAATAATGTGCTTGTATCAGAGGTATCTATTGCATCCCGTATTTTTTTCTTCCGCTACAAGTCGGGGTGTGACAGAAGATGGTATCAGAGCCATTGGTTATAGAGAATTAGGTGCCTTTAAGGAAACCTAGACTATAACTACATGCTCGGACCTTAGTGGACATCATTGGAAAAACTAACCTCTATTAAAAGTGGTTAGTGAATACTGTAAAGTATCCTATTGGCAAGTACCAGGATGGCCTTGTGGGGCAAGTGGGTTATTATGGTCCGGAACGTAATAAAAAACACGTGGAATGATACATATGTGTACCAAAGTGATAGTGTGTGAATGTTTGTGCGTGAATTGATACATGAATTGGGATTGGGGGATAATACGTTACTACATATGCCTTCGGGATAGGCAGAAAACTGACATTATAGTCCATTTCACATTCCTACTAACCACATGTTTAATATACACTAGAGTTGGATTCATATCACTCCCACAGTTGTTACTTATACTTTAGGATGTGAGAACCCAAGCCTTTAGTGCGATACGATCTCACCAACTCTATTCTTATAGCTACTATAACGACGATTATGTACCGACTGAGACTTCAATAAGAACATAGATTGTCACACCCCAACCGATGGCGGAAACATCAGAGTGAGACATAAATGAGATTGCAAGCGACTTCATAACGCTACTAGCGACAATATTTAATCAAAACCCATATTTCATTCATTCAATGATAACATTGTCAAATTACATCATTAAGTCAATTACAACAATTTAGAAATTTAAAGACGAGTACAACATAAGCATAACAACAAAATAATACAACATTTTAGCCTAACGTCTAAATGTGTATCTAGAGCATCATCACTACTCCAATTTCATGGCAAAATCTTCATCAACCTGTAACATGTTAAAAATACGAGTTCAATGCAAAAGCAAAGGCGGGTACACAAGTTTGGTGACACATAGCATAAGTATAAAAGTGTAACTCGAATCCACATGGTAATTGTAAGCAAAGTTCATACTAATCATGCAATACTAGATCAAACCCCGAGTTTCCACAAAAGTTTTAACGAGATCGAGCTTCCCTTGCCACAAAAGCGACAAGACTAAAATGAGAATGATAATCTTAACATAACCCCGACAGGCGGCGTGCTACTCCTATAGCGCTATATATGATAAGTTGGGCTAGCTAAGTTAATGATCAAGCATGTATATCAAGCATGTATCTAGGCATAACAGGTATTCATGTATAAGGATTGAGCATGTAAAGCATGAGTTTGTGATATGTGTATTTTGATAGGTAAACATGTTACAACCCAAAAGTTATTAAAACGGTAAATGGGTCGAGTGTACTCACGGTTTTTGCTAAGTGTTCCACTTAAGTAATCCCGGGAGCTTTGTTGTGTTGATTTAGAGTTTGGCACCTTGTCTTTTTACAAGAAGAACTTAGGTATTAGTTATGAGTGCAATGGTGGATTTGGAGTATTCGAGCGAGATTACGGAAATAAGAATTAAAGTATTAGACATAGCACTTGTTCTTGACACTATGATAACCCGAAAGGGGTTAATATGGTTTCATAGGTTCGAGACCTATTAGAATCGTGAGAATGAACTACATACTTTAGTGATAAACTTAATAACTCGATAGGTGATTATTTAGTCATTATCAAGGTTTCGGTTTTCGGATTATATTATAGTCTATAATATATATATATAGTAGTAAGATCATGTAGGAGGTGGGAGGATGAACCATCCACTTTGGTACCTCTAAGTATTCAAGTAAGTCAAGCATGAAGGTAGGATGATGAACATCCATTTAACCTCGTTATATAATTCACCACTACACAAGTTGCCATAGACAACAAGGAGGTTCATGAATGAGAACAATACAAGAATAAAATGACAAGAATTTTAAGTATGTCATCGTAATACCAAGTAGCCAAGTGAATACAACTCGAAGAGCACACGAGGACACATGTCAATGGCTTGGCGGGGTTGTGACACTTTAGGACTAGCAAATTACTTGAGATAATGATGATGAAAATCATCAAGTGACGTGTGGTCTCAATGTTTAGGTTAGCTAAAGCTAACCTTGGTGGACAAACATGAACAAGTCTATGAACTTGCATCACTTGTGAGCTAAATGCTCTATGAAAACAGAACTATTGTGAGGTTTAAACCTCTTGTTTGAATGTCTTAACCTTGTTTTTAAGCCTAACCAACCACAAGAAGTTTGTAAGCATTCGGACATAGGTTTGAGATGAGTTTGACTCAAGTTTGATGAACATAAACAAAGTTTCAAAGAGCCTGAAAACAAACAGAAAGTTTTGGACAATTTAGGGGCATTTCTGGGTCTGAATTCTCCAAGGAGAGACCATGGAATCATGCCCAAAGGAAAACCAAGCATTTAGGAAAAAGAATGAGGTAATTTCATTGAGTATTGAGTGAGTTATGCTCACTTTAGTGTAGAGGTACAAATCTGCCTGAAAATTGGATTCAGCTATGAACTTGGATTGTTTTGGGAGGCTTGGAGGCTTTGTAAAGTGGAAAAATGGCTGGAATATAAGAGGTACTTATAGGGAAAGGATTAGGGTTGAAGTGGGTTGGGTTTTTAATAGAATTAGTGGGTCATTAGACTTGAAAGAAGCCCAAAAACATACCCAAACAAGGGCTGATTGCAAGGCTGATTTTCAGCCTTTATATTTTTTTTTGTTGTGTAAATGAATAAAATATGTATTTGAGATGCAATTTATATAAATAATATGTTACATGATGTTTGGTGTATCATTCATAGGTTATCAAGGTCTAAAGTGCATATTAAACGTGTTTTAAAGTGCCAAAATGTGTGATAAAAAAACATGTAGGTGACATATCAAAAGTAACAAGTATGTTTGATTTATGGTTAGGTATAATCAAGTGAAAACATATAACTTAATCTTAAAATTAAATAACCAAGTATTTGAATGTATGGAGATTTTAGAATTACGAATACACGATCAATGTTTACGATTTAAACTTACGTTTAAGCGAATTATGAATCATGTATCAACCGAATGCACGTATTATTGTATAGACATGTATAACCAATGTATAAAAGATTCATTTTATTTTGATCAAAGTCTCGGATTTACAATGATTTGAAAACGAGATACGATTACAAGGGAAACAAGTTTCCGAAAAATAGAATTACGATACAATCTTGCAAAAAAGGAAAGCTGCGAAAACGAGGCATTACAGTCTCCCCTCCTTAGGAAGATGCAACGAAGAGATGCGGACACTTAGTCTTTATATCACTCTCGAGTTCCCAAGTAAACTCGGCGCCACGTTCCCTTCCCAACTAACTTTTACGATAGGGATCCGACTGCGTCGTAGCTGCTTGACTTCTCGGTCCATGATTTCGACCGGTTTTTCCACAAAATGCAACATCTCATTGATTTGAAGATCTTCGAGCGGAACTTGAAGTCCTTCTTCGGCTAGACATTTCTGGAGATTTGAAACATGAAAAATAGGATGAACATTGTTGAGCGTTTGAGGTAGGTCCAGTCGATATGCTACCTTGCCAATCCTTTCCAAGATCTTCAAAGGACCTACGTAGCAAGGAGTGAGTTTGCCTTTCTTACCAAAACGGACAACGCCTTTCCAAGGGGATACCTTGATAAGTACATGATCACCCATATTAAATTCTAAGGGCTTGCGTCTTTTGTCAGCGTAGCTCTTTTGTCGGCTTCGTGCTTTGAGGAGATTATCACGTATTTGTAAGATCTTGTCCGTTGTCTCTTGTATTAGCTCAGGGCCGGTGATTTGTACATCTCCAATCTGATGCCAACAAATAGGCGAACGACACTTGCGACCATACAATGCTTCAAATAGAGCCATTTGAATACTAGTGTGATAACTATTGTTGTACGAGAATTCAACCAAGGGTAAGTGTGAATCCCAATTGCCGCCAAAATCAATTACGCATGACCGAAGCATATCCTCCAAGGTTTGGATAGTACGCTCGGTTGGACAATCAGACTGAGGATGAAAAGCGGTGCTAAGATTAAGCTGAGTGCCAAGGGCGGATTGAAAAGTTTGCCAAAGGCGAGAGGTGAAACGAGCATCGCGATCGGAGATAATATCAAGAGGAGTACCATGACGGCTAATGATTTCATCCGTGTAGATACGAGCCAATTTCTCAACTTTGTAATCTTCACGAATGGCGAGGAAGTGCGCGGATTTGGTCAATCAGTCAATGATGACCCAAATGCTGTCATGACCAGACGAAGTACGAGGCAATTTCGTAATGAAATCCATGGCTATGCTCTCCCATTTCCAGACAGGAATTTCTGGTTGTTCGAGCAAACCAGAGGGACGTTGATGTTCTGCCTTGACTTTGGAACATGTAAGGCATTTGGATACATAAAGAGCAATATCACGTTTCATCCCAGGCCACCAATAGGATGCACACAAATCGTGGTACATCTTATCAGCTCCAGGATGGACGGGGTATCGGGATTTGTAGCCTCGAGCGGGTTTTCGACTCCACAATTCAATTCACTATCGAGGTTACCCTCGTTAATGACGGTAAATTGTGCTTGTCGAGTCAACTCGTTGAGTTTTCCCATGATTTGGTAGCAACGAACACTCTTAACATGAGTCTTACGACTAAGTGCATCGGCCACGACATTCGCTTTGCCAGGATGGTAGCGAATGTCACAGTCGTAGTCATTTAACAAGTCTACCCAACGAAGTTGACGCATGTTGAGTTCTTTTTAATCAAAGATATGTTGGGGGCTCTTATAGTCGGTGAAGACCGTACACTTTGTACCATAAAGGTAGTGTCGCCAAATCTTTAACGCAAAAACAAATGCACCAAGTTCAAGGTCGTGAGTAGTATAGTTTTTCTCATGTATTTTGAGTTGTCTTGACGCGTAAGCGATTACTTTGTCTCGTTGCATGAGTACGCAACCAAGACCCTGGTTAGAGGAATCGCAATACATGAAGAAATCGTCGTTTCCATCAGGGAGAGTGAGGATAGGAGCATTACAAAGCATGTCCTTGAGCGTTTGGAAAGATTCCTCTTGTTCGGGATCCCAAACAAAAGGTTTATCTTTTTGAGTCAATGAAGTCAAAGGAACAACAACCTTAGAGAAGTTTAGGATGAAATGGCAATAATACCCAGCTAGGCTAAGAAACGAAACGAATTTCAGAGGGCGACTTAGGTGCAATCCAATTCTTCACAGCTTCTATCTTTGCAGGTTCAAAATGAATACCGAGTTCATTGACGGTGTGACCTAAGAATTGAACCTCTTTTTGCCAAAATTCACACTTGGAGAATTTGGCATAAAGACGTTCGGTTTGCAATAGCTAAAGAATGAGACACAGATGTCGTCAATGCTCTTCTTTCTTCTTGGAGTAGATTAGGATACCTCGATGAATACAATGACGAAATGATCGAGAAAAGGCTTACACACGCGGTTCATGAGATCCATAAACACTGCAGGTGCGTTGGTCAAACCAAAAGGCATGACCACGAACTCGTAGTGTCCATAACGTCTGTGGAAAGTGGTTTTGGGTACATCTTCCTCGGAAAACCTGAAGTTGATGATAGCCAGAACGGAGATCAATCTTTGAAAAGCACTTCGCGCCTTGCAATTGATCGAAGAGATCGTCAATACGAGGAAGTGGGTATTGGTTTTTTACTGTAAGTTTATTGATTCATGATAGTCAATGCACATCCGAAAAGACCCATCTTTCTTCTTGACGAACAGCACGACAGCGCCCCACGGGGAAGTACTAGGGCTTATAAAGCCTTTATCAAGAAGCTTGTGAAGTTGGCTTGATAGTTCTTGCATCTCCGAGGGTGCTGACGGTAGGGAGCTTTCGCAACAGGAGTTGCGCCAGGGATAAGATCAATACGAAAATCAACGGCTCGAGGAGGCGGAGGACCAGGAAGATCCTCAGGGAAAACAGAAGAAAACTCACAAACGACTGGAACATCACTTATGCTAGGACCTTTGTCTTTCTTTTCCACAATGTGGGCGAGAAAGGCAAAGTACTCCTTACACAAGTACTTGTTCGCTTTGATGCACGACATAAGCTTGAGACCTTTAGAAGGTTTCTCGCCATAGATGTGTGGAGAATCACCTTGAGGAAGATGGAGGTGAATAAACTTTTCAGAACAAACAACTTCGGCACGAACTTGCATAAGCCAATCCATGCCTACAAGGATGTCGAAACTACCCATTTGCATGGGAATGAGGTCAATGGAGAACGAATGGTTAAGAATCAAAGAGCAACTAGAAAGAACGGAATCAACGAGAGATGGTTTTACCATTAGCGACTTCGACAGCGAAAGGATTAGGCATTTTAGATTGTTCGCACTTAAGCAAAGGTTCAAATCCTAGAAATACAAAACTCCTATCGACGCCAGTATTAAATAGACAAGTAGCATAAATATGGTTCACAAGGAACGTACTAGTAATGATGTCATTAGAGCTCTGGGCTTGAGCGGAGGTGAGCATGAAAGCTCGCCCCTTTGTAGGCTCAGGCTGCTGCTGTTGCTGGTGCTGATGCTGTTGGTTGAGAAGAGGACAAACATTGGCGAGATGATTGGGATCGCCATATTTGTAACATGCTCACACAGGAGCATTCTGACGTTGAGGTTGAGTCTGGTTTGGGTTAGGGTTAGGGACAATGGCTTGGTTGCTTTGGGGTTGGCGACATTGGCTAGAAAGATGCCCCGTCTGGTTACAGTTGGCGCACTTTCGACACGGGGTATTAGGGAGATGGTGCTAGGTGCAACGATCACACCTAGACCAAGAGCTGGTGTAGCTTCGTTTGGGTGGATCGTTGTTTTGGGTGGAGGAGATAACATTTAAAGGTGTATGGGCAGGCGGAGTGACAACCGCGTTGTTTTGAACAGGAGCCTTTCGCTTCTTGTTCTTGAGGTTGTTCTTTTTGGCTTGAGGGGGAGGTGACTCGGTAGTGGTGGTGGCATTGGCGGTGGCTTGGTGCGCATGCTTCGTAGGAACCTTATCGTAGGCCCCCTGAAGGATGTAGTTGTGGTTAAGATGGATGGTTATGCTAAAGGCTTCTTCGAGGGTTCTAGGGTTTGCGGCGGCTACGTGATTCATGATCACAGGCGAAAGCGAACGAATAAGCTTGGCTATCGCCTTGGGAACCGTATCCACCTGTCTAGGACAGACGATATTCAACTGTTTAAAGCGAGCGATTAGTCCCTAAGCGACGCTCCCTTGCTGCGTGAGATTCCAGAATTCGTTTTCGAGTTTCTGGGTCTCGTGGGGGGGACAGAACTGAACTCTCATGAGATGCTTGAGCTCGTCCAAAGTGAGAGCGTGGGCTGCTTCGTTGCCACGCTTGTTACGTTCCGTAGTCACCACTCGAGGGCTCTCTGGCGAAAGACCCCGGTAGCGTTAAGGGTTCGAAGGTCATCAGTGCACCCGCCCTGAAGGAAAGTAAGCTCCATTGCGTCAAACCAATTGATCATGGCAGTGACACCGACATGCCTGTGAATTCTGACGGTTTACAAGCCATGAAATGCTTGAATTGGAATGACGTTTTGGGGTTGTCGGTTTTAGAGTCGGCAGAGGATTTGGGTGTTTGGTGTTAATGGTTTGAAGCTGGCTAACGATATCGGGTATCACAAGGGCCATTTGATCGGCCATTTGCTCGGCGACAAGACTGATGAGTTCTTGCTTGGAGATGGAGTCTTCATTGTTGTTGTTGTTGTTGGAACCCTTGTTGGACCTCTTGGATTTCTTGGATGAGTTAGGAGAATTCATCTAGAGGTTCAACATAGAAGAAAAGGGATGAGACTTGATCATAATATGGGGAAAAACAAGTTGTGCGTAAATAAGCATGGTTCACATAAAATTTGCATGAGTTCATCAAGTATAGTTCACAAAGTTTGCATGAATTCATTAAGTATAACATGTATAATCACGTATGGATGCGATAAGGACTATAAACTTAGTTTGTTCACAAGGATTAGTATTGTTTTTGATTGCGATAAATGTGTGAAATGTGTAACGGTTCAAACGAATAAGGTAACAAGTATAAAGTGACATAATAATTGAGATAACATAAAAGATTGGCTCAATAAAACATGAGATTGTTTCGGGTAGAGAAACGTCGACGATTCCAAAGTGAATCGAAGATCCTTTCTAATTAGAGAAACGTGCTTTGGCCTATAGGTAATATACTCTCATCGAGAAGCGACTAACAGTATTTTACCCTTCCAGTTACTACACGTCTCTAATCGATTAGAAAATCGAAACTTTGGCGAGAGCGAAAATCAAGGAATGGGACTTAATCGACAAGGTGCGGGTTTCACCCCTAACTTGACGATTTCGTACCCTAAGTGTGGTTGTTTTTTACTAAACGAGGAGCATATTCCGACTCGTTTGTAAGATCCAATAGAGCATGAAATGGAAGTTTCCATCAAGATGTGGATATCACTCCTAACCTGATGGTATAACTTCGTGAAAAATTGAATACGCGGAATGAGGGATTTCACCAAAAATTGTAAGTCATTGGACCTATTTTGGTGCAAATCGCCTCGTTTGCATCATGAGTGTCTTCAAGTCTTCAAGTGTATTATGTAAAATATCTTAGGAAAGACATTATGTAAATTTAAGACCAAAAGATAAGGAAGGAGCAATGAGGAAGCATAAAGTTTTAGGCATGGTATAAGAATGGTAAAAAATGGACACTTAAACTATAGACTAGGTCGAACATGACAATTCTACCTAATTCCCTATAGTTATGGATCTGATACAATCTGTCACACCCCAACCGATGGCGGAAACATCGGAGTGAGACGTAAACAAGATTGCAAGAGACTTCATAACGATATTAGCGACAATATTTAAACAAAACCCATATTTCATTCATTCAACGATAACATTGTCAAATTACATCATTAAGTCAATTACAAAGATTTAGAAATTTAAAGACGAGTACAACATAAGCATAACAACAAAATAATACAACATTTTAGCCTAACGTCTAAATATGTATCTAGAGCATCATCACTACTCCAATTTCATGGCAAAATCTTCATCAACCTGTAACATGTTAAAAATACGAGTTCAATGCAAAAGCAAAGGCAAGTACACAAGTTTGGTGACACATAGCATAAGTATAAAAGTGTAACTCGAATCCACATGGTAATTGTAAGCAAAGTTCATACTAATCATGCAATACTAGATCAAACCCCGAGTTTCCACAAAAGTTTAACGAGATCGAGCTTCCCTTGCCACAAAAACGACAAGACTAAAATGAGAATGAGAATCTTAACATAACCCCGACGGGCGGCGTGCTACTCCTATAGCGCTATATATGATAAGTTGGGCTAGCTAAGTTAATGATCAAGCATGTATATCAAGCATGTATCTAGGCATAACAGGTATTACATGTATAAGGATTGAGCATGTAAAGCATGAGTTTGTGATACGTGTATTTTGATAGGTAAACATGTTACAACCCAAAAGTTATTAAAACGGTAAATGGGTCGAGTGTACTCACGGTTTTTGCTAAGTGTTCCACTTAAGTAATCCCGGGAGCTTTGTTGTGTTGATTTAGAGTTTGGCACCTTGTCTTTCTACAAGAAGAACTTAGGTATTAGTTATGAGTGCAATGGTGGATTTGGAGTATTCGAGCGAGATTACGGAAATAAGAATTAAAGTATTATGTATGAAAATATTCACTATTACTTAGGTATTAGTTATGAGTGCACTTGTTGTTGACACTATGATAACCCGAAAGGGGTTAATATGGTTTCATAGGTTTGAGACCTATTAGAATCGTGATAAGGAACTACATACTTTAGTGATAAACTTAATAACTCGATAGGTGATTATTTAGTCATTATCAAGGTTTCAGTTTTAGGATTATATTATAGTATATAATATATACATAGTAGTAAGATCATGTAGGAGGTGGGAGGATGAACCATCCACTTTGGTACCTCTAGTTATTCAAGTAAGTCAAGCATGAAGGTAGGATGATGAACATCCATTTAACCTCGTTATATGATTCACCACTACACAAGTTGTCATAGACAACAAGGAGGGTCATGAATGAGAACAATACAAGTATGAAATGACAAGAATTGTAAGTATGTCACCATAATACCAAGTAGCCAAGTGAATACAACCCTGAGAGCACACGAGGACACATGTCAATGGCTTGGCGGGGTTGTGACACTTTAGGACTAGCAAACTACTTCAGATGATGATGAAAATCATCAAGTGATGTGTGATCTCAATGTTTAGGATAGCCAAAGCTAACCTTGGTGGACACACATGAACAAGTCTATGAACTTGCATCACTTGTGAGCTAAATGCTTTATGTAAACAGAATTATTGTGAGGATTAAACCTCTTGTTTGAATGTCTCAACCTTATTTTTAAGCCTAACCAACCACAAGAAGTGTTGTAAGAATTCGGACATAGGTTTGAGATGAGTTTGACTCAAGTTTGATGAACATAAATAAAGTTTGAAAACAAACAGAAAGTTTTGGACAATTTAGGGGCATTTCTAGGTCTGAATTCTCCAAGGAGAGACCATGAATCATGCCCAAAGGAAAACCAAGCATGTAGGAAAAAGAATGGGGCAATTTCGTTGAGTATTGAGTGAGTTATGCTCCTTTAGTGTAGAGGTACATATTTGCCCGAAAATTGGATTCAGCTACGAACTTGGAGTGTTTTAGGAGGCTTGGAGGCTTTGTAAAGTGGAAAAATGGCTGGAATATAAGAGGTACTTATAGGGAAAGGATTAGGGTTTAAGTGGGTTGGTTTTGAATAGAATTAGTGGGTCATTAGACTTGAAACAAGCTCAAAAACATACCCAAACAAGGGCTGATTGCAAGGGTGATTTTCAGCCTTTATATACTTTTTTGTTGTTTAAATGTAATAAAAGGTGTATTTGAGATGCACTTTATATAAATAAGATGTTACATGATGTTTGGTGTATTATTCATAGGTTATCTAGGTCTAAAGTGCATATAAAACATGTTTTAAAGTGCCAAAATGTGATAAAAATACATGTAGGTGACATACCAAAAGAAACAAGTATGTTTGATTTATGGTTAGGTATAATCAAGTGAAAACATATAACTTAATCTTAAAATCGAATAACCAAGTATTTGAATGTATGGAAATTTGAGAATTACGAATACACGATCAATGTTTAAGAGTTAAACTTACGTTTAAGCGAATTATGAATCATGTATCAACCGAATGCACGTATTAATGTATAGACATGTATAAACAATGTATAAAAGATTCATTTTATTACGATCAAAGTCTCGAATTTACAATGATTTGAAAACGAGATACGATTACAAGGGAAACAAGTTTCCGAAAAATAGAATTACGATACAATCTTGCTAAAAAAAGGAAAGCTGCGAAAAGTGAGGCGTTACATAGATACCCAAAGAACGCGCAGGTCGTTCTGATAGACTGGGAGGATGTGTACGGATCCTTATTCCACTTCTCGTTGCTTCACATTTGATTGTTATACAATCACAGAGTTCAAACATTTTACGGAACTTTTCATCCTTGAATCCACGATTCATTTGATTGTCCACTGGATTCCTCTTTTGCTTACAATATTGGCTTTAGCTGTCATGTCATGTGATACTATAATACTCAGTGGTATTCCTTAGCACATGTTTTGATATATGTTATACCTGAATATGAAGATCTCTGGGTCATGGAGATGGAATGGAGTGCGTGATAAGTTACCCTTCCTGTTGTCAGTCGATTCCATGGGATATAAAGTTTGTGATGGTACAGATTCCTTTGAAATGCTTTGCGTTTTGGAACATCATTTTGTGTGTCCATCGGTTACATTGTGTTCTATTACGGTTATTGATTGTTTTGGATTTTAGTTGGCTAGTCGCGAAAAGCAATATTAGGTCGAATATGTTGGTGAACAGAACATTGATCAGGTATATGGGTGTGGTGGATACGCTGCGGTACTTCCTATATATAAACACCCGACTACATGGTCAAGGTATCGTTACTCAGGGCAGACGGGCTTCATGTTGCGATTCGTTCGGTTATGTTTTGGGCAAAGCGGTGTTGAGACTTCTGTTGGTGCATATGCCTGTTGCCTACGTCATTATGTATTGAGTCTGAGTGAATAGGGCTTAATCTGTTAGAAACGAGGCGTATTTAAGTGAGATTTAGGTCAAGTTCGCTGGTAATGGTGTGTATGAAGTCAAGTTCGGCCGAACTTGACTAGGTCAAGTTCGCCCGAACATGTTCTCTCACCAGCGAACTTGTTATGCTATAAATAGGTGCCTTGGTTATTTCATTTGTAACATTAAGAGATTTTGTCACGATAGAGGCGAAGCTCTGTCCAAGTGTTTCCAGGATCTGTAACGTTGAATTGAAACGGTGATTAAATAGAAACAAATGAGTGTATCCAATGTCGCCTAAGCAAACGGATTCCGCACGTTTACCTTTGGTTTGTCAGATTGGTGCCCGAACGATCCGTACAATGGACCAACAAGTGGAATCAGAGCAGGATTGGCCTAATTTTAAGACATTGGACATAGAGCATCTCATCTTCTACTCATTTATTCTATTTTTAACTTTTCTTGGACAATTCATGGATAAAATGGACTGATTTTCAAGTATAATACGTAAAATCCATAATAGATAAACCCTTGAAAAGATCAGAGCTTAAAACAAACGAATTCATGTCAAAAATTGCAAAAAACCATGTCGAATAACTCATGTTCGCTCGAACTTGACATCAAGTTCGCTCGAACGTGACTGAAAATTTCATAACTTTTCATCAAGTTCACCCGAACTTGATTGATTTTTCAAGATTTTTGATAAGTTCGCTCGAACTTGCATACTTTTCATTAAGATTTCATCAAGTTCGCCCAAACTTGATTAAATTTGTTGAAAATCTATCACAAGTTCGACCGAACTTGTAAAATCTCTTGAATATCTCTTGAATCTATTACAAGGCATGAAAATCCTGAAAAACGTCTCGGACATTATATATCGTTAGATTCGTACTGACGAGACGAGTTTAAAGCTCTAATCTGGTAAAAACAGTTTTCTGAAAAATTTTAAACGTTTTTAGCAAACTGATACGTTAATATTGTCGGTTAAAAAGTCAAATTTTTACTAAAATTGTCTGTTTGCTAATCATTTTTCAAGTGTTTTGAACGACAGATTAGTTTGGAAAACGAAATGGGGTCTATAAAGCTGCCAATATTGATGAGATTAGAAGAGTATGAAGCCTGGAATGAAAAATTCGTGAACTGGGTCCAAGCCATGCATTTCGCAGTTGGGTTGCGATTGAGACAGGTTATGTCGTTCCTAGAGATGACTATCAGAAAATTCTGGAGAAGTGCAAATATTCTACTCAACAGAAAGATGATTATTTTGCTGAAAAGAAAATGATTAATCTTATCCAGCAATCGGTTAAGGAAGACATCCGGATACTTTTACCAGAATACAAGACTGCGAAAGAATTATGGACATCTCTGAAGAATAAGTTTCAAGAGAGTGTAGTGGTTAAGAACTGTGAAGCTCTGGTTTCAAGTATATCCACAAATGAGTCTTCAAGTTCTAAACTAGTCTGTCCGGTCTATGATGTAGACAATTATCAGGCAAATAATGCAAAACTCTTGAGTACGATTGAGAGTTTGACATTAGAAAATAAAAAGTTAAAAGAAAATGAAAAGAATTTTAAAAACAAAATAAAAATTTTAGAAAATAAAAAATTACAAATGGTAATAGATTTTCAAAATGAAACAAAAATGTTTAAAAATGAAAATATTGTTTTTGAAAAATTAAATATAGAAAATCAAAAAGCAATAAATTCTCATATTGAGAAAATTTCTCAACTTAAAAAAGAAGTTGAGACTATTATAAAAAAAGCTGCTAATTCAGAAAAATTATTGAAAGGATTTGTGACTTCCTCATTAAAGTTAGAACATATATGTCCAAAACCGATCAATGATAATAAAAAGAAAAATCCAATAAGTGACAATGTCACAAATTATGACGATGTCATAATTTAGGATTGTGATGATTACCGATGATGAAAATGATAAAAAGGAAATATTTTTGAAACTAAAAGAAAATTTTCAAGAAACTGTTCTACAATCTGCTGAAAAGGGCGAATGCTCAACGCAAAAACATTATAAGCAGAATGGAGAACAAAAATAACATGAAAAACAAAATTCTATAAATTTTCAAAACAAAAATAAAAGCTCCTCGGTACGGTCATCCAATCATTATAAAAACTCACAAAAATTTGAGAATAAGTGGTGCAGGTCAGACCACAGTGCTTCAAAGTCAAAACAATTTTACAGAAGAAGCAGGAAAGATGACTACTACACGTCAAATCAATGTGTTGATTTGGGTGTTTGGTCTGAATGGAGAGATTGGTACGATAACAGAGTGTGTTACAACTATGGATTTGGTGGACACATTGCTGTTAACTTCCTGAAAAAGTGATTTGATACGAGAGATGCTATAAATGTCAAATCAAAGTTCATATTTCCAGGGATTGTCCGACTAATCTAAAAAGAAGATCGGTTAAATCTCAGGGGGAGAAAAGACCAGAGGAGAAGAAAAATGAGAAAACTATAAAGAAGCCCAAAGAACAGAAAGTCAAGTTATCACAAGGGCATAAAGACAAATTGAGAAAAAAGAGTAAAAAAGTTAGAGAGTATTTGGAAAAAGATTTTGTCCTCGGATACGTCTAAAAAATCAAATAAAAGTTCTAATGAATCATTTTACTCACAGTCAAGTAAAACGAATTCATCAGATACAAATCTGAGGACAAAAGAGAGAGCAGTGGAGAAAAATTTGATAATTCGAACAGTTAAAAAAAAAAGAAAGTAAAATTTTCAAATAAAGTTTCTATCAAACTGTTTGAATATCAAAAAGAGTGTGAATGTTTGTTTACTTCAGATGTTAATGATTTTGGTAAACCTAAATCCAGAATGGATTGGGTTCCAATTCAAAACTGATTAAAGTTTGTTTGAATGTGCAGGATAACCAAGCTTCAAGCCAAAGGTCATTTCAGAAGCAGTGGTTGTTCATACAGAGAGACAAGAGACATGAGTGATATTCCACACAAATAAAATGGTAGTCTTGCGTTTACATTCGTAAAAAGTCATTAAATGGTTAAAATGGAAGATTCTTATTTTCGTTTTTAATAAGATGTTTTTAATTTTAGGGGGAGAAAAATTTTAAAATTGTAAAAAAAAATTCTTGTAAAATTGAAAAACGTCATTTTAAAATGTTTCCAAAAACAATAGAAAATCTCAATAATGTCTAAAACATTGAAAAATGAAAAATGAGATTACTTGTGCGCAAAAAGGAAATGATAGTACATCAGTGGACTATCACAGTACGCTAAATATTTGTAAAGTTTAAAAAGTTATAAACAAGTCTTACTGTGGATGTGTCGATAGGCTTTAGACGTTCAGTAAATTGTTTCCGGGATATAAACTAAATTTTACAACTGCTTAAACTTGCGGATTAACACATCTTGGATATGTGGACTTAGTACTCCGAAATTTCGTTTGAGAGATTGCCTGATTCTGAGATACGAGGTCTTTATAGATAGTTGATATCTGAGGTATTATACAGGTTCTTCTGATTTTGCGGAAGCAATAGCCTAGAACTTCTATAATGCTTTCGCTATAAACCCCTAAACTGCATGTAATCTTGAAAAGTATCGAAAGATCTAATCATTTGCGGTGCTTAAAAGATTCCTTAATTGGAACACACCTCAAAGTCGAGCCTTCATCTCTTGTCTGTACGGTAGTACTAACCTAAGCTCTCAAGGTCTCGCACAACCCAGATATAGATATCAATTACGCTATATTCACCTGTAAGATGAAATCTAGGGAATCTTGATACGGGAGTATATTCAAGAAGTGGGAACCGCTGTTAAGTCAAGTTTCATAATTCTAACTAACATATCGTGGAACAATTGGGAATGTGTTAAAGTTTAAGTGGACAAACATATCGAAAATCTAGGTAAACAAGTTTAAACTTAAAGTCATTAAAAGGTCAACGGTACTGGTGATATGTCTCAAAAACTGATATGATCCTCTAGCACGTTTTCTCACAAAATACAAACTGTAAAATATTGCATTTTAGTATGTTTACATTTCTGCATTCAATATTAAAAATCCAAAAAGATTTTCTCTCATATCTTCCATGGAAACCTAATAATGTTGAATGTGAGCCAGACCAACGAGACTGTTAAGAAACTGTTTGTGTGTGGATACGTGTGATTGTTCTTAATCGTAAAATCTTAGAGATTCAGATCATCATTTGAGGAGGAGCTGGATAAAACACTGTTCAAAGATTTCAGAAAGCTCAAAGCTAGGGGGAGTTGAAGTCTAAAGATCAAAGCAAAGATTGAAGATACCGGAAAGCTTAAAGTAAGGGGGAGAGCTTAAAGCTAGGGGGAGCATGTTGATAAAATTTTTATCAAGACAAAGCTTAAGAAAGAGGAAGAGGATATAAAGATCAAGATGTTAAAGTTTATTCAAGAACCAAAGATCGGAAGACTCAGAAGATTTTAAAAGTCAATGACTACGCAACATCCAAGGGGGATTCTGTTGGTGCATATGTCTGTTGCCTACGTCATTATGTATTGAGTCTGAGTGAATAGGGCTTAATCTGTTAGAAACGAGGCGTATTTAAGTGAGATTTAGGTCAAGTTCGCTGGTAATGGTGTGTATGAAGTCAAGTTCGGCCGAACTTGACTAGGTTAAGTTCGCCCGAACATGTTCTCTCACCAGCGAACTTGTTATGCTATAAATTGGTGCCTTGGTTATTTCATTTGTAACATTACATAGATTTTGTCACGATAGAGGCGAAGCTCTGTCCAAGTGTTTCTAGGATTTGTAATGTTGAATATTAATGAAACGGTGATTAAATAGAAACAAATGAGTGTATCCAATGTCGCCTAAGCAAACGGATTCCGCACGTTTACCTTAGGTTTGTCAGATTAGTGCCCGAACGATCCGTACAATGGACCTACAACTTCGACCCTGTTTGATGCGATAGATAATGCCATAGTTGTCGTAACCACGATATCTATATATGTTTGTGGTGATTTTAAATGAAAAATAGTTTGGGGGTTGACATATAACGACCTTTGGATTAATCCGGGAAAGGTCCTTTTTTAGAAATTATAGTATGACTTTCTAGGGGTACTACACCCTGGTAGTACTCTGTACTAAACTATTGGGGTATAGTCGGTAATAGCTTACCCACATCGATTTACCCAATAATTGATTCATGATAGGTATCAATCCTTCTACCTTTGGTAAGATAATTCAACGTAATTTATTTCGTTAGGCGGGATTTGCTAGAACATACAATCATATATTCGAAATCACTACGTTACGACAAATCAATTATACTTATGTCACCGACCGTCGTCTAGGAAGCTATTCAGTTGAAGCGTATATTTCCTATACTAGCTATTGTTTGCTAGTGATACAATCTCTAATTCTTAGTAAGGACGCGTAATTAGCATCGGTGTTGATAACCCAAGGGGATTTAGGGGTAACATAAATGGAAAAACTTATTTGATGTAATCAAAGTTCGGCAAGGAGTTGTGTGGATGCGGATCTGATGGTAATAAGACTTGTGGAGGCGAGACAATTTTTCCTATATTCCTCGTAACTGTTAATACTCCGTATTAACAAGACACTCATGTGCATACGTTTATTTATAAATATATAACATTAACCGCGGTCCAATCCAAGTGTCAATTTGGTAAATTTCGGTTGAGGGTGACGTAACCCCGGTGCGAAGTAGGAAAACTATAATCATGAAGTAATCTGACTCACTGCTTCAAATCAATTCAATTCTCCTTACTAACACTATTGGAAAGTGTTAAGGTCCGGTAATATAAATTACTAATTTGATACGCCCTATCGATTTAGTTCAAACTAATACAAGATAAATCCCTAGTAACTCGAAGAAGTAGTGAATGAATGGTACAAAGGACCTAACGAAGCTACCTCTTAATGTATATTTAATAAACAAATGACACAAAGAGAATTTTTCGTCGAACGATTATTTTATATATATATATATATATATATATATATATATATATATATAATATATATAATATATATATATATATCTAGTTTGAAGGACGATATTTAAAAGAATTGTATAAAATGTTTATATATCAAACGATCCCTTGTTTTCAGCCTCGCATAACTTAGTGAAAATATGTTCCAATGAAAGACGAGATCGCCTTCGAGTAGTATTCGAATATAGTAATCTGATGACTAATCTATGTGATAACTCTTATCTAAACCTGTAGACTCTAGACCATCGGTTCTTTCGCTCTCTTTTTCAGTAATATTTTGTGACGACCGTACTAATTATTCATCTCGATAATGGTCGTAAGAGTAGTCGACCGAGTATTACCATTCCTAAACAGGGAAACAATCAATATCACCGATATGAGGTGGTGCATTCTTGCTAGAAATCGCATAAGGGGATACATGGTTCTTTGATTCCTTTCGGTTAAGGCTTTTCGCATCACGATGCCTATGACGACCGTGCGATTGGTCCTGAGAAGGGACCAACCCGGATACTTATATGTCTACAAAACATATTGACTCCCCAATTTTACGATAATAGTACCCGGAGGACACCATATGTCTCCTCCTTTTCCTCGAAACATCTGAGGAGTCTAAATTTTTATACACAATGTTATTCACGATTCATAGGGGAGGATCGAAATTCCCTTCGGGCCATGATAAAGGTGTTATTTGGTAATGGTCTCCTACATGTATAGGAGGATGATGCATGAGATGCACTGATTTTCATCCATCGATTGGAAACAAAGTGAACGATACCCTACGCTTGTGAATAACCAAGAATTAAGCGTTAAACGGTGTTGCTTGTCCTCTTGAGTATACGAGGAGTACATTCTTTAGATCAAGGGAATATTGTTGAAACATCCCTTGTCTTCCTTAGACTGATTGGTATCTTCAAGTGATTTTCATTTTGATCGATTTAAATAAGTATTCGTAAATACGATGCTGCCAAGAAACCCGATTCTTCGTTATTTTCGAGTGACGAAAACTCTTGTGTTACCTATAGAAATAAGAATGGGAGAAATCTTAAGTATAATACTGTATATATACATATATACCTGGGTATTCGTACCACGAGTGAAATTCACGATCGTGGGGATGATTGTCAGAAGCCGTGCGCTATCATTTACACGATTCCCGCCTCGGTCATTATGGTGAGCGCTTCGGGGCCATTCTATTATAAACAATATGTATATACATCTATTAATGTCACATATTCAATCCTCCCATATTACATAATTTCATCGCATGCATGAGTCCATAACATGTATAACCAACATCATTATCATGTATATAATGATATCCGTCATCATACAACTGTTAAAATTTGCACTTAGACTTAACCCAAAAGGGCTAGTGCTTAAATGTGCGGCCAGAACATGTCACCGGAGTGACGTATATACGCCATACTATGAAAAGCACGAACTACCCTGCATGAAGGAACACGGTCAAAACCAAACTCTCTTTGAAATAGGAGTAGTCATTAGTTGTCCGAATATCGTAATTGTTGTCTTTTGTGCGCTGAACCCACCTAGGGGAAAGCTAAACCAGAAATCTAGTAGTCCCGATCATTCCAGAAGAAGGGACTAGTGAATCTTCCGAATACGTTCCTCAGATATCATGTCCATCCAGAGGGGAATTCCATTAGTAAGCACGTCGTATATACCTAATATAGGAATAAGACTTCGACGCTACAACTTATTCTCTTCCAACTTGGAGAATTACTTAACATACGCTACAAAGTGTAAATCGGTGTTTGGGTGGATGCACCGACTGGCTATGAAATGACAATAATTTCTATTCGTATCCTAGACGTCAAAGTGCTAGACTTACCTCGATTGATTACGGTTTTCATTCAGCCTTCTTGAAGATGCTTCTGTTATTTCCAGAGGCTGCCGAACGATGATGGATCTATGTTATGACATTCCCGGTAGCATGTATTCCTTCCCTGCCCTCTTAAGAAGCAGAACTGACTAATCCAAAGACAAAGGGTCGAGAAACTCAACGACCCTAGTCTTGACCAAATCGGGGGCCGGGTCTTCTTTTCTTGTTTACATTGTTACGAATATGAGACTAACGGGAAAAATCAAATTCAGTGGTCAGCTATCCCTATCGTAACTAGGGTGACTATGGATTCGGGCTTTAGTCCATGGTTTCATAAAACCACAACGAATTTCTCAATCTAAACCAAGATGGTTTGGCATGAACAAACTCGATAAAACCCTTACGTTTAATTGGTGATTCAAATGGCGGATGTGCCAAGATGGGAAAGCATTATATCTTTCTACATTCATATACAGTTCAGATCATACCAAGTCCGAATTTAACTCGAAAAAGCACGAGACCGAGACGGTCAAGTGGTGATCAACCATCTTGGGACTAGTATGAGCAAGATTCGCCTATGCATTAGGTAATTTTTCGAGAACATGATGGGAAATGATTACTTCTCATATTTCCATTAACGATATCCTTAGAAAACATTAAGTCGAGCGTGGCTATGTTCCTACCCTGCGAGGGGTACTCCGTTGATGGGGAATCTTGATTCAATGACTCGTTATTTAGTCATCTTTTTAGAAAATCACCTGTACGTCTATGGTAAATTCTGGTCCCATAAGTAGGGGCATCATGGTGATACTTGTGACCATTAGACACTCATCACGCCTTAAATATTTCCACGTGATATAGTAGCATCCTAGAGATGGTGCTACTTGAATTAAAGTGGTATCAGGTACACACTCTAGAATTCCCGGTATATAGGAATTTTTATACGATTATCTCCCGGAGAATCACATATGTATCGAAGCTGCTAAGTTATTTCCTTCTGGAGAAGACATAAACAAGTGTACAACAGCTGGAGCCAAGCTCCCGAAACTTAACGCAAACTGGAAGCATTATTGTAGAAATTTCATATCCTTACGACGTGACCAGACTACTGGTGAGAAGTTTGAGCACACCATTGAGGTAAGTGTGCCGATTCGTTAATACTCAGGTACATGCTTGCCTTATGGCAACCTTAGGCTCTCAAAAGCCTTTCTCTTTCTTATTCTCTACCATAGAGTAGGGACTCTCGTGGTCGGTTGATATTAACCGAGGATACCCACGTACACGAAAACAAGGGAAGACTATCGCTCACAACTCGGCGAAACCAAGCTTATTCCCTTTACACAAACATGCGGAGCCTGGTGCTCCCCATTGCGACATTCACAACGAACCCTGGGAGGGTACCCATACTCCTCTTCGATAGGAGGTGTTCAATAACTACTAAACCAAATCGTAGATGAAACTTATGGTGTATGAATGTTGAAGATAATGAATGCGAAGAAAACGTAATAATTGCAGTCAGCTATAAGCTGAATACGAGACTCCTATTCTACGGTGAGTCCAACAACACTCTCACTTTCAGATTGGAAGTAATGACAAACGTTACTCTAACAATACGTAGGAATTGTGGATGGACAAATTACACAGCTACTATGTAACACAATTATCATCCCTGTAGATGATGATACTAAACGAAAAGCGAAACCTACTTGTCTGTCGAATGACTGACTCAACTGTAAAGACTGAGCTTTCCAACGAATTACTAAACGGAATTTCAAGGACGAAATTCTTTTAACCGCGGGAGACTGTTACAATTGTGAAAAATCCCGGTAAACTTTGATTGGTACAAGTCCATGGTAACCGGACGTGATATGTATATCATGATATTGTTGTGATTATGTGTGTTGATACGAATTCTGGAAAATGTTACACCGACTATAATAGGAGTATATGTACAAGTAATAACCAATAACATTACCTTGACGCTATGCGTCACCTACATGGCAAGACAAAGTCGTGAATGGATTGACGACTCTGGGAATACGTATTGGCTAACATGACACTATTAAGGGCTAACGATGCAAGGTTGGTGTCTTTAGCCTTTAACAATGTGTTAAACGGGAACTTGACGTTTAACAGCGCATGAACCATTCGACCATGATTATTAGGCCATCGGTAGGGCCCTTTATGATTATGAGTTCACGAAACATCTTGGTTATGTGCCATAGACTATTACATAAGATTAGAAACAAATCGGAGCTCGGGCAAGCAAAACGAGGCAGCCCCGGTTAGGGAAACACCTTTGCGTTAGGAGCACTGAAAGACAAACCAATTATGCAAGGAACGGTCAATCAAGCCTAAAAACATTTAAACTACCATAATACAAGGCCATTATGATTAAAATGTAACCGTGTTCGGATTTCAAGACGGTTATGCTCGGTTTTTAAAACCAAGTCTTTTGACACTAAGAACGCGAAAAACGGAGCCCGTTTCGCAAATCGGAGACGCGTCTGAGACCCAGAAACGAACCTAAACATGCCACTGAAGATAAATATCATCTTTTAACACGGAAAGACGAAGCATGACAAAGCGCGGGTGGGGTAGGGGCACCCCACCTATGCCCCCCCTTTATATATAATATTTTTTTTTCTTCTTTTCTTCTCATTTTTTTCTTGAATTTCCTTTATCTTCCCTCAAGAATTCTGCACATCTTCTTCATGTTCATGGCTGATAATCTTCAATACTCAACCAAATCAAAGGTATTTTGCAAGATTTAAGCGGTTTTGATTATGATTTCTTGATTTAACATGATTATAACCAAAAAAACCCTTTTTAATCCATGATTTTGGAGGGTTTAAACAAGTTTCTTGGCTAAATAAGAACACCTTGTGAATTCCCTGGTGTTAGATGGGAGCCAAGATCTCAAAACTTTGGCTTTTGATATCCTAATCAACCCCTAATTGACCAAAATTGATTAACAAAGTTATTAACCGAAAAACAATGAAACAAGGCTTGATTGACATGAGTTATAGCATATTTGGATTGTACTTGATGTCTAGGTACTGAATATGGCTCACACACACTTCTGGGCTCAAGAAAAACGCCTGGAATCGAAGGAATCGCTAGGTATATCACCCGAAAATCGAATCTAGAATAGGCGAATATTGTTTGGTAACTTGGTCCGTGGGTATTGGATTGATTTGAATTTAGTGTGGTGATGTAGGGTATTGACAGGAAGGTCCACGTAAAATTTTATAATTTTTGGAATTTTCTATGATTTTTGGTGAATGTTTGACTGTTTTACCAAACGAAATTCGGAAAAAATACCAAACGAAGTCAATAAATAACCAAGATTTACATGAACACTAAGGAACATATGGGAAAGGTTCTGGGAAGTTTTGAAGTCTATTGGTTGGGTTTTGATAAGGATTAAAAATCTGCGTTTTTATGAGTTTTCGGTAGCCGAAAATGCACTTAAATAAAATCGGAAAAATCTAAAATTTTTACAGGGAGTTTCTTTACATGTAAGGAAGTTCCTGTAATATTTTGGGAATTTTCGGACATCAGATGATAAACATAGTGAATTATTCGGGTAAATACTGTTTTACAAATAATTTATTTGAGAAGTTAAAATAGCTTTATAAATTCCCAAAATAATTTTACTGGAGTTTATATATTTTTACTGAGTTCTAAAAAGATTTCCAGGATTTTGTGAAGTAGTAGATTAAATGGGATTTCTCGACTTTTTAAACGCTTATTTCAACTAAATTCGGCAGTTTACCGGACAACGAACCTGCGAAACTGGGAACGGACCAAAACCTATTTTGACTATAATTGGAACACCGGAGTATTTTGGGAGGTTCCAGGGTAAGCGGGACACTCTGGGTGTGTTCCACCACCGTTCGGGAAGATACCCGACGACGAAAACGAAAACTCAAATTCGGGGGATGTTGATGCATATGTATGTTGCCTACGTCATCGTACAATATCGAGTCAGTATTTAGGAGTGAAATGTCAAATTTATGTATGTTTAAGAGTCAAGTTCGCTTGAAATTGTAGTATGGAAGTCAAGTCGGCCGAACTTGACTAAGCAAGTTCGCCCGAACTTGCATTCCACCAGCGAACTTGACATTACTATAAATAGGGGTCTTGATGTTTCATTTGTAACATTCAGAGATTTTGTCACGACAGAGGCGAAGTCTGTCCAAGTTTTTTCAGGATCTGTAACGTTGAATATTAATGAAACGGTGATTAACTAGAAACAAATGAGTGTATCCAACGTCGCCTAAGCAAACGGATTCCACACATTTACCTTAAGTTTGTTAGATTAGTGCCTGAACAATCCGTATAACGGACCTACAGAGGACCTAGAGCCTCCAAACCTCCGGATTTCCTTAATGAATACTTAATCTTTTCTAAATAACAATGTATTGGCACTATCTAAATCTTAATGCCGTTATTCGAACATATAAAATAGCCAACTTTGGCTAGCACGCGAAGCGGTGCCAGGGAGCCAATTGTAGGTCTGTTGTACGGATCGTTCGGGTCGTAATTTGGCAAACCTAAGGTAAACGTGCGGAATCCGTTTGCATAGGCAACATTGTAGACAAGTTTGTTATTGTTAATCACTGTTTCATTAATGTGTAGACGTTACAGATCCTGAAAACACTTGGACAGAGCTTCGCCTCTGTCGTGACAAAATCTCTGAATCTTACAAATGAATGACAAGACATCTATATATAGGATGACAAGTTCGCTTGAACTGTGTCATGGACAAGTGCGGGCGAACTTGTCCTAGCTATGACAAGTTCGGGCGAACTTGACCATAGGCATACATAAATTTCGACATTTCGCTCCTAAATACAGACTCGACTTTATACGATGATGTAGGCAACATACATATGCATCAACAGACTCCCCCTTGGATGTTGCCGTAGTCATCATTCTTCAATTGAATTCCTGAGTCTTTAATATTTACTTGACCTTATTTCTTGAATAACTTTAACTTCCTTGATCTTCATAGCATCTACAATCCTTTTCTCTTTTCTTGAGCGTTGTCTTGATAAAACTGTAATCACCATGCTCCCCTTACTTTGAGCTTTCTGGTATCTTCATCATTTTTTATCTAGCTCCTCCTTAAAATCTACTTCCTGTTTCAATGTTTTTCAAACACTCAAACTAACATTTCAGATTCAAACTTTGAAATTTTATAACACAAACATTTTAAATTTTAATCTTCTATCAGTTCTTAAACCCTCTCAGTTATTCAAGTCCAAAATTAATGACCTTGAATATGTGATTCATGCATCAAGTTCAACTTAATGATCTTGATTAAACATTTTGACACTAAACTGACTCTTTTATTCAAATGTAAGTTTCAACTTAATGAAATTTTAAACTTTTTTGATCAATTTCAATTTTTAGATTTTGTTTAGCAACTTTAGACTTTGAAAATCAGCTTTTCATCATCAGTGGTCGAAACAAAAAGATAATATAATATTTTTATTTTACGAAATGAATATCAAACACTAAGTGTGTACAAACATATTTAAAACATATTTTTTGTTGAGTTTGTGTTAAAGGATCATATCAGTTTTCTTAGACAAATCACCAGTACCATTGACCTTTTTCTTGAAACTAAGTTTTAAACAAATTTACCTAGATTGTCGATATGTTTGTCCATTTAAACTTTGACACATTTCTCAATTGTTCCAAGATACGTTATGTAGAATTAAGAAATCTTCACTTAAATATGGTTCCCATCTCAGAATATACTCTCTCATCAAGATTCCCTAGATTTCATCTTATAGGTTAGCATAGCGTAATTGATATCTGTAACTGGGTTATGCGAGACCTTGAGAGCTCAGGTTAGTACCATCGTACTGACACAGAGATGTAGGCTCGACTTATAAGGTAGTGTTCCCAAATGGAATCTTTTTGTACTGCAATTGTAGTATCTTTCGATATTTCAATTGAATGCAGTTTTAGGGGATTTTTGCCAAAGCATTATCGAAGTTCTAGGCCATTGCTTACGCAAAATCAGAAGAACTTGTATAATACCCCAAATATCAATCATCTATAAAGACCTCGTATCTCAGAATTAGGCAATCTCTCAAACGAAATTTCGGAGTACTAAGACCATATATCCAAGAGATGTTAATCCACAAGATTAAGCAATTGTATAAATTTAGTTTATATTTCGGAAACAATTTACTAAACGTGTAAAGCCTATCAACACATCCACAGTAAAACTAGTTTATACTTTTTAAACTTTACAAATCCTTAGCATACTGTGATAGTCCACTGATATACTATCATTTCTTTTTATTCACAAAACTCTTTTTGCCTTTTTTTAATGTTTTTGTACTTTTCGCATTTAATATGTTTTTGGATTTTCTGAAAATTTTTTCTACCCCAAAAATTCAAAAACATATTTTTGGATTTTTTTATTATGGAAAAACATTGACCAACCGATGAGAATCACTTCAATTCGCCATACATTACTGCTTCACAAATTTTCTTTTAAGCACTCTCCCCCTCATGATGACAAAAACCTTGACACTTTTGTATTTATAACAAGTTACTGAACATGAGTTTTGTCTTGTTCAATAGTGAGGATTCTGTGAAATTTTTCAAATTTTCTTCAAAAATTTGTATAAATTTTCAAGTAAAGGTTTATTGGAATGTATTTTCAAAAACATTTCTCCAAAAATTTTCAAAATTTTAGAGTAAACATTGTTGGAACATGTTTTGTAAAAATGGCCTTTGTATATAACATGATAACCCGGCCCATCTTCAATGTGTGCCCCAGAACGCCATTCTTAGTAATTTGCGTTCATCTCGGAAGTTCCTACACAAAAATTCAAACATTTAGTTGAATAGTGACACCCAAGCCTTTACAGTCTTAGGCGTTGTTTCTTCAACCTTAATTTTGATTTTCTTTACACAATCAGGTTTATTTTGGACTTTCTCAAGTTTCGGAAAGTCCTGTAACCTTTCAATTTTTACTTATTGTGTAACTTCTTTTTCTTTTACCAACCATGTTTGATCTTTCGTTAAAGCTTTCTTGAAATACAATGTAGAAACTTTTTGTTCATTACAATTCGAGGATTCACCAGTTCCAAAATTTGAAAACTTAGTAATAACTGGTTTCACCTTGCTTGTAGTTTATGTACATTGTTTCTAAACCTGAATTGATACTCCAGAATTTTTGTTATCAATATGAGTAGGTTTAGGATTAATTTGAAAACATTTTCTAGCAATGTGTCCAGTTATTCCACATTTATCACACTTCTTGTTCTCATACTGATCCTTTTTAGCAAACCATACACTCAAATCATAACACTGATTTGATGTGTGGTAACCATCTCTCCTGCTTTGTCTGTAACTTTGATTTGACGTTGAAGCACTGTGGTCCGACCTACACCACTTATTTACAAATTTTTGTGAGTTTTGTTTTACAAATTTTTGTGAATTTCTATAATAATTGGATGATCGTACTAATGAGCTTTTATTTTTCTTTTGAAAGTTTTTATAATTTTTAAAACATTTTTTTCCTTTTGTTTTTATTCTTCATTCTGTTTGAAGGTTTTTGCGTTGAGCATTCACCTTTCTCAGTAGATTGTAGAACAGTTTCTTGAAAATTTTCTTTTAGTTTTAAAAATATTTGATTTTTATCATTTTTAGCTATTTCATCATCGTATCATCATCATAATCCTCAATTATGACATTGTCATAATTTGTGACATTGTCACTTATTGAAATTTTCTTTTTATTAAGATTGATCGGTTTTGGACATATATGATCTAACTTTAATGAGGAAGTCTCAAAACCTTTCAATAACTTTTCTGAATTAACAACTTTATTTTTAACAGTCTCAACTTCTTTTTCAAGCTGAGCAATTTTCTCAATATGAGAATTTATTGCTTTTTGATTTTCTATATTTAATTTTTCAAAAACAATTTTTTCATTTTTAAACATTTTTATTTCATTTTGAAAATCTACTACCATTTGTAATTTTTCATTTTAAAAATTTTTATTTTGTTTTCTAAATTCTTTTTGTAGGAACGTCCACGATTAACACGGGAACCTAAATTTGTTATCTATTGTCCGATTAGGCGGAAACTAATGACAAGTTAACCAAATAACAAGAATTACTCATTTAAATGTTGTTTTCATTGATCTAAAGTTCAATACATTCGAGAACCGGATCCGACAGAGCTTCGCCGTCTCTGTGCCAAAATCTCTCCAAGTTACAAATGAAATAACCAAGGCACCTATATATACTCATACAAGTTCGCTGGTAAGTGGGGAAGTTCGGGCGAACTTGACTTAGTCAAGTTCGACCGAACTTGACTTCACTAAAACCTTTACGAGCGAACTTGGCCTCCAACTATCTTAAATATGCCTTGTTTCTAACAGATTAAGCCTTATTCACTCAGACTCAATATATAATGACGTAGGCAACAGACATATGCACCAACAGACTCCCCCTTGGATGTTGCCGTAGTCATTGACTTTTAAAATCTTCTGAGCTTCCGATCTTTAGTTGTTGAATAAACTTTAACATCTTGGTCTTTATATCTTCTTCCTATTTCTTGAGCTTTGTCTTGATAAAACTTTAATCAACATGCTACCCCTAGCTATTAGCTTTAGCCTTCAGACTCCCCTTTGCTTTTATCTTTAGACTTCAAGCTCTCCCTAGCTTTGAGCTTTGTGAAATCTATTGACAATGTTTTATCCAGCTCCCCCTAAAACTTTACATCTGTTTCAAAGTTCAAAGACATTCAAATAACATTTCAGATTCAAAATTTTGAAATTTTGTATTATCAACATTTCAAATTTCAAATTTTTAATCTTCACTTTTAATCTTTTCAAAACTTTAGTTATTCAAGCTCAAATTAATGACCCTGAACACTTTTAACATTAAAGCCTTTGTCCTCTTAGAAGAATTTTCAAATATGAAATCCACTTAGTTGACCAAGTCCAAGTTAATGACCTTGGTTAACAAGTTTAATTTACCGAGTCCAAGTTAATGACCTCGATTTGAAACCGTTGTGATTAAACCAATGTATTTCCTCAATTTTAAAGTTTCAACTTAATGAACTTTTTAACACTTTTAATCATTTTGATTTTTCACAGATGTCATCAAGATTTCACCATTATTGTACCTTACCAGACTTCAAAGAACCGTTCTCCATCATTGTCTCGTTGAAAATAATGAAGAAAAACAAAATCTTTTTGATTTTTAGAAAGTTTTTTTTTGCTAAAACACAATAAAAATCTTTTTGGTTTTAATCTGTAAAGCAGATAAACTATGTATAGGATGAAGTAAACTATGTACAAACATATTTACAGACATATTTTTGTGAATTTGTGTCTAAGGATCATATCAGTTATTTGAGACATATCACAAGTACCGTGACCTTTTTATGACATTAAGTTTTAAACTCATTTACCTAGATTGTCGATATGTTTATCCGTTTAAACTTCATCACGTTTCTCAATTGTTCCAAGATATGTTAGATATGAATTATGAAACTTGACTTAACTATGGTTCCCATCTCATAATATACTCCCGTACCAAGATTCCCTAGATTTCATCTTATAGGTGAGTATAGCGTAACTGATATCTGTATTAGGGTTGTGCGGGACCTTGAGAGCTCAGGTTTGTACTACCGTACAGACAAAGAGATGAAGGCTCGACTTTAAGGTGTGTTCCACTTAAGGAACCTTTTAATCACTATAATTGATTAGATCTTTCGATACTTTTCAAGTTTTGCATGCTATTTTGGAGTTTTTAGCAAAAGCATTATAGAAGTTCTAGGCTATTGCTTCCACAAAATCAGAAGAACTTGTATAATACCCCAGATATCAATCATCTATAAAGACCTCGTATCTCAGAATCAGGCAATATCTCAAACGAAATTTCGGAGTACTAAGTCCATATATCCAAGAGATGTTAATCCACAAATTTAAGCAGTTGTAAAATTTAGTTTATATCCCGGAAACAATTTACTGAACGTATAAAGCCTATCGACACATCCACAGTAAGACTTGTTTATCACTTTTAAACTTTACAAAGCCTTAGCATACAGTGATAGTCCACTGATGTACAATCATTTCCTTTTTGCCAACCAAAATCTTTTTGTCTTTTTCAATGTTTTTGTACTTTTTGAATTTTTCACATGTTTTTTAATTTTCAACTTTTTCATATGTTTTTGAATTTTCTAAAAAATTTCTTACTCCCCCTAAAATCGAAAACATATTTTAGGATTTTAGGTTTTAAGAAATACTATTCTAAAAAGATAACAAACCAATGTGGATCCCGAGAACTCGTCGTCCGATCCCATTTTCAACATCTGTATCAGTACCTGTTGAACAAACAGAACCATTAAACTCATTTACGTGAAAGAACAAATGGTTATAAAATCAGTGTTTTGTTCAACAGTGTGGATTTGCACAATTTGATATTTAACAAATTTTCTTTTTCAACTTCTTCTTTTCTCAAAATGATTTAAGATTTTGACATTTCTAAATAAGTTAAGTAACATGAAGCTCCGCGATCCAGATTATCTTTGACAAGGTGGATCTTTTGGAACTCCTGCACACAAAGCAACTATTTGAATAAGGAAACCCAAACCTTTTTGGTTTTGGGTTTGACATGATAAGCATCATAAACACTTTCAAAGTCATCATCATATTCAAAATCATCATCAAACATTTCGTCCAATGTCAATTCTGAAAACATTTTAAACTTTTTTATTTGTCTGTTTGATTACTTACTCGGTTGATTTAACATTTTCAGTTTTGTCAGCAACAGACTTTGATTTTTCAGATGATATAAACTTTTTCTTAGCAACCCAGGATTGTAGCTTGCTTCTCGCTTTCTTGATATAGAATCTATAATCTTTGTTTTCATTTAATTTTGAAGTTTCACCTTTTTCAAAAATTGAGTTTTCAAACTTTGAACCAATTTTAGGTTTCACTTCTCCTTTAGATTCATAGTTTCTATTTGATTATGTGACAGGTTTCACAATCTCTGGTTGTTTTTGCTTTTCATCTTGACACATTTTTTCGTGCAAACACAGGCTTTAGATTCAGACACTTGCGAGCAATGTGACCAACAGTATTGCATTTAAAGCAAGTCCGATTATCAGAAGCATGTCCACTAGTGGACTTGGTCTTAGCCTTGTCCCAAAGTTCTTTCTCCTTTTTGAATTCATCATTTGATTTCTTACCAATCATACATTCTTCTTGAACCGTATTGTCCCATATCCAAACTTCAAGTGTTTACCTTTGTATTCATGAAATGGCGACTTTTGGTTCCTTCTCGGCTCTTCTTCATTTTCCTCCAAACCCAATCCTGCTCTCCTGTTCTCAGTAAAATCACCACCAACCTTTCGATAATTGTTAGCATTCCTTTTGGGTTTCGTGTAAAATCTTTTCTTATTTTTCTCAAGATCATCTGATGAAACTTCTACAAGTTTGAAAAACTTATCAAGTTGATCCTCTTTCACGTTCCGAATCGGAAAACTATCATCGAAGTATAATCTATCAGATTCCTTAATCTTGTACATGACAACATTAGGATCATCACTTAGATCATGTTCTCATGATGTATCGGCATCTTCAGATTGTGTTCCGAGTTATTCGAACTTGATTTGACGCTTTCAGAGCTGCCTTCATCAGAATCATTTCCTAACACAATTTTAACCACATTTTTTAACCACTACTTCATTGTCATCATTTGATTTCATAAAGTCTACGTCAATGTTCTCAAGCAGTTTATCTTTCATTTCTGATAAGAGTAAAATATTAAATGCCTTTTCAATCTCATCATCTTTCTTGCATGAGTAACTTGCAAGAAGTGGTGGAGGAACACTTCCGTATTCTATACACTTGATTTATCAACATTTTCCTCCGACTTAATCGTAGGAAGAATGTTATCAATGACATACGCATTTGTGGTGTAACTTTTCAGCAATTGTCTTACCCTTTCTGTTTCTATCTTTATGTCCTGAAGCTCACGTTTTGTTTCAGCAATAGTATTAATGTACATGCTAATTGCTTTTTGTTTTTCAATTACTGTGGCATTTAACATTTTTACATTACCACCAAGCTCAAGATTAGCTTTTTCGACATTTTTTTATTTGCCTTTTATTTTGTCATAAGCTTCTTTCATGGTTCTGTAATCATAACAAAAATTTTCATTGTGTACAGTCATTTCTCTTCTGACTTTGACCTTTTCAATACAAGGTTCACAAGGCTTTGCGCACTTTGTGCAAGGTTTTTCAACCTTCACAACTTCCTTGTCAGACATACTTACCTCAAATTTTACCTTTTCGACCTCTGATTTCAACGCTTCTTGCCTTTGCATTTCAAGATAAGCTATTTCTTCTTCCTCAACTCTCTGCATATATCCTTCCAGAATTGCATTTTCCAAAGCAACATCAACATATGATGTCTCAGATTCATCCACTACCTCTGCCATCATAGCAACACCAGTTTTCTTTCCGATGTATCTGTTCCAGTCAAAACCATCTTCTTCATGAGTAAAAACAAGAGCTTGTTCTGTTGTCTTTGCAGATTTATCTTCTACTTCAACTTGTGTTCTTTTTGGATATGGCTTGTATTGAAGAGCTTTCTTGTAGTACTAGTTACTACTGCCGAAAGGATTTTGGTTTCCATTTGCTTCTTGATTGTTGCATTCTCGTTTGAAATGTCCCTTTTGTCGACACCTGAAGCATGTGACTTTTGACTTATCAAAGCCAAGCTTGTTGCTTGAATTGCCAATATCCCTTCTAGTGAGTGCCACAAACTTGGTAACTCTTCTGATGATAGATGCTAGACTCCATTTTATATCCATCAGCTCCAACTCTTCTTCGTCCACTGATCGTAATCCTCGGCAGTCATTTCCGGATTACTGATCTTACCAGCAATAAGACTTTCATACGATTCAAAAACAGTAGCAAGAAGTGCTATGTGCTGTTTGGCCACTTTTTCAGGAAATACATTCTTCAAATCAACTGCTATGTTGCACTGGAAAATATTTGAATCAGAACTAGATTGGTTTGTCTGATGTGACTGATTGTTCTGATTTTGGAATGAAGAGTTTGAACTAGCACCTTGTATATCCAGCATATGGGGAACTCTGATTTGGAGAAGAATTCATATTTGCACTAAATGCTGTTTGAATTTTTGGACTTTGAATTGGAGTATCTTGAACACCTCCTTTGTAATAAACACCAACATCTTGAACAACATTAGCATTCTTTAATTTTGCAATCTTCATCAACTCCATTTCATGACCTTCTAATTTGTCGATGAAAGATGACAATTTGAAATGTCTCCAAAATGGACTGTTCTTCAGAATCATCAGATATGTTGTCCATTCTCCCTCAGGAAGTGCATCGGCCGACTTCTCAATTTGCTCTTCATTCGATCTCTTGATATCATGTCTTCGCATCTGGACCATGAGGTGACAATATCTATCGATCATCTGCTTCATCGTCTCACCTTTGATCATCGTGAAGATCTCGAACTCTTTCTTAATCAAGGCCTTTTTGCTCTTGATCATTTCATCACTTCCTTTGAATTTGTCACAGAGAGAGTGCCATAATTCTTGTGAAGTATCATATTCTGGCAATAATATTAAGATATCTTCCTTCACTGATTGTTGTATCAAGCTGATCATTCTTTTCTCTGTGACATAATTTTCTTTGTCAGGCGGTGAAAACTTGTTCAGTGGAAGATCTTGATCACGCTCATCCTTTGGCCACTTGTAACCATCTTCAACTGCAACCCAACTGTTGAATTGATTTGCTTGTATCCAATTCACAAATTTTTCTTTCCATCCTTCGAATTCGTCCATACTCATTAGTTTTGGTGGTTTTGTCGTAGTACCCATTTCATTGTCGATATTCATCTGATTCGCCGCAAGAGTGTTTGCATTTGATGAAGAAGCCATTTGTGAAACGAACACGTTATGGAAATCTTCCATTATGACAATATGAGTACTTTTCAGAAAATACGATCAAAAACACTTGAAACTTGATTAGAAATAGACAAGTTCGGTCGAACTTATGTAAGAACCAGATTTTGATTTCAGTTTTCCCCAAGTTCGGTCGAACTTAGATGAAAGATTTCAAATCTGAACTATTTTGAGCGAACTTGTGAAGATTTCAAGAAAAGCAGGTAAGTTCGGTCGAACTTATGTAGAAATTCAAGTATTTTATCAAGTTCGGGCAGACTTGTAAAATTTTCAACAGAAATTCACTCAAGTTCGGTCGAACTTGATTAAGAATATTGAATTAACTTCCAAGTTCGAGCGGACTTTTATAAAAAAAACTTGAAAATTCTATCAAGTTCGGTCAAGCTTGACTAAAATTAATGAGATTTTAATCAAGTTCGGTCGAACTTGATGTTAAGTTCGGCCAAAACTAGTTTCCAAAACATGGTTTTCCAACTTTTTGATATCAATTCGATTGAATTTGATGTCCAAACTCTCAGGGGTTTCTCACAAGTGTATTTTACACGATATGTTCAAATTTTAGCCAATTTTGTCAATGAAATCTTCAAATATGTGAAAATGTTAAAAAAATGATAGAATGGAGATGAAATAGAGAAATTCTTATCTTGATTCCAGCAAATTTAGGTATCCTAGCTCTGATACCACTTGTAGGAACATCCACGATTAGCACGGGAACCTAAATTTGTTATCTATTGTCCGATTAGGCGGAAACTAATGACAAGTTAACCAAATAACAAGAATTACTCATTTAAATGTTGTTTTCATTAATCTAAAGTACAATACATTCGAGAACCGGATCCGAGAGAGCTTCACCGTCTCTGTGCTAAAATCCCTCCAAGTTACAAATGAAATAACCAAGGCACCTATATATAGGCTCCCAAGTTCGCTGGTGGAGGAAGAAGTTCGGGCGAACTTGACTATGTCAAGTTCGGCCGAACTTGACTTCACAAACACATCACGAGCAAACTTGGCATACAACTCACTTAAATACGTCTTGTTTCTAACAGATTAAGCCCTATTCACTCAGACTCAATATATAATGACGTAGGCAACATACATATGCACCAACACTTTTCATTTTCTTTTAATTTTTTATTTTCTAATGTCAAACTCTCAATCTCACTCAAGAGTTTGGCATTATCTGCCCGATGGATTTCTACATCATAAACTGGGCAGATTGGTTTCGAACTTGAACACTCATTTGTATATGTACTTGAAACTTGTGATTCATAGTTCTTTGCCATTATTCTCCCTTCTTTCTTCAACTGATCATTTGATCTTTGCGTTTCCAAATCATTTCATTGATCACTGACAAGATCAGGCTTCTTTAGTAATTCTACTTCATATCTCTCTAGTTTGTCAATGAAGGTAGAAAGCTTGAAAAATTCCCAGCTCGGACTTTCCTTTAATACGTTTAAGTATTTTGTCCATTCACCTTTCGGAAGTACATATGCCAACTTGTCAATGTACTCTCTTTCTGTTTTAAGAAGATCATGTTTTTTCATCTGAATCTTCAACTGACAGAAGCGTTTTATCATTTGTTTCATTGATTCACCTTTGATCATTGTGAAGATGTTAAACTCTTTCATGATTAGAGCCTTCTTGCTCTTGAACATCTCAGCACACTCCAAATATTTAGCACGCAGAGCATTCCACAACTTTTGTGCCGTATCACATTCTGGTAGCAAAATCAAGATATCGCATTTATCGATTGCTATAACAAACTGATCATCTTCTTCTCATGGACATATGCATTATTCTATTCTGGTGTAAACTTTGATACTGCGAGAATAGCTCCTTGTTTATCAACTGGCCATTTAAATCCAGTTTTAAAGGCAACCCAAACGTGGAAGAAACTTATTTGTACCCAGCTCTCGAATTTTCCTTTCCAGGCTTCATACTCATCAATACTCATCAACATTGGCGGCTTCACGGACCCCATTTTGGTTTCCAAATAAATCTGTCGTTCAAAAACACTTGAAAAATGGTTAGCAAACAGACAATTTTATTAAAATTTAACTTATTAATCGACAATTTAACGTATCGGTTTGCTAAAAAACGTTAAAATTTTTCGAAAAACTGTTTTTCTCAGATTAGAGCTTTAAACTCGTCTCGTCGATACGAATCTATATTTGACTTTTTTTTGAAACCTTAGACAAGTTCGGGCGAACTTGTCAAAGCTTGTGAAAATCAACTACTTAACAAGTTCATGCGAACTTGTATGGAATTTCAGAAAGTTTCACTTTGAAACAAGTTCGGGCTAACTTGTATAGATTTTCAAGAGAATAATCAAGTTCGGGTGAACTTGTAATAATTTTTCAACAAGATTTCATCAAGTTCAGGCGAACTTGATGAAAATTGAGGAAATATTATGCAAGTTCAAGCGGACTTGTGTAAAATCTATAAAAATCAGTCAAGTTCGGGCGAACTTGATGAAAAATTGTGAGTTTTTCAGTCAAATTCGAGCGAACTTGATAGTTCGACCAAATTGAGTTTGCAAAACATGATTTTTTCAAATTTTCGCCACGAATTCGTTTGTTTTAAGCTCTGATCTTTTCAAGGGTTTTACTATTATGGATTTTACGTATTATACTTGAATATCAGTCCATTTTTTCTGTGAAATGTCCAAGAAAAGTTTAAAATGAAAGAAATGAGTAGAAGATGTGAAGTTCTATGTCCAATGTCTTCAAATTAGTCCAATCCTGCTCTGATACCAATTGTAGGTCCGTTGTAAGGATCGTTCGGTCCTAATTTGGCAAACCTAAGGTAAACATGCGGAATCCGTTTGCATAGGCGACATTGTAGACAAGTTTGTTACTGTTAATCACTGTTTTATTAATGTGTAGACGTTACAGATCCTGGAAACACTTGGACAGAGCTTCGCCTCTGTCATGACAAATTCTCTGAATCTTCAAATGAAATGACAAGACATCTATATATAGGATGACAAGTTCGCTTGAACTGTGTCATGGACAAGTTCGGGCGAACTTGTCCTAGACATGAAAAGTTCGGGCGAACTTGTCCTAGCTATGACAAGTTCGGGCGAACTTGACCCTAGACATACATAAACTTCGACATTTTGCTCCTAAATAGAGACTCGACTTTATACGATGACGTAGGCAACAGACATATGCATCAATACCAAACGTGAAACTAATCCTACCCTAACATCCATCACCACACTAGGATACTATATGTACAACATGGACTGAAAATACTCACTCGGACCCAAGTTATAGGCATTACCGACCTAGCGACTGATATTAGTAATTACTTGCATGATTGTTGTTAAAGCCGAACAAGCTTATATACTCCTATTGCTACCTGTGATGCTACTATCCAGTGAGTTTCGCTTCCCTACTTTTAAATTGTTTTCCTGTTTTCTGGGGACTTGCATTTTACAAACTGTGTTAATTGCACAAACTTGTGATGATGTGAATTATCTAACACACGAACACCCTCCCTCTACAAGTGATTAGCTAAGCCGTGGACAGTGGATAGTACTATTGGCCTGACAAGCCCAGTGCCGCCAGGCTGTGTCGATGTGACACAGTGTGTAGGCAACCTGACACTGCACGCGTCCTAACCTGGTTATGTGGTTAGGCATAACTGTAGGGGAACATTGAACTGCATGTGATGCAGTTGGTGGGAAGTGTCGGTGGTGACACGACCCGGTGCAATGATGTGTCTGTATGACATGGAGCGGTTATGACGGTCAAGGTTTCACTTGTGTTCTCGTGTAATTCCATCTATGACTATGACCAGTGGAATTAAACTTGTTAACACATATTGTTACACAACAACTAAACCGGTGGAACTCACCAGCAGCGTTTAGCTGACCCTTTTAAAACTAACATGCATTTCAGATAACTTGATACTGGTGTGATCCATGTATGTTGTTCAAGAAACGTTTATAGGTGAACCCTGATATAGACGCATGTGGCTTAGAAGACTTATGTGGTTCATGGGAACATGCAGTTGTAACATACATGTAGTATGTAATCAACATTTTGTAAGTAATAAAATGTAATATCTTTATAAACAATGTGCTTGTACCAGAGGTATCTGTTGCATCCCGTATTTTTTTCTTCCGCTACAAGTCAGGGTGTGATAGAAGATGGTATTAGAGCCATTGGTTATAGAGAATTAGGTACCTTTAAGGAAACCTAGACTATAACTCCAGGCTCGGACCTTAGTTGACATCATTGGAAAAACTAACCTCTACTAAAAGTGGTTAGTGAATACTGTAAAGTATCCTATTGGCAAGTACCAGGATGGCCTTGTGGGGTGAGTGGGTTATTATGGTCCGGAACGTAATAACAGACTTGCTCATACGAGGCAGTGTTGGGAAAGTCGCGGTAATAAATACACTTAAACACGTGGAATGATACATATGTGTACCAAGGTGATAGTATGTGAATGTTTGTGCGTGAATTGATACATGAATTAGGATTGGTGGATAATCTACATATGCCTTCGGGATAGGCAGAAAACTGACATTACAATCCATTCCATATTCCTACTGACCACATGTTTAATATACACTAGAGTTGGATTCATATCACTCCCATAGTTGTTACTTATACTTTATGATGTGAGAACCCAAGCCTTAGTGCGATACGATCTCACCAACTCTATTCTTATAGCTACTATAACGACGATTATGTACCAGCCTGCGACTTCAATAAGAACATAGATACCCAAAGAACATAGAGGTTGTTCTGATAGACTGGGAGGATGTGTATGGATCCTTATTCCATTTCTCGTTGCTTCATATTCGATTGTTATACAATCACAGAGTTCAAACATTTTACGGAACTTTTCATCCTTGAATCCATGATTCATTTGATTGTCCGTTGGATTCCTCTTTTGCTACAATATTGGCTTTAGCTTTCACGTCATGTGATACTATGATACTTAGTGGTATTCCTTAGCACATGTTTTGATATATGTTATACCTGAATATGACGATCTCTGGGTCATGGAGATGGGATGGAGTGCGTGAATAAGTTACCCTTCTCGTTGTCATTCGATTCCATGGGATATAAAGTTTGTGATGGTACAGATTCCTTTGAAACGCTTTGCGTTGTGGAACATCGTTTCGTGTGACCATCGGTTACATTGTGTTCTATTACGATTATTGATTGTTTCGGATTTCAGTTGGCTAGTCGCGAAAAGCAATATTAGGCCAAATATCTTGGTGAACGGAACATTGATCAGGTGTATGGGTGTGGTGGATACGCTGCGGTACTTCCTATATATAAACACCCGGCTACATGATCAAGGTACCCTTATTCAGGGCAGACGGGCTTCATGTTGCGATTCGTTCGGTTATATTCTGGGCAAAGCGGTGTTGAGACTTCAACCCTGTTTGATGCGATAGATAATGTCATAGTTGTCGTAACCACGATATCTATATACGGTTGTGGTGATTTAAATGAAAACTAGTTTGGGGGTTGACATATAAAGACCTTTGGGTTAATCCGGGAAAGGTCCTTTTTTCGAAATTATAGTACGACTTTCTAGGGGTACTACACCCTGGTAGTACTCTGTACTGAACTATGCGGGTATAGCCAGTAATAGCTTACCCACATAATTTCCCCAATGACTGATTCATGATAGGTATTAATCCTTCTGCCTTTGATAAGACAATTCAGCGTAATTTATTTCGTTTGGCGGGATTTGCTAGAACGTACAATCATATATTCGAAATCACTACGTTACGCAAAACCAATTATACTTATATCACCGACCGTCGTCTAGGAAGCTATTTGGTTGAAGTGTATATGTCACACCCCAACCGATGGCGGAAACATCGAGGCGGGACGAAAAAGATTGCTCATTGCTCATAAATACTAATTGGCGACAATATTTAAATAAAACCCATATTTCATTCCTAACAACATTGTCTAAGTACATCATTTGAAGTCAAACACAATATATTAAAATAACAAGTACAACATGATTTCAACAAAACTAGTCTAGTAAGATTAAAATGTGTATCTAAAGCATTTCCTACTAGCTTTCATCATGCGTATCCTCTTCAACCTGTAACATGTTTAAAATACGAGTTCAATGCAAAAGCAAAGGCGAGTACACAAGTTTGGTGAATACATAGCATAGCTATAAAAATGTATAACTCGAATCCACATGGTAATTGTAAGCAAAGTTCATACTAATCATGCAATACTAGATCAAACCCCGAGTTTCCACAAAAGTTTACGAGATCGAGCTTCCCTCATCACAAAAGTGACAAGACTAAAAATGAGTATGATAATCTTAACATAACCCCGATGGGCGGTGTGCTACTCCTATAGTACTATATATGATAAGTTGGGCTAGCTAAGTTAATAATCAAGCATGTATAATCAAGCATGTATCTAGGCATAACAAGTATTCATGTATAAGGATTGAGCATGTAAAAGCGTGAGTTTGTGATATGTGTATTTTGATAGGCAAACATGTTACAACCCAAAAGTGTTTAAAGCGGTAAATGGGTCGAGTGTACTCACGGTTTTGTTAAGTGTTCCACTTAAGTAATCCCGGGAGCTTTGTTGTGATGTCTAGAGTTTGACACCTTGTCCTTCTACAAGAAGAACGTAGGTATTAGTTAGGAGTGTAACGGTAGATTTGGATTATTCGAGCGAGATTACGGAAATGAGAATTAAAGTATTATGTATGAAAATATTCACTAAGACATAGCACTTGTTCTTGACACTATGACAACCCGGACAGGGGTTGATATTGTTTCTTAGGTTCGAGACCTATTAGAATCGTGACAAGGAACTTCGTACTTTAGTGATAAACTTAATAACTCGATAGATGATTACTTAGCCATTATCAAGATTTCGATCTTTTTAGGATTATATCATAGTCCATAATATATACATAGTCATATAAGATCATGTAGGAGGTGGGATGACGAACCATCTAATTTGGTACCTCTTAAGTATTCAAGTAAGTCAAGCATGGAGGTAGGATGATGAACATCCATTTAACCTCTTTATATGATTCACCACTACACGAGTTGTCATGGACAACAAGGAGGGTCATGAATGAGAACAATACAAGAATGAAAATGACAAGAATTGTAAGTATGTTACTATGATACCAAGTAGCCAAGTGAATGCAACCCGGAGAGAGCACACAAGGACACATGTCAACGGCTTGGCAGGGTTGTGACACTTTAGAACTAGCAAACTACTTGAGATAATGATAAAAATCATCAAGTGATGTGCGGTCTCAAAGTTTAGGATAACCAAGGCTAACCAAGGTGGACACACATGAACAAGTTATGAACTTGCACCACTTGTGAGCTTGAAGCTCTATGAAAACAGAATAATTGTGAGGATAAATCCTCTTGTTTGAATGTCTCAACCTTGTTTTTAAGCCTAACCAACCACAAGAAGTGTTGTAAGCATTCGGGCATAGGTTTGAGATGAGTTAGACTCAAGTTGGATGAACATACAAGATTTTAAAGAGTTTGAAAACAAACAGAAAGTTTTGGGACACTTTAGGGGCATTTCCAGGTCTGGATTCTCCATGGAGAACCCTTGGATTCAACCCTACAGATTATCCAAGTAATATGGAAGAAGAATCAAGTAAAAAGACCAAGATTTGAGCAAGTTATGCTCACTTTGGGGAAGGTGGTACAATCTGCTCGGGAATTCTGATTATGAGTGTTCTTGAGATGATTTTATAGAGTTTTGGATGAGATTAGGAGGTTGTGAAAGGGGAAAATGGCTTGGAAATGAAGTGGTATTTATAGGGGAAGGTTTGTGTTAGTTGTAGGGTGTTTAAGAAGGGTTTAAAGGTGATTGGGTGGTGTTTAGATGTGTGGATCCGTGCATAATTCGCGAGCCAAAACCATTCTGCCCGCCCAGAGGTGCTTACAGACTGTAAGGGGTATACCCTTGCGGTCCGTAAGGACCTTAGCCGGGTTAAAGTTTGGTTTTTTGTTATTTTGCCACATGTGACGGGTTTTAATGAATGTCTAAGGTGTTTTATGGCACAAATATGCATTGCAAGTATAAGTATTATGTCAACAAGTATATGTATGTATTGGATGATCGAGATTGAGTATTCATATTAGGTATAAAGTATATATCATGTATGAAAGTCGTGTATTATCAAATATATCACGTATTCGAGTATGTGTATCATTCATAAGTATTGTATAAACAAGTATAACAAGTATAGGGACAAAATGTATATTTCCATTATGATTCAAGTCTCAATTACAACGTTTACAATGAAATAAAGATTACGAATACAATGATTTCCGAAAATAGAATTACAACATGAGCTTGCTATAAATAGAAAGTACAGAAAACGCGAGGCGTTACAGTATATTTCCTTTACTAGCTATTGTTTGCTAGTGATACAATCTCTAATTCTTAGTAAGGACGCGTAATTAGCATCGGTGTTGATAACCCAAGGGGATTTAGGGGTAACACATAAATTGAAAAACTTATTTAATGTAATCAAAGTTCGGCAAGGAGTTGTGTGGATGCGGATCTGATGGTAATAAGACTTGTGGAGGCGAGACAATTTTGCCTATATTCCTCGTAACCGTTAATACTTCGTATTAACAGGACACTCATGTGCATACGTTTATTTGTAAATATACAACATTAACCGCGGTCCAATCCAAGTGTCAATTTGGTAAATATCGGTTGAGGGTGACGTAACCCCGGTGCGAAGTAGGAAAACTATAATCATGAAGTAATCCGACTCACTGCTTCAAATCAATTCAATTCTCCTTACTAACACTATTGGAAAATGTTAAGGTCTGGTACATATTAATTACTAATTTAATACGCCCTATCGATTTAGTTCAAACTAATAAAGATAAATCCCCAGTAACTCGAAGAAGTAGTGAATGAACGGTATGAAGGACCGTAACGAAGCTACCTCTTAATGTATATTTAATAAACAAATGACACAAAGCGAATTTTTCGTTGAACAATTATTTTATATATATATATATATATATCTAGTTTGAAGGACGATATTTAAAAGAATTGTATAAAATGTTTATAGATCAAACGATCCCTTGTTTTCAGCCTCGCATAACTTAGTGAAAATATGTTCCAGTGAAAGACAAGATCGCCTTCGAGTAGTATTCGAATATAGTAATCTGATGACTAACCTATGTGATAACTCTTATCTAAACCTGCAGACTCTAGACCATCGGTTCTTTCGGTCTCTTTTTTGATAATATTTTGTGACGACCGTACTAATTATTCATCTCGATAATGGTCGTAAGAGTAGTCAACCGAGTATTACCATTCCTAAGCAGGGCGACGAAACAACCATGAGAAGAAATGGTACCGTTGAACCCGGACGAAAGGAACAATGCCCAAGCCCTATTTACACGGGGTCCTGACCTGAATTCTTTAATTTACTGTCCCCCTGAGATACTAAGTCTTGAATCAATATCACCCGTATGAGGGCGGTGAATTCGTGCTAGAAATATCATAAGGGGATACATGGTTCTTTGATTCCTTTCGGTTAAGGCTTTTCGCATCACGATGCCTATGACGACCGTGCGATTGGTCCTGAGTAGGGACCAATCCGGATACTTATAGGTCTATAAAACATATTGACTCCCCAATTTTAAGATAATAGTTCCTGGAGGACACCATATGTCTCCTCTTTTCCTCGAAACATCTGAGGAGTCTAAATTTTTATACACGGTGTTATTCACGATTCATAGGGGAGGATCGAAATTCCATTCGGGCCATGGTAAAGGTGTTATTTGGTAACGGTCTCCTACATGTATAGGAGGATGATGCATGAGATGCACTGATTTTCATCCATCGATTAGATACAAAGTGAACGATACCCTACGCTTGTGAATAACCAAGAATTAAGCGTTAAACGGTGTTGCTTATCCTCGTGAGTATACGAGGAGTACATTCTTTAGATTAGGGGAATATTGTTGAAACATCCCTCATTCTTCCTTCGACTGATTGGTATCTTCAAGTGATTTTCATTTTGATCGATTTAAATAAGTATTCGTAAATACGATGCTGCCAAGAAACCCGATTCGTTGTTATTTTCGAGTGACGAAAATTCTTGTGTTACCTATATAAATAAGAACGAGAGAAATCTTAAGTATAAACTGTATATATACATATATACCTGGGTATTCGTACCACAGTGAAATTCATGATCGTGGGGAAGATTGTCGGAAGTTGTGCGCTATCATTTACACGATTCCCGCCTCGGTCATTTGTGGTGAGCGCTTCGCGGCCATTCTATTATAAACAATATATATACACATGTATTAATGTCACATATTCAATCCTCCCATATTAAACAATTTCATTGCACGCATGAGTCCACAACATGTATAACCAACATCATTATCATGTATATAATATATCTGTCATTATACAACTGTTAAAATTTGCACTTAGACTGAACCCAAAAGGGCTAGTGCTTAAATGTGCAGTCAGAACATGTCACCGGAGTGACGTATGTACGCCATACTATAAAAAGCATGAACTATCCTGCATGAAGGAACACGGTCAAAACCAAACTCTCTTTGAAATAGGAGTAGTCATGAGTTGTCCGAATATCGTAATTGGTGTCTTTTTGTGCGCTGAACCCACCTGGGGGAAAGCTAAACCAGAAATCTAGTAGTCCCGATCATTCCAGATGAGGGGACTAGTGAATCTTCCGAATACGTCCCTCAGATATCATGTCCATCCAGAGGGGAATTCCGTTAGTAAGCACGTCGTATATACCTAAAATAGGAATAAGACTTCGACGCTACAACTAATTCTCTTCCAACTTGGATAATTACTTAACATACGCTACGAGGTGTAAATCGGTGTTTGGGTGGATGCACCGACTGGCTACGAAAAAGACAATAATAACTTCTATTCGTATCCTAGCCATCAGAGTGCTAGACTTACCTCGATTGATTACGTTCTTGAAGCTGCTTCTGTTATTTCCAGAGGCTGCCGAACGATGATGGATCTATGTTATGACATTTCCCGGTAGCATGTATTCCTTCCCTGCGCTATTAAGAAGCCGAACTGACTAATCCTAAGACATAGGGTCGAGAAACTCAACAACCCTAGTCTTGACCGACTCGGGGGCCGGGTCTTCTTTTCATGTTCACATTGTTACGAATATGAGACTAACGGGAAAAATCAAATTCAGTGGTCAGCTATCCCTATCGAACTAGGGTGACTATGGATTCAGGCTTTAGCCCATGGTTTCATAAAACCACACGAATTTCTCAACTAAACCAAGATGGTTTGGCATGAACGAACTCGACGAAACCCTTATGTTTAATCGGTGATTCAAATGGCGAAGGTGCCAAGATGGGAAAGTATTATATCTTTCTATATTCATATACAGTTCAGATCATACCAAGTCCGAATTTAACTCGAAAAACCATGAGACCGAGACGGTCAAGTGGTGATCAACCATCTTGGGACTAGTATGAGCAAGATTAGCCTATGCATTAGGTAATTTTTCGAGAACATGATGGGAAATGATTACTTCCTGTATTTCCATTAACGATATCCTAATGAAACGTTAAGTCGAGCGTGGCTATGTTCCTACCCTACGAGGGGTACTCCGTTGATGGGGAATCTTGATTCAATGACTCGTTATTTAGTCATCTTTTACAAAATCACCTGTACGTCTATGGTCAATTCTGGTCTCATAATTAGGGGCATCATGGTGATACTTGTGACCATTAGACACTCATCATGCCTTAAATATTTCCACGTGATATAGTAGCATCCTAGAGATGGTGCTACTTGAATTAAAGCCGCATCGGGTACACACTCTACAATTCCTGGTATATGGGAATTTTTATACGATTATCTCCCGAGAATCACATCAATGTTATCGAAGCTACTAAGTTATTTCCTTCTGGAGAAGACATAAACAAGTGTACAACAGCTGGAGCCAAGCTCCCGAAACTTAACGCAAACTGGAAGCATTATTGTAGAAATTTCATATCCTTACGACGTGACCAGACTGCTGGTGAGAAGTTTGTGCACACCATTGAGGTAAGTGTGCCGATTCGTTAATACTCAGGTACATGCTTGCCTTATGGCTACCTTAGGTTCTCAAAAGCCTTTCTTATTCTTATTCTCTACCATAGAGTAGGGACTCTCATGGTCGGTTGATATTAACCGATGATAGGACCGTCCTCGATTAGCGTAGGAACCTAGATTTGTATTTAACGTCCAATTAGGCAGAAACTAATGACGTGTTAATCAAATAACAAGAATTACTCATTTAACTGTTTGTTTATTGATCAATATTCATAAACGTTCAAGTTCCGGATCCGACAAAGCTTCGCCGTCAGTGTGCCAAAATCTCTGATCCTAACAAATGAAATCCTAAGGCACCTATTTATAGGATTTCAAGTTCGCTTGGGGTGTGAAGAAGTTCGGGCAAACTTGTCTTGAACAAGTTCGGCCGAACTTGTTCTCACATCTTGAATTCCGGGCGAACTTGATCCTTTACATACATAAATACGCATTTTTCTACCGCGATCTCACCTTTTCTAAAAAGACTCGATACTAGACTAAGACATAGACATACTGTACTAACATAATCCCCCTTGGAAATCGTCTTTGTCTTGATCAGTCTTCAGAACTCTTGTTCATTCTAGACTCGTTCTAATGTAATGACGTATACAACAGACATATGCACCAACAGACTTCCCCTTGGATGTTGTCGTAGTCATTTGACTTCAAATAAGCTCCTGATCTTTGAGATTTTCTTGATCTTTAGTCTTGAATAAACTTTAACGTCCTCGATCCTCAAATCTTCTTCAACTCTGTTTCTTAAAGCTTAACTTGATAAAACTTTAATCACCTTGCTCCCCCTAGCTTTGAGCTATGCTCCCCCTTGCTTTGAGCTTTTTGGTATCTTTAATCAACGTTTTATCCAGCTCATCTAAAACTTTTCTTTCTGTTTCAAAGTTCTTAGACATTCAAATAAACATTTCAGATTCAAACTTTAAAATTTTGTATCCTCAACATTTCAAATTTTAATCTCCTTTTTCATCTTTCAAAACATTTAGTTATTCAAGTTCAAATTAATGACCTTGAAAACCTTTATCATTTGAGACCTTGACTATTCACATGATTATCAACTATGAAATCCACTTAGTTGGCCAAGTCCAAGTTAATGACCTTGGTTACCAAATTTCATTTATCGAGTCCAAATTAATGACCTCGATTTGAAACCGTTGTGATCAAACTAATGTTTTTCTTCAATTTTAAAGTTTCAACTTAATGAACTTTTCAACACTTTTGATCATTTCGATTTTAACAGATGTTTTCAAAATTTTCACCATTATAGCACCTTACCAGACTTCGAAGAACCATTCTCCATCATTGGCTCGTCGAAACTAATGTAGAAACAAAATCTTTTTGATTTTTAGAAAGTTTATGCTAAAACACACTGAAAATCTTTTTGGTTTTAATCTGTAAATCAGATAAACTATGTACAAAACTTTTTAACAAATAAACTATGTACAAACATATTACAGACATATTTTTGTGAATTCGTGTCTAAGGATCATATCAGTTGATTGAGATGACTTTAAGTTTTAAACTCGTTTACCTAGATTGTCAATATGATTGTCCATTATACTTCAAACACATTTCTCAATTGTTCCAAGATATGTTAGGTATGAATTATGAAACTTGACTTAACTATGGTTCCCATCTCAGAATATACTCTCGTATCAAGATTCCCTAGATTTCATCTTACAGGTGAATATAGCGTAATTGATATCTGTATCTGGGTAGTGCGAGACCTTGAGAGCTCAGGTTAATACCACCGTATCGACAAAGAGATGAAGGCTCGACTTTTAGGTAGTGTTCCACTTAAGGAATCTTTTAAGCACTACAAATGATTAGATCTTTCGATACTTTTCAGTTTTGCGTGCAGTTTAGAGGTTTTTAGCAAAAGCATTATAGAAGTTCTAGGCCATTGCTTCCGCGAAATCAGAAGAACTTGTATAATACCCCAGATATCATTCATCTATAAAGACCTCGTATCTCAGAATCAGGAAATCTCTCAAACGAAATTTCAGAGTACTAAGTCCATATATCCGAGAGATGTTAATCCACAAGATTAAGAAGTTGTAAAAGTTAGTTTATATCTTAGAAACAATTTACTGAACGTGTAAAGTCTATCCCACATCCACAGTAAGACTTGTTTATCACTTTTAAACTTTACAATTCTTTAGCATACTTTGACAGTCCACTGATATACTATCATTTCCTTTGTAACACAAAAATCTTTTTGTCGTTTTCAATGTTTTTGTATTTTTTGATTTTTCAATATTTTTGAATTTTCAACTTTTTCATATGTTTTTTTATTTTTCTGCTTTCATTACTCCCCCTAAAATTAAAACATATTTTTGGATTTTAGATTTAAGAAATTCTATCTTAAAGGATAACAAACCAATGAGGATCACGAGAACTCGTCGTCCGATCCCATTTTCAACATCTGCATCTGTACCTGTTTAACAAATAAAACATTAATCATTTACATGACAAAATAAATGGTTTTGATATAAAATCAGTTTTATGTTCAACGGTGTGGATTTTCACAATTTTCTTTTCAACTTTCTCCCCTCATAATGACAAAGATTATGACATTTTCAGACTAAGTTAAGTGGCATGAAGCTCCGCTATCCAGATACTACTTTGACAATGTGGATCTTTAGAGCCCCTAGACATGAAAAGTAACTACTTGAATAGGTAAACCCAAAACTTTTTGGTCTTGGGTTTAACTTGATAAAGATCATCGTAATCACTTTCAAATTCATCATTATAGTAATCAAAATTATCATCAAGTATCTCGTCTGATGTAAATTTTGAAAACTTTTCGACCTTTTCTTTCTTTGTTTGTTTTGAAAAGTTTAACGTTGAAAGATCATTTTGATTACTGACTCTTTTGGTTTGACATTGTTAGTTTTATCAGAAACAGCCTTTTCACTTTCAGATGATGTTGTGTTCTTTTTAGCAACCCAGGATTGTGACTTGCTTCTTGCTTTCTTGATATAGAAACGAGAATCTTTTTTTTTTATTAAATTTTGAAGTTTCACCTTTTTCAAAAATTGAGTTTTCAAACCTTGTTTCAATTTTAGGTTTCACTTCGAATTTAGATTCTTTGTTTCTTTTTAACATTGTGATTGGTTTCCCAACCTCTGGTTGCTTTTGTTTCTCAACATCTGAAACTATTTTTCTTCGGTGATACACAGGCTTTGACTTCGGACACTTGCGAGAAATGTGACCAACTTCATTGCATTTGAAGCAAGTCCGAGTGTTATGTGAGTGTCCACTAGTGAATTTTACTCCACTTACGGATTTAGCCTTATCCCGAAGTTCTTTCTCTTTCTTGAATTCATCATTTGATTGCTTACCGATCAAACTTTCTTCTTGAACCGTGTTTGTCCCATATACAAACCTTATGTTTTTACCTTTGTATTCATGAAATGGAGACTTCTGGTTCCTTTTCGGCTCTTCTTCACTTACCTCTAAACCCAACCCTGCTCTCCTATTCTCAGGAAAATCACCACCATTCTTTCGGTAGTTATTAAAGCTCCTTTTGGGTTTTGAGTAAAATCTTTTCTCATTTTCTCAAGATCATCTGATGAAACTTCTACCAGTTTGAACAATTTATCAATTTGATCTTCTTTCACATTCCGAATCGGAAATCTATTATCGAAATATAATCTATCAGATTCCTTAACCTTGTACATGACAACATTAAGATCATCACTTAGATCATTTTCTGATAACGTATCGTCATCTTCAGATTATGATACAGATTTGTTCGAACTCGAGTTGGCGCTTTCAAAGCTGCCATCATGAGAATTATTTCCCAAAACATTCTTTACCACATTTTTTATAACCGCTTCACTGTCATCGTTTGATTTCGTATAGCCTACGTCAATATTCTCAGGCAACTGATCTTTAGTTTCTGATAAAAGCGTTATATTTTTTGCCTTTTCAATACCATCCTCTTTCTTGCGATAGTAACTCGCAAGTAGTGGCGGTGGAACATTTCCGTACTCTTTACGCTTTGTACTTTTTGGTTTATCATCATTTTCCTCCGATTTAATCGTAGGTAGAATGTGATCAATGACATAAGCGTTTGTTGTGTAATGTTTCAACAATTGCCATACTCTCTCGGTTTCAATCTTCATATCTTGAAGCTCTCGCCTTGTTTCAGCAATTGTGTCAATATATATGTTAATTGCTTTTTATTTTTCAATTACTTTGCACCTAACATTGTTACATTAGCACTTAATTCAAGATTAGCTTTTTCAACATTACAGTAAGTACCTTTCATTTTCTCATAAGCTTCTTTTATCGTTCTGTAATCATATCGAAAATTTTCATTATACACAATCATTTCGCTTATGATTCTAGACTTTTCAGCACATTGTTCACAAGGACTTGTGCACTTTATGCAAGGTTTTTCAACCTCCACAACTTTCACAATTTCTTTCTCAAAATTTGTTACCTCAGAACTTACCTTTTCGCCTCTGATTTCATTGCATTTTTCCTTTGAGTTTCAAGATAAACCATATGCTCTTCCTCTCTTTGTTGCATGTATTGCTCTAGAATTGCGTTCTCCAGAGCTGCATTTTCAACAGACATATCTTGCTCTTCTACAATCTCAGCCATAAGAGCAACTCAAGTGTTCTTGTTGATATACTTGTTCCAATCAAAACCTTCATTTTCATTTGACCCAATCATAGCTTTTTCTGTGGTGTTGGATGATTGATCTTGAACTTCGATTTTTCTCGGAAATGGCTTGTATTGTAGTGCTTTCTTGTAGTAATCATTGCCACCTTCGAAGGGACTTTGATTGCCACTTACTTCTTGATTTGGACACTCACGTTTGAAATGCCCTTTTTGTCGGCACTTGAAACATGTGACTTTTGACCAGTCAAATCCAAGCTTGTTACTTGAATTACCAATATCTCTGCCAGTTAATGCTACAAACTTGGTAACTCCTCTGATGATCGAAGCCAAACTCCACTTGATGTCCATTAGTTCCAATTCTTCTTCACCCACCTGATCGTAATCCTCAGCAGTCATTTCAGGATTTCCGATCTTCCCAGCAACTAAACATTCGTAAGATTCTAGAACTATAGCAAGGAGTGCTATGTGTTGTTTAGCTACTTTTTCAGGAAAGACATTCTTGAGATCCACTGCTATGTTGCATTGGAAAACATTTGGATCAAGACTGGATTGGTTTGTTTGATGTGACTGATTGTTCTGATTTTGAATTGAAGAATTTGAACCCATGCTTGAATATCTAGTGTTCGGAAAAATCTGATTCTGTGACAAATAATTCTGGAATTCATATTAGCACTGAATACTGTTTGAATTTTCGGACTCTGAATCGGAGTATTTGAACACCTCCTTTATAATACACACCAACATCTTGAACGAAATTTGCATTTTTTTATTTTGCAATCTTTAACAACTCCATTTCATGACCTTCTAGTTTTCAATGAAAGATGACAACTTTAAATGCATCCAAGCCGGACTGTTCTTTAAAACCATCAGATAAGTTGACCACTTCCCTCAGGAAGTGCATCAGCCAACTTTTCTATTTGCTCTTGAGTAGTTCTCTTGATGTCATGCCTTCGCATCTGGACCATTAGATGACAATATCTGTCGATCATTTGCTTCATAGTCTCTCCTTTGATCATCGTAAAGATTTCAAATTCTTTCTTGATTAAAGCCTTTTTGCTCTTTATCATTTCATCGCTTCCTTTAAATTTATCACAAAGAGCTTGCCACAATTCTTGTAAAGTTTCACATTCTAGTAGTAGAATCAAGATGTCTTCCATCACAAATTGTTGTATCAGGCTAATCATCTTCTTTCCAGCCACATATGCATCTTTATCAGTAGGTGTAAACTTAACCAAAGGCAGATCGTGTTCACGTTCCTCTTTAGGCCACTTGTATCCGTTTTCTACCGCAACCCAGCTGTGGAAAGATTAGCTTGTACCCAATTTACAAACTTTTCTGTCCATCCTCCAAACTCTTCCATACTCATTAGCTTCGGCGGTGTAGTAGTAGTAGTACCCATCTCTTGCCGAGATTCATCTTATTAACCGCAATAGCATTAGACGTTGAAGCTTGAGCTACTCCAGCAGCAAACACATTAGAAAATCTTCCATCTTGAAAAACTAACGAAGTTTACCTGAAAACACACGTTCACAAACTTCGAAAAAACATTAGTACATTGACAAGTTCGGGCGAACTTGTAGTTTGAGAAAATCAGGTTTTGTTTTAACACAAGTTCGGGCGAACTTGTAGTGTTGACAATTTGAAAACTTTCTCCCTGATGAAGTTCGGTTAGATTTGTTAAGAAATCTTAGGGAACAAGAAAGTTCAGGCGAACTTTGCGGATTTTCAACAGAATTTTATCAAGTTCGGGCAAACTTGATAAAAATTGAAGAAAATCAGCAAGTTCGAGCGGACTTATGCTTAAACCCTTGAAATATCAATCAAGTTCGGGCGAACTTGATTAAAATCAATGAATTTTAATCAAGTCCGGGCGAACTTGATGTTAAGTTCAACCAAAATCAGTTTGCTAAACATGGTTTTTTCAACCTTTTGATATCAATTCGTGTGAATTGATGTTCAAACTCTCAAGCATTTACCACAATTGTATTTTACATGACATATTCAATTTTTAGCCATTTTTTACTGTGAATTCTTCAAATGTGTGAAAAACTTAGAAAAATGGTAGAAAGAGGTAGAATAAGAGTGATTCTTGTGAAGATTCCACCAAATCTAGGTATCTAGGCTTCTGATACCACGTGATAGGACCGTCCTCGATTAGCATAGGAACCTAGATTTGTATCTAACGTCCAATTAGGCAGAAACTAATGACGTGTTAATCAAATAACAAGAATTACTCATTTAACTGTTTGTTTATTGATCAATGTTCATAAACGTTCAAGTTTCGGATCCGACAGAGCTTCGCCGTTAGTGTGCCAAAATCTCTGATCCTTACAAATGAAATTGTTGGGATTGAACCCTATGAAAGGAACAGATGATACAAAGCCAAATAACACTATCCGAGCTCTGGTTAAACTATTAGAGGTTACAACCTCTGTTGTACATACACTGCTTTCCCTAAAGACTGCTCTCCTATCATCTGACTTCACAAAGTTGCAAAGGTCTGCCAGAGTTACAAGGATCAGAGGATAGAGATCAGAGCTTAGTCATTAGATAGATTATCAATGAAACAGTGCTAAGCACTGATAGTTAGTATTAGTAGTGTTTGTAGTTAGTTACATTTAGTTTCCTGTCACTATCAACCCTGACGTCATCAAAGATGCTCAGTGGTTGGATAGTTTAGTATAAATAGGTAACTTGTGTAACATTTATTTTGTCTATCAAAAGATCAACTTTCGCATATCATCTTCTCTGCATTTTCTTACTACCAAACTTCAATTGCAAAGGCTGAGGGGGAGTTTGTGAATCACATGCGAGTTTACCAACTTAAAAGCATGATGATGATGAAACACAATTGCTTGTAGTAAAGTTTTCCATTTATTTCCGCTGCAAATCTCTTTTAAAACTCAATCATTTTCCATTTTTGAAACAAAAACTACAAGTAATTCAAACTCAGATCCTAATAATTGTTATCAGAGCTTGATTCATAAAATTCGATCTAACAATCGATTTGATTCGAACAGATTAGCTCTCTTCTATTTAGTTTGGTTGTTTTTGCTTGATAAACAGAGTTTTATTATGATTCAAAGTTTTTAAAACAGAAATCTGTGTAAAATCAACTGAAAATGTCTCAAAACACACAGGATGCCTTCTCTGGATCCTTATTCAAACCACCGGTGCTCAAAAGAAATGAATATTTTATTTGGCAACGACGAATGGGTCATATCCTTGCTCAGCAAAACACCAGTTGCTGGAGATCTGTTGCTTATGGACCTCACGTTCTGATGGTTCCAAGCACAAAGGATCCAACGAAACAAGTGCCAAAAAATCCTGAAAACTTTTCAGGAGCAGGATTTCCAGAAAATTGAATTGGATGCTAAGGCATTTAGCATAGTTGCTTCAGCCTTACCCAATGAGATTTATGCTGGTTTACTCCATTGCAATAGTGCAAAGGAGTCATGGGATGCACTGAAAGAGCAATTCGGGTGGACTGAGTAAGTGATTGAAAGTAACAGAGAAGTTCTAAATCAGCAGTATGAAACATTTTGTCACTTGAAAGGAGAGTCTCTAACACAACAGTTCGAACGTTACAACTGTCTCATTAGTGAACTTAGACTGGTTAACGTGGTTTTTCCTAATTCGACTGTCAATAGTCGTTTCCTTAGATCGTTACCAGATATGTGGGAGACTGTAGCTTATGTAACACGAAAGTCTGTTGGGTTTAAAGAAATGTCATTGACACAACTTCATGGGATACTCCTCACTTATGAGAGAGAGTTAAACCAGAAAAAGAAGTTGCAAGATTCTGCCAAATGACCGATGATTACTCATTGGGTAACACAGCTCTTTTTGGCCAAGAAGAGGGATCTTGCAGCAGTAAGGACCAAAGTTATGATCACGATATAGATATTACTTCTGGTGGGAACTTTGGATCTGAAACATATGCACCCAACTATGCTTTCAGTGCTAGTGGGGAAAGCCAAACTCTGATAATCTATCCTTTGAGCTGAATGACTTGCAACATTTTGAACCTCTGATCTTGAAGAAATGGATATTTTGCACCAACTGGCCCTATTGAGTGTTAGGGCTAGTAAATTCTATAAGAGAACTGGTAAGAAATTCCCAGGATTGCAGGGGGATTGAAGTTGGGCTGGATAAATCAAAAGTCAAGTGTTGTAAGTGTAATAGGTTAGGACACTTTGCCAGAGAATGCAGGTCTCAAAATTCTGGACCAATAGCCTCATCCTGGCCCTAGACCTCAGCACACACAAAACACTGCTTATTATTCCCAATATACCCCTGTTCAACATGTTCAAAACACTGCGCACTTTGCACATCCTGCTGCTACTGTTCCAGTGCATTATGTTCAATCCACTGCTCCACAAATTCAATATGTTGAGGCACCATCACATCCTCAAGTGCATGTACAACAAGTACCCATTGTCACACAACCTGCTCAAACCACTGCTAGTCCAGTAGAGGTTGGTCAACAGAGCTTTTTCACACAAAGTTATGTTGACTGGTGTAGCGTACCTGAGGATTTGTCTAATGAGAACTTTGCTTTAATGACCAAAAACGATGTTGAACAAGAATTTTGTTTAATGGCCTTAGAGACAATTGCTGAAGATGTTGAATTTGTGGAGTTAGTGTCAAAAACTGATGAAGTTCAAGTTTGTGATGAAACACTGGTTTCAAGTGAAGAAAAGAAAAATGCTGCTGATAAGGAAAAGAACTCTCCTGCTGACTCATGGAATGTTGATGTGTGTGAAGATGAGTGTGGTTGTGCTCTCATGGCTGCTACAAAGGTATCACCTCAGATCCTTAAAGATCTATGTTCTGACAAATGCATCATTGCTTTTGCAAACATTAAGCAGGTGAATGAAAACCTGAGGAACAAAATTTTAGAAGATGAACTTAATTTTGAAAAACTGATTAAAGATTTAAAATCAAAGTTAAGTGAAAAAGATTCTGAAATGAGTAGCCTGAGACATGAATCAAGCATAACCAAGGACCAACTCCAAACTATGGTAGAAAAATACCAAGTGTGTAAAAAGGAGTTAGAAGAAACCCAAATCACTTGTGAAAAATGGGTTGAGTCCTGTAAAGGTTATGAGATTATGCTTGATGCTTAGATCAAGAGCAACATTAAGTTTGGTGTAGGTTTTAGAACCTATGACCAAAATGAGAAAAATGTTGTTGAAATTGATTCTGAGTTGGTTGAAATAGTCCCAACAAATTTGGCTGGTGAAGAAATAAAGATCACAGATAAATCCGGAAACAAAATTGTTTTGGAAAAATCAGAGGTTTCAACAAAAGATAAAGAAATTGAAAAATATCAGTTTAAACCAACCTGGTCAGATGAATGTGATATTTTAGGAAACTTTAAGCCAATGGACTTTACAACCTCTGATGGTATTAAAGCCCCAAAATCACTGGTGATCCCTATCAAAGATGTACCAGCAGAGGTTACAACCACTGCTGATAAAAAGTCTGATAGGAAAAGAAGAGTAAAGATTAAAAACTTGTTTTGTGAATTCTGTGAAAAAAGAAATCATGTGGCTGCAGATTGATTTCTTTTAAAAGCCTATGACATTAACAAAACTTGTGTTATAAAAAATTCTTCAAGATACACTATCTGCAACAAAACAAATCACTTAACTCAAGAGGGTATCTATCTCAAAAACTATGAGCAAAAGGTAAAAGAGATCAAGGCAAAAGCACTAGAAAGAGAAGGTTCAAGTTCTGCTGGAAATAAATCTAAGCAGAGTTTTGAACCAACTGAAACATCTGTTACAAAAGCTTTAAACAAAACCTCTGTTCCTAGAGAGGTGCAAGTGACAGATGCCCCACCATCAAATTCATTTCAAAGTGGGTATGGCCAACCAGCCTATAAAAGGGTTCCACTTATTTATGAAGGATACAAAAAACCTTCAAAGCAAAGAGTGAGTAAGCATCCCTATGGATACAATCATCTGATAGGAAATGGTCAAGAGCAGATGTTACAAGAAAATATCTAAACCACTGACCATTGTCCTAGACTTGAGGCTGGACCATCTGTGACCCCATCCAAAGCAATTTTGGCTTTGGAGACCTATCTTAACTGATCTATTTACTTGATGTGTAGGGACCCTCTACTTGCCTTGATAGCTTATGGTATGTAGATAGTGGAGATTCCAGGCACATGACAGGATGTAGAGCCCTTCTCAAGGACTTCATGGCTCATGGAGGGTGATATATCTTTTGGTAATAATTCAAAGGGAAAGGTTTTAGGGTCTGGGTCGGTTCTGGCTGGTAAACTCAAGTTTGAAAATGTGAATTTAATTGAAAATTTGAAATTTAACCTGCTGAGTGTCTCACAAATGAGTGATAGAGGGTATGGATCCTTTTTCACTAAGAAAACTTGCCAAATTGTGGGACCAGAGGTTGTTAAAAAGATTAATCAAATCATTACTGAGAGTAAAGCATAACTCACTGCACACAGAAGTGGGAATGTGTATGTGGTAGATATGCTAAAAGATAATCCTATGTCTGGATATGCTTATTCTCCATTGCTTCTAGCAAAGAGACTGAGTTATGGCATCGGAGACTTGGACACACAAATCTTAAAACTATCACCACACTCTCAAAACAAAGTCTTGTAAGAGGTTTGCCTCACAAGCGATTTTCCTATGAAGAACATTGTGTTTCCTGCTTAAAAGGAAACAACATAAAAGTTCTTTCAAATCAATTGAAGAGTCCAAAACAAGCCAGTGTTTACAATTGCTCCACATGCACTTGTTTGGCCTAGTGCAAATCATGAGCTTAAAACACAAAAGGTATTTCCTAGTGATAGTTGATGATTTCTCTAGGTTTACACGGAGCTTCTTTCTCCACTCTAAGGTTGAAATTGAAGTCATTTTGCAAAACTTTGTTAAACAAGTAGAAAATCAATTTGATCTTCCAGTAAAAATCTTTAGGAGTGACAAAGGAACAGAGTTTAAAAATAGGGAGTTGGATGCTTTTTGTGAGTCAAAAGGAATTGTTAGACAATATAGCATTCCAAGAACTCCAGAGCAAAATGGGGTGGTTGAAAGGAAAAATAGAACTTTAATTGAAGCAGCAAGAACTATGCTTGCAGACTCTGGTTTACCCTTGTCCTTTTGGGCAGAGGTTGTAAACACTACTTGCTATGTCCAAAACAGAGTTTTGATTAACCCCAGGCATCAAAAGACTGCCTATGAGATTTTGTATAAAATCAAACCTCTGATTTCCTATTTTAAAGTTTTTGGCTGTCCATGCTTCATTTTGAACTTAAAAGATTCTATATCTAAGTTTGCAGCCAAAATTGACTGTGGTTATTTTTTGGGATACTCAACCACTGCTAAAGCCTACAGAGTTTTTAACTCTAGGACCAAGTGTGTTGAAGAAACTTTGAATGTGAAGTACAATGAACTCTCATCACTGAAAATCCCAGCAAATCCTGCAGAGCTTTTTGATTTAGATAAATTCACATTTGCTGATGTTTCTATCAAGCTAGACAATGCAGGTATACCACAATCAACTAGAGAAGATCAAGATCAAGAATATGACTGTGTGCTTCCACAAACAAAAGTCAATTCTTCCAACAGAGGATCAGGTGCCACAAGCTCTTGTGTAAACTCTGCCACTTCTGGGTCAACAGTGTTTGATCCTCAAACCTCTGCCAGTTCACAAAATCAAACATCTGTTGATAAAAGTCCTACAATTGGGCACCAAAATCATCAGAATGTTACCTCTATACCCCCAATACCACCACCTCCATTTCCATCAATGGCTGATACTTCAAATTCACCAGCAGAGGTTAGCTCAGATGATATACATTTGCAGCCATCACCTCAAAATGCTATGGTTCCATACCAAGGTGATTTGATTTATCTCAAAAGCCATCCAGCAGATCAAGTTATTGGCAACATCAAATCTGGGGTGCTCACACGGAGCCAATCCCAAAATATTTGTCTTTTTCCTGGTTTTCTATCACTCACACAGCCAGTCAAGTACCAAGAGGCACTGAAAGACAACAGCTGGGTAGAAGCCATGCAAGAAGAACTCCTTAAGTTCAAGAGACAACAAGTTTGGGAGCTTGTGCCACTGCCAAAAGATGTAAGTCCAATTGGCACAAAGTGGGTCTTCAAGAATAAAACTGATGAAAGGGGTATTGTTGTCAAAAATAAAGCAAGGCTCGTGGTTCAAGCCTACAGACAGGAAGAAGGTATAGACTATGATGAGACTTTTGCTCCTGTAGCAAGGTTGGAAGCTATTCGCTTGTTCTTAGCTTTTGCTGCTAACCAAAACATACAGGTGTATCAAATGGATATAAAGAGTGCATTTTTGTATTGAAAAATCAAAGAAGAGGTGTATGTCTGTCAACCTCCAGGTTTTGAAGATGCATTCCATCCTGGTCATGTTTACAAGCTCAACAAAGCATTGTATGGCTTGAAGCAAGCACCAAGAGCCTGGTATGAAACTCTATCCAATTTTCTCTTATCCATAGGGTTTACTAGAGGTAAAATAGATAAAAAAAATAGTTTTAAAATGGAAAGGAAAAGATTTGATGCTTATCCAAATTTATGTGGATGACATCATTTTTGGATCCACAAGCACTGCTATGTGTGAAGAGTTTCGAAAACTCATGGCAGCAGAGTTTGAGATGAGTGCAATGGGTGAGCTCCAATGTTTTCTTGGTCTCCAAGTTAAACAATTGCAAAATGGTACATTTATCCATCAAAACAAGTATGTGAAAGAACTGCTTAAAAAGTTTGATATGGATGATTGTAAACCATGTAGCACACCCATGGCAACCACCAAGCTAGTCACCATTGATGGTAAAGATGACCTTGTTGATCAAACTCTTTATAGAAGCATGATTGGGTCTTTATTGTACCTAACTGCATCAAGGCCAGACATCATGTTTGCAACATGTGTTTGTGCCAGATCACAGGCATTACCTAGAAAGTCTGATCTTGTTGCTGTAAAAAAGATATTCAGATACATAAAAGGTGCTCCCACACTCGGTATCTGGTATCCAACTAATGGGAATATTGAGCTTTCAGGTTTTTAGATAGTGACTTTGCTGGGTGCAAAACTACAAGGAAGTCCACATCAGGAGGATGTCAATTCCTAGGTGATTGTCTAGTGTCTTGGCAAAGCAAAAAGTAGGTTGCAGTTTCAAAATCCATTGCTGAGGCAGAATATATTGCTGCTGCTAGCTGCACTGCTCAACTCTTGTGGCTTCAAAACCAGTTGCTGGATTTTGGTGTAACTACACTAAAGACTCCACTCAGATTGGACAGTCAAGCTGCTGAAAACATCATTAAAAATCCAGTTTCTCATTCAACTACAAAGCACATTGACATCAGACATCACTTTGTGAGAGATTGCTATGAAAAAGTTTTGATTTCTTTGCATCATGTCCATACTTCAGATCAGTTGGCAGATGTTTTAACCAAGGCATTGGATACATCTACCTTTGAAAACCTGATCTCAAGAATTGGAATGCTAAACATGGATTAAAAACAAGTTTTCTTGTAAATCCATGCGTACATAGCATCAAAATGTTTTCAGAAAATCAAAAACTCATCCTTAAAAATAGTTAAAATTGAATTTTTCAATAAATCTTTAAAAGTATGCTCTTAACATCTGTTTGCTCAAAACCTCTGATAGGCTTCAAAATCTTATCCACTGTTAAAGTGTATCCTCTGACTTCCATTTTTACCACTTTTTCAAAACACTGATAGCTATCCACTGATAGTGTTAAAAATCAGTATTTCTCTCCTCAGAGGTTACACATGGCCAGATGTTCGCCATCAGATCTTGTATCAGATGCCACGTCATGTTCACTTTTTCAAAACCCAATAAAAACCCTGTTTAATCCCTCACAAGTGTTTACCCTAAACTGTGTCGATTTCAAAAATCTCAAAACAGTTTTTTCTCTCTAACACAATGGCTTCCAAATCAAAATCTTCGAAGAAATCCACACAAGCACTTCCACCCTACACTCTCATAATCAAAACCCCACATAATTACACCGCCATACGTGAAGCAAACGACGCAAATACTCGCTATCATCCAGTGATTCGAATTTTGCAAAAGTCGAAATTCAACCACATGTTAGAAGTCAAAGCCCCAATTTACATTGATTCTCTTCGTGACTTCTGGAATAATGCTAAGGTTCACTCAACTGCTGCTGGTGTTCCTTATACAATAATCTCAAGAGTAGGGGGAGTGTTGATGCAAATTAGCTCCCAATTGATCTCTCAAGTTTTCAAGTTAAATGACATAGAACACCCTGTGTCATTTCCCCAAAATGAGATCCAAGCAGAGTTTCTGGAAAGAGGTTATGTAGGCCAGATGAAAGGTATGACCATCTTTAAACCTAACTTTCCTGCTAAGATGAGATTTTTCTTTCACACATTCTAACTTGTCTCTTAGCAAAAACCATTGCTTTCAATGAAATTCCATTGAACATGCAATATCTGGGGTATGCAATTTTAACTGACAGATTTTAACTACTCCCTGGTACTGTTCAATGATCTTCTGAATAATTTTCAAAATTTTGCAAAAAGAAAAGCTTTTTTGATTCATCCACGTTTTCTAAGTGTTTACTTACAAGATAAAATTAAAGGTCCTGAAAGTAAAATAGGCGCTGTGACTAAACCAGGCTGCCTCACTCATGAAACCTTCACCAGAATAACAAACCAAGATAAAGTTGCGAAAACACAAGTAGAGGAGGTTGAGCGAGTTTTACCTGAACAACATGTTCAAACTTAACCTCTTGCTACTGAGCCCACTGCTCTTGGTGATCAGGGCAGGGCACTATAACCACTGCTCTGAAGCCCACACCAAAAATCCTCAAAAGAAAACCAAAACACTACCAAAAAGCCCACCAAACCCAAAAACGGTCCTCTGGAAGATAAGATCCTAGAGGTTAACCCAATGACAGCACCAAAGTCACAATCCACTGCAGCTACTTCTTCACAGCAGATGGTTCAAAGATCTCCAACCGGCTTTGAAACTCCTCCTTCTTCCTCACAAAAGGAAAAGGTTGTAGACACAGGGACACCAAATTATGAAGCTCTAGATCCACTTGGTTCTATCTTCCACAGCCCCTCACCCAGGGCACTGTCGCTTTCTACACAGCAACCTTCACCAATGACTACACTTCCACCTACTATATTACCATTGCTGAATGCAATTGAATTAGACCAGACACAAACCAACACTTCTCAACAACCTATTACTGAGAATATACTTCATCAAGAGGCTGGGTCTGACTCTTTATTCATTGCTAGCCCATCAGCACATGAAGAGGCTACATCCCTTGGGTTACATGTAACCCTTGGTGATAGTTCAACTCAAGCAGCCACTACAATTGCTGAACTCCCAAGTTCTCAGTTGGACAGTGGTTTCATTACTAAGACTTGGTTGAAGGCAACCACCGTTGAGGCAACAACTGTTACCTCTATTGTGGGAAGTCCCCAGTTCCAAGACAAAGGGGCATCTATGGTTGAAGGTGGTACTAAAACCACTGCTAATGATACCATAGATACAACTACAACTTCATGTAGGAGTTCATATGATCCTATTAAATTAGGTGATGAGCTAAAATACCAGGATTTGACGGAGAGAGTGACAAGGATAGAAAATTCTGTTGATGTAATCAAAATTTTACTGAAGCAGATGATAGCTACAAAAAGTCAACCCTCTGTTCTATCCTCTACTGATCTCAAAGATGCTTTAAACCCTCGGTTTCAACATCAACAACATTATTTGGAACTACAACTAAGCATCAGATAAATAATGGAACTACAACATAAGCATCAGATAAATAATGTTCGAAATATGGTTGAAGCTAGATATCAAGACACTGCTGCAGAAATCAAGGCCATCAAAGCCCATCTACTTCAAACCACTGGTCAAGCACCTCCAACGGTTATCTTTGTTACAACAGATGAAGCCAAAAAGGGGGAGAAACCTTTGGGTCCAAAGAAGTTAAAAATTGATGATGACATGAGCAGGCCAACAGTGAACATTTCCAGGCCTGATGGATCAAAGAAAAAGGATCTAACCGATGAATTAGTGGCCAATGAAAGGGTGTCACATAAGAAGAATGTGTTTGAAGAAGGAAAGGTACTGGTTGAAAGAAAGATTGAACAACAAAAAAAGGAGAGGTTGGTACTTCATCAAAGAAGATACCTGCTAGAAAAGCTAGGCAACCAACAACCACACCTCATAAAACTAAGCCTGAAACCAATCCAACCATCAAAACCTCTGCTTCCCAAAAATCAAGCACACCTTCAAAACCACAACCCACATCCACACAAGCAGATGTTACAGCACCTGATGTGTCAACATCTGTTGATACAACAGAGGTTGCAACAGATGCAACTCTATCCACTGCCATGATCACATTTCCCACATCAACTCATCCAATATCCACACCACCTAAGATCCCACTACCACCATCACCCACTTTAAGGTTTAAAAGGAGAAAAATCAAAAAAGTGATAAATGATGATAAGATTCCTGCACTTCTTCCACTATCATCACAACTAATAACCTCCACATCAGAGCTTACAACATCTTCAACTCTTGAAGTTACTCCTGCAGTAAAGCTATATCCTCTTGATTTACCAGCAGTCAAGAAAGAGATCCTAAGTTTCTACTCAGAGGAAGACCCTGACAAAAGAACAATCATATCCCTTGACGGCTATCCAAGACCTGCAAATGTTGATGATTACCTGAAGTTGAAATAGAAGCAAGCAGAGGATATTGCGAAAAGAGAAACAGCTGGTAAAGATGATAGAGAAATACAGATTGCCATGTCCTTTCAACTAAGTAAAGTCAACATTTTACAAAACTTTGTCAAAGACCTGAGCAACCAGTTGTCAGAAAGGGAAGATAAGCTGCTCAAAAGTGAACTCATTGAGTATATCATGGAGAAGAAGATTTATAAGGAAACAAGGGCATAGTTCAGGGATTGGAGCATAGATGAGCTAAGAGAAGAAATAAACAGAATGCAAGAAATGTTGAAAGACCCTCTCAAAAAGCCAACTCCTCCCAACTGGGATTTATACAAGAAAGATATGACTGAAAGAGACTTGAAGTTGAAGAGAATGAAGAATGAACTAATACAGAACCATTATGGTTCAAAGAATCAAGTGATGAGATGGGGTGAGGTCAGGGTGATAGACACTTACAAAAAGTTGGAAGAAAGGAGGAAAAAGGATCCATCCATACCTCATAAACCTGATTATTCAAAAGAAGATGCTATTCTCAAAGCCCAACTCTCCAAAAAGTCTAGCACAACATCTGCCCATTCCACACTTTCCCTGTTACACAGAAAAAGGCAAGGGGAGATGTCTGAAAAGACTGACAAAGAGTTTGAGGATACATTTATCTAGGAAGGTATACAAAACATGATTGATTATCCCACAGATGATTTAAGTGCCAAGCTGGCTAAAGATTTATCACAAATAGCTCCTTCTCAATCCTCAGCAATAAAAGCTCCTTCAAGAAAACCTTCAGACCCAAAAATTTCTTAAAATGGAAGATCGACAAAGACACCCATGAATTGACACTGCTCAAGTCTGATGGTAATGCCACTAAACTATCTATGGAAGCTGCTTATGGGCTTACAGTAGAAGACTTGCAAGAATTATTATGTTTAGAGCTAGAGAAGGATGCTGATGACATAGAATCTCTTAACTTTGAACTTCAATTCAAAGGTCAAATAAGAGAATTCTTCCTGAGGAATAAAGACCAAAAATAAAGTGTTTTTGGCATCATCTGTTCCAGGGGGAGATTGTTGGGATTGAACCCTATGAAAGGAACAGATGATACAAAGCCAAATAACACTATCCGAGCTTTGGTTAAACTATCAGAGGTTACAACCTCTGTTGTACATACACTGCTTTCCCTAAAGACTGCTCTCCTATCATCTGACTTCACAAAGTTGCAAAGGTCTGCCAGAATTACAAGGATCAGAGGATAGAGATCATAGCTTAGTCATTAGATAGATTATCAATGTAACAGTGCTAAGCACTGATAGTTAGTATTAGCAGTGTTTGTAGTTAGTTACATTTAGTTTCCTGTCACTATCAACCCTGACGTCATCAAAGATGCTCAGTTAGTATAAATAGGTAACTTGTGTAACAGTTTATTTTGTCTATTAAAAGATCAACTTTCGCATATCATCTTCTCTGCATTTTCTTACTACCAAACTTCAATTGCAAAGGCTGAGGGGTAGTTTGTGAATCACATGCGAGTTTACCAACTTGAAAGCATGATGATGATGAAAACAAACGACCATTGCTTGTAGTAAAAGTTTTCCATTTATTTCCGCTGCAAATCTCTTTTAAAACTCAATCATTTTCCATTTTTGCAACAAAAACTACAAGTAATTCAAACTCAGATCCTAACAGAAATCCTAAGGCACCTATTTATAGGAGTTCAAGTTCGCTTGGGGTGTCAACAAGTTCGGGCGAACTTGTCTTGAACAAGTTCGGCCGAACTTGTTCTCACATCTTAAATTCCGGGCGAACTTGATCCTTTACATACATAATTACGCCTTTTTCTAACGCGATCTCACCTATTCTAAACAGACTCGATACAAGACTAAGACATAGACATACTATACTAACGAACTCCCCCTTGGATATCGTCTTCGTCTTGATCAGTCTTCGGAAGCTCTTGTTCATTCCAGACTCGTTCTAATGTAATGACGTGGGCAACAGACATATGCACCAACAACCGAGGATACCCACGTACACGAAAATAAGGGAAGACTGTCGCTCGTAACTCGGTGAAACCAAGCTTATTCTCTTTACACAAACATGCGGAGCCTGGTGCTCACCATTGCGACATTCGCAACGAACCCTGGGAGGGTACCCATACTCCTCCTTGATAGGAGGTGTTCAATAACTACTAAACCAAATCGTAAATGAAACGTATGGTGTATGAATGGTGAAGATAAGGAATGCGAAGAAAACGTAATAATTGCAATCAACTATCAGCTGAATACGAGACTCCTATTCTACGGTGAGTCCAACAACACTCTCACTTTCAGATTGGAAGTAATGACAAACTTACTCTAACAATACGTAGGAATTGTGATGGAAAATTACACAGCTACTATGTAACACAATATCATGATACTAAACGAAAAATGAAAACCTACTTGTCTGTCGAATGACTGACTCAACTGTAAAGACTGAGCTTTCTAATGAATTATTAAATGGAATTTCAACGACGAAATTCTTTTAACCCGAGGAGACTATGACAATTGTGAAAAATCCTGGTAAACTTTGATTGGTACAAGTTCGTGGTAACCAAACGTGATATGTATATCATGATATTGTTGTGATTATGTGTGTTGACACGAATTCTAGAAAATGTTACACCGACTATAATAGGAGTATATGCCAAGTAATTACCAAAAACATTACCTTGACGCTATGCGTCACCTACATGGCAAGAAAAAGTCGTGAATGGATTGACGACTCTGGGAATACGTATTGGCTAACATGACACTATTAAAGGGCCAACGATGCAAGGTTGGTGTCCTTAGCCTTTAACAACGTGTTAAACGGGAACTTGACGTTTAACAACACATGAACCATTCGACCATGATTATTAGGACATCGGTAGGGCCCTTTATGATTCTGAGTTCACGAAACATCTTGGTTATGTGTCATAACTACGACATAAGATTAGAAATAAATCGGAGCTCGGGCACGCTAAACGAGGCAGTCCCGGTTAGGGAAACGCCTTTGCGTTTGGAGCACGAAAGACAAACCAAATATGCAAGGAACGGTCAATCAAGCCTAAAAACATTTAAACTACCATATACGAGGCGATTATGATTAAAACATAACCGTGTTCGGATTTCAAGACGGTTATGCTCGGTTTTTAAAACCGAGTCTTTTGACATTAAGAACGCGAAAAACGGAGCCCGTTTCGCAAATCGGAGACGCGTCTGAGACCCAAAAACAAACCTAAACGCGCAGGTGGGGTAGGGGCACCCCACCTATGCCCCCCATTTTATATATAACATATTTTTTTTTCTTCTTTTCTTCTCATTTTTTTCTTGAATTTCCTTCATCTTCCCTCAAAAATTCTGCACATCTTCTTCATGTTCATGGCTGATAATCTTCAAAACTCAACCAAATCAAAGGTATTTTGCAAGATTTAAGCAGTTTTGAGTATGATTTCTTGATTTAACATGATTTCTAACCAAAAAACCCTTTTTAATCCATGATTTTGGAGGGTTTAAACAAGTTTCTTGGCTGAATAAGAACACCTTGTGAATTCCCTGGTGTTAGATGGGAGCAAGATCTCAAAACTTTGGCTTTTGATATCCCAATCAACCCTTAATCGACCAAAATTGATTAACAAAGTTATTAATCGAAAAACTATGAAACAAGGCTTGATTCTCATGAGTTATAGCATATTTGGATTGTACTTGATGTCTAGGTACTGAATATGGCTCACACACACTTCTGGACTCAAGAAAAACGCCCGAAATCGAAGGAATCGCTAGGTATATCACCCGAAACTCGAATCTAGAACAGGCAGAATATTGTTTGGACCATACTTTGGTCCGTGGGTATTGGATTGAGCTGAAATTTGGTGTGGTGATGTAGGGTATTGACAGGAAAGTCCACGTAAAGTTTAGAATTTTTGGAATTTTCTACGATTTTTGGTGAATTTTTTACTCTTTTACCAAACGAAATTCACAAAAAATACAAAACAAAGTCAATAAATCACCAAGATTTAAATGCACACTAAGAAACATACGGGAAAGGTTCTGGGAAGTTTTGGATTCTATTTCTTGGGTTTTGATATGGATTAAAAATCCGCGTTTTTATGAGTTTTCGGTTGCCGGAAACGCACTGAAACGAAATCAGAAAAATCCCAAAATTTTACAGGGAGTTTCTGAACATGTAAGGAAGTTCCTGGAATATTTTGGGAATTTTTGGACATTGGATGATAAACAAAGTGAATTATTCGGGTAAATACTGTTTTACCAATGATTTATTTGAGAAGTTAAAATAGCTTTATAATGTCCCAAAATAGTTTTATTGGAATTTATATGTTTTTACTGAGTTCTAAAAACATTTCCAGGATTTTATGAACTATGTAGATTAAATGAGATTTTTTGACTTTTAAAACGCTTATTTCAACTAAATTCGGCAGTTTACTGGACAACGAACCTGCCGACACTGGGAACCGACCAAAACTTATTTTGACTATAATTGGAATACCAGGAGTATTTTGGGAGGTTCCAGGGTAAGCGGGACATTCTCTGTGTGTGTTCCACCACCGTTCGGGAACAATGTATTGGCATTATCTAAATCTTAGTGTCGTTATCCGAACACATAAAACAGCCAACTTTAGCTAGCACGCGACCCAGTGCTCGGGAGCCAAACGTGAAACTAATCCTACCCTAACATCCATCACTACACCAGGATACTATATGTACAACATGGACTGAAAATACTCACTCGGACCCAAGTTATAGGCATTACCGACCTAGTGACTGATATTAGTAATTACTTGCATGATTGTTGTTAAAGCCGAACAAGGTTACATATACTCCTATTGCTACCTGTAATGCTACTATTCGGTGAGTTTCACTTCCCCGCTTTTAAATTTTTTCCTGTTTTCTTGGGACTTGCATGTTACAAACTGTGTTAATTGCACCAACTTGTGATGATGTGAATTATCTAACACACGAACACCCTCCCCTCTACAAGTGGTTAGCGTAAGCCATGGAAAGTGGATAGTACTATTGGTCTGACAAGCCCAGTGCCGCCAGACTGTGTTGGTGTGACACAGTGTGTAGGCAACCAGGCACTACACGCGTCCTAACTTGGTTATGTGGTTAGGCATAACTGTAGGGGAACATTGAACTGCATGTGATGTAGTTGGTGGGAAGTGTCGGTGGTGACACGACCCGGTGCAATGATGTGTCTGTATGACACATAGCGGTTATGACGGTCAATGTTTCACTTGTGTTCTCGTGTAATTCCATCTGTGACTATGACCAGTGCAATTAAACTTGTTAACACATATTGTTACACAACAACTAAACCGGTGGAACTCACCAGCAGCGTTTAGTTGACCCTTTTTAAAACTAACATGCATTTCAGGTAACTTGAGACTGGTGTGATCCATGTATGTTGTTCAAGACATGTTTATAGGCGAACCCTGATATAGACGCATGTGGCTTAGAAGACTTATGTAGTTCATGGGAACACGCAGTTATAACATACATGTAGTATGTAATCAACATTTTGTAAGTAATAAAATGTAGTTTTTTTTAAACAATGTGCTTGTACCAGAGGTGTCTGTTGCATCCCATATTTTTTTCTTCCGCTGCAAGTCGGGGTGTGACAGAAGATGGTATCAGAGCCATTGATTATAGAGAATTAGGTGCCTTTAAGGAAACCTAGACTATAACTACATGCTCGGACCTTAGTGGACATCATTGGAAAAACTAACCTCTACTAAAAGTGGTTAGTGAATACTGTAAAGTATCCTACTGGCAAGTACCAGGATGGCCTTGTGGGGCAAGTGGGTTATTTTGGTCCGGAACGTAATAACAAACTTGCTCATACGAGGCAGTGTTTGGAAAGTCGCGGTAATAAACACACTTAAACACGTGGAATGATACATATGTGTACCAAGGTGATAGTGTGTGAATGTTTGTGCGTGAATTGATACATGAATTGGGATTGGTGGATAATACATTACTACATATGCCTTCGGGATAGGCAGAAAACTGACATTACAGTCCATTCCACATTCCTACTGACCACACGTTTAATATACACTAGAGTTGGATTCATATCACTCCCACAGTTGTTACTTATAGTTTATGATGTGAGAACCCAAGCCTTTAGTGCGAACGATCTCACCAACTCTATTCTTATAGCTACTATAACGACGATTATGTACCAGACTGAGACTTCAATTAGAACATAGATACCCAAAGAACGAGCAGGTCGTTCTGATAGACTGGGAGGGTGTGTACGGATCCTTTTTCCACTTCTCGTTTCTTCACATTCGATTGTTATACAATCACAGAGTTCAAACATTTTACGGAACTTTTCATCCTTGAATCCACGATTCATTTGATTGTCTGTTGGATTCCTCTTTTGCTTACAATATTGGCTTTAGCTTTCACGTCATGTGATACTATGATACTTAGTGGTATTCCTTAGCACATGTTTCGATATATGCTATACCTGAATATGACGATCTCTGGGTCATGGAGATGGCAAGGAGTGCGTGAATAAGTTACCCTTCCCGTTGTCATTCGATTCAATGGGATATAAAGTTTGTGATGGTACAGATTCCTTTGAAATGCTTTGCATTGTGGAACATCGTTTCGTGTGACCATCGGTTACATTGTGTTCTATTACGATTATTGATTGTTTCGGATTTCAGTTGGCTAGTCGCGAAAAGCAATATTAGGCCGAATATCTTGGTGAACGGAACATTTATCAGGTATATGGGTATGGTGGATACGTTTGCGGTACTTCCTATATATAAACACCTGGCTACATGATCAAGGTACCGTTACTCAGGGCATACGGCCTTCATGTTGCGATTCGTTCGGTTATGTTTTGGGCAAAGCGGTGTTAAGACTTCGACCCTGTTTGATGTGATAGATAATGCCATAGTTGTCGTAACCACGATATCTATATACGTTTGTGGTGATTTTAAATGAAAAATAGTTTTGGGGTTGACATATAACGACCTTTGAGTTAATCCGGGAAAGGTCCTTTTTTCGAAATTATAGTACGACTTTCTAGGGGTACTACACCCTGGTAGTACTCTGTACTGAACTATGCCGGTATAACCGGTAATAGCTTATCCACATCGATTTACCCAATGATTGATTCATGATAGGTATCAATCCTTCTGCCGTTGGTAAGACAATTCAGCGTAATTTATTTCGTTTGGCGGGATTTGCTAGAAGTACAGCAATATATTCGAAATCACTACGTTACGAAAAACCAATTATACTTATGTCACCGACCGTCGTCTAGGAAGCTATTCGGTTGAAGCGTATATTTCCTTTACTAGCTATTGCTTGCTAGTGATACAATCTCTAATTCTTAGTAAGGACGCGTAATTAGCATCAGTGTTGATAACCCAAGGGGATTTAGGGGTAACACATAAGAAAAACTTATTTGATGTAATCAAAGTTCTCCAAGGAGTTGTGTGGATGCGGATCTGATGGTAATAAGACTTGTGGAGGCGAGAACAATTTTGCCTATATTCCTGTTAGATCGTCTCCACGTAAGCACGGGAACCTAAATTGTATCTAATGTCCATAATGGCGGAAACAATATGACATGATTACCAAATAGACAAAATTTACTAGTAAACGTTGTTTTATTGATCAATAATGTTCAATACATTCAGTTCTTGATCCGGCAGAGCTTCGCCGTCTACGTGCCAAAATAGAGAAAAGTTAAAATGAAAGGCACAAGGCAACTATTTATAGGCAACAAGTTCGGTTGAAGGATAACAAGTTCGGGCGAACTTGTCTTGAACAAGTTCGGCGAACTTGTTCTCACTTTCCATTCCGGGCGAACTTATGTCCTTTTTACATAAATAAGCTTCTAATTTGACGTATTCTAGCCCAAAACTATACAGACTCGATACAAGAATAAGACATAGACATAATGCATTAACAGACTCCCCCTTGGATATCGTCTTCGTCTTGATCAGTCTTCTCTGCTCTACTTTTGCCTGACACGCCCAAAGAAGTTCTTGTATGGATTTTTACGACGTTCTAGCTTTGGATCTAGCGTCAGATCAGTAGGTGGCACTTTAGTCATGAATTGAAACCTTCTAAGTCTCGCCTCCCTACCCATTTCATATATTCGTTCAATGTGCGTTTCTTCCTTCGGAAATTCTTCACGTTCAAGCTCTCTCCAACTCGATTCCCACATTCTACCAGAGTTCACCTCATGTGCATAACATACATTGACAACCCTCTGATATTGCATCGCTTGCTCCTTTTCACGTTCTTCGAAAACAATCTTTCTGAAGAATAAACACTTGATATCTTCCTTCGAGCAATTCACTAGCCACATCGGGTCTAGTATCCTTATCGTTCTCCATAGCCCTCTCAATCCTTGAACCCCAAACATTTCAACCATTACTTTTGTAATATCCAGATGATCTTAAAATCGTAACACAATTACAGCTTCACACGGAGTCGGATCAATATGCCACCATTTGAACAAAGGATAGAAATTTTGTTCGATTGGCACCAGAGGCATATTTCTCATTGCTCTTGGGCGTACCATAATCAACGTGATGTCTTTCTCCCTAGTCTTCTTGTTTGTTTTAATGCGACGTTTAGGAATAAAAGGCTTCAAGTACCTGAACCCTTTGGTAGCTTCAAACTTGATCATTTTCCAAAGTAACTGATCAATGAACTTCATGTGGTACGTGACATTCCTTGTTTGAACTAGCTCCTCAACATCCCAATACGGAAGTGTCTTGAAATCTTCCAGATATCTGAAGTATTGAACTCTAAATTCTCGTTTGATGGCGAAAACATTCAGCTCTTTGAACCACCCCCAACTCAATATATCTTCCAATGACACATCTTTGTCTCTGGTAAAGAATGCTAGAGGACGTCGAAACTTACGTTCTCGTGGCATTTCTTTATACCAAGACTTTTTCGCTTGAGCTATCTCCTCTTTTGTCATCGGTTTAGGGATCTTACCTTCACGTATGGACTCTTCTATCTTTTCTTTCAATATATCTTCATTCAGCTGTTCGTACATCTCCTCAAAAGTTGGAAAACTGTCTGTGTTAGGACCGACATACTTCTCAGCTTCATCTTTTTCATCGTCAGATGACCAATCTTCAACTATAACTTTGTTGTAGTCGCCTACTTCATATCTACATATGTACTGGTACTCGTTCGGCTCAAACGTATTCACATTCAGAACTTGTTCTTCAAAATCAAAGTCGAATGATTCCGCATCAACATCGATCAACTTCGCTAGATCTTCTTTCGAGTAGTTGTGCACATATTCGCCTTCTTCAACATTATGTTCAAGCATCAGCATTAACGGCTTTTTAGGGACCGCAGCAACAGGCACAACAGTAGTAGTTGCATCTGTCATATCAATGTCATCTTTCTGCCCTGTCTCCCCTGTCTGCTCCCCCTGAGTTTGATCTTCTATCATATTTTCTTCATCGTTAAGCAGCAAAGAGAAATCAAACTCATAATTCAGTTTAGCATCAACTATTTTCATACCAACTCCTCCTTGATCGTCATCATTACCACCATCATCGTCATCGGAGTCGTCTTTAGTATCGTCTGCATTATCATCATCGTCACCTTTATCTTCAGCTTCTTCATCGTCTTTGTTTTCAGTTTCAGTTTCTGGAACAATTACAGACTCTGAAGCTTTAGCAGACTCTTTCATAGGTACAGTGATCTCGGGCATGCTTTCAATTACATTTTTACCCTTGCCCTGTTCAGCCAATTATTTTTCAGCTTTCTCTTTGGCTTCCTGCAAATCCATTCGTGCATATTCGGCAGCAAAGTCAATTCCCAAACTATTTGTCAGAGCTTTCTGCAGTCTGTTGAATCTACGATCATTCATCTCATGCTCAGATCGTAATTCTGCAATCTCTTTGAGTAATCTTTCATTCGCATTCTGTAAGCTTTCAATTAGGGCCTTTAAGTACCCTCGATCACCTTCTAGAAATTTGACTTTGTCAGACAATATTTCTTTCTCCACCTCACTTTGTTTCACCAGCTTCTCTAACTCTGCTTTCTCAGATTCATTCTTTGCAACTCTGTCTTCTAGGATTTTCACACGCTTCTCAAGTACATCGACATTTGATTCTGGAAAGAAATCATTCAGATCCTGAAGATCTATCAGCACATTCGGAATATCACCAAATATCTTCGATTTCGGAGTAGTCGTTGGAGTCGATTTTGGCGTACCCTTTGGTGTAGACTTTTTCGGAGTTGAACTTTCAAAATGAGAAGTTGTTGGAGGTTCTGGAGATTGAATGACTGGAATCTCTAACAATACAGTCTCAGGAGGTTCTTGTGTAACTCCTGGACGTTCTGCTTTAGCTGTGATAATAACAGGAGGTTCTTGTATAGGAGGTTCTTGTGTGACTCATCTCTCCTGTGCGCAAGAAGGTTCTTGTGTAGCTTTTGTGCTCTTTGGCTTTCCAACATAACGACGACTCTTGGCTTTCTTTGTTTTCTTTCCTTTCGCATTAGGAGAACCGGTAGCCTTCTTAGATATATCAGTTACAGAAGACTTTACTCGTTTCGCTTTCTTCTTTTGTCTCTCGCCTCATCAGACTCCTTTTCTTGCTCAGGCTCGTAATTAGCATCACCTTTTTTAAGTTTCTCTTCAACTGATTCAGCAATCGCTATATTTGTTGCAATCTCCAAAGAATCATCACTATCATCGTCTTTGCCAGATGTTGTAGAAATTACATCATCTTCCTGAGTTGTCTTTTCAGTCTCTTGACTTCCTATCACCAGATTCTCAGTACTAGGACCAGCTTCTGATTGAACATTCACAGGCTCATCTTCGTCCATTAACATCGTTTCAACTTTCTTCGGCTTTCGCGAGCCTTTCTTTTTATCTTGCACACAACTTTCTTGAGGAACCAATCACTTCGCTTATCTTTGAAAGTAGATAACCATTCAATCTCAGCATTACGTTCCTTTTCATCACCACTGTCGTCCTTCCTCCACTTATATATAGGTGGTGCAACATAATTCTCGGATGTGATACCACCAAAACATGGCTTAGCAATAGGTCCAGACGATTGCTTCTGGAAAGTAATCAACTTCTTCACTGTAACATTTATATAAATTGGGTTCCGATAACCCACTCCTTTTGCTTCAATAAAAAGATTTTTATTTTTTTTTGTTGTTTATGTGTTTAATTACTTATTTATATGATGATTAAATTTAATGTTTAAAAATAAATTAATAAATAAATTTTTACGATATAAACCAATAATTAATGAAACAAAACAACTAATTAATAATTATTTATAATAGTTCAAAAATATAATAAAATATAACTAAAGAAAAGCGGTTTAAGCAAAAAATGGGTGAACCGGGAATCGAACCTGGGATCCCCCAGGTTAACACACATCACACACACCACTGCAGCACACGCACAAGATGTGCTAGTTTCGGATTACCTGCCCATATATGTAAGGTTAGAAGAAACCTGCATCAAACCACAACTTCCCTCGCCGGAAATCTCGGTAATCCCCGCGTCTTCCTTTCTTTCAAATCCTTTCGACAGCTGTGTCGGCGCTCAATTTTGGCAAACTCCAACCACCGACGGCTGTCATCCATCAATCACTCTAAATAGTTTCCAAAAAACACGAACCAAAACCGACCTCGACCAACCTATAAATACCATTTGAATTCCCCTAATCTAAGCTCGCTCTCATCTTTCGAATCACTCTGCTCTTGCACTCTCTCATCGCCGGAGTTCTGTCGGTTGTCGGGGTGCTCTGCTCGCCGGAATACAAGAACCGGAACCAAGTCACGCCGGTTCAGTCAATTCGGTAGACTCCCTGTTTCTTTTTTTATATATATTATGTATGTGAATCGGTTAATCAGGATCCAAGTGAACTGATTTGGGCGGGTATACATGGGCGGTCAAATTTCAGTGAAGAAGACGAAGTGCGGCGACGTTATATATTTAGTATAAACATGATTACGGTCGGGCTGGGTGCAGTTCACAGTAGAGGCTCAGGTTCGAAACTAGTTACAGGCGTCCGATTCGATCCCTTATAACCTTTTTGAAAATTAATTAAATTTGAGTAAACTTAAGAAGAGTATAAGAATAATAAAAATGGTGATTCTTTCGGGTTAGACACGTAGCTCAGTTGGAAGAGCTGCGTGCACGCAACCGAGAGGTCACAAGTTCGAGCCTCACCACACGTATACTAAAACACGCTATCCGACCGGCCGACTGACAGGTTGTCAGTCTGACAACTTTTTTTTATTTTATTTTTTTGTTTTTTAGTTATTTACTTTTTGGTTTAATAATTAATTGGAAAATCAATTAAAATTGGTTAAAAATAAATATGTTAAGGGTTTAATACATTAATACAATCCACTAATTAATCTAAAAATCCTAAACAAAGGTTTTAATCAAAATATTAGCTTATTTATTTATCAAGCTCTCACGTTATTATTTCTAGGTTAGATTTTTCCCCGTCAGTTAAATCCGCAACTCGTACGCTCTCATTTCCACGCACGAATACGCACCCAAGGTGAGTGAATCTCTACAAATTCCCTGTTTTAATCACTTTTTGGGGTGTATCATGTGTCGTATCGTTTCTTTATTTTATTTAAACACTTGTGCTTATATCATTTCGTGATTAAATGTGTATTGCTTGTAGTGTGGTTTATATGTGGATACATTTTATCATTTCAGTGCACTCATTTCATTAGGCCCATCAGTTCCTCGTGAGATACGGGTTGAGCATCAGGTGCCTCATTAGATCGGCTCCGTTCGATTGAGCCTTGATCTCAGATACATCATCATTCATGTCATATATTCATTCAATGTGGTTTGTGATTTTGTTACATTATACATTTGTTCACATGTGATTATGCACAATTTTATTTAAACAACGATAAAATTAATTTACTAAATGTTTTATCAAGGTTCACTCGCCAACTTTTGTTGACCCAAAATTTCCTCTGTTTTACGCATGATACAGGTGATCAAGTTGAGGAAAGAAACACTTAGGATGGGCTAGAAGAATAAACAAGTTATTTCGTTGGAACAAGCATTTAGATTATTATTTGTGTTTGTATGAAATTTTTTGGATATTTGAATTTTACTTTCAATTTAATAAATATGAAACTTCTTAGTAAACATCATGAGTTTTGGTGATAACCCAATCATGCCCCGACTTTTATTCCGCTGCGGGTCGGGGTGTGACAGATTGGTATCAGAGCTTGTGACTATAGGGATATAGGATAGGTTATTAGACCTTTAGAGCCTATACTATAGTTGACTAGATTTAAATTGTTTATGTGTTACATGCAAAATTCATGATGTTTATATGTTTCATGTTTATATTCACACACAACATTATGCAAACATTCTCACAAGTACATGTTAATATGCACTGCTCATCATAGATCATACCCTCATATCATATCATATCTATGAAAGCACACACCTCACAATTTCCATTATTTCTTTTCAAAGATTTTTGCAATGTTTTCATATTTTTCAAATCACATCAAAGTGAGTTTTCACGACGGGCATGTAGTAACTGGAAGGGTACGAGTACCGGTAGTCGAAACGTCCTGTCTAGGCTTGGCATTCGTATAAATCCAAAATAAAGGACCAGTTTGCCTACCTAGGGACTAACGATGAGAGTACAAAGGACCTATTAGGCCAAAACATGCTATACCAAACGTCGTGTGAACTAACCCCACTTTGAGCTGTCATAGTGTCCACACCTGGACACCCTCCGACCATACATCTCGCAATCATGTTTTCACGATTTTCATTCAGGTGGTGCGCGACACGGAATCCTACCAAGCCCAATAGTCATGCGGGCTAACATGACTATACAGGCAATGGTATGGGGACATTTGGAGGCCCAAACATGAGCAAACCCAAGACATCCTATGGATGTAGTTAAATTATTTTTAGTTATGTTGTTTTCATTCTTTTTACAACACATGACACCTAGGAAATTCTTGAACTCACAATCTCCCTACATATATTCCTGTAGATTTCAACTAGGCAATTACGTGGAGGTAGAAGGTCAGGAAAGTCAAACGAACGCTTGGCCACGTAAATTGCTAAACAAATGGCCGCAGTGCTTCCTGACATCGTGCTACAAGTTCAGCAAGCCCTCACCGCTAATCCCATTAACCCTCCCAACCAAGAAGTCCAAAACGTCGTCAACCCTCCTCTTAAAACCCCTAAATGCACATACAAACACTTCAAGTCTTGCGATCCCCCAAAATATGAAGGGACTGAAGGTGTCACCGCTCTCCTCCACTGGTTTGAGGAGATGGAAAACACCTTTCTCAATTGCGACTGTCCTGAGGACCGTAAGGTACGTTACGCAACTGGAAGATTGTTTGGGGTGGCCCTTACCTGGTGGAACACGGAAAAAGGAAAGCGAGGTGTAGACGATGCCATGGCCTTATCATGGGAAGAATTAAGAGAGGTCATGACAAGACGTTTTTGCCCTAGAAGCGAGATCAAGAAGCTTGAAGATGAATTATATGCTCTAAAGCAAAAAAAAGGGATCACACCTCCTACAACAAGAGGTTTCTTGAGTTGAACCAAATGGTTCCAAATATGCTCACCCCATTATACCGCTTAATTGAACACTACATTCGAGGCCTCCCCTCGAAAATCCAAGATTCGGTTTTAAGCACTTCGCCTGCAATACTCGAAGCCGCAATGGAGTTAGCTACGAAACTCACTGAAAATCGCATTCAAAATGGCAATTTTAAAGATGAGAAGAAGAAAGCACCCATTGAGACCCCAATTCCAAACCACTCAGGTTCATCCTCGAAGTTTGCTGGTAAGAGGAAGCGAAATGGCAAGAACTTTGCTGTCACCCAAACCAACCCTCCCATCACTGCTGCTCCAATCACCCAAGTTGCCCCTCCAGCTACACCGTTCAAAAGGCCATACACTGGCCCACACCCAAAGTGTAACCGTTGCCAATACCATCACCCTCCTGAAAACCCTTGCCAACATTGCACAAGTTGTGGCCGTGCGGGTCACACTATCCAAACCTGCCGTACCCTTCAGCGATCAAACCGCAGTAAACCTCCAACCCAAACCCAAAATCAAATGGTGGGCCAAGCCCAACAACCCTTACTTCTACCACCTGCACAACTCACAGCCCAACCTTACTACCAACCCAACTACCCCATGATGCAATCCATACTAGCCTATTTTAATTGTGGGGACCCAAACCACTTCAGGAATACTTGCCCACGCTTTGTGAACATCATCCATGCCCAAGCTCAAGCAAACCCGGTAAACCAAGCTAACCAAGCTCCTCCACCTGCTAGAGGAAGAGCTTTCAATATCAACGCCAACCAAGCCAGGGCTGACAACAATGTGGTCAATGGTACATTTCTCGTAAATGATAGTTATGCATCCATATTATTTGATACTGGTGCGGATAAGAGCTTTGTGTCTTTAGAATTCGAATCTATTCTCGACCAACCTCGTGATAATCTCGTTGAATCTCTGACGGTAGAAGTTGCTGACGGAAAACCCACTTCATTAAATTCTATTATACGCGATTGTACTCTCACCCTAAATGATCACGATTTTTCAATTGATCTCATTCCTATGAAATTGGGAAGTTTCGATGTTATCATCGGCATGGACTGGCTCAGCCAGCATCACGCTGAAGTGGTTTGCCATGAAAAGTTCATTCGTATTCCTCTCGCCGACGGTCAGACACTACGTATCTTTAGGGAAACTCATTCGAAAGGGCTCAAATTGATGTCCTGCCTTCAAGCCCGAAGTTATCTTCACAAAAATTACGTCGCATTTCTAGCTCACGTCGTCAAGAAGGAAGTCAAGGAAAGGAAGCTCGAAGATATTCCAATTGTGAAAGAATTCCCGCAAGTTTTTCCCGACGACGTTTCAGGACTCCCTCCTGCGCGAGAAGTCGAATTTCAAATAGATCTTGTGCCTGGTGCTACACCGGTCGCAAAATCTCCCTATGGTTAGCCCCATCCGAGATGCAAGAGTTGGCCAGTCAACTGCAAGAGCTGACTGACAAAGGATTCATACATCCTAGCTCATCGCCTTGGGGTGCGCCCGTTCTTTTTGTGAGGAAGAAAGATGGAATGTTTCACATGTGCATTGATTTAGAGAACTCAACAAGTTGACGGTTAAGAATCGCTATCCACTGCCTCGTATTGATGACCTTCTAGACCAACTTCAAGGCGCCACCTGTTTTTCCAAAATCGACCTTCGTTCTGGTTATCATCAGCTTAGAGTGCGCGAAGAAGATATTCCAAAAACTGCCTTCCGAACTCGCTATGGTCACTACGAGTTCATGGTTATGCCCTTCGGTTTAACCAACGCCCCCGCTGTCTTCATGGATTTAATGAATAGGGTATGCAAACCCTATCTCGACCTTTTCATCATAGTCTTCATCGACGATATCCTTATCTACTCAAAGTCAAAATCCGATCATGAGTGACATCTTCGACTCATTCTTATACTCTTAAGGACTGAAAAGCTTTACGCTAAGTTCTCAAAATGCGAATTTTGGTTAAGAGAAGTACAATTCCTTGGTCATGTCGTCAATGACAAAGGGATTCATGTTGATCCTTCAAAAATCAAGGCAGTACAAGAATGGCAAGCGCCACGTACCCCTACCGAAGTTAGGTCATTTCTTGGCTTGGCTGGTTATTACCGACGCTTCATTGCCAATTTTTCCCGTATCGCCGTTCCGCTCACGGCCTTGACTCACAAGGGAAAACCCTTCATTTGGGGACCTAAGCAAGAGGAGGCCTTCCAAACTTTAAAGCAAAGGCTTTGTGACGCACCTATCCTTACACTCCCTAAGGGTTGCGATGACTTTGTGGTTTAGTGAGATGCATCAGGGCAAGGTCTAGGCTGTGTATTGATGCAAAGAGGAAAGGTGATAGCCTATGCCTCTAGGCAACTCAAAGTTCATGAGAAAAATTACACCACCCACGACCAGGAACTTGGAGCCGTTGTGTTCGCTCTCAAGATATGGAGGCATTATCTTTACGGTACCAAGTGTGAAATATACACTGACCACAAGAGTCTCTAGCATATCTTCAATCAAAAAAGGAGTTGAATATGAGGCAACGAAAATGGGTCGAACTACTCAACGATTACGACTGCGAGATTCGGTATCATCCTGGCAAGGCAAACGTGGTGGCTGATGCGCTCAGTCGAAAGGGATATGCGAACTCTATTCGTCTTCTATGTTTGCAAATCATAACCGATATCAAGGATCGAATCTGGGCAGCTCAACATACCTCTGTAACGGAAAATAACGTACGCGATGAGCTGTCATGTGGAGCTGAACTCAAAATTGAAACCAAATCCAGCGGTATTCTATATTATTTAAACCGCATATGGATTCCCGATCGCGACCCTTCGTGATTTCCTCATGAATGAGGCACACAAAACACGATACTCTGTACACCCAGGAACCGATAAGATGTATCAAGACCTACGATACACCTACTGGTGGCCCGGCATGAAAAAGGATATCGCCGTTTTTGTTTCCAAGTGCCTTACATGTTCCAAAGTGAAAGCTGAACATCAAAGACCTTCAGGACTTCTAGTCCAACCCGAAATACCTGTATGGAAGTGGAAAAACATAACCATGGACTTCATTACCGGGTTACCTCGCACCTCCAGTGGGTATGACACCATATGGGTAATCATTGATCGTCTTACAAAATCAGCTCACTTCGTTCCGATTCGCGAGGACTTCAAGAACGAGAAGTTAGCTCGTATCTACATCAACAAGATCGTAAGCCGTCATGGTGTACCGTTAAGCATCATTTCAGACCGTGATGGTCGTTTCACTTCACGAACATGGCGAACCGTACAAACCGCTTTGGGTACACGGTTATACCTTAGTACCGCCTTTCACCCTCAGACTGATGGTCAATCCGAACGCACCATCCAATCCCTTGAAGACATGCTTCGAGCATGTGTCATAGACTTCAAAGGGAACTGGGACGCTATTCTACCGTTAGTCGAGTTTTCGTACAACAATAGCTATCATTCAAGTATCGGCATGGCTCCTTTCGAAGCTTTATATGGTCGTAAATGCCGATCTCCAGTATGTTGGCACGAAATTGGTGAAGCGCAAATCACCGGACCTGAATTGATTCAAGAAACAACCGACAAAATCCTTCAAATTCGAAACAATCTTCTAGCGGCTCAAAGTCGTCAAAAGAGTTATGCTGACAAACGACGAAAGCCCTTGGAGTTTTGTGTTGGTGATCAAGTACTCTTGAAAGTATCACCGTGGAAGGGAGTGGTTCGTTTTGGCCAAAAGGGCAAGCTAGCACCACACTACGTAGGACCTTTCAAGATACTCGAAATAGTAGGACCTGTAGCCTACAAGCTTGACCTACCAGAAGAACTCAACAGAATACATCCCACGTTCCACGTATCAAACTTGAAAAAGTGCCTCACCGATGAAACCTCCATATCCCTCTAGAAGACATTCAAGTCGATGAATCAATGCACTTCGTTGAAAGACCAGTGGAAATCATGGATTTCGGTGAGAAGCGTTTAAGGGGAAGTCGTATTCCAATCGTTAGGGTGCGTTGGGAGTCAAAACGAGGACCCAAGTTTACTTGGGAACGTGAAGACTCAATGCGCGAAAAGTACCCGCATCTTTTTCCGGTTACAACTGCAACTTAAATTTCGGGACGAAATTTATAAAAGTAGGGGATACTGTAACATTTATATAAATTGGGTTTCGAAAACCCGCTCCTTTTGCTTCAATAAAAAGATTTTTATTTTTTTTGTTGTTTATGTGTTTAATTATTTATTTATATGATGATTAAATTTAATGTTTAAAAATAAATTAATAAATAAATTTTAACGATATAAACCAATAATTAATGAAACAAAACAACTAATTAATAATTATTTATAATAGTTCAAAAATATAATAAAAATAACTAAAGAAGAGTGGTTTAAACAAAAAATGGGTGAACCGGGAATCGAACCCGGGATCCCCCAGGTTAACACACATCACACACACCACTGCAGCACACGCACAAGATGTGCTAGTTTCGGATTAACTGCCCATATGTGTAAGGTTAGAAGAAACCTGCATCAAACCACAACTCCCCTCACTGGAAATCTCGGTAATCCCCGTGTCTTCCTTTCTTTCAAATCCTTTCGACAGCTGTGTCGGCGCTCAGTGTTGGCAAACTCCAACCACCGACGGCTGTCATCCATCAATCACTCTAAATAGTTTCCAAAAAACCCGAACCAAAACCCACCTCGACCAACCTATAAATACCAGTTGAATTCCCCTAATCAAAGCTCGCTCTCATCTTTCGAATCACTCTGCTCTTGCACTCTCTCATCGCCGGAGTTCTGTCGGTCGCCGGGGTGCTCTACTCGCTGGAATACAAGAACCGGAACCAACTCACGCTGGTTCAGTCAATTCGGTAGACTCCCTATTTCTTTTTTTATATATATTATGTATGTGAATCGGTTAATCAGGATCCAAGTGAACTGATTTGGGCGGGTACATGGGCTGTCAAATTTCAGTGAAGAAGACGAAGTGCGGCGACGTTATATATTTAGTATAAACATGATTACGGTTGGGTTAGACACCCAGCTTAGTTGGTCGGGCTGGGTGCAGTTCACAGTAGAGGCTCAGGTTCGAAACCAGTTACAGGCGTCCGGTTCGATCCCTTATAACCTTTTTGAAAATTAATTAAATTTGAGTAAACTTAAGAAGAGTATAAGAATAATAAAAATGGTGATTCTTTCGGGTTAGACACATAGCTCAGTTGGAAGAGCTGCGTGCACGCAACCGAGAGGTCACAAGTTCGAGCCTCACCACACGCATACTAAACACGCTATCCGACCGGCCGACTGACAGGTTGTCATTCTGACAACTTTTTTTTATTTTTATTTTTTTTAGTTATTTACTTTTTGTTGTGAAACTTATTAAATGAGAGCTCAATATTCTGCAAACACGTAAATCGAGACAAAATTAGTTGACAATTTTCAATTTTACAAAATTTCATCAAGTTCGGGCGAACTTGATAATCAATTTGACATTTTCTTTACACTAAGTTCGGGCGGACTTATCATATATACAACATTAACAGCTTATAAGTCCGGGCGAACTTGTATTTCAGTTTTAAACACTTTTCTTTCAAGTTTGGGTGAACTTGACATAGAATTTATCAAATCATTTATACAAGTCCGGGCGAACTTGTATTGATCAATTTTTTTAGTTTTTAGTGGAAGTTCAGGCGGACTTGATGTTTAACATTTAAGCATTCTTGAGGACAAGTTCGGCCAGACTTATACAAGTTCAGGCGAACTTGTCATCGTCCCAAACAAGTCCTGCAACAACCAATGCATGTATTTCTGATCAAATTTTACACATTATTGTGATCGTTTATGTTTGTTTAACATTATTCAAGTATTAATTGTTTCATTAAAGGTCCAGATCATGTCCATTCTTTCAAACTCAGATCTAAATCGCTCAAACACCCTCAATCTATGGTTCAAACTCAGAATTCTCACCATATTTATGATGAGTGATGTGCAATCACCACTAATCACTAATCAATCGGGCAGCACTTCGTCGTATAATTTCCAATTTCAAAATCGCCTTTTTTCACAATGAAGTTCGCTCTGAATGTGTGTAACAAGTGATGAAGTTCGGCGAACTTGTCATCTAATTATGGATGACAAGTTCGGGAGAATTTATGAATCAATAGTTAAGATTTTTCATAAGTCTGGGCGAACTTGAAGACTGCTAATCACTTTCAAAGCTTGTACAAGTTAGGTCGGACTTGTTTACAAGTCCGGGCGAACTTGATTGTTTTCAAACTTTAATTTTTTCAAAATTTTCATTTTAGACCCTGAACTTTTCAGATTTTACCAGTTTTAACAATCCACTCAGTTGACCGAGTCCAAGCTAATGACCTTGGTTAACCGATTTGTCTACCGAGTCCAAGTTAATGACCTCGGTTTGACCCGTTATGAACAAACTATTAAATTTTTCAAAAACAAGTTTCAAATTAATGAACTTTTCATCATTTTTGGCTTATCAAATTTTACAGATTAGCTCCCAGCTCGTTATCAATTAGATTTCCACCAGTTTAGCACCTTACCAGACTTCAAAGATCCGTTCTCCAACATTGGTTTGATGAAAATAATGTAGAAACAAAATATTTTTGTATTTTTGTAAAGTTTATGCTAAAACACGCTGAAAATCTTTTTGGTATTAATCTGTAAAGCAGATAAACTATGTACAGAACAAAATAAACTATGTACAAACATAATTACATACATTTTTTGTGAATTCGTGTCTAAGGATCATATCAATTGATTGAGACATATCACCAGTACCGTTGACCTTTTGATGACTTTAAGTTTTAAACTCGTTTACCTAGATTGTCGATATGTTTGTCCACTTAAACTTTGACACATTTCTCATTTGTTCCAAGATATGTTAGATATGATTTATGAAACTTGACTTAACCGTGTTTCCCACTTCTTGAATATACTCCCGAATCCAGATTCCCGAGATTTCATCTTACCGGTGAATATAGCATAATTGATATCTATCTTTGGGTTATGCATGGCCTTGAGAGCTCAGGTTAGTACTACCGTACAGACAAAGAGATGAAGGCTCGTCTTTATGTGTGTTCCATTTAAGGAATCTTTTCAGCATTGCCAACGATTAGATCTTTCGATTCTTTTCAAGTTTGCATGCAGTTTAGGGTTTATAGCGTAAAGCATTATAGAAGTTCTAGGCTATTGCTTCCGCAAAATCAGAAGAACTTGTATAATACACCAGATATCATCTATCTATAAAGACCTCGTATCTCAGAATCAGGCAACCCTTCAATCGAAATATCGGAGTACTAAGTCCATATATCCAAGATGTGATAATCCACAAGTTTAAGTAGTTGTGAAATTTAGTTTATATCTCAGAAACAATTTACTGAACGTGTAAAGCCTATCGACAATTCCATAGTAAGACTTGTTTATCACTTTTTAAACTTTTCAATTCTTTAGTATATTCTGATAGTCTACTGATGTACTATCATTTCCTTTTTGTGACACCGAATTCTTTTTGTCTTTTTCAATGTTTTTGTTCTTTTTGAAATTTTTCATATGCTTTTTTTATTTTCTCAAATATTTCTCCCCCTAAAATTAAAAGCATATTTTTTTATTTTAGTTTTTAAGAAATACTAATCTAAAAGATATAAAACAAACCAATGTGGATCACGTGAACTCTTCGTTCGATCCGTATTCAACCTCTGCCTTTGCACCTGTAAGCAAATTTTTAATACCGTTAAGCCTCATTAGATATTTAAATCTTGTTAAAGGAAATGCTTTGGTATAAAAATCAGCCTTTTGTTCATCGTGTGGATTTTTTCTATCCGCACCAACTTCTTTTCGTAGCAGTCACAAATGAAGTGATAACGAATTTCAATGTGTTTAGTGCGTGAGTGATGAACAGGATTTTTAGTGATGTCGATAGCTGCCTTGTTATCTACAAATAAAGGCGTATCAAGAAATTGCAGACCATAATCCCTCATCTGTTGTTGAATCCAGAGGATCTGAGAACAACAGCTGGAAGCAGAAATGTATTCTGCCTCACAGGTAGAGAGAGAGACCGTGGTCTGTTTCTTGCATTGCCAAGTTACCAAACGAGTTCCGAAGAACTGGCAACTAATAGTTGTAGACTTAGAATTCAACTTGTCCACCCCGAAGTCCGAATCAGCATATCCCGTTAGATCAAAATTGTCGTTCTTTGGATACCACAAGCCGGTGCTTGGACATCCCTTCAGGTAACAGAATATTCGCTTGACTATCTGCATGTGTCACTCAAGGACTTGACTGGTATCTTGCGCAAAGGCACGTAGGATACATGATATCTGGGCGAGATGCTGTCAGATACATCAGAGATCCTATCATCAACCGATAGAGTGTGTCATCAAATTTGGTTCCAGTCTCATCAATGCACCATGGTTCAGTGCCAGCGGAGTCGAAAGCGGCTTCGAGCTATCCATTTCCAATTTCTTGAGAATATCGTGAACGTACTTTGTTTGATGAATGAATATACCGTCTGGTAACTCATCGACCTGTAATCCGAGAAAGAATTTCATTTCACCCATGGAGGACATCTCGAATTTCTTCTTCATGATCTTTTCAAACTCTTTGCAAAGACTATCATCCGTTGAACCAAAGATGATATCATCCACATAAAATTTGTACAATGATCAGATGATTTCTGACTTCTCTGGTAAACAATGTACTGTCCACTGTACCTCTAGTAAAGTCGTTTCTAATGAAATTTTGAGATAACGTCTCGTACCAAGCTCTCGTGGCTTGGTGTAATCGGTATAAGGCTTTGTCTAGGAGATAAGCTTTATTCTTGTTCATCGGATCGACGAACCCCGGTGGTTGGCCGACTTACACTTGTTCGCGTAGCTTACCATAGAGAAATGCGGATTTCACATCTAACTGGTACACCTTAAAAACTTTCCAAGCTGCGAACGCAAGGAAAATGCGGATTGACTCTAATCGTGCAACCGGTGCATATACTTCTGTGTAGTCAATACCTCCTTGCTGGTGGAAACCTTTGACAACCAACAGAGCTTTGTTTCTGACAATCACACCTCGATCATCCCTTTTGCACTTGAAGACCCACTTTGTATCTATCACTTTCTGCTTCGGTGGTAAGTCTACAAGCCTCCAAACACCCAATTTCTCGAACTGTAACAGTTCCTCTTGCATTGCTATAACCCAGTTCTCGTCACCTAGAGCTTCATTCACGGTTTTTGGCTCTATTTGAGAAATGAAACATGAGTAATAGCAGTAGTCTTGAGTAGGAGCAACTCGGGTGTAGAAACAACTAAGTGCTTTGTTGATTTGGTAAGAATATGATTTTGGCATTTCTTCGCTAGGAACATCAACTGAGCTTTGCTGATTCGAGATGTTCAGATCAACAATCAATTCAACATTAGGAGCACTAGATGAAGTTTCATTCTGATTGTTCGGGCTTGCAGATTGATTCAACATGTTGGATATCTACTCGGTTTCTTCATCCGATGAGGATTCTCCATCAGCATCAAATGTTGGCGCTTCATCAGAGTCAGAATTCTGATTCTGAGGCATATTTGGCATTGTTGTTGCATTTTCTGGTTCAGAGGAATCATTCGATGGAGTTATAGAAGGTGTTGCTTCTGCTTCAGAAACGTTTTCAACTTGAACACCTCTATTACTCGGACCTGCTCCAGAAGACGAAGTATCCAACGCGGGTTGATTAACCACAATTGGTCTAATGATTTGTTCTTGATTCGCCGACTGTTGAAGATAATATATAGCTGCTAGCTCTTCTACAGACGGTTCTTCCTGCAAGTCGAATGACTTCCACAAGTCTTGATAGTTGAACAACCACGCATCGCCTTTCCTCTGAATCGGAGTTGTGTACTTAAAGCAATCCACATGTTGTGCTTCAATAACCTTTCTCAACGAGGGAACATACACTCTTCTAAGCGGACTAGCATACCCGACAAAGAAACCTTCATGCGATTTGGCACCAAACTTACCATCTTGATTAATTACAGTACATGGTACACCAAATGGCTCTGAATATTTCAGATTTGGTTTCCTTCGGTTGATCATTTCAAAACATGTCTTTTTAGTTGGTTTGACAGTTAAGACCCTGTTTAGTGTGTAGCAAGCCGCTGCAACCGCCTCACTCCAGAAGCTAACAGGAAGTTTCGAGTCTACAAGCATAGTTCTTGCTGTTTCGATTAAAGTTCTATTCTTCCTCACAGCTACACCATTTTGTTGTGGAGTATAGGGTGCACTAAATTCGTGCAGAATCCCTATGGCGTTACAAAATTCTTTCATCTTATTGTTCTTGAATTATGTGCCGTTGTCACTACGAATACGTCTGACAGGCAGATGATAAAGATTTTCGACCTTCTTGAAAAGAATCACCAGATTATTGAACATTTCATCCTTTGATTATTGAAAGAAAACCCACGAATATCGAGAGTAGTCATCCGTCACAACCAAACAATATAGATCTCCAGAAATACTTCGTACATTTACCGGTCCAAAAAGATCCATATGCAGACGTTCAAGCGGTATCTTAATAGAATTCAGAATCTTCTTTGGATGAGATTTCTTCTTGTGCTTCCCTTTCTTACATTCTAAGCAATGATCGGTCATGTGGAAACTCCGAAGATTCACCCCCTCGACTAAATCGTTATGTACCAGAAAATTCATTTTTCCTAGATGAATGTGCCCCATTTTCTATGCCATAAGATTGAATCTTTCTTCGTGGCTTTAGTTACAAAACATTGTGCAGATTTTGATGATGTTGTAGCATTGCCCATATCTAACACATAAAGATCATTTTCTCGCGGCGCACGCATGAGAATCCAATCATCCAGAATTTTGAAACCCGTCTTTAATATCATGCACTCTTTGTCGTTGAAGTGAAATGTGAACTGTTTATCACAAATCTATGAGATGCTCAGAAGATTGTTCTCTAGCTCAGCAATGTAGTTCACACGATCAAACGAAACGACTCAATTTGAGAGTTTTCCTTCTGCGATGATCCTTCCACCTTGGTTATCGGCAAAGCCAACATATCCACTGTTTATAGCTTTGATGTCGAACTAAAGAGCTTTCATCCCTGTCATGTGCCTTGACGCTCCACTATCCAAAATCCACTTTGAAAGAACGGATCTCTTGAGCTCCTACACATATTAGCATTCAGTTAAAAAGCGCGACCCAAGCCTTCTTGGTCTTGGGTTTGGGATAAAAAGTTTCGTAATCATCCTCAAAATCTCCATCTGAGCCTCCACTGTCATTTGCATTTTCAAATTTAACTATCTTTTTACCTTTTAATGATTTGATACCAATTGTAGATTTGACAGTTTCAGTTTTCGTCTCAGATTTTGATTTTTTGTTGTTACCAGTCTTAACAGGCTCAGACTTGGTAACTTCAGATGTTGATGACTTCTTTTTAGCAATCCAGGCTTGTGATTTTACCTGTGCCTTTTTGATATAAAACCTTGATTCATTTGACTTGGAAGTTTCACCTTTTTTGAAAGTTGAGTTTTAAAATTTAGTTTTAGACTTAACTTCAAGTTTGACTTCATTTCTTTTCAAGATTGTCACAGGTTTTACAAACTCTGGTTGCTTAGATTTTACAACATCTGAACTAGTTTTCCTTCGAGGATAGACCGTCTTAGATTTCGGACACTTGCGTGCGATGTGACCAACTTCATTGCACTTAAAGCAAGTCCGATCATCTGAGAATGTCCACTAGTGGGTTTTACACCACTTTCAGCTTTGGCCTTATCTCGAAGTTCTTTTGCCTTTTTAAACTCATCGTTTGACTGCTTTCCAATCAAACTTTCTTCTTTAACCGTGCTTGTCCCATAAACGAATGTCATGTTTTTATCTTTGTATTCGCGAAATGGTGACATTTTCTTATTCGGTTCTTCTTCCACATCCAAACCCAACCCAGCTCTCCTATGTTCAGGAAAATCACCCTCATTCCTTCGATAGTTGTTTCTTTTAGGTTTGGAGTAAAATTTCTTTTGATTCATTTCCAACTCTTCTGAAGAGACTTCCACGAGTTTGAAGAATTTGTCAAGCTGTTCTTCCTTCACATTCCGAATCGCAAAGCTATCGTCGAAGTATAGTCTATCAGATTCCTTAACTTTGTACATGACAACGTTAGGATCATCACTTAAACTATCTTCCGATGATGTATCGTCATCTTCAGATTGTGAATCACAATTATTCGAACTTGAGTTGGCGCTTTCAAAGCTGCCATCATCAGATTCACTCAAGACATTATAAACAACTTGCTTAACCACTTCTTTGCCATCATCACTAGTGTAGGTTATATCAATGTTCTCAGGCAGCTCATTTTTCTTTTCGGTTAAAAGTTCAATGTTGAGCGCCTTGTCCATCCCTTCAGCCTTTTTGCGACAATATTTTTCGCATAGGGGTGGTGGAACATTGGTATAGTCTCCACGTTTCTTACCTTTTGCTTTCTGAACATTTTCTTCCGATTGAGTTGTCGGAAGAATGTGATCGATGACATAGGCATTCGTGGTATAGCTCTTTAGAAGCTGTCGAACCCATTCGGTTTCGATTTTCATGTCTTGTAGCTCTTGTTTTACTTCAGCAATGTTATTGATGTAAACGTTAATAGCTTTTTGTTTTTCCATTAAAGTAGCTTTTAACATTCTGATAGTATCATCTTGTTCAATGTTATTTCTATCAAGCCTACCATAATCATCTTTCATTTTGTCATATGCCTCCTTCATTGTGCGATAATCATATTTGAAATTATTATTATGCACATTGAGTTCGGTTATAATCTGAGACTTTTCAGCACATTGAACACACGGTTCAGCACATTTCGTACATGGTTTCTCAACCTCGACGACTTGTACTTTAACCACTTCCTTTTCTACAACCTTTACCTCTGGACCTACCTTTGTTAGATTTGCCATCATAGCTTTGTTGGCAATCTCAGTGAGGTTTTCTTCATTCATCTCTTTAGTCGTGTTAATGATCTCTTCAATCACTAGTTTTTCTTCAGCAACATTCTCCATAGTTGTTGTATCACCAAAACAACCTGCAAAACTAGTAGACAAGTTAGGTGAAAGGATACTCTGCACCTTTCTGTGGTGATAGATTTCCTCAACTTCAGCTTGCTGCATGTATTCTTCTAGTAATGCACTTTCCATGGCTGCATCCTGATCAGATGTGTCTTCCATTATCTTGGCCATAAGAGCAACATCGGTCGTTTTGGCAATATATGAGTTCCAATCAAAACCGTCATCTTCATTTGAAGCGACCATTGCCTTTTCTGTGTTGTTGGTTCGTTTCTCTTGGATTTCGACTTGAGTCTTCTTGGGAATGGCTTTTATTGAAGTGATTCGTTGCCACCTCCAAATGGACTTTGGTTGCCTGTTGCCTCTGGGTTCTTGCATTCTCTATTGAAGTGCCCTTTCTGTCGGCATCTAAAGCAGGTAACCTTCCTTTTGTCGAACCCCAACTTGTTTGTTGAATTCCCGATATCTCTGCCGGTTAGCGCAACAAACTTAGTAACCCTCCGAATGATTGATGCTAAAGACCATTTTATGTCCATCAGTTCAAGTTCTTCTTCATCTACTTGATCATAGTCTTCGGCGGTCATTTCCGGATTACCAATTTTCCCAGCCACCAAGCTTTCATATGATTCTAACACTATGGCGAGAAGTGCCATGTGTTGTTTGGCAACTTGTTCAGAAACGACATTGTTAATATTAACAGCAATGTTGCATTTGTACACATTTGGATCAAAATTTGATTGGTTATTCTGATTTGCTTGATTATGATATGAAGAATTTGATCCGGTGCTTGAAAAAGAAGAACTCTCCGGACTCTAACCATATTTCGGATATGATTGAGCTTGACTCTGTGGCGAATGATTCGAAGAATTCAGATTCGCGCTGAAAGCGGTTTGGATCTTCGGGCCAGTGATATTAACTTGAACTCCTGACTTGTAATACAGCCCAACATCTTGAGTCACATTGGCATTCTTCGACTTTGCTATCTTTAACAACTCGATCTCGTGCCCCTCAAGTTTATCAATGAAAGGTGACAGTTTGAAGAATTCCCAACTCGGAATTTCTTTGAGCACCATGAGATAAGTCGTCCACTCACCCTCATGTAAAGCGTCAGCTAGCTTATCAATGTATTCTTCTTCTGTTTTCTCAAGCCCGTTTCTCCTCATGATCACTTTCAGATGACAAAATCTTTCGATCATCTGTTTCATCGTTTCTCCTTTAATACAAATTCTTTCGTGATCAGCGCTTTCTTGCTTTTGACCATTTCTGCACTTCCCTGGTATTTGTTCTTCAAGGATTTCCAAAGATCATGTGCAGTTTTGAATTCCAGTAGAAGCACCAAAATATCTTCTTTCACTGATTGTTGGATCAAACTTATCATTTTCTTCTTGGCGACGTAAACATCTTTCTGTAAAGTTGAGAACTTGTTGATGTCGATAACATTATCATTCTCATCCCTGGGCCATGTATAACCAGTCTCTATCGCCACCCAGCTGTGGAAATATGTAGCTTGGACCCAATTCGTGAACTTCTCTTTCCAACCCTCATATTCGTCCATACACATGAGTTTTGGAGGTTTAACAGATGTGCCCATTTCGTTGTCGATGTTTACATGGTTTACCATCTGAGCATTTGACATTGTTGCAGTCATAAATGCAAGTGTGAAGATCTTCCATTTTGAAAAACTGACGAATTTTGCTGAAAAACACACGTTCACAAACTTCGAAAAATTATCAGTACACTGACAAGTTCGGGACGAACTTGCAGTAGGTGAGAAAAATCAGATTTGATTTACACAAGTTTGGGCGAACTTGTGGTTAAGTTTTGAAAATTCTCCCTGATTAAGTTCGGGTGAACTTATGAATAATTTTAAAGAGGTTAGCTAAGTTCGGGCGAACTTATACTAATTTTTTCAAAAATCCTTAATCAAGTTCGGGCGAACTTGATAAAGACTTGAAGAAAAAAGGTAAATTTGAGCGGACTTGGTATAAAAAGCTTGAAAATCTATCAAGTTCGGGCGAACTTGATGTTAAGTTCGGCCAGAATGAGTTTGTAAATCATGGTTTTTTGAACTTTTTGATACCAATTTCGTTTGAATTTGATGTCCAAACTCTCATGGGTTTACCACAAGTGTATTTTACATGACATACTCAAAAATCAGCAACTTTTATCCTGACTTCATTGTTTTCTTTGAAAAATGAAGAAAAAATGGTAGAAAGAGGTAGAATAAGAGTAGATCTTGCTATGATTTCACCAATCTAGGTACCGTGGCTCTGATACCACTTGTTAGATCATCTCCACGTAAGCACGGGAACCTAAATTGTATCTAATGTCCATAATGGCGGAAACAATATGACATTATTAGCAAATAGACAAGATTTACTTTTTAAACGTTGTTTTATTGATCAATAATGTTCAATACATTCAGTTCCTGATCCGGCAGAGCTTCGCCGTCTATGTGCCAAAATAGCAAAAAGTTACAAATGAAAGACACAAGGCAACTATTTATAGGCACACAAGTTCGGTTAAGGATAACAAGTTCGGGCGAACTTGTCTTGAACAAGTTCGGCCGAACTTGTTCTCACTTTCCATTCCGGGCGAACTTGTGTCCTTTTTACATAAATAACCTTCTAATTTGACGTATTCTAGCCCAAAACTATACAGACTCGATACAAGACTAAGACATAGACATAATGCACTAACAATTCCTCGTAACCGTTAATACTTCGTATTAACATGACATTCATGTGCATACGTTTATTTATAAATATACAATATTGACCGCGGTCCAATCCAAGTGTCAATTTGGTAAATTTCGGTTGAGGGTGACTCTAGACCAACGGTTCTTTCGGTCTCTTTTCGGTAATATTTTGTACGACCGTACTAATTGTTCATCTCGAAAATGGTCGTAAGAGTAGTCGACCGAGTATTACCATTCCTAAGCAGGGCGGAGAAACAACCATGAGAGGAAATGGTACCGTGGAACCCAGACGAAAGGGAATGACTCCAAGCCCTATTTACACGGGGTCCTGACCTGAATTCTTTCATTTACTGTCCCCCGGAGATACTAAGTCTTGAATCAATCATCACCCGTATGAGGGCGGTGCATTCGTGCTAGAAATCTCATAAGGGGATACATGGTTCTTTGATTCCTTTCGGTTAAGGCTTTTCGCATCACGATGCCTATGACGACCGTGCGATTGGTCCTGAGTAGGGACCAATCCGGATACTTATATGTCTATAAAACATATTGACTCCCCAATTTTACGATAATAGTTCCTGGAGGACACCATATGTCTCCTCTTTTCCTCGAAACATCTGAGGAGTCTAAATTTTTATACACGATGTTATTCACGATTCATAGGGGAGGATCGAAATTCCCTTCGGGCCATGGTAAAGGTGTTATTTGGTAACGGTCTCCTACATGTATAGGAGGATGATGCATGAGATGCACTGATTTTCATCCATCGATTGGATACAAAGTGAACGATACCCTACACTTGTGAATAACCAAGAATTAAGCGTTAAACGGTGTTGCTTGTCCTCATGAGTATACGAGGAGTACATTCTTTAGATTAGGGAATATTGTTGAAACATCCCTCGTCTTCCTTCAACTGGTTGGTATCTTCAAGTGATTTTCAATTTGATCGATTTAAATAAGTATTCGTAAAATACGATGCTGCCAAGAAACCCGATGCTTCGTTATTTTCGAGTGACGAAAATTCTTGTGTTACCTATATAAATAAGAACGGGAGAAATCTTAAGTATAAATTGTATATATACATATATACCTGGGTATTCGTACCACGAGTGAAATTCACGATCATGGGGATGATTGTCGGAAGCTGTGTGCTATCATTTACACGATTCCCGCCTCGGTCATTTGTGGTGAGCGCTTCGGGGCCATTCTGTTATAAACAATATATATACATGTATTAATGTCACATATTCAATCCTCCATATTACACAATTTCGTTGCACGCATGAGTCCACAACATGTATAACCAACATCAATATCATGTATATAATGATATCCGTCATCATACAACTGTTAAAATTTGCACTTAGACTTAACCCAAAAGGGTCAGTGCCTAAATGTGCGGTCAGAACATGTCACCGGAGTGACGTATATACGCCATACTATGAAAAGCACGAACTGCCCTGCATGAAGGAACATGGTCAAAACCTAACTCTCTTTGAAATAGGAGTAGTCATGAGTTGTCCGAATGGTGTATTTTGTGTGCTGAACCCACCTGGGGGAAAGCTAAACCAGAAATCTAGTAGTCCCGATCATTCCAGATAAAGGGACTAGTGAATCTCCCGAATACGTCCCTCGGATATCATGTCCATCCAGAGGGGAATTCCGTTAGTAAGCACGTCGTATATACCTAAAATAGGAATAAGACTTCGACGCTACAACTAATTCTCTTCCAACTTGGAGAATTACTTAACATACGCTACGAAGTGTAAGTCGGTGTTTGCGTGAATCCACCGACTGGCTACGAAATAACAATAATAACTTCTAATTGTATCCTAGCCGTCAGAGTGCTAGACTTACCTCGATTGATTACGGTTTTCATTCAGCCTTCTTGAAGTTGCTTCTGTTATTTCTAGAGGCTTCCGAACGATGATGGATCTATGTTATGACATTTCCCGGTAGTATGTATTCCTTCCCTACCCTATTAAGAAGCAGAACTGATTAATCCTAAGACAAAGGGTCGAGAAACTCAACGACCCTAGTCTTGACCAACTCGGGGGCCGGTTCTTCTTTTCTTGTTCACATTGTTACGAATATGAGACTAACGGGAAAAATCAGATTCAGTGGTCAGCTATTCCTATTGGAACTAGGGTAACTATGGATTCGGGCTTTAGCCCATTGTTTCATAAAACCACACAAATTTCTCAATCTAAACCAAGATGGTTTGGCATGAACGAACTCGACGAAACCCTTATGTTTAATCGGTGATTCAAATGGCGGAGGTGCCAAGATGGGAAAGCATTATATCTTTCTATATTCATATACAGTTCAGATCATACCAAGTCCGGATTTAACTCGAAAAACCACGAGACCTCGACGGTCAAGTGGTGATCAACCATCTTGGGACTAGTATGAGCAAGATTCGCCTATGCATTAGGTAATTTTTCGAGAACATTGATAGGACCGTCTTCCTCAGCTTAGGAACCTAGAATTTGTATCTAATGTCCAATTAGGCGGAAACTAAGTGACATGTTAACCATTTAACAAGAATTACTCATTAATTGTCTGTTTATTGATCAATATTCGTATACATTCAAGTTCATCATCGGACAGAGCTTCGCCTCTATTCTGCCAAAAGTTCTAAATAAGATGTCACAAGTCTCCTATTTATAGGCAAGATAAGTTCGCTGGGATAGACAAGTTCGGGCGAACTTGTCTTGAACAAGTTCGGCCGAACTTGTTCTCACAATACACTTCCGGGCGAACTTGGTCTCCTACACACATAAATACTTCGTTTTCTAACGTGATCTCACCTATTCTAAACAGACTCGATACAAGACTAAGACATAGACATACTGTACTAACAGACTCCCCCTTGGATATCGTCTTCGTCTTGATCAGTCTTCAGAAGCTCTGTTCATTCAGACTCGTTCTAATATAATGTTGTAGGCAACAGGCATATGCACCAACAGACTCCCCTTGGATGTTGCGGTAGTCATTGACTTCAAATAATATCCTGAGTCTTTTTAAAATTCTCTTTATCTTGAATAAACTTTAATGTCCTCGATCTTCAAATATTCTTCAACACTGTTTCTTAAGCTTATCTTGATAAAAATTTAATCACCATGCTCCCCCTAGCTTCGTGCTTTAATCTTCAAACTCCCCCTTGCCTTGAGCTTTCTGGTATCTTCAATCAACATTTTATCTAGCTCCCCCTAAAACTTTAGTTCCTTTTTCAAAGTTCTTAGATATTCAAATAAACATTTCAGATTCAAACTTTTGAAATTTTATAACATCAACATCCAAATTTTAATCTCCACTATAAACTTTTCGAACCTTTAGTTATTCAAGTTCAACTTAACGACCTTGAATATTTTTACATTTAAGACCTTCAACTTTCATATGTTTATCAATTATGAAAATTCACTTAGTTGACCAAGTCCAAGCTAATGACCTTGGTTAACCAATTTTGTCTACCGAGTCCAAGTTAATGACCTCGGTTTGACCCGTTATGAATAAACAAATGTTTTCTTCAATTTTAAAGTTTCAATTAAATGTGCTTTTCATCATTTACGATCATTTTGATTTTTAACAGATGTCATCAAGATTTTCACCAGTTTAGCACTTTACCAGACTTCGAAGAACCGTTCTCCATCATTGGCTTGTAGAAACTAATGTAGAAACAAAATCTTTTTGTATTTTTGCAAGTTTATGCTAAAACACACTGAAAATATTTTGGTTTTAATCTGTAAAACAAGTAAACTATGTACAAACATATTTACAGACATATTTTTGTGAATTCGTGTCTAAGGATCATATCAGTTGATTGAGACATATCACTAGTACCGTTGACCTTTTTGAGACTTTAAGCTTTAAACTCGTTTACCTAGATTGTCGATATGTTTGTCCACTTAAACTTTGACACATTTCTCAATTGTTCCAAGATATCTTAGTTAGAATTATCAAAACTTGACTCAACTATGGTTCCCATCTCACAATATACTCCCATATCAAGATTCCTAGATTTCATCTTACAGGTGAATATAGCGTAACTGATATCTGTATCTGGGTTGTAAAAGGCCTTGAGAGCTCAGGTTAGTACTACCGTACAGACAAAGAGATGAAGGCTCGACTTTAAAGGTGTGTTCCAATTAAGGAATCTTTTAAGCACTGCAAATGATTAGATCTTTCGATTCTTTTCTATTTTGCATGCAGTTTTGGAATTTTTAGCAAAAGCATTATAGAAGTTCTAGGCTATTGCTTCCGCAAATCAGAAGAACTTGTACAATACCCCAGATATCAACTATCTATAAAGACCTCGTATCTCAGAATCAGGCAATCTCTCAAACGAATTTTCAGAGTACTAAGTCCATATATCCGAGAGATGTTAATCCACAAGTTTAAGCAGTTTGTAAAATTTAGTATATATCCCGAAACAATTTACTGAACGTGTAAAGCCTATCGACACATCCGCAGTAAGACTTGTTTATCACTTTTTTAACTTTACAATTCTTTAGCATACTGTGATAGTCCACTGATGCACTATCATTTCCTTTGTGATACAAATTCTTTTTGTCTTTTTTAATGTTTTTGTACTTTTTGATTTTTCCAAATGTTTTGATTTTTCAACTTTTTTATATGTTTTTGATTTTTCTGCTTTCATTACTCCCCCTAAAATCAAAAACATATTTTTGAATTTTAGTTTTAAGAAATTCTATCTTAAAAAGATAACAAACCAATGAGCATCACGAGAACTCGTCGTCTGATCCCTTTTTCAACATCTGCATCTACACCTGTACAACAGATAAACCATTAATTTTATTTACGTGACAGAATAAATGGTTTGACATAAAAATCAGTGTTTCGTTCAACGGTGTAGAATTTTCACAATTTGTGCATCACAAATTTTCTTTTCAACTTTTCCCTCTAAAAAATGACAAAGATTATGAATTTTCGAAATAAGTTAAGTAACATGAAGCTCCATATCCATATTCTACTTCAATTAATGTGGATCTTTGGATCCCTTCACATGAAAAGTAACTACTTGAATAGGGAAACCCAAGCATTTTTGGTCTTGGGTTGAACTTGATAAAGATCATCGTAATCACCTTCAAATCCATCATCGTAATCAAAATTGTCATCAAACATTTTGTCCGATGTCAACTTTGAAAACTGCTCGACTTTATCTTTCTTTGTCGGTTTTACAACATCCCTTTTTAACTTTGAAAGATCATTTTTGATTACCGACTCGTTTGATTTGACACTATCAGTTCTTTTTGAAACAAACTTTGGACTTTCAGATGATGAAGAAACTTTCTTTGCAACCCAGGATTGTGACTTATTCTTGCTTTCTTGATATAGAATCTAGAATCTTTGTTTTCGTTCAATTTTGAAGTTTCACCTTTCTCAAAAGTTGAGTTTTCAAACTTTGTTTCAGTTTTAGGTTTCACTTCGAATTTAGACTCATAGTTTATTTTTACCATTTTTATTGATTTCACAATCTCTGGTTGCTTTTGTTTTTCATCTTTTTTTTTTCTTCGTGGATACACAGGCTTTGATTTCAGACACTTGCGAGCAATGTGACCAACTTCATTGCATTTGAAGCAAGTCTGAGTATCATGAGAATGTCCACTAGTGGGTTTTACTCCACTTGCAGATTTAGCCTTGTCCCGAAGTTCTTTCTCTTTCTTGAACTAATCATTTGAGTGCTTACCAATCAAACTCTCTTCCTGAACCGTGTTCGTCCCATACACAAACTGCATGTTTTTACCTTTGTATTCGTGAAATGGTGACTTTTGTTTCCTTTTCGATTCATCTTCGTTTTCCTTCCAAACCCAACCCTGCTCTCCTATTCTCAGGAAAATCACCACCATTCTTTCGGTAGTTTTTAAAGTTCCTTTTGGGTTTTGAATAAAACTTCTTCTCATTTTTCTCAAGATCATCTGATGAAACTTCCACAAGTTTGAACAATATATCGATTTGATCTTCTTTCAGGTTTCGAATCGAAAATC